>CM014273.1:62647626-62684263 GCA_004135705.1 Alloteropsis semialata
AAGTAAATTTCACTTCTTCTTGCCGATTTTTGTGGATCGGCTTAAGTGAAGGGCAACTATATGATTCAGACTTGCTTTGCCATGTAAATTCAGCAGCACATACTTCTCCATTCTCATCGTCCACTAAATCATTATTTAACATATGCATGTTAGGACGATCAGATTTTGGCCTAGCATCTTTACTTCGGCTTTCTTGAACCAAAGCTTTTTGTAATACTTGATTAAGGGTAAGAAACTCATAGCCTTCTAATTTATCTTTGATATGAGATTTCAAACCTTTAAAAGCTAATTCGGCAAGATCTTTTTCGGAAATAATCAAACTATAACATCGGTTTTTTGTATCTCTAAATCTTCTAATGTAATCAGCAACAGATTCATCATTCTTTTGAATAACCGATGTCAAGTGAGATAGCCTCAATTCATTATCACCACTATAAAAGTGCTCATGGAATTTATGTTCTAATTGAGACCATGTATAAATAGAATTGGGAGATAATGCCGAAAACCATGAGAAAGCAACACCAGATAATGACAAAGGGAATAATCTAACTTTCAAATGATCAACACTACCATGAATACCCATTTGTGCATTAAACTGACTAATATGCTCCCATGTAGTCCTATTGTCTTCCCTAGTAAATTTGATAAATTCTGGAACTTTAAAACCTTGAGGATAAGGCATAGTATCAAAAACTGGAGGATAAGGTTTCTGATATACTAAAGTTTTATTCTTAACCTCTACGCCAAAAGTATCCTTAATCAAAATAGCCAAATCTTTTTTATATTCTTCCATCAGACTCTGAATATAAAGATCATTTGAGCTTTGCTGATCATTGACATTTGGCACATGTTGTGACATTTGGTTCGGTGATGCATGTGATGGTTGTTGCAAATAACCCGAACTTTGGGAAGACATAGGATTTGTAGTATATGTCATTGGAGTACATGTAGGTACATGACCAGAAACACCATTAACTCGGCCAGGATTAGCCTGAGCAATTGATGCACTAGTTATAAGCTCAGGTGTTGTCTGATATGCAGCAACAGGGGTAGAACCGGTAGGACCGGTTCCTACAACCGGTTGAACCGGATTTTGGCCGTATTGTACATTAGGATTGAAACCGGTAGGACCGGTTACAGAAACCGGTTTCACCGGATTTGCCTGGCCAAATTGTCCCTGTGAATTTTGTCCTATTGAATGATTCAACGGCATCCCATATTGTGGATTTCTGGGTGGTACTGCTGCCGATGAATTTTAAGGTACAAATGCGTGCTGTGAAATACCCACTACATCAGAATTAATAGCATTACTAGTTATGGTCGAAGGTTGTTTTCTTACGAATTTATCAATCATGCCTTGAACAATCGTAAGAAGATTCTTTTGACCAGAAAGTAATAAGCCATTAATTTGCTCAAGGGTAACAGGCGCGGATGCAGCACTTACAGTGGGTGTTACCTCATCTTTTTCTTCTTCTCCCTCTGAAAGAACAACCACCTCCTCATCTTTTTCTTCTTCTCCCTCTGAAAGAACAACCACCTCCTTGTCCTTGGAGATAGCACCATTTCGATCTTTGGAGAAGTGCGAAAGGAACCATTGCGCCTTATCTTCAAGCTTCTTCTTGGCCCGTTCCATCTCCTCCTTTTCTTGCAGCAGGAGTTGCTCGAATAGATGACGATCCTCAGCCGAAAGCTCATTGGCAGTCAGCCTTTGAATATTTTCAGGATCAACTTCACCCGGCTTCGGTGGATTCGACATGGTAGTAGATCCTTTTTTCTTGTTCCCCAGCGGAGTCGCCAAAAAGTGTGTTGACGCTAAAACGCGCCGCGCCAAACACTCACACGCACGAGATCGCTGGACCTAGACCTGTCTGCGCAGAAACCGGTGAAACCGGTTTGGGAAACCGGAGAAACTGGTTTGCTAGGGTTTCTTGCGATCACCAACGAACGCACGCCCGGCAGGGACCCCGTCAGGGTGTGCGCACCTTGGGTTGTTCTAGGATCGGTCAGGCCACCTAGAACGCCCTCAATCGCCGTGAAGACGAAGGAAGAACAGCAATTAGGGTTTGAAAGAGGCTAGGGTTTGAAGAACATAAAGTAAAGGCAAAAAGTAAAGACAAATAAAAGATAAATTGTGTTTGATCGATTGGATGATACTCAATCGGCCGCAACCCTTTATATTTATAGGGTGGGGAGGTCTTGCCCCGCAAGGAAAGTCCAAATGCAAGCCCGATCTACAAAAAGAGTCCAAACCTATTACAATTCGGGGAAAACCGGTTCCACCGGTTTCCAGATCCGGTTCCACCTATTTGTCTTGTCATACGCGCCACAGTGACCCAAACCGATTCTACCGGTTTATATATCCGGTTCCACTGGTTTCCCTGCAGAACTATTCCTTGCCAATTTTGATCGCTAACAAATGGGAAGTGATAAACTTCCAAATTCTCTAATTGAGTTGCCTTGACCCCAAAGTCTCTTGTCCTTATCTTGAAGCACTTGCCTTTCAAATACTCTTGGAGGTCAGTTCACCAAAGTTGAGCACGAACGGGGCTTGAAACCATCTAGGCTAGCCGGCCTAGGCCATGTGGGGCCGATCGGCCTGCCATTTTCTTCGGGCGTCTGGCCTTCATCTTTCACCGTGTCGTCCTTGGTCTCAAGCCTTGTCCATATGTGCTCCATTTAAGCCCAAAAACGTGCGTAAATACAATTCCTCCAAAAACACATGCATATGCGAAAATGTCCCGGTTATAGAGTATGATCATTAGTTTAGATATCAAATTCATGCTATTATTGAAGATAAACAAGGGTAAAAGTGTGTCGCTAAGGAGCGTCAACATAGTCACTACCTACAAAACGACAACAAATGCTCGAGGAAATGTATGGATTTTTCTGGAATGATTTTATTGTTGCCTCAAGATTAGTTGCTCGAGCAGCGTGGATCCCAAACTGTTTGCCAACATTTATTGGGAGACTCTTTATTTTCAGAAGAGGATTTTCTTGGAATTTTATGGTTCACCAGACTTTTATTTTATTTAGCATAACTCAAACAAGGCTGAGGTAAAATTGCATGAATGGAGACAAAGGGGGCATTTGCAATGTTCTCACAGTGCACCTCGCAAGGTGATACGCGCGCCCTTTGTATGTCGTGCAACTTTGTTGAAGTGTTCCACGGGCCTTGGTTTATGTCCATTATGAATGTTTCTTGAAGACTTACCCAGAAGTGTGAAACCTTTCCTGTAGGGGTTAGTCCGCAAAAAGGGTATGCATCCAATATCCATCAAAGTATAACCCAGATGGTTCATTAACCAAACTCGATGCCATGTCTTATTTGATTAAAGAAGGCTATTTAACCTAAGCACCATGCTTAATTTGAAAAGCATATGGATGTACCTATAGAAAACATCCAAACCAGAGCATACAAAAACAGATGAAAGGAGGCACAACATGCAGGATCAAGCTGCGATCACATGGAGGTAAAATGAGCAAAGAGATGGTGAACATTTAATTCCTTTCACGTACATGAGTGCATTTACCGCTAGCATCTTGGATGTTTTGAAGTTGCTGCAGCGGTGGCGTGGTCACATGTGGTTGTCGATGACTCCTCCAGCTTCGATGTCGTCTGAAGCGAAGGAAGGCACTTTGACCATGCCTACTCAAGTGAGCGGCAAAGCCTGGTCATACACATGCCTTATGTGTCAGACCCATAGGCCTATTGAAAGTGCATCTATAACCCCTTTTGGTTTTGGTTGATTAATGACAACACACTTGAGTATCTAATATTTGCAATGAGACATGTACACAGGTGACAGGTGAAACAATAAAGAACATATGGAGAAATGTGGTACTCAAAAAGGAAATGAAAAGCATGGATGAAGCTTACATGAATATTAATTTTTATTCTCTTGAAATTGAGTTTAGGAAAACCGTACTATCAAGAGGGATGCTGAAAAACTAGTTTGGTGATGACAAGGTGCTCAAATATGAACTAACTTAACCATGAGAGACACCTTGCACTTGCACTTCACTTGGGAAATATTTGAGAGTGCTTTACCTGGAAAGTTTCAGAGTTTCCGAAGAATTGTTCGGAGTCTCCGAAGATTGGTATCTGGAGATTGGTATTCTCCAGAATGTTCAGAGACTCCAGAGATTTTTGTGGAGACTCCGGAACTTAACAGGTCTAACGGCTAGTTTCGGCGGAAGGGGTATTTATACCCCTCCTGCCCCCTCCTTTCATCTCTCTCTGACCTAGTTCGAACTGAAGCTTCCCTTTGAGCAGTCTAAGCCCGTCTCTACTCCCTCCTTGCTTCCAAGTGAGATTTGGTGAGGGATTGAGTGAAGGTAAAGAGATTGTGCTCATGAGCTGATTCTCCATCCATTGAGCACCTTGTTCATCGTCAAGTCGGTGATTCAAGCATTTGTTACTCTTGGAGCTTCAAGCTCCTAGACGGCTAGGTGTCGCCCAAGAGAAACCAAGCCGCTGTGGTGTTGACGGTCCTCAAGTATCACTTTTGACCGTCAGTTCCTAAAGAAAATATAAACAAAAATGCATTCACCATAGCTATAGGGCTTATATTTGATTGGTCCATCCAATTCAGCTCCCAGTGCCATTAGTTTTGAAACTGTGCTGTTAATGTCTGGTACAGTGAATGATAGCATCGAAGAATAGACTTTCTGCGACGCAAGATTACTGCAAATATGTTTGAAACATTAAACACAGTTACAATTTCATACATCAGTCAACTCAAAACTAAGATATAATGTCTCAAGAACACGCATTTTGCAATTGAAAATTTCTCTTTTATTAATATTAAGTATCCCATGCTACATAAAACAAGACGTTTGTCTATCTATAATATTCATATGTCGAAGAAATTTGAAGTCCGTGAGAAATACTGATAAAAGCTCCAAGGAGGGAAAATAATCCAATAATTAATCATTTGTTTTCATACGCTATCTGAATCCATAACTACTGTTCTTTATCTAGCAAGATTGCAAGAAGCACTATGAAAATGTATTCAACTATATTTTCAGCAATATTTTGGAATGTAGGGTCATCACTCAGCTTGGGCATTGTTTTCTCAAGAATTGGCAAGCTTGCAGATCCAATACTCCTTCCATACAGAGCTATTTTGTTTTTGGGTTTGCAAAGTATGGGCAACATATTTGGACTTGGGCACACATCCTATGGTTAGTCTAAGTGTCTAACCAAGCACAGCAACAAAAAGATCCGTTCACTCAAAAAGGCTTAACCCGCAAAGCATACTAGTAACCTGTAAAGTGCAAATCATTGCCCGAAATCGAAGGATCCATTGACATTTGTACTGCACTCCTGCGCACTAAATTGAGACCAATTTACCGCTTTTCAAGGGGAGACAAGCGTGCAACAGACCGATCACTTAGTGCTCAGTGCATCTAACCAGCCAAGCTACTCATATAAGCTGAAAGGTGCCAGTGACAAACAAGGTGTCTGGAGAAAGCAAGGAATCTTGAACCCCAGTTCGTACGCACAGGATAAGAACTCCAGGACAGGGTACTTATAGGAGCCAAAAATTTCACTGCTGGATCAGATGAAAATGGACTGAATTTCTCTTAAGCCCACTAGCCCAAGCATCTCACAGTGTGCACTCTCACATGCATCACCGACGTTTACAGCATCTAACCAAAACCGATTGCTCCACACACGCATTTCATCGAACACATAAACCTCATAGCATGCAGCACCACCGCGGCAAAATGACGCTCGATCGGGGCGCCGCATTCCTTGAATCAACTCCCGAGAACGTCTTGTTGCTAACTACAGAACACGACTAGAAGAGCGCAGAGAGGTAATCGAACCTATCGTTGGTGTGCATTAGCGCGAGCTTGAGCGGCCCCGACTGCAGCTCGGCCCAGCGGAGCGTGCAGACGTTGACGCTGAAATCGAGCCCCTCCGCGTAGAACCGCGCCGCCCGCGGCACGTCTCGGTGCATCTGCAGCACCCACCGGAGCGTCGCCGTCGCGGCCCCCTTCGCCATCCCCCCGCCTCCTTCCCTCCCCTTTGCCGACGAGACGACGACACAACAACGCTCAAGTCTCAGATCCAACCAATGCGCACAGCCTCATCACATTCATTCGATGGCCCAAAGGCCGGAAGAACATCTACTTGGGCCGGTCCAGCAGAAAAGGCCCAATAAAATATTGGAGCCCACGAGCAGCCGCCTTTCTTCCTCGCAGAGGCGCAAAGCCGCAAACCCTTCCTCGCACGCCGTCCTCGACTTTGTATTCAGAAGGAGCCGCCGCCGCCGCCGCGGCGTGCAGTGACGAGCGAGAGCTACCCGCGGCTGTAGGGTTTGGGTCGAGATGGGGAAGGCGAAGAGCAAGGGCCCCAAATTCGCGGCCGTCAAGAAGATCATCACCAAGAAGGCCATCAACAAGTAAGGGGGGCCGCGACCATCTCCTCCCCTCCGCATCCGCTACTCTGCAGTTCGGTTTTTGCCAACCGAGACCCTAATTCATGTGTGTGTTAGGTACAAGCAGGATGTGCTGAACGCCAATAAAAAGGACTCCGAGAAGGAGAAGCTCGGCCGGAATGTGTGAGTGCCTGTCTGCGTTCTGATTTTGGTTCTCAGTTTGGTATGCTTGTTTGGATTGGTTATGCCGTTTTGATTTGTGGTGCGCAGGCCGCAGACTTCGTCGGCTCTGTTTTTCAGCTACAATACGGCACTCGGGCCGCCTTATCGGGTGATTGTTGACACCAATTTCATCAACTTTTCCATCCAGAACAAGGTATGCTGTTGAATTAGCTGGTGTTCCTTTTGGTTTAATTAGTCCCGTGAGGCCAGCATAATTGCTTTCAACAATATAATCAGTATTTATCAGTTGTTTTGCCAACTGCCTCATTTGGTTAGTAAACAATTTGAACATTTTCAAGTTACATGTAACGTTCTCAAAATATAAGTTGGTTTTTCTTGTTGAAAAATTAGCTGATCTCTATACTTGTTTGTAACAAGAAAACTAGTACACAATATCACTCTCCTATAGTATGTAGAAATAAATTCAGATGTCTTATTCTTATAAGATACTGAAACCTTATTGACCATGAAAGCAAATGTAGTGGTGGAGCTTCATGGAAGCCAGGGATTGTCCTGCCCCTCTACTCCATGGAAAACTCCATATGATGTGCATATATGTTTAATATTTATGAATGCATATTTGCCGCCTTCAACTTCAACAAAGGTTTTGTCCACAGGCAACTAGCATGCCCCCCTCTTGATTTTTAGTGAAGCTTTGCCCCAGAGCAAATAGTTCAGGTGGCTGTTAATTTAGGTGTAAACAGTGATCTGTTGTAGAAAAAAAGAAATCCACAACTTACATCTCCAAGGCTACAAATGTTGAGGTTTAGCACACATGATAAAGAACTAACTGTCAGAGCATAAACACTCATTTGTGTGACTAAATCCTTCGTTTCCCATATGCAGCTGGATTTGGAGAAAGGAATGATGGACTGCCTTTATGCAAAATGTAAGCATGCAACTCCGTTATCTTGCATTTGCTCCATCTTACTAGTGACTTGAGCTATCCTTGTACCCCTTTAACGTCTTACTGACTGCATATGCCTTTGTTAATAAATTCGGATGTCTGTTTATGAAGGCACCCCATGTATCACTGACTGTGTTATGGCTGAGCTTGAAAAGCTGGGACAGAAGTATCGCGTGGCCTTGAGGTGTGCTCAATTCTGTTGTCACACTTTGTTGTTTAATGCATTTTTTGGCTTTATCTGCTTCATTGCCATAAAAAAAGGTTTAATCTAGTTTTTTTTTGCATTCTATCCATACTCCTCATCTTCCACTCACACAAGCGTTTATTGCATTTTTTTCCTAAGGTTATATTCGGTACTTTCAGTGTTATTTTCACCTGTTTGTATAAACCTACTTTACCTTTCTTACAGAATTGCCAAGGACCCTAGGTTCCAAAGGTTAGCATGCACACACAAGGGAACTTATGCTGATGACTGCATTGTAGAGAGGGTTACTCAGGTATAAAATTTGACCTTCTTGAATAACTTTTCTTTTGTTGTAGTTTGAGGAATTCCAGGAGTGCCCTGTTAAAGGCTAACATTTATGGGAGATTAGGAGGATATCTCCTGTTAGGGGACTTGTGACTTTCTATATTATTATCATTTCCTGTATAATCTTCATATACTGTACTTTAATGAGATATTGTGTAACACTTACTATGGACATTGGGTAGAGAAGTGAAGTAATATGAATTGTAATCTAACTTACTAGATCCTTCTTGAACGTTTTTAGAGATATGTAGTAGAACAGTAGAAGTTACTAAAATACAGGCTGTTTCTTTAAAAAATTGCAAACTTCTATATGAAAGCATATTTTTGTCTCCTTTTTATTTTACTAATATTTACATTTTGTCAACATTTGAAAAATGCATTTGGCTTGTTACTACGCCTGTTTTTAAATATACGACGTTTAGGACAAGTTAATTTGTTAAAAAAATGGACTGATTAACTCGTGCTAAACATCATATATATTTAAGAACGAAGGGGGTATTGAGGTTGAAGATTATACTGTATCGTTCCAAAATTGACCTAAAGGGGTACTTGCCCCCCTTTGTTACTTTTGTTTTGTTCTCATGTATATATATGCTTTGCAAATTACCGAATACTGATTAGTATTTAGCTTTGGTTGATGTGATATTACTCGTGTTAACATGTTGGAATCTGGTGACCTCTTTTCTAGCTCATTCAATTGCATTGGATTATACGGTTAATCTTCACAACAGCTCTCATGATAGTTTTTGTTGTGTTACCTTGCGTCTTGAGCATTTGATTTATTTGTTCTAAACCATACATTTTATATGACAGCACAAATGCTACATTGTTGCCACATGTGATAGAGATTTGAAAAGGAGGATAAGGAAGGTATGCGAAGTGTTTATTGTACACAGCTCAGGACTTGGTCATGATTTGGCAGAAGATTTGCATGTTCAAGTGCATTTTGTCAATGTTGCAGGTTCCTGGTGTTCCAATCATGTATATTACTCGACATAGGTACTCAATAGAACGGCTCCCTGAAGCCACAGTTGGTGGAGGTATGCAATATGTTCCTGTGGTTGATAATTTGTGTTTCCCTTTTGTTTTCTCCTTGGTTTGTACCATAGTTACTTGAGCTAGCAACATTCTGATCCATGTGTCGGTATCTGTCACAGCGCCAAGAATCTGATGAGCACAAACATGAGATAGCAAATTTCACTGTAAGTTGCACTCGAGCTCGTCCATGTTGTCACAGTTTTTGCTTGAAGCTGCTGCTTGGAACAATGATGGGACCATGGACAAGAATGCTGCTGTGCCTGGTTGAGCTATCCACAACAACTTACAAAATTGTACCAGCCCATGATGTTACTGTTATTATTGAAATGTAATAGTTTCTGATAACAATCTTGCCCGAATTTTGAGAGTAATTTACTGGACGTTCAGTTTCCACCGTTGGCTTGGCTGGCTGCCCAGTTGTATACTTGTATTTGCTTTTGCTGGAGCTTTCTTTCATTCTGTAACATGTTATGAGCTCCACATATGTTCTGATTCTTGAGAACTAACCTGTTTGGAAGAGAGGGGTTGGAAAGTGTGATGTCATAGTTACCATTGGTGATGAAGTCAGGTTGGCCGAAGTGCACATGGTCGTGAGGCCTTAGGCTACGTGCAACGGTTTCCCTTAAAACCTCCTGGACCTCTAAATTTAAAGGTTATTGTCAGAAAAAATTATGCAACGGTAGTCTCTAAAGTACCCTCTAAAATGGAGGTCACCAGGATGTCCCCCTATATATACAGGGTCCTCCATCCTCCCCTACCATATTCTTGGAGGGTGAAATTTAGAGGGTATCATTGCAGTGCAATCTCTTTTAGAGGATGGAATTTTTTCAGAGGTCCTTCAAATATTGCTTTTGGAGGTGAAATTTAGAGAGCACCGCTGCGCATAGCCTTAGGCCACAAACGAGTAAAGGATGCTACTGTACAGATAAATAAGAGTGAAATTCTGTTAAGATACGACTTCCGGTGAATGAGGGAGTCCATAGCCCGTGCCGGATAATCGTCCATGAACTTCAAGATTTCGCGGCGCTATTAATTTATCATCTGATTCCTGTGACCACCTTTCACGAGTCATCAACCCGTCTAACGTGCTCCTGTCGCGGACGCTTTGGAAGACCAGAGGTCCGACGGCTGGATTACGCTCACTGCTGATTGGCTACTACTACTAACGGGCAAACGGCAACCATAGAGCGCAGCGATTTTTTTTTAATTTTTTTTACGAAATTTCAAAAATAAATGCTGGGTGGCAGATTATGCAAATCTGTCACCCAACCGCCGTATCAAATAGCTACCGCCAAATTATACGGCGGTAAGATTCCGTAACCGCCAGTTCAAACGGCGGTTAGCTGAACCGCCGTTTGAACCGGCGGTTTTATTTAAAACCATTTTTTGCCGGACGGCCAGGACCTAACCGCCGAATGAAACGGCGGTTAGGACCGTGCGCACCCTAACTGCCGAATCATTCGGCGGTTAGGTCCTGAATTCAGAGGTAAATTGTTTAATTGTTTAAAATTGTTATTTTCATTATTATAATCATTGAAAATTGTTTAAATTGGTTTTTAAATTTTTTTATTAATAGATATTCACTTTTTTAGGTAAATTGTTTATCTGTTTAAAATTGTTATTTTCATTCGGCGGTTAGGTCCTGAATTCAGTAGAAAATATATAAATCGGAAAAAAGAAAAACTAATGGAAGATCTGACATCAATTCTGAGCATAACAAAGATGGAGGACTGGATGATGCCAAGTACCTAAGTGACCTGAGCTCCGGTGATGAGGAAAACAGAGATTATACAGACCAGGATGGTGGCTCTGCTGATAGTGACCAAACACTCATGCCATCATAATATTTTCGCACATCGTTTTATCTTGCACCATGCCATATTTGTTTGAAATGTTTGCTCACCGTTGATAGCAAATATGCCAGGAAATACCTCCAGTTAACAAAAACCTTAAGGATGACGATGGATGGATTATAGTAACTTCCAAGAAGCTAGCAGATTGATGGATAACAAATGGGTCTCTTGTACTCATGTTTTTCTTAATTAAGTACCCCGGCATTCATTTGCAATGTATAAAAAATTACATCACAGAAACGATATGGTGAACACACACCTCACATCCTTAGCCTAAACAATCTAATAGAAGTTGCAATGGCATGTGCAGCACACCGAAAACATAATCAGTTGCTGTTACCAGAACAAATATGCCTTAGGGGAAAGTAGGTTGCCGGGTGTGGAACTAACGCTCTACTGAGTACAACGGGAATATTTCCCCTTCCTGCTGGATTCTGGTGCAGCTTCCTTTGCACGGCGTCCGGCCTCTCTGTTGTGCTCACGATCGGCTTCACGTGCTTCGGCCTCCTGACGCTCCACCTCCTTCATCCTGTTACTTCGTTGCCAGAACTCTCTTGCCGAAGCTAAATGTTGCGCTTCTTGATGACGCAAGCGAGACTCCCGAGCTTGGAATTCTCCCTCCCTGAGCTTAAGTGCCGCCTCACGCTTAACAAGGTCTTTCTCAAGGCGAGAAAGACGTTCGGCCTCACGTGCTTGTTCTAGTCTAGCAGAGTACTGCTCTTTGCTCTCAATTGGTGATGGTACTCCTTGACTGGGTAGAGCATTCTTGTCGATCCACTGGAAGAAACTACAAGCCTGCATGTGGACGGCTTGGTCATTTAGATACACTAACAACAAAAACATGCATTAGCATTGCAACGAACCTTGAAATCATCATCAATGTCAGGACATCTGAAGAACCTAGCACCCCACTTGGACTTGTTTGAAGAATCAGTGCAGACTTGCAATCAGCATCGGAACCCGCAGTAGCATTTTGGCCGCTCTTCCCATATCGGCACACCTTTTGGGTCATCTCTCCACGATGACATTGGTACGATCTATATTGACGATGAGTCATGGGATGGATGAGTTGTGTATCAAACTTGTGCAATATAAAGAGCGCACCGGCCTACACTTATAGGCTGCACCCCCCTGTCACTCAGAGGAAGGAGAGGTGGTGGGCCATTCAATCCATGGCTCGCATGAATGTGTTTGTTGCTGTCACTCAGAGGAAGCACACCCTGTACTGGAATTGTGTATTCCTCAAAATCTGAATCGGCTGAATCAAAAGTATCAGATGCTCCATTTGAGTTCAAGTTTTCATCAACACCATCTAATAACAAAGCTGTATTTGAACGATGTCGTTACTGAGTGACTGCAAAAACACACCACACGGATTGAATGGCCCACACGATGTCCTTGCTGAGTGACTGCAAAAACACACCACACGGATTCAATGGCCCACACCATGTCCTTCCTGAGTGACTGCAAAAACACACCACACGGATTCAATGGCCCACACGATGTCCTTGCTGAGTGACTGCAAAAACACACCACACGGATTCAATGGCCCACTTGCTGGGGTGGGGTACTTGGTGGCCTATTAATATCGCGCTCATTCGTCCCCTTCAACCCACATCACAAAAACCAAAATGGCAACCGACGACGACTTAGGGCCAACCATCTATACTGAACTTCCTCCAGAGTTTGCAGAACATTTTCCAATCGAATCCAAGAGCGATTTCGGCCCGCAGCGTAGCCTCCGACCTTATGAGCGCAGAAAGTCGGTGCAGTGGCCAAGATGTATGCACGGTGAGTACTGTGTTGTGCAGGTTCAGCATTCAGCTTCGGAGGGCGGACGGCGATTCTGGCGATGCCCTAGGGGATATGTAAGTCATAACCCTGGATTTGTATGTTTCCATCCACATTTGTCATCCTAATCGTTTTTCTACAACGTTCAGAGCTCGTTGGCTCCCGACGGCTGTGGATTCGCAAGGTGGGTGGATCCCCCACCAATTCAGCCGTATGAAGAGTACATCGCCTACCTCCACCTCGTCATCGATGAGCTACAGCAAGAGGTGGACAACACTAGGCTCCTTCAGAATGACGTTCCTGATGATTCTGAGGAGGCCAGTGCACCAAGCTTTGCGCCACCAGTTTGTTATGACCCCAACTGTCGGTGCTCATGTCACCTAAACAGTAGCCAACCACCACCACCGGCGCCACCGACCGAGCCTCGCCCTAAGTACTACTTTCCCTCGCAACACTCGGGTGGATCTCTCTTCTCTTTCGAGCAGTAGAACTGGACGCATCGTCGAAGCGTCAATTTAATTTCCCTAAGGCATGTTAGGATTAGTAACGGCGCATGTTTAGGTTAGAAAGGTGTGCCGTACATGCCATTGCATGGTCAAGATATGTATCTTAGTGCTCCTTTAGTCAAGTTAAATGTCCTTCGAGGTTTATTATTATTATTTTTAAGCTCGTAATATTGTGTTTGACTCTGCATTGTTCTTATTTTTAAGTTCATAATATTGTGAGACCGAATGCACAGAAAATTTAATACACATCACTGCATTCAATTGCCATGGCTTTCATTGAATTTAAATTGCATGACAGAAAAGGTCATGGTACGCCATTAACCTTTGACCTACAGAATCTATTACATTTTGCCTTGGCACGTGACGCGACACGATTAACATGACTCGTCCTAAACCTAACATGCCTTAGGGAATTTAGATAGCCTGGCAGATAATTTCAGGGACCTCGTGAATCCCTCTTCTCACGAAATTCCTTCCTAATTTCTTCAATCTCCTCCCTGAATTGCTCTCCGGCAAGTCTGTTAGCTTCAGCCCTTTGTGCCGCCTGTCGTCCTTCCTCGGCTCTCATCTTCATCTCGTCCCAGCGCATCTGGTCCTTCCAGCTGATGGAGTCGTCGATCCATTCGGTGAAGTGACATGCCCTGGTCTCCGGTGTAGCGGTCCTTCTGCCTCCCTGTGTCAATTCGTAAAAAAAACGATAATAATGTTAGTACTTCAAACAATCATCAGTTCTTATTCTTTGAGGTCATTACCTGCGAACTGTTTGTTATCTCATGGATTCTCTGGCAACACCAGTACCTCCTCCCGTATGTGCCTTCTTCGAATGAGATAGCCATCCCGCTGTTCATGCCACAATAGCACTTGGGTGGAATCTCATCCTTTGGCCTCTGGTTGGCAGCAAGGATTGATCTGTCTGGATCATTGCGCGGAGCTCCCTCCATGGCTTCCATCTCTCGGCGCAGATGCATGAATCCACCTTGCCTCCTATACCTCGACCCACTTCCACTCTGGTCAGCCATTTTGGTTTTTGTGATGTGGGTTGAAGGGGACGAATGAACGTGATATTAATAGGCCACCAAGTACCCCACCCCAGCCAGTGGGCCAATGGATCCGTGTGGTGTGTTTTTGCACTCACTCAGGAAGGACATGGTGTGGGCCATTGAATCCGTGAGGTGTGTTTGTTGCAGTCACTCAGCAAGGAGATGGTGTGGGCCATTGAATCCGTGGGATGTGTTTGTTCGAGTCGGTCAGAAAAAACAGAATATCTATTTAGGAAAAAAATCAAAAACCTATTTAAACAATTTTCAACCATTATAATAATGAAAATAACAATTTCAAAGAATTAAATAATTTACCTACAACAAACAGAATATCTATTACTAAAAAATCAATAACCTATTTAAACAATTGTCAACCATTATAATAATGAAAATAACAATTTTAAACAGATAAACAATTTACCTAAAAAAGTGAATATCTATTAATAAAAAAATTAAAACCAATTTAAACAATTTTCAACGATTATAATAATAAAAATAACAATTTCAAACAATTAAACAATTTACCTCTGATTCGGCGGTTAGGGTGCGCACGGACCTAACCGCCGTTTCATTCGGCGGTTAGGTCCTGGCCGTCCGACAAAAAATGGTTTTAAATAAAACCGCCGGTTCAAACGGCGGTTAGCTGAACCGCCGTTTGAACCGGTGGTTACGGAATCTTACCGCCGTATCATTTGGCGGTAGCCATTTGATACGGCGGTTGGGTGACAGTTTTGCAAAATCTGCCACCCAGCATTTGTTTTTGAAATTTCGTAAAAAAAAAATTAAAAAAAGTCTGATGGAGCTGGGTTCGCGGGCCGAGAGTGTCGGTATTTTCAAGCAATCAAGCGGCCCGGTATCAGTAATGACGGGCCGGGGCCGGGGCCGATGGCATTTTTTTTTTTGTTTTCGCCAGTCGGATGGGCTGCGTGCTGTTTTTTTTCCTTCCATGGGCTCCAAATCTGACAGCGCGTGAGATAAAAAAAAAAAATCTGACAGCGCGAGCAGCAGCTCCTTCCCCGGCGGTGCGCGAGCTGTAGCGCCGGCGATGGCCTGCGTCCGGCGCGCCCCGCCCTTGCCACTTACCTGGACGCGCACGCCTGATGCTGAGGGCGCGACATTACCAGTCATCAAGGCCTGATTGTACGGAGCAGCCGTTAAATTTCAGACCGCGAGGTGACAAGCTCTTCCGTGTTTAAGGCGCCGTGCTTCAGGTGCTCGATGAAATGCCTCACCGAGAGCGTGCGCGCGGACGCAGGCGGGTACGAGGATTGTCGACTTTTCGTGTACGAGTGGTTGCGACACGCCTGGATTGGTGCAAATCTGGGCGGATCGGTCATTGTGAGGTGTCGTCGAAGACAGAGCGCGCGGCATCGTTTGGGATGGCTTCTTGCGTGCAACAGTCTGACACAGACGCCAATTGGGATGCTTCTTCAATAGTAAGGTAACTGTCTCTTTTGATGCCAAATACACCCACATGTTTGTTTAAACTCTAGTATGGAGGAACGTGGCCGTCACAAAGATATGCATTTTCTCTGCTCAAAAAAAAAAAGATATGCATTTTCGGGAACTCTTCCTTATGACGTAAAGATGCACGGTTCTCTGCTTAGTCTTATGTGTTATGTATCTTCAAATTATGTCACCATTTGTTAAGCTTTGAAGTACATGGAACCTCTTCAAGTAGCCTGGACCCCGTTGGTTTAGACTTTAGAGTGTCCCACACTCAACTTTCTTTCAGTCTGAACTAATCTGTGGTCTTTATGTCAAGCTAGACAATCATTTAAACTGTCTACATCATATAGTCAATGTTCAATACTGTGTTTTCTTTCTTTTCTTCAATAGTTACGTCTTATATCATGTTATCGCCACGTATGCTATTAGGTAAGCCTTAATCTGCCAGTTTTTTTTTTCTATTTTTTTGTGTTGTTGCATGGTTATCTGTCTAGTTTGGTACTATCTGTGTACGAAGTTTCCAGAGGTTCGTACTGTTAAAAACAAGCTGCACTGCTGATCTGTTTACGGGGCTATATGCCAGCATGAAGAGCATTTCATTCAGGTAGCTGGTGTCTGTCCTAAACTCCTTAATAGTGTGAAGTTTGATATTTTACCAGCCTTAATACCAGTTTATTCTTCATTGTAATTTCCTTAGAGCTGACTCAACTTTCTTTGCAGCTCTTTTTGGTTATATTTTCTTGGCCTTGCATGTACTCTTTTTTTTGTGCGTGTTTACCTGTTTGGTACGGATGATGTGTATCATTTGTGTCACCTTTCCATAATCTTGTATATCTACCAGAGTGGATGGTGTCAGTGTACCACTCCTTCAGCGTCGTGTTTACATCACAACCTAAGCTTTCTCCTTTTTCATGTTACCTATGCTTTTCTCCCGGACCTCTTTTCTTGCTCTTGCTTATTCGGTAATTTTTTGTGTGTATGTTTGGTTCACTCTTCCATCATCATGTATTTTAAAATCAACCTGTGCTTTTCTCCTTCTATTGGAACCAAAGCTTCTTACGGCGCGACGGTGGAGCAATGAACTCTAGGGGTCGATGAAACCCCTGAAAACAGCCTGGGTTCGAAGACAAGGTACTTTTCTTTAAGACAAAATCAGAGGGACGTCTCCCTTTGGTCGAGTTCTTTTATTGAATTTAAGTTTGGCCACTTCCCTACCTGATGTTACTTAGTGGGGCCGACTCTGTTTGTATATGTTTTGGTTTGGAGGTGTATCTTTTAAGTCACTCATCTGACAGACTTACAAGTATCTGTCTTCAAGTATTAATTTAGTGTACAGTTGACTCACTAGACCATGTTGGCTTATATCTAGAAAGAGCGACTACTTGTTCTGACCTGATAAGTGAATTGTATCTGCTGGGTAGGGACATTATTGCACACTCTACAAATAGTATGTTTAGCTGAAAATATAGAAAACAAAGTTGAACACCATCCAAGTTTCCATGTCAGCATGTTTTGGGAATCTGTTGGCCATCAGACATGGATAAAGTCTCAGTTTTGTGTCATTGCCTTGTCATCAGCTAAGATTGCAACCCATGTCGTTATATTTCCTGCAATCATACTACTCTGGCTTCCATGTGAAGCCCATTGGGAACCATAAATAACCAGAAGCTGTGGTCTGAGACACTCTTACTCTGTTCTTAGATTTTAGCAGACCAATATACATCCTGTTCATAACTCGAAGTATTTGCATTTTCATTTGCAGAAGTAAGACATGGAAAGTGTTATCTTCGGTTTAACTGAGGGTGCTGTAAGGAGTCTCTTGTGCAAACTTGGTTGCCTTCTCTCCCAGGAAAGTTGGTTGGTTCAGGGCGTCCATCGAGATATGCAATATATCAAGGATGAGCTCGAGAGCATGAATGCCTTCCTCCGCATCCTCACCATGTCAGAGGGCCATGATGACCAAGTGAGAATCTGGATGAAGCAAGTGAGGGAGATTGCCTATGACACCGAGGACTGCATTGATGAGTTCATCCATCATCTAGGTGAGCCATCCGGAATGGGCTTCCTTCGACAATTAATCTGTATGCTCAGCACACTAGTCTGTCGCCGCCGCATTGCCATCCAGCTACAAGAACTGAAGGCCCGTGCCCAAGATGTTGGTGAGCGGAGATCACGTTATGGTGTGGTGCTTCCAAGGACTGTACATAGAGGAGGCATCCGACAACTCACCAAGAATGCATCTCTTCACCTTGATCCACAGCTGCATGCTCTCTTTACAGAGGAGGCTCAGTTGGTAGGCATCGATGAACCGAGGGATGCACTCGTAAGCTGGCTGATGGAAGATGATCCACGGCTTCGTGTGCTAGCCATCGTTGGATTTGGCGGCCTTGGCAAAACCACGTTGGCAAGGATGGTGTGTGAAAGCCCAATGGTGAAAGGCGCTGATTTTCAGTGCTGTCCATTGTTCATTGTGTCACAGACATTCAACATTAGGACCCTATTTCAGCACATGATAAGGGAGCTGATCCAGCGCCCACAAAAGGCGATGGCAATGGTTGGAGGAAAGCATGGCCATTTCACAGAGGAAAATTTCAAGGGAATTGAAAGGTGGGAGGTTGCAGTATTGGCTGAGAAGCTCAGGCGATATTTACAAGACAAAAGGTACATCAAGAGTTATTGCTATATTTCTCCCCCAGTAGTGGACCATTATAATTTTTCTGCTTTGCAAAAATCCCAAGCTATTAGTATATTCTTGTGAAAACTGGAACATAAATAATAAGTGCCTTTTGAAGGCACACTCAGTTCTATTTTTTTCTTTTGAAAAACTTACTTTCACTTTAGCGATGGCATAGAATTGAATATCATGTGAATGCACTCTTCTAATTTTTCTTTTGAGTTTGGCGATGGTGTAGGAATTTAATATCATGCTTTTAAATCCAACTTTCTCCTATACCTTTATCTTGTAGGTACATTATGATCCTTGATGACATATGGACTATATCAGCATGGGAAAGCATCAGATGTGCACTGCCTGAAAATAAGAAGGGTAGCAGAGTAATTGTCACCACAAGGAATGAAGATGTGGCCAAAACATGCTGTTCTCATCCCCAAGATTGGATTTACAAAATCCAGAGATTATCCGATGCTACATCACGTGAACTATTCTTCAAGAAGATCTTTGGCTCTGCAGATAAACTACCGACTGATGAGTTGGAGGAAGTATCAAACTCCATTTTGAAGAAATGCGGAGGATTGCCTTTGGCAATAGAGAGCATAGGCAGCCTTCTCGCAAGCAAGACATACAGAACCAAGCAGGAGTGGCAGAAGGTTTGTGACAATTTAGGCTCTGAACTTGAAAGCAATCCTACTCTGGAAGGCGCGAAGAAAGTCTTGACCTTGAGCTATGATGATCTACCCTACCATCTGAAGGCCTGCTTCTTATATCTAAGTATTTTCCCTGAAAATTATGTGATCAAGAGGGGACCTTTGGTGAGAAGGTGGATAGCTGAAGGTTTTGTCAGTCAAAGGCATGGATTAAGCATGGAGCAGGTTGCAGAAAGTTACTTTGATGACTTTGTGGCCAGAAGCATTGTACAGCCTGTGAGAATTGATTGGAATGGCAAGGTGAGGAGCTGCAGAGTTCATGACATAATGCTAGAAGTTATGGTCTCCAAATCACTTGAGGAGAACTTTGCATCATTCTTATGTGATAACACAAGCTTATTGGTCTCTCATGACAAGATCCGTCGCCTCTCCATCCATAGTAGTCACAATTCGGTCCAGACAACTAGTGCCAGTGTATCTCATGTTCGCTCCTTCACAATGTCAGCTTCTGTCGAGGGAGTTCCATTCTTCTTTCCACAACTACGGCTGCTACGAGTACTTGACATGCAAGGCTGCAGTTACTTGAGCATAAACACGTTGGAGTGTATCTGCAGATTTTTCCAGCTGAAGTACCTCAGCCTCAGAAATACCAAGGTCTGCAAGTTACCACGACTACTAGGAAATCTTAAGCACCTGGAAACGCTGGACATTAGAGCAACACTCATCAAGAAACTACCAGCCAGTGCAAACAACCTCAGTTGTATGAAGCATTTATTAGTTGGGCACAAGGAACAACTTACAAGGACATCCAGTGTAAAGTACTTAAAACCATGCTCAGGAGTGGAGATGGCGCCTGGGGTGGTCAAGAACATGGCAGGTCTGCAATCACTTGTCCATATAATGGTCAAGGCGCAGTCATTAGTGCTAGAGGAGATCGGTTTTCTGCAGAAGCTAAGGAAGCTCAATGTTCTCTTCCGCAATGTGGATGTGAATTGGAAAGCTTTCGTCAAGTCACTGGGAAAATTGGCAAGCTCTCTTCTGTCACTCTCCATTCACATTCTAGATGAAAAGGAGCACAGCTCATCTCTGGACATTCTAGCTTATGTTGAGTCACCTCCACTGCTTGTGACCAATTTTAGCCTCACGGGCAAGTTAAGGAGTCTACCTCCTTGGATATCATCGCTTCGAAACGTGTCCAGGTTTACTCTTCGTAAGACCGAACTCCATGCTGAGGCCATTGAAGTTCTTGGAAACCTTCCAAATCTACTCTACCTCAAGCTCTATCACGACTCATATGTTGATGACTCCATAGTCTTTTGCAGTGGTAAATTTACAAAACTCAGCATGTTGGTTATTGATAATCTGGAGAACACTGACACGCTTCACTTCGAGGAAGGTTCAGTGCCAAATCTTGAGAGGCTGACGTTATCATTCCTACGAGAACCTAAGGATGGGATTTCAGGTCTTGAGAACCTCCAAAAGCTGAGGGAGATAGAGTTCTTCGGTAACATCATATTATCGGTGGTGAATAAAGTGGTGTCATCTGTGAAGACACATCCAAATCATCCAAGAGTTATCGGTGACAAATGGAACATTGTAACTGAATACGCTTAAGTGGCAAACACTAAGCAACTTATATCAGAACACTTCAGGTAGCAGATAATTCCGTATTAGGCATCCTATTCAATGGAAGCAGTTAGTATTTGCAGCAATAGAATTATTTATGGTAATCTGCAGTACAGTTCATTGTAGTATTATGATATTGTCCTATGAGTTTCTTTGTACCGCCGTTACCGTTAGTGCACCTTTCTGGCAAGTCAATTGATGGTAGTTTCTGTGATTTGAAGTAGTAAACCACGGTCTTTGATGGTAGTTTCTGTGATTTGAAGTAGTAAACCACGGTCTTTCTCTGATCCGTTTCATCTTGAAATCCTAATTAGTAGTTTTACTTTTACATTGTTTAGGGGTCATTTTAGCAACTCATGAACATTGGCGAATCAAATTTGCACCTCAGTGTATGCTACTTGAGCAAATAATGTGTACGATCCCCTGTATGAAGTTGCTGCTCTGCAGGTGTATCAAGCTGCATTAGTTTAAGATGTAGTTGGTGTGTCTATGAACGAACGAAATTCAAACTGAAATCAGGACCAACCCCAATTCCGTTCCTTTCTAATTTTTTTTTGAGAGGAACACATTTACTCTGTTTGTGAGGCACATGGGCCGATTCATTCAATTTATCGCCACGACGGATAACGCACTTGTTGGAAAAAGTCCTATTTACCTCCCTGGATTGTAAGCCGAGTCCATCTTTCCTCCAACTCGAAAACCGTCCATTCTGTCTCCTCGAATTCGTAAAACCGGACACATGACCATCCCGACCCGGTTTTGTCTGTTTTGGTGAGTGGTTTTAAATTTTTTTATTTACAATTTAGTCCTTAGATCTTAAAATGATTATTACTTTTTGTCTGTACCTCCGATTTAGGAGATTCTTACGGTCACGCGTTCATAACGGTGAGCTTTATCTTTTAAAATGGTCTTTATACTATTTTATTACTATTTGTTATATTATTTTTATGTTATTGTGTAAAAACAACAATATAAGAAAAGTAAAACAAACAGTTGCAAAATAACATGAACAACATTTTAAAAGACAAAACTCATCGTTACGAACGCATGACCACTAGAATCACTTAAATCGAAGATACGAGAAAAAAAATAGTAACATTTTAAGATCCAAGGACTATTTAGTAACCACTAGAATCACTAAATAGTCCTTGGATCTTAAAATGATTACTATTTTTGTCTCTTGAGGCCCATTAGCAATTTTGTCTCTTGAGGCCCATTAGCAAGCAGTGGCCGCAAAGATCGTTTCGTCCCCCCACATGGAGCAGGCCCACAGGCTTTCTGCCTCGCGCGGCCGCTAGCGGTGGCGCCGCCGCGCCGGCGACCGCCTGCCTACGGAACGCCACCACCTTGCCGATCAAGGATCAAAGTCCCGTTCGTGCGTGGCAGACGCAGAAGTGAGGTTTCATTTCTCTTGGAGAGGCATGGTGGGCTGGTCTCGTCTTCGCCTGGCAAATGTGCCGTGGGCGACTGGCCGCCGTGCTCCTGCTATTCGACGAATTGCCTCAGCGAGCGCATGGCGTGGATGCAGGTTGCTGTTGGGGGGTTGTCGGGCGCGGGCAGCAACAGGACTGACGGCGAGAAGCTGGGCGTGGATGGTTTAAAAGAGAGGGCCTTCCATCCTCATATGGAAGACAAGCTCATTATCTCGAAAAAGAAAAAGATATAGAAGAGGAGAAGACGAGCTGATGGCATCAGTCTGTGTCTGTTGTGCCGTCGGGTTGGCTTTCCGTCCCCCAAATCGGCGCTCCCAAGTCGTCAGCCACTTGATGAAATGCCTTGTAAGCCACGCACTTATCTTCTTTCTCGCCACTTGCCCTTAAACTTCTCTTCAAATTCCCGAATTGAATGATGTCAGCTTCACAAATAATTCAGGTGTCACTGAGTTTGTTGCTTTTTTGGAAGTCCACGTAAGAACAGACGTCACCTGGTCCCGAAACTAATAATTAAATGAATGGACCTTGTCTAAAGTTTAGGTAAGAAAATGTTCCTTTATTTACAAAGATCATTTGATTTGTTTATATATGCATTCTTCTTGGCTGGCAGTTTTCTTGTAATGCATGGTAACTAGATACAAATATAATTTCCTATATGCTCACTGCTCATTAGGATGTGAGCACGTTGGCATGTGGAATCTCTTCCACTAGCGTGTTCTCTGCCACCCTTTTAATGTTAGCAACTTAGCTTTAATCTCTGGGTATCATATCAAGCTAGCTAGCTGTTTAGGGTTTATCAGGTTTATGGTTCAATAATGTGCGTCTTATTAACTAAAGAAATCTCATGTAACATCAGTGTCGCTTTGTCGTCATCACATTATATTATATGTGGCATCTTTTTGTTAGCTCTCCGTTTTGTGTGAATAATTCTTCTACTTCTAGGTTGGTTATATTAATATGTGATGTTACCAAATGAGTTTCATAGTGTTAACATTAGAAGCACTGCTAATCTGATTGGGTGCAGACATACAAGGGTGGAGAACGTTTTTGACTCAGATAGTTGGGGGCTGTCCTAGTTGTCCATAGTTTGAATTATTGACAATCTCAAGTACCAGGTAATTTATCATAAGTGCATTCTTACTTTCCTTCAAAATTGACTAAACAATATTGAAAGTGCAGTGTGCCGATTTCCTAGCGAGTGCCAGTCATCCTTTTCTCGGCCTTTCTTATTCAGTGGCTTTGTTTGTATATGTTTCAGTTTGGATGTGTATCTTTTGGGTTACTCTTCCATAATCGTCTATATTTAATTGACTGAAGGATATCAGTCTTTCGGTATTAGTTTTAGTATATCACAGCATAAGCTGTTTTCCTTTTGATGTTGAATTACAGCATTGCCAATTCCTACTTGTGACCAGTCCTCTATTTTCTTGGTCTTCCTTATTGGGGTTTTTTATTTGTATATGTTTTGGAATTTGGATGTGTATTTGTTAGTCACATGGTCTAATGCTTCCTTGAATGTGTATAGTTAACATCAACCTTTTGCTTTTCTCCTTTTCCATGTTGAATCTTCTTTTTTTTTTTGGGAAAGCATTCCATGTTGAATCTCATATTTCCATTTTGCTAGCTGGTCATTCTGATTGGCTGATATTTTGTATATGTTTTGTTTGGATGTGTATCTTTTGAGTCACTCTTCCCTCATATATATTTAACAGACTCAGGGTGATCACTGTTTCAGTATTGTTGTTAAGCTCACCATTCACTAAAGTATTTGCCAGTTGCCAGAGTGTGAGTGGGATCTTCTAGAAAGTGACATCTTTTGGCACTACAAGAATAATATGTTTTGATGAGTAGATTATAAAGAAAGTCGCACACGATTCAAGTTTCAGTCTTGACCATTTTTGGGATTCT
Source organism: Alloteropsis semialata (assembly GCA_004135705.1). Lineage (NCBI taxonomy): Eukaryota > Viridiplantae > Streptophyta > Magnoliopsida > Poales > Poaceae > Alloteropsis > Alloteropsis semialata. The sequence continues at coordinate 62,671,639 of CM014273.1, forward strand.
GCAGGTGATCTGCCATGAAGCAAAAGTCTATACGTCATGTCATTTCCTTGTCATCAACTTAGACTACAGTCAGTATAATTCCCTTTCTACAATTTTCTATTATGGCTTCCAAGTTACGCCTATTTGGAACTGGAAATTATCAGGAAATTGTGGTTCTAATGACTCATGCTGCTACATACCAGAATTTATCCAACTAAATGTCCTATATATATAATGCCTAAGCAATCGGACTCCAACAGGCATTTTCGTTCTCCATATTGAGACATGGAAGCCACTATCTTCAGTTTGACTGAGGGCGCAGTGAGGAGTCTCCTGTGCAAGCTTGGCTGCCTTCTCTCCCAGGAAAGGTGGTTGTTACAGGGTGTCCATGGAGACATGCAGTTCATCAAAGATGAGCTTGAGAGTATGAATGCTTTCCTGTGCACCCTTACCATGTCAGAGGGCCATGATGATCAAGTGAGAATCTGGATGAAGCAAGTAAGGGAGATTGCATATGATGCTGAGGACTGCATTGATGAGTTCATCCATCACTCTGGTGAGTCATCAGGATTGGGCTTCCTTCGTCGGTTAATGTGCATTCTTGGCATGCTTGGCTGCCATCGTCGCATTGCTATCCAGCTGCAAGAACTGAAGGCCCGTGCCAGGGATGCTGGTGAAAGGCGCTCACGTTATGCGGTGGTGCTAGCAAAGTCCCTACTTCAGGAAGCCGGCCCACAACTTTTGAAGCATACCTCTCTTCATCTTAATCCACAGCTGCACGCTCTCTTTACAGAGGAGGCACAGCTTGTAGGCATTGATGAACCGAGGAATGTGCTTGTAAGATGGCTAATGGAAGATGATCCCCAGCTTCGCGTTCTAGCCATAGTTGGATTTGGTGGCCTAGGCAAGACCACACTGGCACGTATGGTGTGCGAGAGCCCAATGGTGAAAGGGGCTGATTTTCATTGCTGCCCAGTGTTCATTGTGTCACGGACCTTCAACATCAGGACCCTGTTTCAGCACATGATAAGGGAATTGATCCAGAGACCTCACAAGGCCATGGCAATAGCAGGCGGCAAGTATGGCCATTTTGCAGAGTCAAACTTGGAGGGTATTGAAAGGCTGGAGGTTGCAGTACTGGCTGAGATGCTTAGGGGATATTTACAAGACAAAAGGTAAATCAGCATTTTTTGTTATATTTTTCCCTGGGAATGTACAATTATATTTTTTCTGATGGAGAAGAATCCAATATCAGTATATTCTTGTGAAATGTGCAACATAAATAGTTAAGAATCCAATATCAGTATATTCTCGTGAAATGTGCAACATAAATAGTTACATGCCTTTTGCAGGTACACTTTCAACTTTTCAATATACATAAAGTTTCATTTAGTTCAGCTATGCCTAGCAATTTGATCATTTTTATCTTAAATCCAGTTTAGCACCAGTCTGAAAATAAGCAAACAATATCTGTCCTTCCCTGTGCTATGCCCTTGAATCCTGGAATTGATTTGGAAAATTCGACTGTCACCTTGTTCTTTTCTGAAGATGGCATCTTTTTGATTGCACAATCGCTGCCACCGTTGAATGTAAATTAACTGTCGGGATATTTGATATGGAACTTTTACTGTCTGTCAGAAGAAAATAATTCTGTAATGTTTTCCAGTTTTCCGTTGCATTAAAAAAATGAGTCCATGTATATATACAACACTAATGATCATATGCTTTCTTCCCCTTGACACCCAGGATCATCTCGAAATCAAGTCTCGACTGCCTATAATGCTTTGAAATATTGTATTTGTATGTGATCTTTGCACAACCAGCAGACTAGATTTTAAATATTGTGATGGTCAAATGATGCACGAGATTTAATTCAATCATTTTATTATTTTTATGAATATGAGCTAAAGGCTCACTGTCTGGACTCTGGAAGGTAAAAAGAAACAGATGACTAACAATGTTCAGTATTAATGGAAAACCTGCATACAGAATAACAAAGGGAGTGTGAAGTCTTTTGCTTTCAATTCTACCCTTTCTTGACTGAAAAAAGCACAATGGAGGGTTTGTTAGCTCTTAGTTAACCACTGCACTGATAGCAGTGTTGTTATCTACCATCTGGTCATAAACAAACATTAATTACGTAAGGAAAAGAAATTTATAATTTCAGGTTTGTTGCTGTTCCAATAGCTTGTCGAGTTTCCTTATACTTTTTTATTTGTTTTCTTTTAGGTACATTATTGTCCTCGACGATATATGGTCCATATCATCATGGGAGAGCATCAGATGTGCATTGCCTGACAATAAGAAGGGTAGCAGGATAATAGTAACCACGAGGAATGAAGATGTGGCCAAAACATGCTGTTCTCACCGCCAAGATTGGATATACAAAATCCAGCGACTATCAGATGCTACATCAAGAGAACTATTCTTTAAGAGGATCTTTGGCTCTGAATATAAAGTACCAAAAGATGAGTTGGATGAAGTATCAAATTCCATTTTGAAGAAATGTGGGGGTTTGCCTTTAGCAATAATGAGCATCGGCAGCCTTCTTGCAAGTAAGACAAACAGAACCAAGCAGGAGTGGCAGAAGGTCTGTGACAACTTAGGATCTGAACTTGAAAGTAATCCTACTTTGGAAGGTGCAAAGCAAGTCTTGACCTTAAGCTATGATGATCTACCCTACCATCTGAAGGCTTGCTTCTTATATTTAAGTATCTTCCCAGAAAATTATGAGATCAAGAGGGGACCTTTGGTAAGAAGGTGGATGGCAGAAGGCTTTGTCAGTCAAAGGTATGGATTGAGCATGGAGCAGGTTGCTGAAAGTTACTTTGATGAGTTTGTTGCCAGAAGCATTGTGCAGCCTGTGAGAATCGACTGGAATGGCAAGGTGAGGAGCTGCAGAGTTCATGATATAATGCTAGAAGTCATTGTCTCCAAGTCACTTGAGGAGAATTTTGCATCCTTCTTACATGATAATGGAAGATTATTAGTGTCCCATGACAAAATTCGTCGCTTATCCATCCACAATAGTCACAACTCGGTGCAAAAAACAAGTGCCAGTGTCTCTCATGTTCGTTCCTTCACGATCTCGGCTTCTGTCGAGGAAGTTCCAGACTTCTTTCCGCAGCTACGTCTGTTAAGAGTACTGGACATGGAAGGTTGTATTTGCTTGCGCAACAGCACCTTGAATTGTATCTGCAATTTTTTCCAGCTGAAGTACCTAAGCCTCAGAAAGACTCATATCTGTAAGTTGCCACGGCGACTAGGAAATCTGAAACACTTGGAGACCCTGGACATTAGGTCAACACTCATCAAGAAACTACCGACCAGTGCAAACAACCTCAGTTGTATGAAGCATTTGTTAGTTGGGCACAAGGAACAGCTTACAAGAACAGGCAGCGTCAAGTTCTTAAAACATCGCTCAGGTTTGGAGATGGCTCCTGGGGTGGTCAAGAACATGGCGTCTCTGCAATCACTTGCCCATATAGTGGTCAAGAACCAGCCTTTGGTTCTACAAGAGATTGGTATGTTGCAAAAGCTAAGGAAGCTTAAAGTCCTCCTCCGTAATGTGGAAGTTAACTGGAAGGCGTTTGTTGGGTCTTTGGGTAAGTTGGCAAGCTCTCTAGGCTCGCTGTCCATTCACATTCTGGATGAGGAAGAGTATGGCTCGTCACTGGACTTTCTAGATTTTGTAGAGTCACCTCCCCTACTCATCACTAATTTTAGCCTAGCAGGCAAGCTGAATAGTCTACCTCCTTGGATATCATCGCTTCGAAGTGTGTCTAGGTTTACTCTTCGTACCACTGGACTCCATGCCGAGGCTATAAAAGTTCTTGGAGACCTGCCAAACCTGCTCTGCCTCAAGCTCTATCACAAGTCGTATGCTGACGACTGCATAGTCTTTCCCCTCGGTAAATTTGCAAAACTCAGCATGTTGGTCATTGACAATCTGGATAATATTGACAGTGTGCACTTTGAGGAAGGTTCAGTGCCAAATCTTGAGAGGCTGACATTGTCATTCCTACAAGAGCCTAAGGATGGGATCTCCGGTCTGGAGTATCTTCCAAAGCTGAAGGAGATAGAGTTCTTTGGTAACATCATATTATCTGTGGTGAACAGAGTGGTGTCTTGCGTGAAGACGCATCCAAATCGTCCACGAGTTATAGGTGACAAGTGGAATATCGTAACTGAGTATGCCTAATAAGTAGCTAAGGCTTGATAGAAATTGTTCATTTTAATCTCAAGGTAGCCGGTTCGGCAAGCAATCGCTGTACAATAGAATGTTTTGAAGTCAGTTCCACCCTTTCATGGTATGCAGTGTATGAATTGATGTGCATCGTTGGCAAGCGAAATTTCCTTTTGTATGGTTTGAAGTGAATTATTTGCAGTCTTCTCCATTCCATCAATATATCATTGTACATATTATTGCTTCATTTATTATAGCAATCCCATGGACATCTCTAGCCTGATTATTTGTCAATTAATCGCCAGTTTATTGGCCTGTCAATTCTCTCGTGCAACCCGTGTTTAACTAGATACTGAGCACAAGGATGGTATTTTCAACGCCAGTTGCTGTCAGCCACTGCAAAGTTAGCCCGTGCGTCCCCTTTTCTAGGAAATTTGAATATGAGACATGCAGCTGCAGCAGTTTGTCATCACGAGCCCCTTACAACGACTTCCGTTACGTCTCCGCCGCTTCACCATGCAGTTACAGACTTACAGGACGCTATTCAGGTGCTGCAGCTAAAGGAATCCGCTCATTGGCCATCATTTCGTTCACACCAAATTTGCGTGATCATTTCTAACTCTCTTAAAAAAAAGTTTATGGTCTTTTCTAGCATTTATGCCGCTGATGTGGAAAGAATGAAAGGTACCAGGATTGAGAATGTTGAGTGCTGAAGAAAGTAATATAGAACCAGAGGAAAGCTGCATAGTTTTTTACATGGTTGCTAGCCCAACTTCCATTTCCAATCCAGGACTGACCAAAGTATTCGGTGATAGCAAAGCGGCTGGTTTTTGTTCCTCACCTAAAGCAGCGTACCACATGCGTCAAGCCAAACCAACTCATTATTTTCGGCAAATGTGAGAAAGCCTAGCCAAAGGAGACACTTGGAGTTCCCATCTCACAAGTTCTCTTCCATGTCTGCCTAGATCAGAATATAACCAGTCATAACCATCTTCATTGACCTGGGCCTTGCCCGCCTCAGGTAGCCTCGTCCACATGACCACATCCGGGCAGCAACACTTTCTAAGCACCATGTACCTCAATCGCTGCGAGATAGATAGCCAACAGAATTAATGAGCTATGTTGCATGAACAACGAAGAAGAAAAGCTATACAAAAAGAACAGATATGATACCTTGGGCCGGTGGCAACAACAACCCCACAAAAAAAAAGAATTAGAAAAAGTAGGATCACTGCTGTAATACTAATACCTGTGTGTGTACCTGGTATAGGGAACAAATTGAATATACAAGTCAGTGCACAAAGCAATATGAGATTAGAATATATAAAATCTCCTGCACATTCTCCAAAAAGAAAAGAAAAGGAGCTAGAAAACGATATAAATGTAAGTCCGAAAATTTTACCTGACACATTGGCCATACAAGTCATCATAAGAGATCCAAGAAAAAGAATGTAGATTATCTCACAAAGAGGATTATCTCACAAAGAACTAGGCCAGTCACACATCCTAGGAAGCGCACGTCCTTTTGTGCCTGTATAGCCAAAGCCCCGATGACCAAAGCCAAAGGGAAACAGATGAAAGGCAGTGAAGTCACAATGAGACGTGTCACGGCGTCGGCCTTGTGAAAGATTTCTGGTGGCAATGGGAAGTTACAGAAAGAATTCTCTTTTCTCCATGCGAGGAAGTATGTGGCGCTGTATATGTTAAGGGTCATAATGCCAAGCATAGCAGCATTTGACAGAAATCCCATAAGCTCTGCAGACATCTGCAGACAAAAAGTGGAAGGCATATGATAAACTGAGCAACAAATTAGTTAACGGGCGAGGTATACATTATAGAAATTACTTACTGAGTCAGTCAGGGAAAGCATACTGCTGGACCTAATCACTGCCCTTCCGAAGAAACTCTTGATGTTTCTCATAACAGGTGCATATTCCTTTGAATATGATTATTGTCTCTCTGCGGTGTGCCTGTTTCCTCTAGCGACACTGGTGCGACCACCGAGATGCTTGTCAGATCCGGTTGCTCACCAGGCTGAGAGGAGAAAGCAGGGGAAAATTCAAAACATCTAATGATAACAAACATGCACAGATAAGATATTGGAGATCCATGCAGAAGTATCTTGTTGCATCAGCTAATACATGGCCAATCCCACACCTCCAAAGCATCCCCTGGACCATCCCACCCTGAGCATGCTCAAGCTACTCCAGGAACAGCAATATGAGTCTTCTACTGTTCAGTTTCCTTCAACAGATGCAAAAACATGATCCCATAACCAAGCAAGGCAAGCCATTGCTCTCAGCTTGAGTGACAACCAATGTTTTCAAATAGTTAAATTGAACCTAGCCGCTAGGGCACCGATTAGATGATTGATTAATCGTGACTACAAATTGATTAATCGTGATTAGTTCTGAGCTAGTACTTACCGGTTTGGTCCTGAAGAATTGAATCGGCAGCCACCTCCAAAATTGACTTGACATTGCTGTCCTCTTGCTAAGTCTGGTGGTGTTGTTAGGTTCCCCAACTTCCTCTGTATCCAGCAACCTCTTGTACTCGTCCTGCAACAAAAGGAAGGGCACTAAGGTTTGCTCAACTATCAAGTTTCAAACTCCCCTCGCCGTAGTCCGGCAACGAGGCACCCCGAGAAACTCTTCTGCAGTGCCTCCCAAAACCCACCAAAAACACTAACAATCCACAAATACGCTTCATATCCGTCTTCTCCGACGGCCGAGCATAGCCGGCGACGAAATACCCACAGAAATTTCAACGGCCATTCATCCTAAACCGCACCAGATGACCAGAAAACCCCAAACCCCTTTACGAATAGGGAGAGAGATGACGCGGGGAAGAGAGAGATGAAGAGGGGAAGACAACTTACACCCGCTTCTTCGTCTATCTCGTGGGAGGCGGAGCCGGAGCCAGAGCAGCAGGCAGATCGACCGCTCGAAGACGCCATGGCACCCGGGGAGGCGACGGTTGGAGCGCGTGCTTCCGCCTCCGCGTCTTCCTCGCCGCCGACGCCGAACCGACGCCACCTTGTTCGGATGGTTGGTCCAGGCGGCTGGAGCTGGAGCTGGAATCCAGCAAGCCTCCAGCAGCGGCAGCAAGCTCCAGCGATACCAGCTGCTGGTTCCAGCCGCCATTTGAATTTCAAATTCAAAAAACAATCATGGCAGCATCTCACTTCAAGTTTTGGCGCCAAACCAATATAGCCTTCATAGTCACTTGCATCGCATGCACACATAATTACTTTTCAGTTCCATTAATCACCACAAACAGTCCACAAAGTACACATAAGCACATTCAGTCTAATTACAAAATGACATCATTGTTTGGCACTAAAACAACAAATTACACTACAAACAAGCGCTAGAGCATGCAGTCAATTCATGGCCTCCCATCCGTCCATTTTCAGACTCGTCCATGACCTGCATTTACAACTCATCATAATTAAAGAAACCAAAGATCTATATAATCAAACTAAGAGCAAGCAATTACCTAGGCAGACCGGGGATTATACAACATCGTGGCTGTCAAGTCCCTCAGCGTCGAAGTTGACACGTCCTTGTTTATGTCAACCCAGAACGATAGAGGGTACTTGTCACCCACTCCAAAATGTCTACGCCACAGAAAATTGTCCATGGCAAAGCATGCAATTATCATAATTGCTTGCTTCTTGCTCGGCATTAATGGCACACTGTCCAATAGCTGCCACTTCTCTTTCAAGTTTCCGAACCTTCTTTCAATTATGTTACGCAGGCTTGCATGACAATAATTGAACGTCTCCTCCTTTCCGAGTGTGGAGAGGTCGACCCCCTCAAAATGCTTGTGGTGGTACCTGTTCCCTTGATATGGAACCATGAAGCCATCTCGGTCGGCATATCCTGAGTCCGCCAAGTAGTACCGACCTGCATTAATTAAACCAAAGGCATCTGTTTAGTTCATCATGTCCCAAAAAAAATACGTCACATGTGTACATATTGTTTCAAACCAAAACATACCTTTCGGAGGAGTCGGAAACCTCCTGGTGCTCATGCATTCTTGTAGAACTCTCATGTCATGGCATGAGCCAGCCATCCCCGCGCCAACATATGTAAAAAATCCGTGCATGTCCACTACAGCACAGACATTAATCGACACGGTATTTTTCCTATTGATGTAATCGATTTTCCGACCACGATTGACCTCAACTGGTACGTGAGTGCCATCTATAGCTCCTATGCACCCATCGAACCAGGGTGCAAACCTTTGCAGTTCAATGGGCACTCCATTGTACTCAGCATCAATTGGAACAAGCACTGTATCGGACCATTGAAGCATTATGTCACAAAGCTGGGTGCACTTACGGCTTATTGTATCCATCGACCTCTCAAATCTATCTTTTGCCTCCCTAACTGCACCCGCGTGGCCACATATCCAAATAAACATAGCTAAAGCTTCAGTAGAGTCGCACTTGCTTGTACTTTGTAACCCAAACCCCTGAAGTATGTGATGCAAGTGCATGAAAGCATCTGGCGACATACGAAGGGTGTCCCTACATCTCCTCTCATCCATCATGCATAGGTGCAGCCATTGCGCGCCACTTAGTTTGGGAAAGGGACACGGAGGATTTACCTGTGGTCCCTGCATAGCCTCCAAATCCTGTAACGCTTTCACCGCCTTCAGCAATTCTGCACCCGCAGCCAATATTCGTCTGTCGTCTTCGTCCATTGTCACTTGTGCACCAGCAGCTTAACCTGCAGGACAAAACCATGAAACAAACACCTTAGTTCCAACATATAGATCACACGATATGCGAAAGAACAAGGTTTAAAAATTCAGATAGAGTAAGATATCCTCCTGGCCCAGTTTTGTGGCAGATAGAGACTTAAATCAATAGTCAAAATATTAGAATCAACATCTAAAGCAGGCATTTGGAATCATTAAACAAAGCGGCTTTAGATTTCATAATTGTTCGTAAAGGTGGCACATTGATATAACAAGGAACATTCAGCAGCATCCAAATTTCAAGTTGAAATACTGATTGCAGCTGGAGTAGAGGACTAACCCTTTGGTTCGAAATACCAAATGCAGATGATGAACCAACCACTGAATAAGATGGAAGTGCCTCTTCAGACTTGTATTTGTGGCGAGCTCTTCTTGCCAATGCACATAGAGATCTTATACTTATCAACTCCTTGTTTGTCTGTCAGAATCATCATGTAGATGAAATAAAAAGACAAGGAACTCTTCAAAATCATGTGCCTACAAATGTTCAATAAAAAAAAGCTACATGGAACAGAGTATAACCTGAAAACATGATTGGTAATAACCAAATAACAGCAAGCAACATGGGAAAATGAACAATATTTTGACAACCAGCTGGTCATGGGGGTTCCTTCACCAGTTCCAGGGAGAGATTCTTCAAGTGTTTGCCTAATGTCCTGCAACAACGGAGAGCATAACTTTATTGTTAACATGCCTGTCATTATTTTTTACTTACAAAAATGCATATGAAATGACGAAATGAATGCCAAACTGGAATATTACCTGCCATGTTTCAACAGGTTTTACAAGCCAAGCTGTGAACCAGTCCCAGGGTTTAAGGGGACCCAGCGTGTAATGGATGACTCTTAATTCTTTTTCATCAACCATCCACTATTACAGAAAATAGGAAGTCAGATGCATAACCAAGTTCAGCACCAAACTAGCTAAATAAACAATCAAAGGGTACTCAAAAGGTTGAAGTTTGTACTCTAATCAAACAAGACAACAAACAGTGTAAAATGTAAAAAAACACAACGAAGCATTCGTGTTTAGTTCTGATACTAAAGACCTTCGGTGGTAAATTCAAAATACTAAATAATCCTGCTAGTACAGACCAAGAAAATTAACTGAAATATTTGTAACCATATGCTGCGTGGTCTTTCCTAGAGAGAAGGTAGATTAAATGTAATATTCCTTGGATAAAGCTGGCAGAACAAGTTTAACATAATTCAGAAGTAATGAATTTGTGATTGTTACCTTGCATAACTGATGGCGTTAAAGGGCAGACAAAACTTCTAGTCAACCTTGGCTTAACTTGCATAAGTGAAGGCGTTACAGGGCTGACACAAATGCCCCTCCTTCCTCTCCTGCACTGAGGTCCGGCGCTGCTTGATCAGCTACCTCACCACATGCTCATGTAGCTACCCTCCTCACCTTCTCCATTCCTTGCCGCTGCACTTCACCAGCCACAGCCTCCTGCCACCTCTTCACGCAAACCACCTCACAGTTCTCGCTCTCACTCCCCTCTAACCCATCACGGATGCTCTGCCCTCTCTTCTCTTGGCTCCCTGACCATGTGTGCCTAAGAGCTCACTGTCCCTGAACACTTGCACTTGTTGCTGGGTATGGAAGCCAACAAGCAGCGGCTGCCATGGGAGAAGGGGCTCTGAGCATGGGTACAGGAGATGAGTAGAGTGATGGATTCAAACTCAGAGAAGAAGAATCAGGTGGAGCAAAAAGATGAACATGAGGAAGGTGAGGGCAATTGGTTCATTTACAGTGCCTAGGATTTTTTACAACTCTATTTTGTTTTTTCCAACCAAAAAAGGTGGCCACAGCTGATACTAGTGCCAAAACTAAATTGAACTAAAGCACTCAGAATAACAGCAAACTTTGTTCCTAAATAATGTAAGTATAAATTCCACAAAGACAATTAAAGTAACCTAAAGGCTACATGGTTATGGTGCCATGTGTATGCATTGATGATGGAGAACAGGTTTGTCATACCTCAGCAACAGAGCAGCCAGCGAAGGCACTCAATGGCTCAGCCAAGCCAGCTGTATTTGAAAGAATGAAAAACAGATCAGCTTCTAGTTTTGTACTAGGAAAAACGCAGAACATTTTAAAACAAAAGGGATTGAGCACAGCAGCACATCAGTGAGCACATTGAGCAAATCAGGACATCAGATATCAGCACATTCACAGCACAGCAGTCAAATACATGTATTACACCTTACAAGGCAGTTGAAAACTGTTATGAAACACCACAAGTTCAATTGCTGATTACACACATATTCCAAATTACATAACCACACTAGGATAAATTAACACAATCCAACATAGATAGTCTCTTTATTGCAACCCAACAAAGGGAAAACTGAATCTTAAACTACGCCGCAAACTGAATCTAAAACTACAAAGAAGTACACTCTCTTCAGTCTTCAGCAGGGAGGGCGCTGCCAAGCCATTTGGACGTACTGCTGCCGGCTTTCTGGGCAATTCAAGCTTAGGAAATTCGCTTGATGCTTTGGATCAGTACAGAGAATTAAGGCTTGGAGGAATAATGGGTCAGTCTCGCAGTACCCATCCTGGTATAAGATCTCTCTAATTCTTGCAGTCTCTGCATCAGGGTTCTGTTTCTCCTTAGTAATGACCATCTGATCAAAGCGATCCAAGCTGGTATTCAATCGGTAGACACAATCATCTACGGATGAGGAGTTGCTACGCTTCTTCTTTACGGGGCTTTCAACAGTGAAATCTCTCATGGGCCTTTTTGAGGATTGGCCCGGATATTGGGGTGGTGTGGTTTCAGCAGAATCGGCAGCAGGTTGTGTGCTGTCGTCAACAGGGGTTACCTCCGACGCATGACCACCAGCATCTACTAATTCCCCACGATTGTATGGCTCGTGGCCCAAGATGTCGAACAATTTTTCGCAGCATGGAGGGCACTTGTACCTTTTGCCATCTTTATCTACAGAGTCCTGCAGGGGGGGTATTGTGCACTTGTTAGAAAGGACATAGTAAGGACATGTGTAGTGAACAAGTGTGATGGCATAGGTTGAAGTTATTACCCCCCCTGAGACAGCAGTTGCCCACACAATGTCACCGGTTTGAGGGTCACGACCTAGACCTGATGAAGTAAGGCCTGTGCGCCACTTGAAGTATTGGCGTTTGAGGTCGCTCCACTTGTTTGAGAGCTGCCTCTTTGTGTAGCCAGAATTAGAGCGTGCAGTGAACTCGTTGTAAATGTTTGTCCACCCAATTGTGGTTGGACATCTCGACTGCCAGTTCATTGCTATTTTTTGCTGTTCAACTAAATGACACAGCAAGGCTATGTCGGCTTTACTCCAGTTAGCACGGTCTGCAGACATCTGTAGCAAAGCAGTACCATGTACACATATCTAAATAAGAAAATGTTGCAACCAAGATGAAAGCACATTGACATTTCAGTAAGTCGAAGTAAGGGGGTGGGGGCCTTGCCTTGCGACAGCGACGACACGGTCTGGACGTGAACTTGCAACGCCTAGCTGGAGGAGACGCGGCCGACGCTACGGATTCAGCAAGCAGTGGTTGCAGCAGTTGGTTCGAGGTCCTGTGCAGCAGATGTAGCAGATGTTAAACACACAAAACTGAACGCAATGTTGGAATCACAAGACTGAAACTGTGTACACCTGCCTATATGCCTGAATATATACTGTGTACAGTGAGATCTAT
>CM014273.1:62685263-62701813 GCA_004135705.1 Alloteropsis semialata
TTGATATTATTTTTTCTCATATGCTGTTAAAGGTGAAAAGCCATACTAGTAGTAGTTGCTTTTGGTACAGAAAATGAAAACCTTAAATATCCCATGCAATTTTCTATAAAAAACTCATCCTAATTCCTAATTAGAAGATAAAAATTTGATCATGAATAAGAATAACGGTTAATGTCCGAATGCAGTCTCTCCTCCAAAATATTGTATCCATCCACTCACCTCTACTCTTAGACTGTGAGCCCAGTGCTGCCTTCCCTCCACTCTATTTATATTCCAGAGTCTTTAAGCTCTTCCTGTAATTCGATACCTTCTATTGCAATTTTTTTTGGACTTGTGTAACACCTTAATTTTCATCACAAGAAATTATAGAAAAATTTTCCAAATTTTTTAGGATTTTATTTAGACTCAAATAAATTTCTAACTTTTCACAAAAAAATAGGATTTATTAAAATTATTTAAACAATGTTAGTCCGAATAAGTGTTTGATGTATTCATGTTGTTGTATTGTGTTTTATTTGGTTACTCTTCCAATTTGAGTTTGAATTTATTCAAATTCAAATTTGAATAAGGCATTAGATTAGTTGTTGTGAGAAGAGTTCGCTTTGGCCCTCGAAACTCTCACATCATACCGGTTTGCATCTCCCTCTTTCTTTTTTACCGGCTCGATCCACCTTTTTCCGGCTTGCTCTCTCTTTCCCTCGGCTCTGGCCCATCTTTCCCTCTAACCCAACCGCTCCTACACGTAGCCTTGGGATGAGCCCGGCGGACTTCATCATGGCCCAGCCCTAGTTCACCCTCCCTTCCTTTCAGTCACCTACCCACCCCTATCAGGCTCATCTCTGTCCTCGAACCCAAGTTCGGGCTCCGTCTGCCTTTGCACCGTTGCTTCGCACGCACACTGAAGCCACACCCCATGTTATAAAATTTGTGATGCCACGTTCTGGACCCTCTCCAAAGCCTAGCGCTCGAACCCGTGCCCAATCACTGTTTGTGCACGCCTGAAACCCTAGAAACCGATTGCTGCGGGGCCAGACCTTGGATTGTGAGAGGCGGCAATGGCGGCCAGTGAATTTGAAACTCACCCATGAAGCCCTTCATGTTGTACTTGCAGCTCTCCCTTGTCCAAGCTGCCCCCAACCTTGCTGCTGCCCCATCTATGACCGTTAGACCTGCCACTATGACCGTTAAACCTGCCACTGGTGAGGGTATGAGCAAACCCACTCTTGTTCATACCCAAATCCAAATATATATTATCCAATCCTCACCCTCCCCATTCTTACCCATATCCAATGGATAATTCTTTTTGTACTAGATACTATACATATCTAATGGATAAATAGTTTTCTTCTCGTACCCTACCCTCCCCATTTCTAATGGATAAGCAATTTTTTGTTTATACCCTCCCCATTTGAGGTGGGTGTGGATTTGGGTATGAATTATGGATACCAACAACAGGTCTAATGCCCGTGTCGCCCTTGTTGTGCTAAGTGCTCTGGAGATAGAAAGGGGGGGCATCGGTCCATCATGATGAGGAAATATTCTTTTCACCCTCGAGTCAACACCATCGCCGGTAAAAGTGATGGTATAGAAAAATTGGGAACTAAATTCATAGCTAATGTTAAATAGAGAAATTTATTTTTGAGAGCCAAGCAAGGAATAAACAACTTTGATAGTGTCAAATAGAGAACTTTCTCATCTTTTGGTAGCACGCCTAGGCTCAGGTGCAATGCCCAATGGATTTCGCACCAAAATTTTTCACTATCTCCTGGAAGAAAAAAGTGGTGCTACATGATGCTTTGTAGAATCGAAATTGGATCAAAGATTTAGATCTGCCCTCTTTGTTTTTTAGATGCAGACCAAAATTCCCTTACACCAAAACGATGGCGGGTATTTTAGCAACAGAGTGCATATTAAGGCAATAATTGTGGAGAACTTAGCCAACTAGACGATGATCCTAGGAATTCATCCACGTGAATGGGCACATATGGGCTCGCCATATAAGTGGTGCCATGGTGGACAATGATGGCATCATTGCAGTGCTTCTCTAGGCGTGGACTGTGATTCTTGTTCCTCCTTGCATCTTTGACTAATTTGGAAGGAGCATAACACCTAGATTTTCTACAAGAGAGAGTCCACTCAGAAAGAGTTTTCTTGAAAATATGTGAGGGGGTAGGCTCTTGTGTTATGACTTGTTGGATTTGGGATCCGCCAAAGTCCACCAGGGCCTCCCCATGATGGTAGATTCTTCGGAGGAGATCGCAGAACCAAGAGTTTGGTGGTAACACAAGACACGAAAAACAGAGATTTATACAGGTTTTGGCTGCCAGTGTGGCTTAATACCCTATATCCTGTTTGGGGATTATATTGCACCCTATTCTCGGGTGTTGTCTGTTGAGCCATGGATGTGTTGGATGTTGGATCCGGATGTGGATGTCCTCCTAGGGCTAGGGGTACCTCTGCCCCCTTCTTAAACACTTTGGAGGGTACGCTAACATGACACGTTCTCTAGTCAATTACGATAAGGAAAATCTAGTCAGACTAGGATTACAGCTCCATCTAGTGAGTCCTAATAAAATTATATATTTTGTCTTCCTTTATAGTGGACCAGACCATTAGTAGCCGGCTAGGCCCTTCATGAAGGCACCCCTAACCGTCAAGCCCCTGAGTGACGGATAGATTGGTATGATCTTGTCCAGGGTCTTCATCTTTCTTGTCTTGAAATAAGCTATGGCGTGCACCGAGCAGGTGCACCCATAGGGTGTAGCTCCCGAGTCTTGAAGCGAATGGCTGGCCATTCGGTTCGAGGGTCATGTAGCAATCCTTCTAGCAGCTCCAAGTGAAGCATAGAAACCTGATGACGTTGTTTGTCTACCTAAACCGCCACAAACCTGGTGTTGAATGATGCCAGTTGAATGTTTTTGTGTTTGATTGTGATTAGATTGGTTGAAAAACATGCTGAGCACAAAATTGAATGATGTTTATGCAGTTGTTGATATCCTATGGAATATTTTTATCTATACTATAAAGAACGAAAATAATTGAAAACGTTTTTTTTACCCAATTTGAGGCCATGGTACCCCTCACAGTGGTCCCACCTGTCAGGGTTAAGGGAGGTGGAAAAGGACTGAGACCCATAAAACCGCGAGTTAGAAAATGATTCTGCCAAAATTGAATTACTTTTTGCACCAATAATTATTATATCCACCTTTATACCATGCTTTGAGAATTAAAATCACATGAAAAATTTTAAAAATCTTCAGCATTGTGTCGACGCCCCGCATGGGCTTAGGCCCATCTGTTGCACAGGGCCTCGCCTAGGCGATCGCCGTCACAGGCCCCGATGGTATCCTCCGACTCCTCGCCGAGCCTGCCTCCGTGAGTGGTAGTGCTGACGACGGCGAGCAGCAGGAACCCACCCCCAAGCACCGCGGGAGGCTCCAGCCGACGCGCCACTCCGTCCTAGCCGAGCCAGCCTCTGTAGACGCCGAGGACGGCGAGCAGCAGGCATCCGCCAGCGGGGGCGCCATCACCAGCCCCGACGGCGCGCTCCAACTCCCCGCTGAGCCCGACGGCAAGCAGATGATCCCGCCGCCAGCTGTGTGGATGCTTCCGCAGCATCGAAGCGGCTCTTCTCGATGTCCAGTGGCCTCGCCCAACCCTCTGCCCCATGGGCGCCATCCCGTTTCTTGCCAGACTGCCTCCTGGCCTTAGCGCAAGAGCCTGTAAAGGATGTGCAAATCTATGTTACCCTGGTGCCGTAGCATCCTCCCAGTAGAACCTATTCTTGCTCCACACTGCTCTTCTCTGGTACAAACGATTTTATCCTACTCAGAACTTGCTAGGATGTACAAAACATTAATTATAATAGAAAATTTGATTGTGACTCTTGTTTAGCCTAAATTTTTTCATGCTTTGACCCTCACAGAGAAGCATGTTTTGATCCTGGTGCTGGGAGCAGGTCAAAGTTATACGCAAAGATTTCAGAGTTTTGAAGTTTGCTTGTTGCAGTCTTGCAAAGTGCCTTTCACATGTAGACGTTTGCTGATTTCAGTCTCACAGTAACTTGCCTTGGTGATAATTTGTCAGCATTAGATGTGGTACAATTATACTGATGATCTATCTGGCTTTTTGGTTTACGCTTTCAGAAAAATCGGTGAGTCATATCCTTTATTTTGTACTCTATTGTTCACTATTGAGATTTTGGGAGCATCTTCTGATCAAAGGTGTTGCCTTCAACTGATTTTATTGCCATAAAATGGAAAATCAGTGCTTCTTATCATTTAATTCTATCAAAGCTATCTAATGCATAGTTTAAGTTCAGAATGTCATGAAAGAGTGGTTTTCTTAAGAATATAGTTTTGTTCTTCTGTTGAGTAAGCACACAATTTTGTCGTATAATATTGGGCAAGCACTTTATTCATTCAGAAATAACTTTGTTTTCTGAAAATGGTGAATGTTGGCCTTGAGCTAAAGCAACTAGGAAAGTTTAGAAGGGGAGAACATTTTTTGGACAAGGCATCGAGGCACTCTACCGTAAATGTGCACTTCATAATGTGTATCATGGTAGTAATATATTCCCTTATTATATGTCCACCATTTAGAAAATTAACTAAACTCAATTATACTCCCTGCTCTAATAAATTCACTTTAAGGTTACTAAAGTATGGATCCAGGAGTTTCTAAAGTAATAATAAAAATATTATTTACTAATTTATTTTACTACGAAATCTTGACTAAGTGGTTACTGAGTTTCTTTAATAACCACGTGCCGGTTGCACGTGCACCACGGGTCACAGGGAAAAAAATAAAATAAAATTCTTAATAAATCGACTCGGCTCACGGCATGGGCTCTAGGTCCAACTGTGGCACTAGGCCTATCCTGGCCCCGCTAGCCTTTTTTTTTGAAAGAACAGGAGGGGTGAGAGCCCCCTACTGATTATATATTAGAGAAAAAAAGGATCCAACAACAACAAGACAAAAGAAAAAAAAAGATTACACAAAGTTCTCTAGCCATAGTTCTATGGAAGGAAAATAAACTTTCTTTGCTCGGTGCAACATCAGAGCAAACAACTTCTTGAAGACTGCTTTGGTACTTCCAACTTGAGGCGCCACATTATTAAAAATCAGGTCATTTCTTGAAATCCAGATGGACCAGCACATAAGGATGATGATCTCCATGAAGAAAGGAACACCCAGCTGATGTCGAAAGCTCGCCAAGGACTGGAAAGGATTCATAGGATCCACAACTACTAACTGTAAGCATGCCCAACAATCTCGAGCAAAACCACATTCCAGGAAGAGATGTTGCAAGCTTTCCTCCGAGGCAGTGTCACACATTACACAATCATAAGAGGGCAGCTCCATTGTCTTACGCTTTAGAAGCCCACGAGTGTTAAGTCGATCATGTAAGAGGAGCCAGAAAAAGACCTTATGTTTGGGCTGGCATGATGACTTCCAGAGCCATTTGAATGCAGGGTCAATGTCTCGATGTCCAACAAGAGCCTTGTATGCTTTGGTAGAGCTAAACAAATGTGAATTCCAAATGTATGACCATTGATCATGGGAGGTTAGTACAGGCAAAGCATGAACTGACTATTGTAACTCCAAGAACTGAGGATAGGCAACTTCCGACAGCGGGAGATGGAACAGACTGTGAAATTGTTGAACTGACATAGCTTTGTTCAGAGAGATCATCTTATTTCTAGCGAAGGAGAACAACTCAGGAAATGCCTGTCGAGGAACTCTATTCTGCCAAAGGTCATTCCAAAGAAAGCAGGGCTTGCCATCATGTGCAGTAGCCGCTGCTATACCTTTAAAGGTATCAAGCAATTTGAGCATGTCCCTCCACCAAAAAGAGCCTTTTTTTATATGACTGGGTAATTTCCCATTAGAGTAATGTTTCTCCCAAACTAACTGAACCCAAGGGATGTCAGCATGATTAAAGAATTTATGCAAATTCTTCAACAAAAGGGCTTCATTTTGGGACTTTAAATTCAGAACACCAAGTCCCCCCTGATCCTTAGGAAGAGTAACAAGAGGCCATGCTGCCTTTGAGGGTTGTTTTGCATTAACATCAGAGCCACGCCATAGGCAATGTTTCCTGAATTTATCCACTTGTTTGATCACTGTGTCTTGCAACAAGAAGGTGCACATGAAAAAAGTTGGGAAAGCAGTGAAGACAGAATTTGTAAGCTCCAGGCGACCAGCTTGAGAGAGGAACTGAGAAGTGCAAACCAATCTACGTTCGCAACGAGATACCAGTGGAAAAAAATCCTCAACTCGGGGTTTAGACAAACTAAGAGGTAGGCCAAGATATGTGAACGGTAATGAACCTTCCATACACTCAAAAGTTTGGGCCAGGGAATGCAACCTATCAGCAGAAATGTTTATGGGCACCATCATGGACTTTGCATAATTGACCTTCAAACCAGTAGATGAGGCAAAAGACTGCAGGATGTCCTTTAAGACAAGCAAATGTCGACTACAACCCTCCATGATGATGAGGGTGTCATCAGCATACTGCAAGATTCGAAAATCCACAGAATACACTAGAGGAATAAGCAGATTTAGTAAACCTGAGTCTTTTGCATTATTAACCAAAGATTGCAACAAATCTGCAGCCAAGACAAAAAGCAACGGTGACAGGGGATCTCCTTGCCTAACCCCCCTTCTGCAATGGAATGTTTTGCCAGGTACTCCATTCAACAGGACAGCAGATGTGCCAGATTTAAAAATTGCTTCCATCCATTTCAACCACACTGTGCCAAAGCCCTCGTGTTTAAGAATTTGAAGCATTGCCTGGTGTTCCACTTTGTCAAAAGCTTTTTCAAAATCCAGCTTCAGAATGACAATTTCTTTCTTAGATTGATGACAAATATGTAGATATTCAAAGCATCAGGCCAAACAGTCCTGTATTGTCCTTGTCTTAATGAACCCATACTGATTTGTATGCACCAGAGACTGAATGACATTTTGAAGCCTATTGGCCAAAATTTTTGTGATGATTTTAATTGAGGTGTTCAAAAGAGAGATTGGCCTGAAATCTGAAACAGTGGAAGCACCATCATTCTTAGGCAAAAGGGTAATAAAAGACCTATTGATACTCTGCAGACATGCTTCTCCATTACAAAAAGCCTCACAAAGAGCATAAAAATCAGATCCTATGATGGGCCAGCATTTTTTTATAAAGTCCGTGTTAAAGCCATCAGGTCCAGGAGACTTGTCAGATGGAAGATGAAGGATTACCCTGTCAATCTCCTCTTTTGAAAAGGGCTCATCCAGACATTGCAGCTGATCAGAAGCAACAAGGAGGGAGTCTAGGTCCAGAAACATTTCTTGGTATTCACTAGAACCCAATCTGTCTTTATAGGCCTCCCATAAAAGAGCAGCTTTCCCATGGTGATCAGAGACAATGTGGCCATCAGGAGTGGATAGAGAGGTGATCAAATTCTTCCTGTATTTAATAGTAGCATTGGTATGAAAGAATTTTGAACCGGAATCACCAGACTTCACCCATCTAATAGTTCCTCTCTGTTTCCAATATATTCTCTGTTGCTCTAGTAGAGAAATTAGTTTGCCTTCCAAAAGGGCTTTAAAGTTCCATTCCTCAATAGAAAGGTCTCTAAATTCCTCAATCAGCTCCATAAAGGACAACATAAGTTTCACATTCTCAATGTTACTCTTCAGGGAAGAAAGTTGTTTCTGCCATGCTCTAAGCACTCTTCTCAAATTCTTGAACTTGGCAGTGATAGCCTGGGCCTTGTCTGAATGGGAAGTTGGAATAGACCAACCATGCTGTACAACCTGTAAGAAATGCTCATGTGCCATCCAATAGTTCTCAAATCTGAAAATACTTCCTTTTGGAATATCTATTCCGATAGAGACAACACAGGGGGAGTGATCTGAGGTATCCATGACTAGGGAGTGAACAGAGGTTTGGGGATAACTCAAGGTCCAAGCATTAGATGTAAAAAACCAATCTAATCTCTCCAGAAGAGGGGATGATTGCTTATTGGTCCAAGTTTGCCATGAAGGGGAAGCTCCACCAACCCAAGTGCACTAATGGCATCATTGAATAAGAAAAGCTCATTAAAATCAGACCCAGGTTTATTTCGGTTTTCCGGCTGCCCCATAAGATTAAAGTCCCCAAGGACAATCCAATCCACCTCCTCAGGCATTTGGATGTGTTTGAACCAATGAACGAAGTCCCTTTTACCATCGTGCGTGCAAGGAGCATAAACATTTGTCAGGACCCAATGGACACCATTAAACAAAGAGGTGAATTCAATAGAAAGGGCATATGCATTATGAAAAATCAATTCTCCTTGAAAAAGCCGACTATTCCAAGCTACCAGAGAGCCCCCAAAAGCCCCCTACCGAAGGCAAGAATTCATAACTATCAAAATTGGAGGGGCAGAACTTCTTCAGAAACTGAAGATCCAAGAATTCCTTTTTTGTTTCCTGAAGGCAAATGATGTCACTTTGACTTTCAACAATTTTATCTCTAATCGATTTCCATTTCTTCTCAGCATTAATCCCTCGAACATTCCAACACATTATCTTCCATGATCTATTACCAGATGTATAATTCATAGAGATCCACAAACAAAGGATAGACTAGCAATGCAAGCACAGCAGGCATGACTTCTGAATAGTACTGAAAAGTATTCAAACCAACCAGAGAACAAGTTGAGAGTACCATTATTACAAAAAAGATAATACGAATTGGGGATTGATAGAAGAGCAAGACACATGCTCCAAGATCCAAAAGACAAGTGACAAAAGAAGGGAAAAAGAAATGTCCTTCAAGCATTCTTTTTCTTGCCCCCTTCTTGGAAATCTTTTTGATATCAACATCCCCTTCCTCTGTTTGTTTCTTTGATGGCTTCCTACCAATAGGTGCCACCCCCTTCTTTTTGGCCTTTAAGGCAACTTCAGACAACTGCGCAGGGTCAATTTTGCAGAAAGAGGAGCCCAAGTTCTTGATCACAGATGGCGAAATATTGGGCGGTATAGCAGTACATGCAAGGCAATGCTTATCTGCACAATCACTATTTTTAAAACCCTTGGCCCTTTTCTTAACTCTGAGGCTGTGACGAAGCTCAGAATCAACAAGAATAACTTTCTCTTTTGGGGTCATAACCAGAGGTTCACAAGTAGGTTGAGACAATCCTAAACTTTCAACCACAGCTTTGCCCTTGGGGTCAGGCAAGTGAACTAGTGACTAAGTTGTAGGAGAATCACCTCCAAGACAAGGCAGGCCAGCTGGCAAGGGGCATTGTTCAGGTATGGAGAACTGCACTGAAGAGCTTTGACCACCAAAGAAATGCCAGGCTGTGGAAGAGAGCAAAGTCTTGGCCAGATGAAAGTGAGTGGGCGAGACTAAGAGAAGAGTAACAAAATTAGACCAGCCTAGGGGTACATCCACCAAAGATGAACTGGACTTCATGGGAGAGAAGAACTGCCCCCAAAGTCTGATAGCTTCCACATTTTCAGTGAAACTTTTTTGATGTGCCTTTCTTGAAAGAAAGCTAGACAGCCCAGGGTCCATACCCTGATGTTCCACAGAATGCATAAACCCCACTTGCATATGAATATCATTACCAGAGTGGTGCCAGCTGAGGGAGATTGATGGTCCATAAGCATATGCTCGGGGATTTCTTCAACCAGGTAATTAACAGGAGAAGGGGGATGCCCAGGTTGGACAGCAGGCAAGCCCAAAACCACCAGTTCTCCAACAACATTGTTCTCCTCTACCTCAACCAGAAGGGCATCCCCAATAGCATGTCCCAATTCTGCCTCCATTTGATGCTCTTCTTCTTCATTAATTTGCATAGGCATAGCAGGGCCAAGAACATCAACATTTTGGATTTCAATTTGCATTTCATCCTGATTCAGAGGGTTGACAATCTCAGCGTCAGCCACATCAGCTTCCACAGGTGGATTGTTGAGATCAATTCCAACAGCTGCATTTTCTGTTAACTGCACATTTTGAGCATCAACCTGCACCTAATTGGCATTGTTATTGGGCCAGGGGTCCCATTGTACATCTTGGCCAGCCTGCTGAATGTTGGGATCTGGGGCATTGTTTGGTGGCACTTGTGGACCTGGGCCATGTTGCCCATGCCCAAAGAAATCAAAAGGACCATCTGGGCTGAAATCCTCATCTGGGACTTGATCTTCATCAGGAGGCCTAGCCCCAAGCAATTCCTGCTGCACAATTTCACATTGAACAGTCCACCAGTCGGAGACTGTTCCCCTAGAGACCAAGGCACCGTGATGCAGTGAGGCGGCGCACTCCAGTTGACCGCAAGAGGAGACACAGAAAGGAAAGCTTCCGAAAAAGAGCGAAAAAAGGGGGCCCACTCGAAGAAGCCCCACCACTCAGAGAGTGTTTCACCGGGACACCAAAAAGGGCAGCTGGCCGCTTGACATAAGAGGGGGCAGGGGTTGCCTTCTTTGCTCTGCAAGACGCGGCAACATGGCCCCATTTGTGGCAAGAATGACATTTAATCTTGAATGCGCATGATCTCCGGCCGTGCTGCGTGGAGAGACAGCGAGAACAAGGGGGACCAGAATTCCAATTATCATGGGCATTAGTTAAGACTCCCGCTCGCCCCAAATTAAGGTCCAGATTAATGCCATTAACCATGCCCGGCTTCAAATTTGAATTCGAATTCGCAAACTGAGACCCCGAAGAAGGCGCCGTGTTCTTCGAACTGTTCATTCCTGAGCGAGCAGTACCCACAACTGGATTTTTGAATTTCAACTGATCAAACACTGAAACTCGAGGAAAAGAAAGCCTGCTGAAAATTGAACTCTTGACGGGCACTGCATTAGCACCAAACAAAGGAGGAGAACCACTTCTCACAGCCTCTGCATAAGACTTTGGAGTTTTCTTGGAAGAAACATGAACCCAGGGATATTGTGGGCGCTGAGCGGAGGCCATTGCTTTCACTGCAGCGGACAAACCATGTGGATTCTAGAGGTTGAAGAAGACCTTAAAACAACCATTTTCCACTTGTTTAAGCTGGTAAATCAGAAGCCCCACACTCTTGGAAATGACAGAGAATTTGAAGACCCAAGGCTCCACTTCGACAACAGCAAAAGAGTCAGCAGAGCCACCCAACACTGACACAAGAATGTGCCCAACATTTTCTTTCGAGAGCTTCAACTTAGACCGAGAGAAGGAGGCAAGGAGCCAGAAACTTGAAGCATCATCAGGGGAGGGACCGGTGATCAGGGAGCCCAAGGAGGATCGTACCTTGGCAGAGAAAGCACGACCATGACTTAGGTCCAACGAGGAGACGTCCATGGCCAGAAGCAGAGAGGATCGGCAGCTTCAAGAGATGGCCTCCGGGAGAACGACGGCGATGAATCAACGATCACCGGACGAGGGGAACCCCGGAGCAGGGTTGGTGGACATGGCTCCTGGAAGGGACCCCCTCAACTTGTAAGAATGGCAATTTTTAAGGTTGTGAATACTGAACCGCCCGCTGGCCTTTTTGGCCTCCCCTTCTGCCTTTTATCCCGTTGAGTAACGAACGAAGATGACGGACACATGAGAGAGAGGATGGAGCGAACGGCGGCAACGGATATACGAGAGAGAGAAAAGGTAGCGAAATGCGACAGCAAACGTACCAGCGAGATGAGGGTGCGTCTGGGATTTGTGTTGTCGTGTAGCATTGGCTGGCCCGCGGCTTGGTGTATCGATGGCTCCCCATGGCGCGGTATCAGGATTCAGGAGGACGCTCCTAGGCGGCGTGGAGCGATGCCAATCGCCATGGACCATGGTGAGGGCAGCCAGACCTCCAGGCTTTGAAGAGAACAAAAGGGGGTGCAGACCGATGAAAGAATGAAGGAAATTGATTTTGCATTCGATCTCTCATCCTTATATGTGACTCAGGGATGCCTTGATTTCTGATATTATTTTGTTTTGCTTACATTGCATCGGCCGGATTTGGAGTTGTTCACCATCGCTTCCTTATTATACGCATAATATTGAACCCTCGCTGTCTCGCACCAGTAAAATCCCTCCAATCTGCAAGCATCTCATCCTTGTCTGCTCCGGCAGAGCGGCCCTCTCCATCCACCCGGTCCCCACCGTTTTGCATCTGACTGAGATATTGTCTCCCATCGTCTACCTTTGCCTACTCTTTGCCATGTGGATGCAGGTACATCATGTCTGTGAGTGGTTTCCTTGCGATGCAGGTTTTTTTTTTTGTTAATTCTGAATGTTCAATCTTGTTGTTCAAAACTAATGCACTAATACAGTAAGACGAGTATACAACAATGAACATTGATGATATTCCTGAGCTCTACATGTCCCCAAGATGATCGATAAAATGACAGTAAGGTAGATTATTTGATAATCATATTTAATAGATATATACTATTTGGCAAGCTAACTTTATTTTAAAAGATACTGATGTCTATACATATCTAGCTGTCTTCGCTCAACCTTCTCATGACACACTTTCAGATGTATCCATCCAGATTGTCAACCAATATATATGTACAAAGAATAGAACATGTATATCCAGTAATTCGGACATGAGTCACAGGTGTCCTACCGTTTCTTGTTACCATTTTGGGGCATAAATCACTGCACCCTCACAGTAGGATTGTGCATGTTTTGCGAAGAATGCGCATGATTTGGTCCGAATTGACACAACTATCAATCTAGACCTAGACTAAACATGGTACCGGAGTCTACTTTTTATATTCGGTCACAAAACATGTCTAGCCGTCCACTTTCATCGAATGAATTGTGGAGCTTTGCAACAAGTGGGGCTCAAAAATCATATTGAACCTACGCGTCATCTAGCGAATACTGCACAATTTTTTTTATATCATATCGAAACACAGCACATGCATCATTACTACTGGTAATAGAATGAGAAATCATTTGACATCACATATTGCACGCGCGTGCCGCGCGGGCCACCTTGCTAGCGTGTAAACTTACGAGGATAAACCTCGCAGAAACGGCGTGTGCGAAGCTTTTAGCCTTTTCCTCAAAGTGAAAAATAAATAATGAAACCGGGGTTTGCCACTGCAGGTCTTTGTGGTTCTACTTGAGCTCACCTGCACACGCAAACGACTCGTACTCTCTCGGAGAGATCGAAACCGGCATGGAACGATTCCGTCTCGGACGCGCCCATAGAGGAGATCGATCACGTCCTCAAGACTAAACCTCTTCGTCGCGCAGCCGACGACGCTAACCTTTTCCGCTCCTGCATTGCTAGGACGCCCAAACCCCAGCCAGTTGCGCTGACCAGGCCCCCGGAAACGCCGACCATGGCAGCATCCCAAAGGTCACTAACGAGGACGGCATCGATTTGCGCTCCAGAGACAGCGCGGGGCACGCACCTGCTGAAGATCGCCAGCTACAGCCTGCTCAAGGGCCTCGGTGTCTCCCGCTTCGTCCGCTCCGCCACCTTCGCCGTCGGCGGCTACCACTGGAGCATCCGCTACTACCCCGATGGGATCCAGTCGAGCAGGGCCGCAGACCACGTCGTCGTCTACCTGGAGCTCATGAGCAACGAAGCCGAGGTGCGGGCGCTCTTCGCCTTCAGCCTGGTAGACCAGGCATCAGGGCAGGTCACAGCTTTCCACTCCGAGGCAGCGCCGGTGGTTCTGTTCAGCACCATTGGCGATGGTAAAGATTCCTGGGGCACCTTCAGCGTGAAGAAGTCGAGCGAGCTCGAAGTGTCTTCGTACCTCCGAGACGACTGCCTCACGATCCAGTGCGATGTGACTGTAATCAAAGAGCCACGGGTGGAGCCTGCATTCGAGGTGCAGGTGCCGCCTTCGAACCTGCTGGAAAATCTTGGGAAACTTCTCGACGGGAAGAAAGGAGCGGACGTGACCTTCAAAGTGAGAGACGAGCTCTTCCCAGCCCACAAGATTCTGCTCGCGATGAGGTCGCCGGTCTTCGACGCCGAGTTCTACGGGCCGATGGCGGAGGACACGGCGACGCAATGCCTCACCATTGAGGACATGGATCCCGAAGTCTTCAGGGCACTGCTCCACTTCGTGTACACGGATTCCATGCCTTCCATGGAGGGATTCGATGCGAGCGACAGCAAGGAGATGGTCAGGCACTTGCTCGTGGCTGCAGACAGGTACGCCATGGAACGGCTGAAAGTGATCTGCGAAGGCATTCTTTGCAGGAGCCTTGGCTCTGAGGATGTGGTTACTTCACTGGCTCTGGCTGACATGCATCACTGCGATAACCTCAGGAATGCTTGTGTTGCATTTACCTCGTCATTGAACAAAACGGATAATGCTGTAGCAAGCCAAGAGTATATGCACATCAAAAGAGCATGCCCTGCTGTCTCATTAGATTTTTTGAACAATATGGGCAAGTGGATGCTTGGCTGCCTGCCCCTGAGATAAGCCTCTGCCGTCTCTTCATGACATGTTTGTAGACACAGCACATTACTTTTTTAAAAACCAAAGTAGCAATTTTTCACTGCTACTTAAGCAAGAATGGCGTTTCTGCATTTTGTCCCATTTGTATTATTTTATTCATTTGTTCATGATTTTGTTACCAGATGTTTTTCTAGACAGCTAATGGTTTGAGTCACCCTCCGCTACATCATAATTGGTTTGTAAATAGACCTGGTTGTGAAAATCAACTCTATTTTCACATCCGGTTCTAAACTGCGATGCACATCTTTTTATTTTTATTTTTATTTTTTATTGACTAGGAGCACATAGGGGAAAACAAAGAAATTTGCAGCTCAATAGGATCTAAGATGTGGTCTATATAAAGTTATGAAGATTCAAAAAGTTTAATATAAAAGAAGTGCATCACCTATACTAGTTGGCACACCTAAAACGTTATTTTTTATCATATTAAATGGATAATATTTTTTATGTGTCATACACTACATATAAGTTGCCATGGAGGCTTTTTTATTTTTTTTGAAATGTTTTGCTATTTTCTAACGATTAAATAAATTTTTAGATACTTATTCTCAGTAATTATAATTTGAACTACATATATCCCAAATAGTTCTTAAAAATTCTAGAAAAAATAGTATCAAAATACATATGGCCTAGATTAGATCATACCTAAAATATATAAAACTAATATGTTTGCTATGGATAACTCATATTTTATTTACACATTTACTTAGAATAATAATAATAATAATAATATCTGAAACTAATCCAAAAATTATGAAAGTTGTCATGGAGTTCTTTTATAGGTGTATAGCATTCTCATGAAGCATTCAACGTATTTCAAGAAAATTAGACTATACATTGTTTACAAAAACATAGATCTCTCACACTCTTTCATACATCTCAACCCAAACTTTGAAATTTGCACATCCCAAAAATTTCTTTTGCTCATATTACATGAAAATATTTTTTAATATTTTATATTTCATATAAGTTGCCATGGAGGAGTTTTAATTGTTTTTGAAACGATTACGGTAAAGATTAAAGGTGAAAGGCAATGATGGTGTGACACCCCTGGTGTCCCTAATGTAATTAAGATCTTTATTGAACTTAATTAAACTAATCATGACATGCATCATTTCATAATTAGGTTGGTTTTGCATAATTGCGTATGTGTTGACCTAGTCAACCCAACATAGTCAAATTAGTCAAGATACAAAAATTATACCAAAATGTCACAAATAATGTCAACTACAAGTTTGTGAACTCAAATGAGTAAGGAAAGTTCAAACGAGAATTCGGAATTCGGTTTTGAACTCGTTTGAGCGTCATTTCATGTGTTGAGAATTTTACTTTTTACCCTTCTAGAGAGGCTAATATCTTTAGATTTTTCCTAAACACTTGAAATTCCACCAATATAAAAGTTGGAGTACAAAGTACCCTCTTTACCATGGTGGTGATGTGGATCAAGGAAAACTTGGTTTGGTCATTCAAAATCTTGGCCAAAATCGGGTAAAACCCTGAGCTTTCAGCACTTAGACGAATCGGCTAAGTCTGAAAAACATGCTTTTTCTCCATTTTCTCAGCCTCATAACTTTCAAACCGCTGCTCAAAAGGAGTGACACCCTTTGTAGAAGTTGTAGCTTGAACTACCATCTACAACTTTTGTATTGGGAGCTTCCAAAGTTTCTACATGAAATTGTAGGAAATATCAGAGGGAAAGCAGCCACTTCGCCCAGCCCGAGGACCGAAACCGGTCTGACCAGTTCAGACCACCGGTCTGACCGGTTGTCTCCGGCGACGGCCGGCCTCGGCGTCTCCGACGCCACGCGTCGTTCTTCCGATGATTTGGCCACGTGTTCGTCGCTGCCCCGTCCCAATTGGCATCGCCAAGTGGTCCATGCCCTGCTAGCGAGCCACGAGGACGCCTGGAAGGCCGAGCAGCCACCTCACCGGCGTCATTTACCGAGCTCAGTAAAGGCCGGCCAAATTCACCCCCCTGCTCGACCATTGTACAATTAACCCCGCCCAGAGCCTTATCACCTCGCCCACTCCGCCCTCCACCCCATTGCCCACTCCCCCATGGCCCAGACTCGGCAAATTTGAAGGAATTCGACCGCCATTGCCGAGCTCGGTTC
>CM014273.1:62702813-62725370 GCA_004135705.1 Alloteropsis semialata
CTGGTCCCGCCAAACACCGGCGAACCTCTTCTCCTCTACATCGCGGCGACTACTCAAGTGGTAAGTGCGGCGTTGGTGGTGGAGCGCGAAGAAGAGGGGCACGCCCTCAGGGTACAGCGCCCGGTGTACTTCGCAAGCGAGGTACTCGGAGACACCAAGACGAGGTATCCGCAGATCCAAAAGCTGCTGTACGCGGTCCTCATCTCCAAAAGGAAGCTCCGCCACTACTTCGACTCGCATCCGGTCACGGTGGTGAGCTCTTTCCCCCTTGGTGAGATCATAAATAGTCCTGACTCGACGGGTCGGATCTCGAAATGGGCCATGGAACTGATGGGCCAGGGCATTACCTATGCCCCGCGGACGGCCATTAAGTCCCAGACCCTCGCCGACTTCGTCGCAGAATGGACCGAGGTCCAGCTACCCACAACCCCTGTTGATCAGGAGTACTGGGTGATGTATTTTGATGGCTCGTTGACTCAGACGGGAGCAGGGGTCGGCTTAGTTTTCGTTTCACCCCTCGGGGTGCGGATGAAATACGTGATCCGACTACATTTCCCTGCTTCCAACAACGCGGCCGAATACGAGGCCCTGATCTACGGCCTGAAGATAGCTATCGAGTTAGGAATTCGACGCCTCCAGATTCGAGGCGATTCCCAACTCGTGGTTAATCAGGTCATAAAAGAGTCAAGCTGCGAAAGCGAGACCATGACCGCGTACTGCCAGGAAGTGCGAAAGCTCGAGGACAAATTTGATGGCCTCGAGCTCCGACACATCAAAAGGCGGTTCAACGAGGCCGCCGACGCTCTGGCTAAGAAAGCATCCGGCCGGGAGCGCGTCCCGACTGGAGTCTTCGCCAGCAACTAGCAATGCCCTTCAGTAAAGCTCCCCTGCACGGCGCGAGCTGAACCGTGCGGCCATGGCTCCACGGAGCGAAGCGTTCCGGGCTCGGGGGCTGGCGAGAACGGGGCCGAGGTCACGGAAGGGGCGGGAATCGACGCCGAGCCGACCAACCAAGCTCTATCCGACCTGCTCGCTCTTGCCGTCGCGACGCCGACCGAGGACCTGGGGCCGGACCCCGGCACCACGGATTGGCGGCAGCCCTTCCTCGACTACTTGCTACGGGAAAAGCTCCCGACGAATAAAACGGAGACCCGCCGCATTGCCCGGCGTGCCAAATCGTACGCAATTATAGGGGACGAACTGTACCGACGCAGCCCCACAGGAAACCTCCAGCGGTGCATCCCCTCTGACCAGGGCGAAAGGCTGTTGAGGGACGTCCATGAGGGCACGTGCGGCCACCACGCTGCACCCTGCAGCCTTGTCGGAAACACGTTCCGGCAGGGGTTCTACTGGCCGACGGCGGTGAAGAACGCCATGAGATCGTGCGCACCTGCGAAGGGTGTCAGTTCTACGCAAGGCAAACGCACCTTCCTGCACAGGCCCTCCAAACGATCCCCATCACCTGGCCGTTTGCGGTCTGGGGATTGGACATGGTCGGGCCCCTCAAGAAGGTGCCCGGGGGCTTCGACCACTTGCTTGTCGCCGTCGACAAGTTCACCAAGTGGATAGAAGTCCGACCAATCGCGATGATCCGATCGGAAGAAGCCGTCAAATTCTTCCTCGACATCGTTCATCAGTTCGGCGTGCCCAATTCAATCATCACAGACAACGGAACCCAGTTCACCGGGAAGAAATTCCTGCGATTCTGCGATGAGTACCACATACGGGTCGATTGGGCCGCCGTCGCACACCCTCGCACAAACGGGCAAGTAGAACGCGCGAATGGGATGATTCTGCGAGGACTCAAACCCCAAATATTCGAGCGTTTGAAAAAGTTTGGAGGACGCTGGGTCGAAGAGCTCCCAGCGGTGGTCTGGAGCCTGCGCACGACGGCGAGTCGCGCGACGGGCTTCACCCCGTTCTTCATGGTATATGGGTCGGAAGCCATACTTCCAACCGACCTCGACTACGGGTCCCCGCGCGTCCGCGCCTACGACGACGGAGGCAACCAAACCTCCCTCGAGGACGCGGCCGACCAGTTGGAAGAGGCCAGGGAGGTCGCTTTGGCCCACTCGGCAAAGTACCAACAATCCCTGCGGCGCTACCACGACCGGCGCATCAGGGGACGCGCATTCCAGGTCGGCGATTTGGTGCTGCGTCTCGTCCAAAGCAACAAAGGCAAGCACAAACTCTCGTCGCCCTGGGAAGGTCCGTTCATCGTCTCCCAAGTCCTCCGACCCGGCTCATACAAGCTGAAGAACGCGGAAGGAGAGGAGTGCACCAACGCCTGGAACATTGAACAGCTACGTCGTTTCTATCCCTGATTACTCTAGGCTACCTATTATCGTTTAAACGTATTCCTTTCATTTCGAGAAGCGACGCCCGACCCTTGTCTTCTGACCAAGGGTCGGACGTCACTCGGGGGCTAGCCTGCGTCCCCCGGGTCCTTGACCCTCGGCAGATTCACATACCTAAGACTAAGGAAAAAGGGTGCTGGACAATAAAGCGACACGCGGTCACTAGTCGGAACGCTAAAAGACAAAGGCCCCAGTGGCAACGGTTCAAAAAGCTCACTAGTAAACCGCGTGGTTCGCTTCATTCCAAACACGCCCTGACAGCTTAGTCAGGGGGACGGGAAAGGCCGAGTGTCAACGACGCAAACGCTTAAGTTCATTACAAAGGCAGATATGACTGTCTAAGAACTGAAAGAAAAGAAAAGAAAAACTAATCAGGGCGCCCACGGCCCTTCTTCTTCTGCAGTCTTGGTGGCCAGGATGGACGCCAGCGGCGACACCTCCTCTTCGAGCGCGATCACCTCCTCCCTCGTCGTGCCAGGAGCGAATCCTTGGGCGAGGTACCTCAGGGCGATGTCGGAGTAGTGGGAGCGGGCGACGGCGAAGGCACGGCGCACCCCGAGGAAGAGCCCGTCAGTCGCCATGGATCGAGCCCGAGCCGGGATACGGTCGGTGTCGGCGAGCAGCGAGCTCGGCCCTCGTGCAGCAACAGCCCTTCGAGGTTGCATGCCTCGGTCTCGAGGCGCTCGATGGTCGCGCGATCCGTCACCGCCGCTTCGCCCAAGGAGGCGCACAGCGCCTCGGCTTCCTCACGGGAGCTCCGCTCAGCCTCGAGGGCTTGGCCCGCAACCTCAAGGTCGCGGACCTGCGCCTCGATGAGTCCTCTGGCCTCGTCGCGCTCCGCCGCCACCTGAGCCAGCTGAGTACGAGTCCCCTCGAGAACGGCGGTGATGCGGTCCCGGTCGGCTCGCAGGCGCTCCACCTCGCGGACCAGGCCCAGCCGAACCTGCTCCCGAGCCGCCAAGTCCCTCTCCCAGGAAACCATGACATCGTACTTAAGCTTTTCGACGTCCTCGGCGTGCTCGCATGCCTCCGCGAGCCGCCCCCGCAAGGACTCGATCTCCTGGCGGGCTGCAGCCACCTGCCCCTCGAATTCGCCCCGCGCATCCTCACGGGCGGCTGCAACCTCTCGCCGGGCGGCTGCTAGCTGTTCCTTCAGGGCATCGCGCTCGGCGGCGGTCGCAGACAGGAGGTCCCACGAACCCCTCTCCCGGCGCAGGAAGAGGGACTTCTCCCAGCTACGAGCCATCAGGGACTACGAAAATCGAACCAGAGTCAGAATCAGCTCAGGAAAAGAAGAAAAAGAAAAAACAAACGAAGAGATGGTTACCTCCCCGCAAGGAATGGCGACGTCGCGGATGGCCTCCAGAGCGGAGTTAAGCGACCGAACCGCCAGCCCGACCCCGGCGCGGATCCGGGAAGCCTCGGCGTCGTCCAGGGAGAAGACGACCTCACCTGAGGCGCGGTCGGTCCAGTCCACACGGGGGCCCCCGAATACGAAGGGGTCCCCCACTTGCCGGACGACCTCGCGGCCCTTAGAGGTGTCGGCGGCGGAACGGGTCTCCCGACCCGAACTCGATCCCGCGGTCTCTCCCCCCGCGAAAGCGGCCGAGGTCTCCACTCCATGGGCCGAAGGCGCGGAAAAAGAAGGCGCCATCACCCCGATCAGGCCGGGCGACGGGTCGGCCAGGACGTCGGTGGTGGCCGGCGCAGGAAGGACCTCCTCCTCCTCGCGGTCGGCGCCGTCCAGAGGCGCGGCTGGCTCCGAGACGGACCCTTCCCGCGGCGTGCCATCTCCTAAGCCGCCTGGGCTCCCGACCGAGGCGGAAGTCAGCCCCGCCCCCTCTGCTCCTTCTTGCCGGGTGTCCTCCGGCGCCAAGTCATCCGGGGCCTCCTCGGCCCTCTCCGCCCTCTCCCCGGGGAAAGGCTCGACCGCCTGGGCCGCGGGGATGGGATCCTCCCGGTCCGCGCCGGGCCCGGAGGGCACCAGTTCCGCCTCCTCGGACACGCCTCCGGTTGGCGCGGCCACCTCGGGCAGGACGACGTCTTCCGTCCCGGCCGGAGCGTCCGCAGGCGGAAAGCACAGCCCAACGAGGGCCTCGGGAATGGCCCCGGTCGGAAGCGCGGACTCGCCACCCGACACCACGGCGAGCTGCTGCTGGAGAGGAAGCGGGTCGAGCACCCTTCCCACCGAGGGGTCACCCAGGCTGATACCACGGCTCGTCGCCACCGCGGAGATCTGGCGTGCGAGCCGCTTGGTAGGCGCCAGTCCCAAGGGAGTCACTTGACTCCCCCTCCTGCGAACAAAGGGAGATCTCACGCACGCGCCTCGACGAAGGCGAGGAGGACGAATGATGAAGGGGGAAGAGACTTACCGATCTGACACGGGAAAACCTCGGGACGGCCGCTTAGCCGGCGGAGCCATCCCCGACTCCGATCCCTCCGCCCGCGCCCGCTTGCCCGGATCGCACCTCGGCGGAGTCCGCCCCCGGGCCGGCAAGCTCGCGCCGCGAGAGACCTCGCGCGGCGACTGAGTCGGCGGTGGCGTGGGCGCGGTACCGCGGCCACCCGACGGTCCCGCGGCCTCCGGTGCGTCCCGATCGACCGTGGACTCGCGCTGGGAGGTCGGGGAGCTCCACCCGGATCCACTGGAGGACTCCGAAGCGAAATCAAAACCCCCCTCGAAGGGGCCCTGGTCCTCGCTCCACCGCCCATCCTGTCGGGCGTGCAGACGCCGCTGGCGGTACTCCTCCTCAGCCTTCTCGCGAGCCAACCGCTTCCTCTCTTTCTTCGCCTCGGCCTCCGCCTTCTTCAGACGAGCGGCCTCCGCTCGCGCGCGGTTTGAAGCCCGAGCGGCCGCGTCCTCAGGGAGTGGGGGCCGAGAGGCTTTGTAGACCAGAGGGTGCTGAAGAGAAAGAGACTCAGGCGGCTCGCCGGATTCAAAAATACACAGACGAAGACAAATAGAAAAACCCCAACAACTTACCGGGATGAGGGAGTTGCCCGCAGGGCGCATGACGGGATGACCCCGAATCGGGTACGCCGCGGACTCGCGCAGCACCGCTTCGCGAAGGCGGGCGCTCACCTCCTCATCCGAGAGGGCCCCGACGGACATCACCGACCCGGTCCAGTCCGCCGCCAGGGTCATCTGATCCAACCTCAGCCGACGGGCCATCAGAGGGAGAACACGACGCGAGTGGTACGCCGCGATGATCCCGGGGCCGGTGACCCCCAGCTCGCGGAGACGAGTGACCGCCGCTAGAAGGCCGGTCAGGTGCGGCCGATCCGCCTTGAGCGGGCCCCAATGCCAACAGTCCGGCCGCCCCTCGATGATCCTCCCGGTGAAGGCCGGGAAGGGAGCGGCCGGGTCGCTCCGCAGGTAAAACCACCGGGGATGCCACCCCTTGTTGGAGGTAATCAGAGGGAGCCGGAGGTAGTGCTCGCCTCAGCTGTCCCTCCCTCTTCACCTCCTCGACATGGAAGTAGTTCCTCCAGAGGTCGAAGTGGGGGTCGATTCCGAGGAACCCTTCGCACAAGGCGACGAACACCGCCACGTGCAGCAGCCCGTTGGGATTGAGATGCTGGAGCTCAATCCCGTAGTAATGGAGGAGCCCGCGGAGGAAAGGATGAGGAGGAAGCCCCAGACCCCGCTCGTGGAAGGGAACGAAAGACACCACGTACCCATCGGGCGGGGAAGGGACTTCCTCGTTGCCCGGCGCCATCCACTCCACCAGATCGGACCGCGGGCACAGGAGCCCGCGCTCCACCAAGCGTTCAAGCTCGGTCTCAGTGACGGAGGAACGGGACCAGGCCATGGCTGGGGAGCAAGGAAGGCGGCGGGCAAAGGGGAGAAAGTATGGACTTTTTTGCAGGTGGCGGCGGCGATTCAGGAGGCAGGCACGCGGAGGAAGAAGAAGAAGAGGCCTCCGGCCCCCCTCCTCTCCGCCTTAAATAGGCAGGCAAGGGAACGGGCAGGGACGCCTCGGGTCTCCCACCTACGCCGCGGCTCGTGGGGCCCACGTGGCCCACGACGAGCGCCCCCACTCGCCCATGTCTCCCACGTCCCGGGACTCGCGCCCGGGCTCTCTCTCTCTCTCCCCCTAAACCTTTCGCATTCCATTATTTCGCCTCCTTTTTATTATCCCGCGCCTACTCCTATTTCCCTTTCTCGCGCTTTTATTTTTCAGGAAAAAGGAAGTCGACGCCGGGCCGTTCCTGGGCCGTTCCTGGGCCGAAAGGATGACACGCGCAAACCAAAAAACAGCCCAAGAGTTCTAAGGCCGGCCCTTAGGGTCCGACGGCCGCTCAAAGGCGCCCGAGTGAAGGGGCAGAGACGGGCGGGCCCACTAGAGGCCATAGCCTCGGCACACGAGTGCTGAGGACGCCCCGACTTGCGTTCGAGCCCAAGGCTCCTGACCCCATGTATCTCATCGAAGAGAGGCAGCGAGCCCCCGTGGTCGGTCGAACGATCATGGGAACTAAGGGGGTCGGGAGCGACGGGGATTTTTCCGAGGTCGATCACAAGTTGATCCGACGGTCCTCTCTCGGAGGAGGATCGAGGCCTCACTCGATCTAGCCCGTTAGTAGCTCACTGGGAGCCGTGTTTCGGCCTGAGTGGCAAAACGCGAGGCGTGCCCTAACCTTCCGTCCCGCGAAGGGATTGCGTGAGGGGAAAACGATAAAAAGACGAAACAACCTCCCTCCCCAAAGCGACCGCCTTGGGGGACACTGGGAAGCTGGAATCGCAAAAAGAGACCGACCACGCGGTCGCAGTAAGAGATCCAGAGCCAACCAAATTCTTTTATTCATGAATAAGGGTAAAAAGTACATGCGGCCGAGGACCGTGGAACAATACAAACAGGTCTCGCCATCCTCGGCGGCGGGGTCGGACGGCGAAAAACGCGGGGATTTTGGTGCCACGAAAAGAGCCAAGCTGCTGAACGTCGCAGTCCTTCTTGTAGCATCTCCCCATCCGCCAGCAACCAGGGGGGAGCTCGGCAGAGGTTCGCGCTGTGGCGGCGTGATGACGGCGAATCACCACAGACTCCCTCCTTCACCTTGGGGCCGACCGACGCCGGCGACGTCATCACATCGGCGCCCAAGAAAGGATGGGAAACGCGGTGGTGGCGTCACACGACTCCTGCAACTGCCCTGGCGAGACCCGACCAAGGCCGAGCGCCGGACAAAGTCGAGGAGACGGCGACAGTACCGACGACTCGCTCCCCCTCTAGCCCATTTCACCGCCGCCGAGGCGGGGCGATCCGGCAGAGAAAGTCGCAGAGGACGGAATCAACCTTCACTTGCGACACCGAGGAGCGGCCCTCCACGCCGAAACTCCCTAAGGTCGCAGTCATTCTTGTGGCATCAGCAGGTTACTCTCCCGCCCCTTGGGCCAGGAGGACGCCCTCGAGATGATTCCCATACCGGGAATCTCATGCTAGCGCGAGGAAGGGGAGGTGAAGTGGCCGGATGCCCAAAGAAAGAGGACGAAGGACCCTATTTATAGCCCAGAAATACCCAAGCCAGTCCTCCGATGGGGAATGGGAACTCGCCGCGCGGCCTCTCCAGTAAAGCGTCAGAACCTCACGAGCGAACAGTAAACTCACCTTAAAGAGGATGAGATGACGGCTCGAAGAGAAGGCAGAGCGGACGTGACGGGAACACTGCTCGGTGCAGCAGAAACAGGCGCTCCCGAACTGTGGGAAACAGTACCTCTGAAAAAGCGGGCCGTGCCCCAGTCCCTTGGACGGACGCGGCGCCATCCCGCAAGGACCAAGCAGAAGTGACAGAAAGCCTTCGGGCGACTTGACAACTCACCCGTCGGCTCGGGGGCTACACCCACCGGGTGCGCTCGCGCGCCCCGGTGGAAGAGAGACAAAGTTTACCTCAGCCTATAGGCGAATCACCCATTCCCCTACAGGCTCGGGGGCTACACCCGGTGGGTGCGCTCGCGCGCACCCCCGAGTGACATCCAAACGAGCATTAGGAAGGAGCCCACACGGAGGAACATCTATCCTCCGGGCAAGCTCGGGGGCTACTGTCGGATATCAATATCCGACCCACTCACTGACAGGTGGGACCTCACTACTTTGGGAGGGGGATAAGCACAAGCAAGCCCATAAACAAGGGTGGCGAAGAAGACGTCGTACCGGAAGGGGCTGATCCTTCTCCGCCTCGGCCGACCCTTCTCCGCCTCGGCCGACCCATCTCCGCCTCGCCTGGGTCCGTGTCGGGCCAGGTGGCGTGAGTCAACCGGAGGGACCCGGCGCGGGTAGGGACAAGGGGGACGCATCGCCGCACATCTACCACGCTACCTATTAGCATTAACGGGCCTCACCGCGCCGCCCAGCGTGGCAGAGGGATGTAACGCGCACTGTTCCAGCCGCCCCACAGGCGCCGCGAAGCTACGTGCACGACCCTAACAGACTTGGGATTAGGACCTACTCCAACATCACCCACAGTGTCCCGCAGGCGGCGGGGCTTCTTCAGCAAGCTTTCTGTTATTTATTTGTAAAACACGCCTTGTACAGCTCTCTCCCCCGGGGGAAGTATAAAGAGAAAAATAAGGCCTCAGGGGAGAAGGGGACGGACAACGCAAAAAGACACACACGCACACACTCACAGAGACTTGAGGCTTCTCCTCTCTCTCGACCGCTTGTAACCCCTACTACGAGCAACGCGAGTAACACGAACTGTCTCACACTGGACGTAGGGCGTTCGTGCCTGAACCAGTATAATCCCTTGTGTCCTCTCGCGAACCATCCGAGCCTAAACGCGCAATCCACTAAATTTACTAGTTGGTCATTTCTTACACCGACAATAATGATGAAGAAGAAGACATCAAGCTAGCTCTCATTATGAGGAAGACAACCAAGCTCCTCTCCAAGCTTAACAAAAAGGGCTACAACTATGACCCTAAGAAGAACAAGTTCCGCTCAAGGGATGGGAACAAGAAGTGCTACAATTGTGGGGAGTACAATCTCCTCTCCTATGATTGTCCCAAGCCCGACAAGCGCAAGATAAAAAACAAGGAGGGAAAAGATGATGATGAGTACAAGAAGAAGGTCTCCGACATGGCCAAGAAGAAACTCTTCAAGAAAGGCAAGAACAAGGCTTACATTATTGGAGAATGGGTTTCCGGTGGTGAAAGCTCAAGTGAAGATTCAAGTGATGAAGAGGAAGAGAAGGGATTTGCCGGGCTTGCCATCAAGCATGAAGAAGATGATGAACCCCCTCTTCCTCCACCACCTATGTGCCTCATGGCAAAAGGTAACACCAAGGTGAGTGATGATGAATCAAGTGATAGTGATGATGAACTCTCACCTAATGAGCTTAAGTCACTTCTTGATGAGTACACCGAAATGATCAAGATGCAAAGAATCAAACTTAAAACTCTTGAGGGTTCCTATGTCAAGATTAAGCTTTCTAATGATGAGTTGCTTGCTAAACACAACACTCTTATTGAATCTCATGATACCCTTGTTGTGTCTAACAAGTCACTTAGAGATGAGCATAACACTCTACTTGTTAAGCACAATGAATTACTCATTGAATATGAGGAAACCGTTGAGGTTAACAAGGCTATTGAAGCTCACAATAGAAAGCTTAAGATTGATCTCATGAACCTAGAGATGAAACATCAAGAGCTTGAGTTTGCTTATGATGCCATTGACCCTAGCATGCAAGAATATGGTAAGAATGATTGTGTTAAGGTCAATGCATCTACATCTTGTGATGATCTCATGGAAGTGCCTTTGCCATCAAACCATGTTTCTTCTTCTTGTGCTAACCTTGATAGGAAAGAAATTGAAGAAGAACTTGCAAGCATTGCCACCGGGTTGGATGTCATGGTCAAGGGAAAGGGTCTTCTCAAAGACATCCTCTTCCACAACATGAAGCAACATGGGAGGAGTGGTCTTGGCAACTTCTTCTTAAAGGAAAAGCCAAAAGCCCCAAGATCACCTCAACTTGATGGGTGCTTCAATGATGTAGAGGGACCCTATTGCCAACTTTGCAAGGAAAAAGGCCATGATACAAGGGAGTGCCCTTCACCCACTAAACCCCTACCTATCTTACCACCTAATTATCGTTGCACTTATAACAAACATCATGTTTGGTTGAGTAAGGTAGATGGCAAGGTGAAGGCCAAGTTCTTGACCCTTCCACCCAAGGGCACTTGCCCCAAGCAACTTTGGGTTCCTAAGACTCTTTGTTCTAAAATTCGTGGACCCAAGTATGTTTGGGTTCCCAAACCTCAAGCTTAATCTCCTATGTGTAGGTGAACTACAAAGCCGGCAGCAACCATTGGGTGTTGGATAGTGGATGTACACAACATATGACCGGCTATGTAAAGATGTTCATCTCACTAGATGAAGATGTGGGAGATCATGAGCAAGTAACATTTGGTGACAATTCAAAAGGCAAAGTGGTAGGTTTAGGTAAGATTGCAATTTCTAATGATTTTTCTATTTCTAATGTCTTGCATGTAGAGTCTCTTAGTTATAATTTACTTTCAATAGCTCAACTTTGTGATCTTGGACTAACTTGCACATTTAGCGATACCGATGTTGTCGTGTCAAGCAAGAAACATAAAGATGTTATCTTCAAAGGCTTTCGACATGGCAACATCTATCTTGTGGATTTCTCTTCTAATGATGCTAGGTTGTCAACATGCCTCTTCACCAAGAGTTCCAAGGGTTGGCTTTGGCATAGGCGCATTGCTCATATTGGAATGAGCCAACTCAAGAAAGCTTTCAAGAGAGGAATGGTGGTTGGTGTGGAGGATGTAAAGTTTGAGAAGAACAAGCCATGTAGTGCTTGCCAAGCCGGCAAGCAATTTGCAACTTCACATCCCATGAAGGCGTACTTGTCGACGACTCAACCTCTTGAGCTTCTTCACATGGACCTCTTCGGCCCAACCACCTACAAGAGCCTTGGTGGTAATCTTTATTGCCTTGTCATTGTTGATGATTATTCTAGATATACTTGGACCTTCTTGACAAGATCAAGACGGCCGGCATATTCAAGAACTTCACCAAGAGAGCACAAGTGGAATTCAAGTCTACTTTGGTCAAGGTCCGAAGCGACAACGGCTCCGAGTTCAAGAACACCCAAGTTGAAGAATTTTGCAATGAAGGCGGCATCAAGCATGAGTTCTCATCCACCTACACGCCGCAACAAAATGGTGTTGTTGAAAGGAAGAACAAGACCTTGATCACTCTAGCAAGGGCCATGTTGGATGACTATGGCATCCCGCAAAGGTTTTGGGCGGAAGCTATCAACACGGCGTGCCATGCTTCCAACCGCATCTACCTTCACCGCTTCTTGAAGAAGACGCCCTATGAGCTTCTCATTGGGAGGAAGCCCAACATCTCCTACTTCCGGGTGTTTGGTTGTAAGTGCTACATTTTCAAAAAAAAGAAAGCACCTAGGCAAGTTTGAAAGTAGATGTGATGTTGGTTTTCTTGTTGGTTATTCATCTAACTCCAAGGCATATCGAGTATTCAATAATGCAACTCGCATGATTGAAGAAACGTGTGACGTGGAGTTTGATGAGACTAAGGGCTCCCAAGGGGAGAGTTTCTCTTGTGATGATGTAGGGGATGAACCACTAAGAGATGCAATGAAGAAGATGGCTATTGGGGACATCAAGCCAAAGGAGGAGGATGAAGATGTACCTTCTACATCCACACAAAAGAAGCCTTCTCCAAGAGGACGAGTTGTACACACTACATCATGCTACCACTTCGACTCGTCCGATGAAGAGAAGGAAGCTACACCAACTACTTCATCCAACTCCATGGCTCCCCAAGTTGATCAAGATCAAGAAACTCAAGAACAAGTTGATCAAGCTCAAGATAATACTCAAGACCAAGAACAAGATGAGCAAGATCATGAAGATCAAGATCAACAAGAGCCACTTTCTTTCGACGATACTCCCATCACACAAGAGGAAGCTCAA
Source organism: Alloteropsis semialata (assembly GCA_004135705.1). Lineage (NCBI taxonomy): Eukaryota > Viridiplantae > Streptophyta > Magnoliopsida > Poales > Poaceae > Alloteropsis > Alloteropsis semialata. Next base: position 62,715,129 of record CM014273.1, read on the forward strand.
GCTCAAGCACAAGACGTTGACCCACCACAAGCATCAATTCAAGAACCACAAGTGAAGCGTACACGTACCTCCACCAACCATCCTATTGACTTAGTCATGGGAGACCCAAGTGGCGGTACAAGGACTCGTCATCGTCAATATGCTTCATTTTGTGAACATTACTCGTTTGTCTCTTGTATGGAACCCACTCATGTAGGTGAAGCTCTTGAGGATCCGGATTGGGTGATGGCTATGCAAGAAGAACTCAACAACTTCACCCGCAATCAAGTTTGGGTCCTTGAAGAGCGTCCCCAAGGCAAGAACGTGATTGGCACCAAGTGGGTCTTCTGCAACAAGCAAGATGAACATGGTGTGGTGGTGCGCAACAAGGCAAGACTTGTTGCCAAGGGCTTCTCACAAGTAGAAGGTTTGGACTACGGTGAAACCTTTGCTCCTGTGGCAAGACTTGAAGCCATTCGTATCCTCCTTGCATATGCTTCACATCATAATATCAAGTTATATCAAATGGATGTGAAGAGCGCTTTCTTAAATGGTTATATCAATGAATTGGTTTATGTTGAACAACCTCCCAGTTTCGAGGACCCTAGATATCCTAACCATGTTTATAGGTTGCACAAGGCACTCTACGGGCTCAAGCAAGCACCAAGGGCTTGGTATGAACGCCTACGTGACTTCCTCATCAACCGGGGATTCAAGATCGGGAGGGTGGACACCACCTTGTTCACAAAGATCATCGACAATGAGCTCTTCATTTGTCAAATTTATGTTGATGATATTATCTTTGGTTCAACTAACCAAGAATTTTGCAAGGAATTTGGTGACATGATGTCTAAGGAGTTCGAGATGTCCATGATCGGCGAGCTCAACTTCTTCCTCGGATTTCAAATCAAGCAATTGATGGAAGGGACGTTCATCCATCAAGAAAAGTACACGAAGGACATCCTCAAGAAGTTCAAGATGGATGAATGCAAGCCGATCAAGACTCCAATGCCAACCAATGGACATCTCGACTTGGACGAATCCGGTAAATCGGTTGACCAAAAGCTTTATCGCTCTATGATTGGGTCGCTTCTTTACCTTACCGCATCTAGGCCGGATATCATGTTTAGTGTATGCTTATGTGCTCGTTTCCAAGCTAATCCTAAGGAATCCCATCTAAGTGCCTTAAAAAGAATCTTTAGATACCTTAACTTTACACCTAGCATAGGTTTGTGGTACCCCAAAGGTGCTTCTTTCACTCTCTTGGGTTACTCGGATTCGGATTTTGCCGGATGCCATGTTGACCGTAAGAGTACCTCGGGGGTTGCCATTTGCTAGGGCGTTCCTTGGTTTCATGGTCATCTAAGAAGCAAAATTCCGTGGCCTTATCCACCGCAGAGGCGGAATACATTGCCGCCGGGGCTTGTTGTGCTCAAATTCTTTATATGAAGCAAAGCCTCTCGGATTATGGTGTGGTGCTAGATAGGGTTCCCCTCCTTTGTGATAACGAGAGTGCCGTAAAACTTGCTAATAACCCGGTTCAACACTCTCGCACAAAGCACATAGATATTCGCCATCACTTCCTTCGTGATCATGTAGCCCATAACGACATATCACTTTGTGGTGTTCGTTCGGAAGATCAATTGGCGGATATCTTCACAAAACCTCTTGATGATGCAACTTTTTCGAGGTTACGAAGTGAGCTTAACGTTTTAGATGCTTCTAACGTCATGTAGGTTTGCCTTGTCATATAGAATGCATTTCATATGTAAATATGCTAGGGGCTTGTCTAACCTTGTCAAGATAGTGATGAGCATGGGTCTTGCTTGAGCCGGTGGTTCCCTTTTCGCTCAAGGCATGTAGTTTGGCTCATCATGAACAAGCTTGAGAAGGGTTCAAACTTGACAAGATAGATTTAAATTCCGTTATTGCATCTTTCTTGTCATGTAAGGCTTGCACTCATGTTTAATTTCATGCACTTGTCTTGCATTGCATCTTGCATGCGTTAGATCACAAAGGAGAAATCATCTTGTGAGAAAGTTACTTCACTTTCAATGTGACTTAACAACTCCATAAGAATGATGAAATCAATGTTGTGCTTTCTTGCCTATTGAGTCACGTCCTAACGAGCTTAAAGCCTCAATCTCTAAGTTCAAAGGCCATGACTCATACATTTCTTTTTGGAGTTCCTCCCCTTTGGTTCTTAATTTGATTTTGAAAAACTATTGTTATGTAAAGCTCTTGAGCAAACTTAGGTATTTTCAAAAGAGTGTTTGAGGGGTGAGGATGTCACTCAAAACTAGCCCTAACTTGTGCTTGTGTTTGTTGGTTGTTCAAAAGTTGGGCGAGTTAAGAGAACCTAGTTCAGCCTGAAAATTCCCTGAACGCCGTATATTCCGCCGTCCTCGGCGTTTCATACGGTGAGTGGTCTTTGCCACAGTTCTGGATCTCAGTTTCATCCTCTGAACGGCGTATGCTTTCTTCAGTGCACGGCGTACATTTTAAAAAGCATACGGCGTTCACTATTCTGGTGCTCCTGTTCAACTCGCACGGCGTATTATACGCCCTGTATTCACACAGTAACATCGGAACATACGGCCCTCAAGTTTCCAAATCATCAGCTTATCGGCGTTTGTTACGGCGCTGCCGGTGTTTGATACAGCGTTGCTTTTCGGATTCGGCCCTGGGTACATCGTCTCTAAGTAACTCATACGGTGTTACTACGCCGCCAACGGCGGATCATACGCCGGTCGAATATTCCGCGGGCCCCATCTGTCATAAAAGCATTCGGCTTGTTGACCTAAATCCAAACCTGTTGACCGCAACCGCCCGCCGTCGCGCTCTCTCCCGTACCCGCGCGCTTCCCCAACGCCGCCGCCCGTTCCACGCCGCGCCGCCGCCCATCAGCCGCCACCGCGCCTCCACCGCAAAGCCCCGCCGCCGCTCCATTCCTCCTCCAGCCCGTCTCGGCTTACGCGCCCCCGTGGCCCCGCGCGCCCTGCCCTAGGGGTTTGCCGCCGCCACCCTTGGCCGCCNACATTATCTTCCATGATCTATTACCAGATGTATAATTCATAGAGATCCACAAACAAAGGATAGACTAGCAATGCAAGCACAGCAGGCATGACTTTTGAATAGTACTGAAAAGTATTCAAACCAACCAGAGAACAAGTTGAGAGTACCATTATTACAAAAAAGATAATACGAATTGGGGATTGATAGAAGACAAGTGACAAAAGAAGGGAAAAAGAAATGTCCTTCAAGCATTCTTTTTCTTGCCCCCTTCTTGGAAATCTTTTTGATATCAACATCCCCTTCCTCTGTTTGTTTCTTTGATGGCTTCCTACCAATAGGTGCCACCCCCTTCTTTTTGGCCTTTAAGGCAACTTCAGACAACTGCGCAGGGTCAATTTTGCAGAAAGAGGAGCCCAAGTTCTTGATCACAGATGGCGAAATATTGGGCGGTATAGCAGTACATGCAAGGCAATGCTTATCTGCACAATCACTATTTTTAAAACCCTTGGCCCTTTTCTTAACTCTGAGGCTGTGACGAAGCTCAGAATCAACAAGAATAACTTTCTCTTTTGGGGTCATAACCAGAGGTTCACAAGTAGGTTGAGACAATCCTAAACTTTCAACCACAGCTTTGCCCTTGGGGTCAGGCAAGTGAACTAGTGACTAAGTTGTAGGAGAATCACCTCCAAGACAAGGCAGGCCAGCTGGCAAGGGGCATTGTTCAGGTATGGAGAACTGCACTGAAGAGCTTTGACCACCAAAGAAATGCCAGGCTGTGGAAGAGAGCAAAGTCTTGGCCAGATGAAAGTGAGTGGGCGAGACTAAGAGAAGAGTAACAAAATTAGACCAGCCTAGGGGTACATCCACCAAAGATGAACTGGACTTCATGGGAGAGAAGAACTGCCCCCAAAGTCTGATAGCTTCCACATTTTCAGTGAAACTTTTTTTATGTGCCTTTCTTGAAAGAAAGCTAGACAGCCCAGGGTCCATACCCTGATGTTCCACAGAATGCATAAACCCTACTTGCATATGAATATCATTACCAGAGTGCTGCCAGCTGAGGGAGATTGATGGTCCATAAGCATATGCTCGGGGATTTCTTCAACCAGGTAATTAACAGGAGAAGGGGGATGCCCAGGTTGGACAGCAGGCAAGCCCAAAACTACCAGTTCTCCAACAACATTGTTCTCCTCTACCTCAACCAGAAGGGCATCCCCAATAGCATGTCCCAATTCTGCCTCCATTTGATGCTCTTCTTCTTCATTAATTTGCATAGGCATAGCAGGGCCAAGAACATCAACATTTTGGATTTCAATTTGCATTTCATCCTGATTCAGAGGGTTGACAATCTCAGCATCAGCCACATCAGCTTCCATAGGTGGATTGTTGAGATCAATTCCAACAGCTGCATTTTCTGTTAACTGCACATTTTGAGCATCAACCTGCACCTAATTGGCATTGTTATTGGGCCAGGGGTCCCATTGTACATCTTGGCCAGCCTGCTGAATGTTGGGATCTGGGGCATTGTTTGGTGGCACTTGTGGACCTGGGCCATGTTGCCCATGCCCAAAGAAATCAAAAGGACCATCTGGGCTGAAATCCTCATCTGGGACTTGATCTTCATCAGGAGGCCTAGCCCCAAGCAATTCCTGCTGCACAATTTCACATTGAACAAGGGGGACAGCGAGAACAAGGGGGACCAGAATTCCAATTACCATGGGCATTAGTTAAGACTCCCGCTCGCCCCAAATTAAGGTCCAGATTAATGCCATTAACCATGCCCGGCTTCAAATTTGAATTCGAATTCGCAAACTGAGACCCCGAAGAAGGCGCCGTGTTCTTCGAACTGTTCATTCCTGAGCGAGCAGTACCCACAACTGGATTTTTGAATTTCAACTGATCAAACACTGAAACTCGAGGAAAAGAAAGCCTGCTGAAAATTGAACTCTTGACGGGCACTGCATTAGCACCAAACAAAGGAGGAGAACCACTTCTCACAGCCTCTGCATAAGACTTTGGAGTTTTCTTGGAAGAAACATGAACCCAGGGATATTGTGGGCGCTGAGCGGAGGCCATTGCTTTCACTGCAGCGGACAAACCATGTGGATTCTAGAGGTTGAAGAAGACCTTAAAACAACCATTTTCCACTTGTTTAAGCTGGTAAATCAGAAGCCCCACACTCTTGGAAATGACAGAGAATTTGAAGACCCAAGGCTCCACTTCGACAACAGCTAAAGAGTCAGCAGATCCACCCAACACTGACTCAAGAATGTGCCCAACATTTTCTTCCGAGAGCTTCAACTTAGACCGAGAGAAGGAGACAAGGAGCCAGAAACTTGAAGCATCATCAGGGGAGGGACCGGTGATCAGGGAGCCCAAGGAGGATCGTACCTTGGCAGAGAAAGCACGGCCATGACTCAGGTCCAACGAGGAGACGTCCATGGCCAGAAGCAGAGAGGATTGGCAGCTTCAAGAGATGGCCTCCGGGAGAACGACGGCGATGAATCAACGATCACCGGACGAGGGGAACCCCAGAGCAGGGTTGGTGGACATGGCTCCTGGAAGGGACCCCCTCAACTTGTAAGAATGGCAATTTTTAAGGTTGTGAATATTGAACCGCCCACTGGCCTTTTTGGCCTCCCCTTCTGCCTTTTATCCCGTTGAGTAACGAACGAAGATGACGGACACATGAGAGAGAGGATTGAGCGAACGGCGGCAACGGATATACGAGAGAGAGAAAAGGTAGCGAAATGCGACAGCGAAACGTACCAGCGAGATGAGGGTGCGTCTGGGATTTGTGTTGTCGTGTAGCATTGGCTGGCCCGCGGCTTGGTGTATCGATGGCTCCCCATGGCGCGGTATCAGGATTCAGGAGGACGCTCCTAGGCGGCGTGGAGCGATGCCAATCGCCATGGACCATGGTGAGGGCAGCCAGACCTCCAGGCTTTGAAGAGAACAAAAGGGGGTGCAGACCGATGAAAGAATGAAGGAAATTGATTTTGCATTCGATCTCTCATCCTTATATGTGACTCAGGGATGCCTTGATTTCTGATATTGTTTTGTTTTGCTTACATTGCATCGGCCGGATTTGGAGTTGTTCACCATCGCTTCCTTATTATACGCATAATATTGAACCCTCGCTGTCTCGCACCAGTAAAATCCCTCCAATCTGCAAGCATCTCATCCTTGTCTACTCTGGCAGAGCGGCCCTCTCCATCCACCTGGTCCCCACCGTTTTGCATCTGACTGAGATATTGTCTCCCATCATCTACCTTTGCCTACTCTTTGCCACGTGGATGCAGGTACATCATGTCTGTGAGTGGTTTCCTTGCGATGCAGGTTTTTTTTTTGTTAATTCTGAATGTTCAATCTTGTTGTTCAAAACTAATGCACTAATACAGTAAGACGAGTATACAACAATGAACATTGATGATATTCCTGAGTTCTACATGTCCCCAAGATGATCGATAAAATGACAGTAAGGTAGATTATTTGATAATCATATTTAATAGATATATACTATTTGGCAAGCTAACTTTATTTTAAAAGATACTGATGTCTATACATATCTAGCTGTCTTCGCTCAACCTTCTCATGACACACTTTCAGATGTATCCATCCAGATTGTCAACCAATATATATGTACAAAGGATAGAACATGTATATCCAGTAATTCGGACATGAGTCACAGGTGTCCTACCGTTTCTTGTTACCATTTTGGGGCATAAATCACTGCACCCTCACAGTAGGATTGTGCATGTTTTGCGAAGAATGCGCATGATTTGGTCCGAATTGACACAACTATCAATCTAGACCTAGACTAAACGTGGTACAGGAGTCTACTTTTTATATTCGGTCACAAAACATGTTTAGCCGTCCACTTTCATCGAATGAATTGTGGAGCTTTGCAACAAGTGGGGCTCAAAAATCATATTGAACCTACGCGTCATCTAGCGAATACTGCACAATTTTTTTTATATCATATCGAAACACAGCACATGCATCATTACTACTGGTAATAGAATGAGAAATCATTTGACATCACATATTGCACGCGCGTGCCGCGCGGGCCACCTTGCTAGCGTGTAAACTTACGAGGATAAACCTCGCAGAAACGGCGTGTGCGAAGCTTTTAGCCTTTTCCTCAAAGTGAAAAATAAATAATGAAACCGGGGTTTGCCACTGCAGGTCTTTGTGGTTCTACTTGAGCTGCACCTGCACACGCAAACGACTCGTACTCTCTCGGAGAGATCGAAACCGGCATGGAACGATTCCGTCTCGGACGCGCCCATAGAGGAGATCGATCACGTCCTCAAGACTAAACCTCTTCGTCGCGCAGCCGACGACGCTAACCTTTTCCGCTCCTGCATTGCTAGGACGCCCAAACCCCAGCCAGTTGCGCTGACCACGCCCCCGGAAACGCCGACCATGGCAGCATCCCAAAGGTCACTAACGAGGACGGCATCGATTTGCGCTCCAGAGACAGCGCGGGGCACGCACCTGCTGAAGATCGCCAGCTACAGCCTGCTCAAGGGCCTCGGTGTCTCCCGCTTCGTCCGCTCCGCCACCTTCGCCGTCGGCGGCTACCACTGGAGCATCCGCTACTACCCCGATGGGATCCAGTCGAGCAGGGCCGCAGACCACGTCGTCGTCTACCTGGAGCTCATGAGCAACGAAGCCGAGGTGCGGGCGCTCTTCGCCTTCAGCCTGGTAGACCAGGCATCAGGGCAGGTCACAGCTTTCCACTCCGAGGCAGCGCCGGTGGTTCTGTTCAGCACCATTGGCGATGGTAAAGATTCCTGGGGCACCTTCAGCGTGAAGAAGTCGAGCGAGCTCGAAGTGTCTTCGTACCTCCGAGACGACTGCCTCACGATCCAGTGCGATGTGACTGTAATCAAAGAGCCACGGGTGGAGCCTGCATTCGAGGTGCAGGTGCCGCCTTCGAACCTGCTGGAAAATCTTGGGAAACTTCTCGACGGGAAGAAAGGAGCGGACGTGACCTTCAAAGTGAGAGACGAGCTCTTCCCAGCCCACAAGATTCTGCTCGCGATGAGGTCGCCGGTCTTCGACGCCGAGTTCTACGGGCCGATGGCGGAGGACACGGCGACGCAATGCCTCACCATTGAGGACATGGATCCCGAAGTCTTCAGGGCACTGCTCCACTTCGTGTACACGGATTCCATGCCTTCCATGGAGGGATTCGATGCGAGCGACAGCAAGGAGATGGTCAGGCACTTGCTCGTGGCTGCAGACAGGTACGCCATGGAACGGCTGAAAGTGATCTGCGAAGGCATTCTTTGCAGGAGCCTTGGCTCTGAGGATGTGGTTACTTCACTGGCTCTGGCTGACATGCATCACTGCGATAACCTCAGGAATGCTTGTGTTGCATTTACCTCGTCATTGAACAAAACGGATAATGCTGTAGCAAGCCAAGAGTATATGCACATCAAAAGAGCATGCCCTGCTGTCTCATTAGATTTTTTGAACAATATGGGCAAGTGGATGCTTGGCTGCCTGCCCCTGAGATAAGCCTCTGCCGTCTCTTCATGACATGTTTGTAGACACAGTACAGTACTTTTTAAAAAACCAAAGTAGCAATTTTTCACTGCTACTTAAGCAAGAATGGCGTTTCTGCATTTTGTCCCATTTGTATTATTTTATTCATTTGTTCATGATTTTGTTACCAGATGTTTTTCTAGACAGCTAATGGTTTGAGTCACCCTCCGCTACATCATAGTGGGTTTCACAGCCGGTTTGTAAATAGACCTGGTTGTGAAAATCAACTCTATTTTCACATCCGGTTCTAAACTGCGATGCACATCTATTTTTATTTTTATTTTTTATTGACTAGGAGCACATAGGGGAAAACAAAGAAATTTGCAGCTCAATAGGATCTAAGATGTGGTCTATATAAAATCATGAAGATTCAAAAAGTTTAATATAAAAGAAGTGCATCACCTACTAGTTGGCGCACCTAAAACGTTATTTTTTATCATATTAAATGGATAATATTTTTTATATGTCATACACTACATATAAGTTGACATGGAGGTTTTTTATTTTTTTGAAATGTTTTGCTATTTTCTAACGATTAAATGAATTTTTAGATACTTATTCTCAGTAATTATAATTTGAACTACATATATCCCAAATAGTTCTTAAAAATTCTAGAAAAAATAGTATCAAAATACATATGGCCTAGGTTAGATCATACCTTTGCTATGGATAACTCATATTTTATTTACACATTTACTTAGAATAATAATAATAATAATATCCGAAACTAATCCAAAAATTATGAAAGTTGTAATGGAGTTCTTTTATAGGTGTATAACATTCTCATGAAGCATTCAACGTATTTCAAGAAAATTAGACTATACATTGTTTACAAAAACATAGATCTCTCACACTCTTTCATACATCTCAGCCCAAACTTTGAAATTTACACATCCTAAAAATTTCTTTTGCTCATATTACATGAAAATATTTTTTAATATTTTATATTTCATATAAGTTGCCATGGAGGAGTTTTAATTGTTTTTGAAACGATTACGGTAAAGATTAAAGGTGAAAGGCAATGATGGTTAAATAATGTTTGGATACCTTGTTTCGTGGCTTGAGGTAGGTGATTTATCGTACATATGTGCACACGGGAAAACATATATACATATAACTTTTCTACGCAAACCCACCGTCTCCTCAAACCCGTTATAATTATCATATAGTAGTGTCATTTGCGTTTGGCATGATAAAGATTAAAGGTGAAAGGCATTGATGGTTAAATAATGTTTGGATACCTTGTTTCGTGGCTTGAGGTAGGTGATTTATCGTACATATGTGCACACAGGAAATCATATATACATATAACTTTTCTACACAAACCCATTACTTAATCAATAGTAATCGGGACATGGAAGAACAAAATTAACCACGACTCTCTAATCCTATGCACTATAACCAACATGCAGATCACTACAATTTCACATGATCTGACAAGAGATTAAGAAGACAAATGCAGTCCTTACCGCTGTTCTTACATGCAAGTATGTTCACTAAAAGGACGAAGAAACAAAAGATGTGCAATTCAAAAGTGAAGCAAGTAAAAAGAGTACAGGTGGATGTCAGGGATAAAAAAAATTTGACAAGAACGCAGAATATACATGATATATAAACTTTTCAATTTATATATCTTGGAGATGATTTTAAGATCAAATGGCCCTTTATTAATGCAACAAGCTACATTTAATT
>CM014273.1:62726442-62758674 GCA_004135705.1 Alloteropsis semialata
TTAGCCATATATGAAGAGAAGGGAAAAGCAAAGATGGAGGAAGAAGGAGAGAAAGATAGAAAAAAGGAGGAAGGGGGGAGTTGAGTCCCTCTTTCTTTAACCTCTCGACCCATCCATGTCTGTCTTTGAATTCAGGTACATTTAGATTTGTCATATGTTCTAGGATTAAGAGAGTAAATATATGAAATCATTGCTTATTCAAGGTAGGATATGGAAGGGATTTTCTCAAGCAGCTATAGGAGCCCAAACACTCTGTCATTTACTTCTTAGGAAGCTCCCTTGTCTAACACACTTTCTATATTGTGTCATGTATAGTCTAGTGTAAGCTTGTTAGACTGTTCTTCTATCAGTTTGTTCAAAAAAAAAATTGAAATATATAAGAATAACAAATAACCATATTCTAACGACAAACCTGACCCCCCCTCCCCTCTCCCTCTTTACTGCTCAAGAACTCTATTTAAACCAAAGACAGACGAGAAGGAGAGAGAAAAATAAGAGAAAAAGATGAAAGGGAGAAGAAGAGAGAGAAAAAAAGAAGAGTAAAAAGAAAGCCCCTCTCCCCTCCCTCTTCAATCTTGACTCCGCCACTCTTCTACTTTTTGTTTTCCTTCCGATTTCTTGACTGGGCCGCAAGTTCGCCCACCTCTCGCGGACCAACGCAACTGCATCAGCAGGCTCAAGTCGCTAACTCGCTATCCGTTTTGGTTGATTGCCATTGTTCAAGTTCGAGTAGGCCATAGCCCATAGCACGCCCATGCTGCCATGCAAGTCTTTTCCTCTAACTGTTTTGTCAACAGGCTAGCCCGTTTGACCACACAGCCAAACGACTCAGGGAGAGAGGTTAATCAAATGGATCACGACGATGGACGATGTAATCCGCTAGTACGTCCAGTTCAACAGAAATCGATCTCCTCGATCGCTCATCGCTTTGCATGGTGAGTTCTTTTATGGTACTCTATACTAATCTATACTAGTGTCTAAAAATGACTAGTATAAAAGGATCGTACGGTTCAGATTAATTGTATATTACTGAAAACTTTAACTGTAGTATAGTAGTATACAGTGAGTAGTATAGTAGTATGTGGGTATTTTAGGAAAAAATTAATGGCGCAATTGATTTTAAAAAATCACTTTGATCCTTGATATATATTTTTGCATTTTCAATCCCTAATTTCATTTTCATCTAAATGAAATTACTAAATTACCTCTTATTTATGAGGGCCTATACTATATGGCAACGTATCAGGTGCAAACCAACCTCCCCGTGCAAACTATGCAAACCTCAATCTGGACCACATGATCTTGCACGGGGAGGTTGGTTTGCACCTGATACGTTGCCATACTATATACCAATTGTTGGTAGCACGGAGTAAAAGAGCTCTTGCGTCGTCCACCGCCTCTTCTCCAAACCCCTGTGCCCCTCCGCCGCCGCCAGTCCCCACCACAAACCTGATCGCCGCCGCTCCTCGATCAACGAATCCTCGACTCGAGTCACCGATCGACCATGCTGCCCTTGTCCCAAAGGCCCGCAACGAGGACGGCGTCGACGTGCACGCCACAGACGGCGCGGGGCGCGCACGCGTTCAAGATCGCCGGCTACAGCCTGCACAGGGGCCTCGGAGCCGGCCAATCCGTCCGGTCCGCGGCCTTCGCCGTCGGCGGGTTCGACTGCTGCATCCGCTTCTACCCAGACGGGTACTCCTCGTCCGACGGTCCGAGGACCGCGGGGACTACGTCGCGGTCTTCCTGCATGTCCTGAGCAAGCAGGACACCAAGGTGAGGGCAAGCGTGGAGTTCAGGCTGGTCGACCAGGCCACGGGGAAGTCCTCCACGGTTCCGGCGGCCGACGAACAGGCGGCGCCGCCGCCAAAGGTGACTGAAGGCACTGAATTCGGCACGTGCCGTTTCATGAAGAGGAAACAGCTGGAAGCGTCGGTGTACCTGAGGGAGGACTGCCTCGTGATCGAGTGTGACGTCCTTATAATCAAGGAACCACGGGTGGAGGAAACCGCCATTGCCCCCGAGCTCAAGGAAGTGGTGCCGCATTCGGACCTGTCGGATAACCTTAGAAGATTTCTTGAGAGGAAGAGAGGAACGAATGTGACTTTCAAGGTCAGGGACGAGCTGTTCCAAGCCCATAAGATTGTGCTTGCAATGCGGTCGCCGGTGTTCAGTGCCGAGTTCTACGGGCCAATGGCGGAGGACACTACAAGGCAACACATAACCATTGAGGACATGCATCCTGATGTTTTTAGAGCATTGCTCCACTTCATATACACCGATGCGATGCCAGCCATGGAAGACGATGGTAATGTTGATGAGAAGCAGGAAACTATTAAGCACTTGCTTGTCGCTGCTGATAGGTATGCCGTGGAAAGGCTGAAGTTGATCTGCGAAGGCATTCTCTGCAGAAATCTTGATGCAGAAAATGTGGCCACCACGCTGGTTCTGGCTGACAAGCACCACTGCAACAACCTCAAAGAAGCATGTGTTGAATTTATCGCCTCATCAGACATAATCAGCAATAGGGGACAGGCCTCGATTCAAAATAGATCAAACAGAACCAGCTATGTGGTGTCAAGCCAAGGACGGTACATGCACCTCAAAAGAGTATTCTCTGCTGTCTTTGTAGATATATTGGAGAACGTTACCAAGAGCATGCATGGTTGCTTTCAGTTTGTAGGGATCTCTAGAGAAGACAATATTTAAAACAAATATGTTTGTCACATTGTTTTTGTTACTGAAGTGCCTATTAGTCACCATTTAAGTGGACACATTAATTTGTAATATTATTAGCATATTCCTGCAGATAATTTGCTTCTAGTTGACGATTTATTTTGATGGTTTTTCCCTGTTTTAGAAGTGAATGATGTTAGTCCTTTGAGGCAAAAATAAGGCATTCTGCAACAAACTCATGAAATATTATCCAAATAGCACAGTGATACACATTAATGTACTTTGCCAGGCCAATGCCTGGTTCGTCTGCTGGACTTTGCCTCACCTTTTCCAACAAGAACATTCATTTTTGTACTCCTTCCGTTCTTGAATATATGACACCATTGATTTTTTTTCTTTTATTTGACTACTTTTTTTTCTACAAATATTTTTGCAAATAGACAAGCCTATGAGTTAAATCCAAAGTATTATTGATAATAGACAAGCCTACGAGTTAAATCCAAAGTATTATCAATAGTGTGTCATATATTTAAGAACGGAGGGAGTAGTAGTTTGGAACTTTGGATAGACAAATTTGCCTAGCAAATTAGCTCAAGATGGTAATTATATCCTGCACTAGCAAGGTTGCTCCAAGCAACTTATCAATGGCTTGCGCAGCGGCAAACAGTCATCGATCTGCAGTGGAAACCATGACGAAAGATCTGTTGGACGTGCAAGACCTGCAGCAGGCTACACTAAACTATTTATTCTGAGTTTCTATTTCTTTAGGAACATGGAATTAATTCGCTGCTAAGTATTTGCCAAGGGAGGGAGCTCGATATAGAAAAACAAGGGAGAACGACCACCGAAGATCTAAAGAAAAGAATAGTATGTAATTACTAGGACCATAGGTTTCAAACAATTGGCAAAGCAACTGTTTCCACACAAGTAGGATCATTGATTATGCTATGATGCTGTAGTGCTGTGAATAATTTACCTTCATGCCTGGTACTGATTTCCTAGCTGCAATGTAGCACGGCTAACAATTTAATAATCCACTAAAATCGAGATGGACGTGGACAAGAATGGGAAGGCTAGCGGCCTTTTCCTTAGGGCTCGTGTGGTGATCGACGTGAACAAGCCGCTGCGTAGAGGCGTGCTTCTGAAAACGAAGAAGACTGGGGATCCTGATTGGTTCGATATCCAGTATGAGAAATTGCCCTTTTTTTGTATGTCTTGCGGTGTGATGGGGCATTCGGAGCTGCAATGTGCTAAACCAGTGATCAGAAATGAGTTGGGCAAATTGCCCTACGATGCTGGGCTACGAGCACAGGAGGACAGGAGAAGGAGAGTGCAAGGCCTGCTGGAGGCAGCTTCGGCATCCCGCGGCAGTGGCTCGTCATCCAGCTCAAAACAGTCCAGAGATCGTACCTCTACCTTTCGCTCTGATGAAGGGAGGAAGGAGCAGGAAATGGGAGAGGAGGAGGAGATAAACTCACCGCTTAAGGCGGTGGACCCTGGTGTGGCTAAAGAGAAGGGGCCGGTACATGCGCCTATACCAGCGTCCCGACAGCTGTTCTCGGAAAAGGAGAAGGAGACTGACCAAAAGTTCACACTGAGGAAAAGGAAAACAAAGAGCTCGTCCTCGAGTTCTTCCCAGACCCCTGACCTCAATATACCTGCCATGGATACGCAAGCGCTGGTACCGTCTGGGCTGGTCCATGCTCGTGTTAACCAGCTGGCACGACATGGGAAGGAAGATGTTACGGGGCTGGAGGAGATGACAAAGAAGCAGAAGAAAAGCACCAACAACAATGAAGCACGATCGGCGGCGGCTGCGAGTGTCAGCCCCCGCCGGGCGCCATGAATTGCATCAGCCTGAACTGCCGGGGCTGCGGGCGGCCCGAGGCAGTTCAAGAGATCCGCCAGCTGGTGGATGAGGTGAAGCCTGCGGTGGTCTTCTTGATGGAGACCAGGTTGGATAGGGAGCGTGCACTGGGCCTGAAGAAGAAACTTGGCTTTCCCAATGGCGAAGCAGTTAGCTCTGACGGTCTGAGTGGAGGCTTGTTGCTGTTGTGGAGGGGAGATGTGACAGTAGCAATACAAAGCTTGTCAAAATACCACATTGACGTCCTCCTATCGTGTTTGGAGTTGGGGGTTAATCAGTGGCGCCTAACTGGTTTTTATGGAGAGCCCAGGAGAGAGCTTCGTAAAAATAGCTGGTATTTGATGCGTTTCTTGAGAGCACAGCTTGACGTTCCTTGGCTGTGTCTTGGGGACTTCAACGAAGTGCTTTCAGCAGATGAGCATTTTGGTGTTAATGCAAGGGAGAACTGGCAGGTAGCAGCGTTCCAGCAGGTAGTAGAGGATTGCAGTTTTGTGGACCTGGGGTTCAACGGCTTACCATACACCTGGGATAATAGACAAGATGGAAACCGGAATGTGAAGGTTAGGCTTGGCAGGGCACTTGGGGATCACAAATTCATGGAGCTGATGGTGGATTCAGCAGTGAAACATACCCCAATGGTTGAGTCTGATCATTGTGCTTTGGTGGTAGAAGTGCGAAAGAGACAACCGGTTAACAACCGGAGAAGACGTAGAAGGAAACGGGTCTTCAGGTATGAAAACATGTGGCAAAGACATGACGCATACTTGGAGTTTGTACAGCAGGCTTGGGATCCTGGACCTGGTGGAGCAAACCTGAGCTCCGTTGCTGCATCTCTGGCGTCCATGCAAAACTCCCTTAGTGGGTGGAACAAGGAAGTGTTTGGTTCAGTAAAAAAGAAAATAGCGCTACTTAAAGAGGAGCTGGAGCTTGTGAGATCGAGCACTCTATATCGTGGCCCCACAAACCGCGAGAAGGAATTGATGCTGGAGCTCTCAGAAACTTTGTCTAGAGAAGAAATAATGGAGAAACAGAGATCTAGAATTGATTGGCTTCGTGAAGGAGATCGAAATACTGGGTATTTTCAGGCTAAAGCAAGGGCAAGAGCGAGGGGGAATAAGATCTGGGGCCTGAAGAATGATGCTGGGGAGATGATCTGTGAGCAAGAGCAATTGGAGTTGATGGCAAGCCGGTTCTATCAGAGTCTGTTTTCGGCTCAAGACGAACTGGAACCGGACCTAGTATGCAGGCATGTCCCAAGGAAGGTTACAGAGCCCATGAGTGAGATTCTGGACCGGCCGTTCACAGGAGAAGAGGTGGAAAAGGCCCTTTTCCAAATGAGCCCAAACAAAGCACCTGGGCCGGACGGTTTTACAGCAGGTTTTTTCCAAAAACATTGGGCTCTGGTTAAAGAATCGGTCACTGAAGCTGTGTTGGGCTTTCTCAATGGTGGCCAGATGAGTGAACTGGTGAATCAAACAGTTCTAGTACTAATCCCCAAGGTGACAAACCCACAGGAATTGACACAGTTCCGTCCCATTTCTTTGTGCAATGTGCTCTACAAAATTTGCTCGAAGACAATGGCAAATCGGCTGAGGTTGATCTGGACGACATCATCTCGGAGGAACAAAGTGCGTTCGTGCCCGGTAGGCTGATCACTGACAATGTCCTCATTGCATACGAATGCATTCATTATTTACGGAAGAAGAAGGGCAAGAGTGGAGCCTGTGCGGTGAAGTTAGACATGGCCAAGGCGTATGATCGTGTGGAATGGGATTATCTGCGCGCTGTCATGGAGGCGTTGGGTTTCTCTGATCGTTGGTGTGAGCTGGTTATGAGGTGTGTCACAAGCGTCTCCTTTTTAGTTCGAGTTAATGGTAATTTTTCACCGGCCTTCTCTCCCACTCGGGGGATTAGACAGGGAGATCCGATGTCCCCGTATCTTTTCCTCCTCTGTGCAGAGGGGCTCACGGCGCTTCTAAAAGCAAGAGGTCCGGTGCATTTATCCAGAGGCATTAGGGTGGGAATCCATGCACCCTGGATTTCTCATTTACTATTTGCGGATGACTGCATGATGTTCATTCAAGCAAACCAGAGAAGTGCGGACAGATTATCAGAGATCCTGGAGACTTATCATAAGGGGTCTGGACAACTGATCAACAAACAAAAATCAGCTGCCTTTTTCAGTGCTAACTGTGATCAGGACACAAAGGATGTGGTGAAAGTGTCGCTTCAGATTGAGAATGAAGCTTTGGGAGAGAAATACCTGGGTTTGCCGACTGCAGTGGGGAAAGTGGCGGATGGCACTTTTAACTATTCTGCAGATAGAATCAGGAGCTTTGTTCACGGCTGGGGAGTAAACAACATGAGTTGTGCCGGCCGGGAAGTGCTCCTAAAGGCTAATGCCCAGGCAGTTCCAACATATCCGAT
The DNA here is from genome assembly GCA_004135705.1 of Alloteropsis semialata. Lineage (NCBI taxonomy): Eukaryota > Viridiplantae > Streptophyta > Magnoliopsida > Poales > Poaceae > Alloteropsis > Alloteropsis semialata. The sequence continues at coordinate 62,733,413 of CM014273.1, forward strand.
GAGTTGCTTCAAGCTGCCAGCACCGGTGTGCAAGAAGATAAAAACTTACATAGCTAACTACTGGTGGGGTAGCTCTGTGGACAGCCATAAAATCCACTGGCAAAGATGGACCAAGCTGACTACACCAAAAGGAGAGGGAGGAATGGGTTTCCGAGATCTTCCCTTGTTTAACAAGGCAATGCTTGGCAAGCAAGGTTGGCGGCTCCTAGTGAAACCGGAGTCCTTATGTGCAAGGGTACTTAAAGGAAAATATTTTCCACATACTGATTTCCTCTCAGCCTCAAGGAAGAAGCGAGCGTCGGAAACATGGCGTGCAATCTGGTTTGGTCGGGAGGTTCTGCAGAAGGGGGCTATTAAGCGGGTAGGTCCGGGTACATCAATCAATATCTGGACAGATAATTGGCTTCCGGGTGCTGTTACTATGAAACCGCTGGTACGGCTGCAAGGTGCGATGGTGGAACAGGTCCATGAGTTGTTCATCCTGGGGACAAGGTTATGGAATGAAGATTTGATTTGGGCATCCTTTGTTATGCTGGATGCAGAGGAAATTCTAAGGCTGCGGCCTGGTGGCAGGATGGAAGAGGATACTATAGCCTGGAGTCTTGAGAAGAATGGCCTATACTCTGTGAGGTCGGCGTACCGCTTCCTAAAAGCGGAGCACAGCCAGAGGGAGGCAAGTGAACGAAATGAAGCAAGCTCGTCGGGGGATAGCTCTGTGTGGAAGAAGCTATGGAAGCTCAACGTCCCCCCCAAGATACGAATTTTCTGGTGGAGGGCGGTGAACAACTATTTGCCGACAAGGATGGAGCTACATCGACGGCATGTTGAACAAGAGGCCTTTTGTGTGTCGTGTGGAGCTGATAGCGAAACGCTTTATCATGTGGCGTTTGAGTGCCCTTTGGCACGACGATTCTGGCAGGAGGCAGAGAGGATGTTGGGGATTAAGGTGCCGGCGTTGCACCCAGCTTCGTGGATGAAGGATATTCTGTCAGAACAGCTTTGCCCAGCTCGAGTTACGGAGCTGATCGTCTGTGGGGTATGGTCGCTTTGGACTGGCCGCAATGCTCGGAAGCATGGACGTCAACGTTGGGATCATGTTGCTGCAGTCAGACATATCTCGTCTATGCTGGAAGACATGATTTGCTCGGGTCATGATATGGGTGGATCGTCGGGGAGACCAGAACCACAGAGAGTTTGCTGGCAGAAACCGGACCCGGGATGGGTCAAGGTTAATACTGATGCTGCCTTACACACTGATACAGGCCAAGGTGCGAGTGGAGCTGTTATGCGTGATGATCGTGGTGCATTTGTGGCGGCCTCAGCGCAAGCGTACACGTTGGTTCCGGATGTTGTTACGGCTGAAGCGCTGGCTGCTAGAGATGGTCTGAAACTTGCAACTGAGAATGGAGCGATGCAGGTTTGCCTGGAGCTGGATAATACTTTGGTGGCGAGTCTACTCCGGTCCCAGGATGGCAATCGAAGTCCTATAGCTGGTATTTGGCATGAAGTGAGAGAGCTTTCTAATTCGTTTTTAAGTTTTCGTATTTCTGTAATTGGGCGAGAAGGGAATGAGGTGGCTCATGCATGTGCAAAAGTAGCCTCAGTTTCCTCCCCGTCGCACTCCTGGTTAGGATACACACCGCAGTGGTTGCGGGATGCCGTCCTTCGGGATTGTAACAACTTCATTATTGAATGAAAGCTCTCTGCGTGCTCAAAAAAAAAAATCCACTAAAATCGGTATAAGAGCTTCGATATAGGCAGAGAGGACTAATGTTACCAGTTCTTTGGATGGTGCAAATTGATAGGACTATTTTTTTCTTAAAATAATTCGAAGAATATGTCTCAAAGAGCAAAAACAATTCGAAGAATTATGAACACCGTATATCTTTTTTTTTGTGGGGCAATGAAATTTGATGTTGTGTATATGTAATGGTTGGGTACTTGGGTTTATACTGCCAACCAAAGATAGAATGAGAATCGGACTGATTACAAGTTGAATTTAAGTTTGTAACTTTGTTATTGGTTTTACCACGATGTGCAGGGTGAGAGTTTTTGTAGGGTTCATCTACTCAGTACTCGATGTCAACAAAGACTCAGAGATTCGAAGATGTCTGTCTCGAAGTACCGAACGACTCGGAGAGAGATCCAACGGCTTGAGGATCGTATCTGCAGTCTGGAGTCTGTACTAGTCACCCTCGATCTCCCCCTCCTGCCTCGCGATGTCGTCCACAACCTAGCCCCTCGCGCCGCCCCTTTCGTACAATCGTACCCCGAACCCTGGTCGCCTCCGATCCGCGCGCAGCCGCCGCTCCACGCAACCGGATCACCGCAGCTCCGGCCTGAAATCTGAATTCCTCGCGCAAAGACCGGCCATGGCAGCGCCCCAAGGGCCCAGAACGAGGACGGCGTCGACGTGCACTCCAGAGATGGCGCGGGGCACGCACGTGTTCAAGATTGCCGGATACAGCCTGCATAGGGCCCTCGGCGCCGGCACCTTCATCTCGTCAGCCACCTTCGCTGTTGGCGGCTGCGACTGGCGCATCCATGTCTACCCAGACGGGCACAGGTCGTCAGATCAGTACGAGGACTACGCCGCGGTCTTCCTGCATCTTGTGAGCAAGAAGAAGCAGGTGAGGGCAAGCTTCAACTTCAGGTTGGTCGACCAGGCTACGGGGCAGTCGACGGTCGTGGCCAACATTGCGACGACAGAGATGATGTCTAGAGGCTGTGGCTTGGGCAAGCCCTTCAAGAAGAAGAGCGAGTTGGAGGCATCGACGTTTCTACAAGACGACTGTCTCGTGATAGAATGTGATGTCACTGTTATAGCTGAGGAACCACGGGTGGAGGAGACTGACGTTACCCCCAAATTCGAGGTTCGAGTTCTTCCACCTTCGAACCTGTCAGATAACCTTGGAAAACTACTGGAGGAGAAGAAAGGAGTGGATGTGGTTTTCAAGGTTAAAGACGAGGTATTTACTGCACATAAGATTGTGCTCGCAATGCGATCACCGGTCTTTGATGCAGAGTTCTATGGGCCACCAATAACTGAGGACACAAGGGAATGCATAAGCATAACCATTGAAGACATGCATCCTGGTGCTTTTAGAGCGTTTCTTTACTTCATTTACAAAGATTCCATGATTGCTATGGAAGGTTTTGACGCTGATGAAAGCAAGGAAATTATTAAGGACTTGCTCGTTGCTGCAGACAGGTATGCGATAGGATCGCTAAAGCAGATTTGTGAAGGCATTATTTGCAAGAGTCTCGATGTTGAGAATGTTGCTACTATGCTAGCTCTAGCTTATCAGCATCACTGTGATAGCCTCAAAAATGCTTGCGTTAAATTTATTGCCTCATCCAACAAATAGATAGTGGTGGCAAACCAAGGATATGAGGATCTGAAACAAGCATGTCCTACTTATATCTTGGTAGATGTGTGTTGGAGAATGTTATCAAGGGCATGCATAGTTGCTTCAGATAAGTCTATCTAGTCCTTTTGGTTTTTACTGATCTCTTAAGGAGAAGTGGAAAATAAAAACAAGCAAAAAATATGTTTGTTAATCATTGTTTCTGTTACCAAAGTGCTATTAATCTCACTCAAGAACAGGGTACCGCTTGTCACTTACCAAGCACTGGCAGCTGATTGATGCTACCCTTTGACTGGAAAATATACTAGTTCTAGGGCATTAGAAAGAGGAAGAGTTACATTTACTGCATTTGTCTATAATATCTTCAGTGACTTTCAGCTAATTAGGTTCAAGGAAAAAAGATGCACCAGCATAGCAAATACATTATATTCATATCCCCATTCCGTTTGATTAGTAACACTGAACGTGATGCGGGTCATTGAGAATGTTCACTTTTCTTCTAAGGATCCCCCTCCCCTTTTTAAAAAATTGGCCCATGTATTTGTGAGCTTGGTTTGACGCTAGCCTAAATGTGCTAGTTAGATTGTGAAGCTCAGTGTACAGCGTGCCTAAATGTTTTTGCTGGGGGTCTCAGTTTGTGGGCACAGGATTGACACTTGACAGCAATAAACTGAGCCATGTATTTGTGGGCTCCTATTGATGCTAGCTTGTAGTTAAACAGTCATGCTCAGTGTACTGCTAGCCTAAAGGTATTTGCTGGGTGGCAGAATTGGATTTGACTCAGCGGTGGATGAACAGTCAAGCAAGAACATGCAGCAACAGAGCAATTGTGCCTCAGGTTTGACTCGATGCAGGCTCATGGCATTGAGAACCAGGCCAACCAGTCTGGCCCTATTTCCATTGATGTTGCCTCTGACTCCTTGTATCGATCCGGGGGTACCAAAGGCGCGTGCTCATTCTACGACCAAACGTAGAATGACACTGGCCGTCTCCGGGACCAAGCATATGTGACGTTGGGCGTCAGTTCCTTTTGAGCGCAGGAGATATGAGAAGGCTTAATAGCCACAACTATGGCTATTGGCAGACCTGTATAGAGTCCCACTCGATGGGTCAGGACCTATGGGAGGTCGTGGCAGGCACAGAGACTACTTCTCCACCGAAGGAATATGTGAAAGATTTGCAGAAGTGGCGAATCAAGACAGGCAAGGCTATGTTTTGTTGAAGACGACGATTCAGGAAGATCTGGTGGAGTATATCAGAGTTACGGAGACACCAAATGCGGCTTGGGAGACATTGGCGAAGCTGTTCTCGAAGAAGAATGATGCACGACTCCAACTTCTAGAGAAAGAGCTTGCAGGTATCTCACAAGGCATTTTGAGTATCAATCAATACTTTAATAAGGTGAAGAATATCTACAATGAGATATCCCAGCTTGACCCAGAGGAAAAGGTCGGCGAAGCTCGGATGAGAAGGCTCATCATCAATGACCTAAGACACGAGTAAAGTGGGTTTATGGCCGTAGTGAGTGGATGGCCAATACAACCATCCTTAGTAGAGTTGGAGAACCTTTTGGCTAATCAGGAGGCATTAGCCAAGCGGATAGGCAGCAGCATCTTGAAGAAGACAGATCAAGAGGAGGCACTCTTCGTCAGAAAGAGAGGTCCACTGAGAGGTCGTGGAGAGGCGAAGGAGTGGACAAGAGGTGACAGATGTTGCCAAAAAAAGAGCAGCTATTCAGGGGGAGCTCAACAAGACAATGATGATGCAGATGACTAGGATTTGGTCAAGAACGAGAGGAGACGAAGAGGTGAGTGTTTCAACTGTGGCAAGAAAGGACATCTTGCAGGGGACTGTAGGAGTCCACAAAAGCAATCGGAGGGAAATGTGGCTACAACGGAAGATGTTGTCCTAAGTGGGTGGCTTAGTGAAGAAGAGTGGGATGCAGAGGCATGCACCATAGTTGAAGAAGGTGGCTTAGATATAATAGTAACGAAGACTGAGAGGCTCTAAATGAAAAGGAGGATGATACTAAGGATGACAAGAAAGACCTTAGTCTTTATAAAGATGAGAAGACACAAGAGCATAGTGAAGACACAGACTGATCATTAGTGATCCATGAAGATTTGAAGGAGCATGATAAGATGAAGGAGATTCTAGAAGGATCTAGTTGTGAAAATATCAGGTATGCCAGTGATTCACCTGCAAAAATTATTTTGTCTTCATACAAAGAAGCATCTAGTGGGCAAAAAACCAGAAGGGTGAAAAAGAAAAAAGAAGTTCTAGAAGCATCAAGTCTACAAGCAAGGTACAACTAAAGGAGGTCTGTGAATCGAAGGAGTCGGATACGTTGTCACAAGAACAAACGAAGAAGAAGACTTGAAACGGTAGAGAAGAGAAGATTTAAGGGCAGAGACAAGTATGCATTGAGGTTAGACCTGTCGTTGGGGAGGGTATGGACATACCCATGCTTGCCCACATCCACATCCACGTCTGCAATACCCATTCTATACCCTCCCCAAATTTATCCAAATCCATTTGTCCATAACCATTGGATAAGAGTAAGAGCTCCTCGGCTTCGCAAACCATCGTACTCACCAGCAGTGGCTAATGTGCTTCGCCAATGTAAGTTGCGTCTAGTATTTGTCTTGCCGACCTCGTCTTCCTTTAGGAGCTTGACTTGCCGCAATACCTAGAGATCATGCTCCAGCTTTGTCCCGGAGGCCGCAGGCTATAGAGAGCAGCTCGAAGGTCAAATCCGAGAAGCAACGAGGAAACCACAGCCATAGGTGCGCTCCATGGCCTGGATGAAATGAGTATGGAACCGTGGCCTCTCCATCCTCAGCTGCTCATGGTTGCTGCCTAGGCACAAAGCTAATCGTCCTCGTTTGGCTCAATCGAAGGGCAAAATAGAATAGATGGCACCAGGGCAACGAAGGGCTTCCTATTTGTGTGACCAGAAGTGAGTTCTGCCATTGCTGGCGATGGATTTGGTGGTGATGCCATGGCGTGGAGATGGGGAAAAATGCGACAGATGCAACAGGCTAGAGGAAGACGCAAACGAGACCAAGGCATCTGGAGTTTTCTTTTCTATTTATTCAGCGGGCCCCACAGCTACTCACGTTCACGTGAACACAAGGAAACTCCCCTGGTGGGCCCCAGTCGTACTTGTATTACAGATGGGAGTGGGTAATCAAATTACCCAGATTAAAAGCGGGTATACCCTCTCCTCATCCAAATCTAAATGGATAAAATAACTCTACCCATACCCTACCCAAATTGTGCGGGTATGAATTTGGATATGGATTTTGAATATCCACCGGCAGGTCTAAATTTGAGGGGGAGTGTTGATAATATGCAATGCATACTTAGAATATTCTAGAAATTTAGATATATATCAAGACACTACTGTGCCATGCATATGGATAAGATCATGGTAAAATAAGGAAGTGTGTAAAAACTAGATATTTAGGTAGCCATGCTTCATGGTGAATTGTAGAATATTTTAAAGTATAGATATTTATATGTGGTGCTTTGGATGGTTGCCACTTGACGTCAATCCAACAGTCATGTAACGCTATAAATAAGGGTGCCCTCTCAAGAAGCCAAGCAATGCTAAGTCAAGGCCATTTGGAAGATGGTATAGATACCCACCATGGAAGAGTAGTGTGTGTAGGTAGCCACATAAAGAGTATAAAGTTCTAGTGTCTTGAATAAAGAGTCGAGTTCCATGTAGTGTTGGTCTCCCGTGTTATCCTAAGTGTGAAGGTCGCCTCGAAGTAGTGTAGGTATAAGTCCACTGCAGAAAGTGGTATCACAACAGTTTGGTACCACTTATAACAAGTCGATGTCAAGGTCAGGTGCCGATTTCTCAATAGTTTGCATAGATCAGATTTTCAGACTTGATGCAGTCTACAACCAATGTTCAAGTACTTGGAAATGCTAATCAACTGGACATCAAAAAATAGTGCAGCAATAAAATAAAGGATACATTTAAGGTTTGCATAGATAAGAATTTAGGCTTTATGCTACAACAAATTTACAAAATACTTAGTTAGTGCTACTAATGAACACAACAAAGAACAACACAGTATACTAGTCCGATTCATATAACATGAAGATGCTACTACAACTGCCATAAAAAATGATGACAAGCTCTAGTGACCAGGATCTCAACGCTGCCCTCACCTAGTCCAGCGATAAGGTACCTCCCAGAAACTAGAAACTCTCTTACAGCCCCTCTCCCTTCTAAACCCTACCAAAAAATTCATAATTGATTGTCAACCCACAAATCCCAATCGTCTACCTCGTCTCTAGCATCCAGCCGCAGCCAATGATGAGTTACCATCAAGAAACTCTGCAATTTTGTCCATGTCAATCCCCATGAAAGAAGAAAACAGCCTCACATCCACTTTAAGGACATATTCCAGGTAGAATACTTGATGCTGCATGAACACAACAAAGAGTAATGCACTATACTAGTTCGGTTTTTACAACAAGAAAATGTTGATGCCTAGACGCCTAAAGATGTAATGGAAAGCCTCGGTGGCAACGATCCCACCACGCTGACCTCACCTAATCTAAACTCCCAAGCTCACCTACCAACACCCCCCACCCCCAAAGAAAAGGTCCGCAAATCCCTGTTATCTTCCTCGCTTCAGACATTCTGCATAGCCAGGAACTTTACTGCCAACTCCAAGTCCCAAACCATATTGATAAATAAATAAAATAAAATCTGCATAGCCGATGCCATGCGGATCACTTCAGTAGTCATGGTTGAGACCCGGGGAGACCATCGCACTGGCGCAAATTGCAAGAGTTGAGGTTGGCTTCAACAAACCTTGGAAGATAGGACAACAGCACAGTAGCGGCAAAGTGGAAGAGGGAGAAACATTGGAGAGAATCAGCGAGAGGTTGGGTTGGATCCGGATGGTCCTGACGATATAGGGATGAGGGGATTGAGAAGGGATGGAGATAGATCCGGAGATGGCTTGGGATGAATCCGAACTAGGAGAAGGGCGAAACGAGGTTGACGAATCTCCATGATTTTGCAGCGTCGCCTTCTCTCGAACTCACGGCCAACTACCTGTCAACAAATCCCCTTCAACTCCCTATTCTCCGCCAGCTGACAGTAGCTAGCGACGATCGACCTACCTCCCAAAAACTTCCATGTCATCCATACCAAACCCCCTCAGAAAACCCCAAACCCCTTGTGAGAATGGAGAGAGACGAGGGGGAGAGGAAGGGGAAGCTTACTATCATCTCATTGGTCTCAGGTAGGTCGGGCACATTGGTCGGGCCCGACGCCATGGGAACCGGGGAGGCGACGGCCGCAGCGCACGTCTCCGCCTCCGTGCCTTCCTCGCCGGTCGCCACCAACAACGAAGTGGCGGAGACGGGTGTCCGGCTGCGATGGGGTTTAGTGGAGGGATTGCGTGTGTGTTGGCCTTAAGTAGGTGTAGCGTCCAGCGCAGGTGGCATGGGGTGGGGCCATGCCGCATGCTAGCCCAAGCAATGCTAACCCATGGACACAGGCCCTGTTTTTTTTCCTTGCACTCCAAGTTTTCCTCATTTTCTTCCTCTATATAATTTCTTTGTTTTTCAACATCTTCAAAATACAGTTACGGAATTGATATGCAGACATCCCGAGAGAAGAGATGTGACGATCAAAATTGACCCTACTTTTGATGCTAGAAGCAATACAAGGGATTGGGGGTTCTGTGCAACACATTATGTGGGTGATGCCGTGATGTGATGGTCTTAGATGCTGGAAATATGAGAGAGCCTGGAATGGGTGGGTACTTGACACTGATGCTGTCATGGTGAGCAATCGAGATTCAAGAGCGTTTTGCCGGTACGTGTCAGCATGGATGTTCTAAATGGAAGTTTCTTTCCAGTTAAAAACTTACAATTACGAAATTCCAAATTAGCCGATATGTTTACTTACTTGGAACCAATTTTGAGAAAATTGACTAGAATAACTCAGATCTCACCAAAATCTACCGGAACAACTCAATGTGCATTAAGTTGCCATACGATCAATATTCAAAAGTCTTCACTGTGAGACATTTTTCTAAGGCAGTCAGGATCTTCAATCTTTCTATAATCCTTGGAGGCTTTTTAAGTGATAGGGCTTACAAGTTAAATCCAGTTGATTTTGCATCTATGCCTGCGGACCTGATAAACCATCCTATCAACAAGGCATGTTAAATTGTTAACGCTGATGCGGGTGTACATGATGATTCTGTTCCTGTGTATGTTAACATCTTTGCCCGAAAGAATGCCAAGGGCAACGTCTGGGGACTGGGGACACCATCAGACTGTACATCAAAATCTAGAGGCTGCCTCATGAATCATATTTAAACCTTAAGTTTTGACGTTCTTCTTCTCGTCGTTACAGCAAATGAGACTAAAGCTATGGTCGCTGTGATCCCTAGGCCAAGCATGACCACCATCCAAGGAGAGCAGATCCCGTCGCTGCAGATGATATCTGTCCAACCCTGAAAGAGAGAAACCGCGCACATGAGGGTTGCTAATCTTAAAACAGCTATATAAAGTAGTCAGTATTAATTCTTCATGGTTCCAATGCATATGAGAAAGGTCAATCTTATACTCTATATATTGTAACATTTGAATGTTCATATGTGCATGCATCAAATACTAACATTTGAAATATTCATGTTATACCAAACCAATTGGAGAACTAACATATTTAAGTGCTTGATGATTGCTGATATTGGTGACACCTTTATTTGACAGAGTTAACGAGATCAACACAAATCACTGAGGTTCTGAACGCTGGCAGGAAAGCTTGTCAAACTAAATGAACCACATAGCGAAGAATTGCTCTTTTAGTTTGAACATACCTTTTGTTCTGCTAACTGTCTGTGCTGTCCCACCATGGATTGTTGAGCTTTTAGCATCAGATGTTCCTGGGTAAAAATTTTCTTAGCATGGTCATAAAGTTCCATGTCTAGGCTGTTCAACGAGACAATTTCCTTCAAAATTGCCTCAGGCACCAGCTTCCGTGCCTGCAAATAGAACTTCCTTTGTCATTGCTCAAACATTCTAAAATGAAAGCACTCCATATACGGTTAAAACACACAGATATTTTGAACAATAATTGGAGTTTTGTGTTAGGACAAAAAAGATAAGCACATGCATGATTGTGAAGTTCTGAGCACATTGGCCTTAGCATTTGTACCCTATTTCTTTTTCCTGGCCTCAATTTGTGCTTGATATTGATAAATAGAAAGGAAGATGGTATCCAAGCATATGGTGCAGATTTGTACCACTAGCAAAATAAATCAAGAACTATCTTCAATATGCATAAAGTTCACAATCCTACCTCTTTTGAAAAGTTTGCTTCCTCAACTTTCTTTAGGGATATTTTACGCCGATTAGATTGAGACTTCCGCAGTTTAGCAATGCAAGTTTCATAAGCTTCCATCAATTGACCAACAGTCATCTGGCATCAGAAATAAATTATCATTTGTCATTGTGATCATAAGATAATAATAGAAAGCTCTACAGAAATCATTGAGCATTTAAGATAGCTAATTACATTTCCTTTTCCTTGCTCATCGCTGGTAGAGTTCAGGGCTTCGTTATTTTGCCAACCATGTGTGCTATTCTATCAAGAAAACAGAAATGTGAGATGGAGTGCAACTGTAGGGATTCTACCATCTAATCACACAAAAATAAACAATGCAAAATAAGGTTTAACCACCCTCATACCAGATGCTCGTTTGTTTCTTCATCCTCCGGCTCCACCATGGATGGGTGAGAGTCTGTGAACATAAGTATGAGATTAGATCCTAATTTTAATTTATCATCTTTGCATTGCCAAAAGTGTAAAAGAATATGGAGAACCATTTACCCAGAACATAAGATTTCTTTATTTAGTTATTTCTTCGAATCAACTTTTTCCATACATGCCGCTTTCCTGCCTAATGTTTTTAGCAGCAAATCATGCACAAAACCACAGTTTGCTAATTTAACAGCTACACGGACCACCATTAGAGTGTTGCTTACGCATTCAGTGGTTGATGAGCAGCTTCATTCCACTACTTTGAACATTACTGAATGTTATGCTGATTCAAACTCATTGGTTTTGACACTAGGGAAGCACATACTGTGCCTCTGTATTGCTGTATGATTCTATGCTTGAGGTTCGAGAATTTCAGCTATGTATTGCTAATTTGTTAGGGAATATCTAAAAGAGTCACACTATTTTTCACTTTCAACAAAAAGATGAATCTGAGGAGTTGTTGCACTTTAGTCTAAAGTAACATAAATGCAACTAGTGAAGACACAATTATAAGTTAGTGCCACCACATTGTAACGCCCATTACCATTCTCACTGGGTAGATCTTCCTTGATATCTAAGTTCAGTGTTCCAGATTGTGAAAGCACCTGTGCTCCTACCATATGAGCAAACAACCTCGCTGATTCTTCATGATCCTCCGTAAGTCCAACATACAGCATTTGGTCCAGCCTATTCTGTAATTGAAAATGATAGCATTACTTTTGGGAGGGAAATCCAAGCCCACCTTTGTATAGTGAATGAATATATTTGTTTTAGTAAACATTATAGGTATAGTACATTTATCTACTATTTAAATTCCTTCCGCATGACAGTATAGTCAATGCAGTGGTGTTTTGCATGTCAGAGAAAGTAATAATGTATCATATGCTTTGGCCATTGGAATGCAAACTGAAGACAATTGTTCACGACATTCATCTCTTTGGTATATACCTTAGCAACTTCAAGCACAATACGACCAAGATCTGGATGCTTTCTGACACAATGTCGAACCTCATGTGCTCCATCAAAGTATGAATTGTTCGTTAGCCCAGTAATCTGACAAGATAACAATAAAGCAAATAAACAAATTAGAAACCAGATCATTGAATCTGGCTGAGAAATTATCAGGAAGCAGATGTTTACTACAGCTTCAGCTTTTGAAAGAAGATACAACACAACACACAGACACGGTTGGGACACAACAAAGTCCTGAGTGCAGAATTACTGAACATACAAATGGATCAGTTTTGACAAGGCATTGTGTACACACACATTGGTATGAACAATGCAATGTTATTTCTGGTCAATCTTTCAACAAAGGTTTTTCTCCCAAGGGTTCTTGTAGAGTTTCTGAGGTTATGCAATGAACATGAATATTCATATAAAAGAATTGGCATACCTGTCATGGGTAGAGTGCACAAGATGATGGAGTAGAGGTTTAATGTGGTGGGTATATCATATACAGTATAACTGTGTGCTGGTAACTGGTAAGAATGAAGCAAATATGTTTGACATTCTGTAGGGTAAAAAGAAAGGAAAAATTTTCCTTGGCCTGATCAGTATCTATCATCAATCTGAGTTCAGAATAACAAAAGGCATATTTGTGCAGTGTTATAAATTTTGAGCAATTATCCCCGGGCTTTGCTGAAGGCAATAGCTATCACCAAAACTTGATCACTGGTGGCTGCCTGAGATACACCCGCCCCGCCCCCCAAAAAAAAAAATCCAGACAGCTGGGCCTCAGACGATAAATGGCTTTTCAAGCGGGGACATATTTGCGGTGATAGAGTTATTATAATTATGCACACATCTGTTTACTACTGCCTGGTGTATCGTGTGATCTATGCAGATTGTTCAAGTAGAGAATGGTCACATATTCATTTAAAATTGACGAAAGATATGCACTTCATCACAGAACTACACGTGTGAATGTATTATCTTTAGAAAATAATTAAAATATAGAAAACTGACAGTGTATGGAAAAATGGTAAATCACCATTACAGCAAATGTAACTTGTTACCATGGAGAATACTTATGCTCAGGGAGGCCACATAAAATGGATGGAGGACAATTTACAGTTTTCAATACACAGAGGTAGAAGAACAGAGAGAGTAGCCAAATAAGCCATACAGGAATAGTAAGCATATATATACGTAAAGGACAAGTCATCCACTCATCCTACCTGAAATGTAGCGCCATTATGAATGATTTCATGGGCAACTGGATCATTGATGTACTGGTGTAACGGCATAACCATATCCTCCACATCATATGCATTAACCTTCTTGCTACTATGCAATTTATCTTTCCCCCTGGCATCTCTCTGGAAAATTACAGTATATGTCACACTCATTGAAATAATATTGCAGTAAAGGCAATGGAAGAACCATAATTATAAGTTTATTGATTCCAAGATAAATTTGAAATCTATGCTGCTGGTTGTTCAAATCAAATATGCTAAAAAGATCAGATGAAGTGTAACTACTATGAAGTTCAATCACTAGCTCGCTAACCTGTAACACTAAAAAGAAAACTAACTGGATGAAAGGGAAACTGATATCCAGAAGCTCTCTACTAATTTAAGAACAGTGGATTAACTGATTTATCTCTATTACAATTGGTGCTTGCTTTTGGATAGTATTGGATACAGATGTATGTCCAAGATCTTGTTGAATGTTCAATATCAAACAAAAGATCCCAAAAATAAAGTCCAGATTTCAGAAATAAGCATCTTACAGAGCATTTTGTCAAAATTGTTTTGAACAACTGCACTTCGAGCACACAATCATATCCAGCATATGTTACAACCACTATGAAGTTCACATCTAAGGAAAAGGTTGAATTGAAGTGAATAGGCATACCCTGGCAAACAGATCTTCTCTCATCCATGGAACCAAGTACTTCCAAGGCCAGATGTCCAAAGTACTTACAGCACGAGACTTTGTTAACACACGGGTGGTCATTAACTTTGCGGAAGTTAGGTTAGGATGCACAAGGAATCTAGCTGCAACTTCAACTGAGAACTCATATGTGCTAAATACACGATCAACTGGATTTCTCAGTATTGTTACAACAGAAGTTCTCTCCCTTGGCAGCTTGGAAGTTAAGCTATAGTCATCATGACTAACAACCAGCTTGCAGTCAGGATGGCTGATAAGAAGACATAATTGTAATTAGTGCTTGTAAGTAAATTGTCTTGAGAAAAACCTTAGAACTGAACTCAGGACAAATACAGACCAACAGTTAACTTGTAAGGAGTTACAATTGTAAACTGCACTTCACTACCTACAAAGTTGTTGGCATAGCCCATAGACAGGTAACATCCATGTAAATTTTAAAGTACTGATTTGAAGATGTAGTAACTATGTGTATGCTAAAATGAGGTAATTAGCACACACTGTACAGGGAGACCATGTTTCACTATATAGAAATGCACCAAATAGATTACCTAAATTTGAAATAGAAGATAATTGTCAGAAAGTGTTTCATTAGTACTCTTTCTATAAAGGAATTAGAACTGAGTGATTGAAACGCAGGGCAGATGGCACCCAACATTCAAAGAAGATACTCAATATTTTTTACTAAAGCAGTTAACAAGAACATTAGCATGGTTCAGAACTCAGAAAAAGTGCTCATGAAATTATGAAATAGGTATGTCTGATCGAATTGCCCGATCGACATGATAAAGCAGCTGAGCGAAGTAGAGTAGTAATTTTCCACACCTTGGGTCAAACCGTAGCTTATCGTAAGAACGCGGGCATTCCTCCGCGTTTGTATACAGCTTTTTCAGGAAGCTGCCAAACCATGAAGCGTCAGACGGGACACGCCTCAGATAATGGTGAACCAAACCGTTGTCCAGTCCAGCGAACGTACCAGTGAAAGTAGGTGCGGCCTCCAGTCCTAGGAATGTGGAGGAAGAAGAGCAAATCCTTGAGGGTCAGCTTGTCCCCATCCTTCTCCCGTCCGGTAGAGGAATCCGCCCATCCCCTGACGACCCCCTCGCAGTGTTTGTACCCGTCGTCGGAGCTGACAAGTGGAAGCAGCGCCACTGCGTCACCAGAAGGAGCGATTACTCAGTCGATAACCATCGCGAATCAGAGCAAGTTGCGTTGCGTTCCCCAGCTAAAGGGGCCGCGCCACGCACGCCGAGACGATCCGAGCGAACGAATCGTCCAAAATCGATTGTAGCAAGCACATGCGCGGAGCAGAATTCAGAGGCGCCGCGGGTAAAGCGACAGCTGAGATGCCCGAGACGGGGGGCGGGCGCACCTGACGCGACGACGAGGAGCGCGAGCGGGAGTGCGCGGGCGCCCAATCCGAGCGCCGCCCGCGCCATCGATTCGTCAGGGGGGCACCGGTCCGCGC
Source organism: Alloteropsis semialata (assembly GCA_004135705.1). Lineage (NCBI taxonomy): Eukaryota > Viridiplantae > Streptophyta > Magnoliopsida > Poales > Poaceae > Alloteropsis > Alloteropsis semialata. The sequence continues at coordinate 62,748,951 of CM014273.1, forward strand.
CCAGATCCAGCGGGCGGACGCGGCGACGGTGGAGGACGCGAGGGCGGGCACGGAGCCGCAGCGGCGACGAGGGAGGAGGAGAGAGGACGGATGGACGGAGGTGGGAGGAGACGGAAGGATCGGGAGAGGGCGGCGGCGGTGGCGGCGGGGACCTCAGCTCGGCCCAGCGCGGAGCACGGCGCGGCAGCAGGCGGGGTGGCGGGGACAGACGGGCAGCGGGAGGAGGGGGGAGTCCTGCCTCGGCACCGGCGCGGGCGGCCCGGCACCCGCCGCTTTCGTCTCGGCCCCCGCGCGCCCGCTCTCTGCTCTGCTCTCTCTCGCTCGCGCGCCGCGGCTCGGACCGTGTGGTGTCGACGTGTTGTTTATTCGCTCGCACGGGCGCGGCTGCGCCTGCGCCTGCCTGCCGCTAGTGCCGGTCGCTCTCGGGGCGGGGCGAGAGCGTGCCGACTCCGCCGAGGCCGAGGGCGTAAATAGTGGGCAGCGGAGGGTGGCGGGCGCGGTGGTGGGAGAGAGCGCAGCGGAAACGGCAGTTTCTCCTCGCCGCGCTTGCGCCCGCGCCCGTGCCGTGCGATGGCCGATGGGTTTTGGTCCGGCCCTGCTGGTGCCGGCCTCGGTCGGCGGGGTCAGCCTCCGAGATTCGCAGCGCGGCACATCCAGCGGTGGATCTTGCCTTGCCGGTCCCCCGTTTCGTGCAGCGATTGGTGACGCCCGGTGTAGGCCGGTAGGTACTGTCTCCGCATGGTGAATAGCAACTGAAAGTCCAGGATCCAGCCATATGGTGAAAAACTGAAAAATCAGCGTTGCCCACAGGCACAGAGCCCAGGCAATCTTGCAACGAGTTTCTTTTCGTATGCACGGAACCTAGCTGAAAGCAACAAGTTTGGCGTGCCTAACCCGTGCTTACTGCCTACAAGAACAAAACGTCAGCTCTGCAAGATCTTTTTTATTCCCTTGCCAAAAGTCAGCTCTATCTAAGATGTGTACTCGGTTCCGCAGGATTTCTTTTTGCTCGTGAGGCTTGACAAGCATCCCTGCAAACTTTTTGTCAAAGACTGTTTTCCAACCGAACAAGATGAGGATAAACCACCTGTGTCAGATGCCTTTGACAGTTGACACATGGAAGGCAATGGTCATCAGAACCTTTCTCCTCCACGCAAGGGGTCTTCAACTGGGTGAAAAACTATTGGTGAAAAATTTTGTAAGAGAATCTTACCATTTAGGAGTATTAAATGTAGACTAATAATAAAACTAATTATAGATCTCGCTGGAAATCGCGAGACGAATCTAATGATGGTAATTAATCCATGATTAGTGGATGTTTAGTGGATGGTACTGTAGCATCACTGTTGCAAATCATGGCCTAATTAGGCTCATTAGATTCGTCTCGAAAAGTTACCTAGGGGTTATGGAATGGGTTTTGTCATTAACACATGTTTACTACTCCATACATATAAGATTCTCTTGGGAAAAATTTTGGTGAAATTTTTTTGGGGAATTGAACACCCCGCAATTTGATATTTGGCGGGTGCCTTACCCTACTGCTCATGCTTAAGATAATCCGGCTCTTGATTGATGTGAGACGCAATCCTGCTAGCAACTTGTGGTGGTTCGGCCTTTTGCCTCGCCGCATGTGTTGTTTGGTGTAGGAGGTGAGTGGGCACTTGGCGTTGCGTGCGCTTTGTGGAAGCAGAGCTGCCGGATTCAAGCGCCGCCGAGTGCCGTTCGGTGGACGGAGGATGGAGGGATCGGACGGTTACCCGCCAATCATGGCTCCTGTCCTGCAACTTTGCAGCATTATTTGTGTCATGCTACTGCATCGAAGAAAGAAAAGACGACAAAACCGGTGCGCGTCCACGTTCTGATGCAACCTTTTTATACATTTTTCCCTCGAGGAATGGAAGCTTTTCTCTGTATGGAAGCATCGGTCGGTTTGCTGATGGAGGAAACGGATGAGCTGAATTCTTACATTTATGTGTTCAGAAGTTCGATGTGTGATGGCACTCATCAGCATTGGTTGCTTGCCCTTTTAGATATTGTGGAATTGGGATCTCGGAATAGTAAATTTTTTATTGACGTGTTTTTTCATCAGTAGTATATTCTCTCCATCTAAAATAAGTGTCTTTTTAGAATCTGGACTTGAGAATTAAAGAAAATGAAAAGCAGAGAGAACACAAGAAACAAGGAGTGATGGAGGAGAAGAGAGATAAAAAGTTGTATTTGAAAATAAGATGCATAGTTATTTTGGAACAAATTTTAAATTCTATATAAACCACGGAAACATATGTCTTAGCAGTACTTTTATCTGTAGTTCATTGTTTTAGCAGTACGCTAACATGCTCCCTGATTTCCATATTCCAAGAGCAGCGAGCAGGAACAAAGAAACAAGAAAAACGGCAAGCCAGTCTGCCACAAAGCCCACAACACAACACTATAGTACTATGCTGTCACATCCGGAAAAGCTAAATCCTTATTGCCAGTCTAGTCAGCCTACGTGTCTTTGTTCGGTCTACGACTCGACAGCATTTCTGAATCATTCTCATCACCCCTGGTAGCAGAGGGGGGATGGTTCTGTCGACCGGCCATTTGGGCAGTGTTTAGATGGAGGTTGCAATTTTTTTATCCTACTTTGACCACTAATTAGGGGTATTAAATAAAGTCAGTTTACAAAACTACCTCCATAACCCCTGGCAAATTCGCGAGACGAATCTAATGAGGTCTTTGACCACACGATTAGAGGATGATTACTGTAGCATCACTGTAGCAAATTATGGATTAATTATGCTCGTTAGATTCGTCGCGTAAAGTTGCACTTATTTATGAAAATGTTTTATAAATAGACTTCATTTAATACTCCATGCATACGAGATTCCTTCGGGCAAAATTTTTGCGTCCTCCATGTGGACACGGACTCGGTGACAACGCCGTTACCCACAGTGGTCAAAGCCATTTTTGTTCCACAGGTACTGAAATGAGTACAGAATCCTCTTTCAACGACTCCTGATTAGTCCATAAAGTGTATACACGTCTTGTTTGGAATAAACCAAACAATATCCACCTGCTAATTAAATATACTTTTATTAAGATTCTTATCTTCCGCCAAGGTTCTCTAGATGGACTAGAACACCAGGGCACCGAGAGGCTCGAAGGCCATCTCCATCCATGAGCCATGAGGACAGTGTCTATAAAATTAAATGAGTTGTTGTCACCAATAATAAAAAATAATGTTGCAAATGAATAAATTTAGAAAGAGAAGAAACTGGGTTTAAATGAAACCTGGTTTATACTCACTCATTCCTGAAATATAAGTTATTCTAATATGTCTTAAGTCAAATCTTTTATTATCTTAATACAACAGTGTTAAAAGAAACCACCACGTTCATCGAGAGGGGCTAAAAATTCCCACGTTAATCCAAAAAGAAAAGAATATGCACAATTAGATTTTATGTATATCTAACGATCCTAGAAATTCCCACGTTAAAACAAAAAGAAAAGAGTATAAACCATTGAATTTTATGTATATCTAACGGTTTAATTCTCACGTTAATCCAAAAAAAAAAGAATATACACCGTTGGATTTTATGTATATCTAACGGTCCTAGAAATTCCCACGTTATTAATCCAAAAAAGAAAAAATATGCACCATTGAATTTTATGTATATCTAATTTCTACATTAATTAAAAAAATATATACTATTGAATTTTATGTAACGATGTCAGTCATATCCGAAAAAGCTAATTCCTTATTGCCAGTCTAGTCGGCCTACGTGTGTTTGTTCGGTCTACGACTCGACAGCATTTCTGAATTATTCTCATCCCCGAGTGGTTCCTGGGCCACCCCCCACGCCGGCGACCCGGGTTCGATCCCCGGCGCTGGCATATACGGAAGTTCCTGTGCAACTTTCGTCGTGAAAAAAAAAAGCTAGCATAGGGGGGATGGTTCTCTCGACCGGCCATTTGGTGACAACGCCGTTACCCACAGTGGTCAAAGCCATTTTTGTTTAACAGGTACCGAAATGACTATAGAATCCTCTTTGAACAACTCTTCATTAGTCCATAAAGCGTATAGACGTCTTGTTTGGAATAACCCAAACAATATTCACCTGCTACTTAAATATACTTTTATTAAGATTCTTATGCTCCGTCAAGGTTCTCGAGGTGGACAGAACACCAGGGCACCAAGACGCTGAGTGCTCGAAGGCCATCCCCAAAGACCCCAACACGATGAGTAGAAAAGACGTTTATAGAATTAAATGAGCTGCTAACTATGACAAAAAATAATGTGGCGAGTGAGTAAATTAACAAACAGAAAGAAATTGTGTCTTACGTGAGACATGATTTACACAATATACAAGATATAATGAGAGATGAATGGAATTAAATATGCATATGAAATATTAGTGTTTGCATTAGGCCAGTCTCATTGGGGTTTCATGACATTAAATTCTATGCCAAGTCATCAATTTTTGCTGATGTGGCTAGGAGAGAGAAAGAGGGAGTTTTATCGGATGTGAGAGAAGTCTCATCCCATGAAACTCTCTTGGCTCAGTTACCTAGTTTCTGAGTCTAGGTGTCTGTGAAATAAAACTTGCATTGAGACCGGCCTTATAAAGGTTTACCAGTTTCTTGATGATGTGGAGGCTATAGAAACTATGACCAGTGTCTTGGGTTGGGGATCGCCTTAAAAACTTCGAGAGTGAAATCCTGTCCCGATCTGGATTTGAATCATTACATTCTATTAAAACAAAACTCAGGGAGGTGGAGAGTCTTCTTAGGTTCCAAACAGACCTAGATCACAGATTTATAGACAAAAGTATTCCACTAATCCTCTTACAGCAACCGCGATGCTCAAAGTAAATGATCAAAATTAAAGGAAGAACAAATGTTGAAGACCCTAAACCCTAAGTGTTGAAGACACTGAAGTACGGCTACTACTACTTCCTATCATGTTAATTAAGGTGGCAAGAGAATGGACAGTGGTACACTACTGCCGCGAAAGCAAGAAAACCCAAGCAAAATCCTCAAGAGAAAAGGGGAGACGTTCTACGAGCTGCCAGTTCTGATCAGTTCACTGTCCAAGTGTCCAATGGTTTGATCTCCTACTGGTATGGGCCATGGGAAGGCCCACCAAATGGCGCGAACGGCAGGTGCGGGTCCAGCTCGGCTTGGTGGTAGAGCGACGAGTAGTCGAACCCGGCCGTCGCCCGGGACACGACCTCACCGAGCTCCGACGACTCCGCCGCCCCGCGCAAGCGCGCCCCCGGCGCCGGCTCGTACTCGTAGACGTCGTAGCTCCCGGCCACCACCGCCGGGCAGTGGTGGTGCGGCGGCGCGGAGAAGTAGCTCGTCCCGGGCGACGAGAAGCCTGCCGGGTTGTCGCGCGCCTCGCCGCCGGCGTGGTGGTGGAAAGGCACGGAGGGGAAGGAGAAGGGCGCGGCGGGCGCGGAGGCGGGCCCGTGGTCGTAGTAGTCGTGGTCCTGGAGCGGTGCTGCCTCCGTCGTCTCCACCTTCAGGGCGTCCTTGAAGCCCATGACCACCAGCTGGATGCCCGGGTCCTGCTGCTCGTGCGACGGCGACTGGCTGCCGCCGTGCGCGGCCACCGCAGCGTGGCGCTGCTTCTGGTGGCATGTGTGCTCGCCCTGGTACGTGACGTCGAAGACGCAGAGGTCGGTGTCGGAGCGCTGCACCTGCTTCGTCGCCGGGCACCCCTGCGCGGTGCGGTACGTGCACCGGTAGTAACCCCTGCAACAAGAGCATCGTCAGCTTAAGACGAAACTACAGATGAAGCTCCAAGATCCTCGACTCAAAGCTTTCGCCATGGGAACCGAATTGTTTGTTTCCTATGAAATTTTGCGCAAAATTTGAGAGATTCAAACGCTACATACAAGATTTCTGTGCTTTAAAACTTAGGAACATGTTTGAAATTGGTGTGGATTTTTGGATGTCCCCGTTCGGCTGGCTGGTGCTGATTCTGGCTGGTGGTTGATGCTGATTTTCTATGAGAGAAAAGTACTGCTGGGTGGCTGGTGGCTGGACTGATTTTTTGTGAGGTGGAAGTACCGCTGGCTGGTTCTGGACCAGCCAGCCGAACAGGTGGTGTTTGAGGGGTTTACCTGGGAAACTTGGCGCCGAGGATGTCCTTCTGGCCGTACTTTCTCCAGCTGTAGCCGTCGTCCGGGGTGGCCTCCAAGTTTGCGTCTGGCACTCTGAATTTCTTGGTCCATCTTGGTAGACCTTTCCTGTATGGTTAATGAGCAAGAAAATGATTGGTCAGTTCAGATTTTTTTTCCTCTTTGCGTTGACTTGCATCTGCTGATGTTTGACTGAGCATGTATACCTATGATCACAAAAATGTCATTCTTTTTTACCAAACAAATGGACACCCATCGCCTATGACTAAGGATAATGCTGTCCATGACTAAGGATAATGCTGTCCATGCTGTTTTTTTCAGGTCTACTTAGGATTAATTAGTATGCAGACATCAATTGACACTTTGACAGCTACAAGTATATATATCTGAACATACAAATTAATGTTGCGCATCTTTCAGTGACGTGTGTGTGATCAGCTAATTTGGATTAGAGCCACAAGACGTTAGACGTGTTGTTTGTGACAGTCAAAAACCAAGGTTGGCCTTAAGATACTACGTGAGACGACACTAGCTACCAATACGCAAAAATATATGAGCATCTAAAAGGTGTGAAAATGAATAAATAATGTTTGCTACGTTGCCAAACTAATGAAAATGGCACAATTGTTAGAAATTGCACAAATTTATCGAACACATATGTAAGAGATCCTTTAAGATCTATATGTGATGTCATGTTCTATATGTACTAGGTAAAAGTTGAGTTTCAAAGTTGGCCTAATTTAAAGCTTATGAAAAAGAACTTTATGGAGCAATTGGACTACAAAGACCAAAAAAAAAGTCTCCTCCTAGGTCTATCATTCCTGAAATTTATTTTTTATGTAACTTAATTGGATCTCTTTTGTTTTCTAGTACAAACGTCGTATAGAGTCTATCTCGCGCCTAGAGTTTTACAAACTTTCAATTTTTGCATACAGTTTTTAAGAATGTTTTTGGTGAATTTTGATGGTTTGCAACTTTTGTGCCACTCAGTTTTTAGCCCAAAGTGTGTGCGGCACCTCATTTGGCGGCACGTGCACAGCGATTCGCTGTAGCATTTTTGAGTTCAAAGTGAACGCACCTTCTCTTGCACAAGCTTTGGTGGCGCTCCTGCGCCTCCACCACCGCGGCCGTCCCGCCCGAGCTCTCGTCCGCCGACCGCGGCGAGTCGGAGCGGTCGGTGCCCCGCGACGACCCCGACGCGGCCTCGACGGCCTTGGCGACGGCCGCCGCCTTCCCGAGCGTGCACTGCAGCCGCCGCGCGGCGTCCCTGTAGTGCTCCGCCAGGGACCGCGGGTCGTCGGCCAGCTCCCCGAGCTGCCGCGCCTGCTCCTCGCCGTCGGCGAGCATCGTCAGGAGCAGCTGGATGCCCCCTTCTGCTCCCGCGCCGTCTTGCATGGCTCTGGTGGCACCGATGCTTTCGTACGAAAGCTGCAGGCCGGATCGAGCTCGCAGCCTCGATCTGCGCAACAGCCACTGATCCGATCGGCACTCAGCAACCTCTGGTTCTTGGACGATCAGCTGGCTAATCTATCAAAAATTCAGCAGCAAGGATGAACTGTCGAAGGCGGAGAGGAACAGCTCGGATGAGACGCGGTGCGGCAGTGATGACCGATTTGAAGAGAGAGGCTAGCAGGGAGGAGCAACGGAAGGATCATGACAAGTTCAGCGAAACAGAGGAGAAACACAAGAGCCGGCCAAGATGGCAATATGAACACAGGAGAGATCTTTATGAACAGATGGTCTTTTTTATCTGCTTCACACGGAAACGCCAGCAATGGCGGCAGCGACGAGTGCACAGGTTTGCAGGGCAGGTAGGAGAGCAACGGGGAAGACGATCGAAACGGAAGGAAGCAATGCTTGATTCAGAGGAAGGATAGTAGTTATAGAACGAAGCATGTGTGAGATCTTAAGGCCATGGGTTCAAGCTGGCTCTGGTGCTGGTTGGGCTACTGCGAGTCTGCAACACTTGTGGTATTCTAGACGTTGGTGAGAGGGAGCACGTTTGACCGGGGGAAACCGAGTGAAATTCCGGCCTATTTTCCCTCTGATTTGGGTGCTCGTCCGTCCATTGACCAGTCTTTGGTCAGACTCGCTATCGTACTGGAGGAGCTGAGGGGAAATTGCTACGTCCACTACTGGTAACGGAAAGGCCGCAGCCAAAAATTTTGGCATCTTTTTTAGTGGGTAGGAAATTCGGGGCCTGATGACCTCCTTTACTTTTCTCGTTGCCTAGTAAACCCTGATTTACTGACTTATTTTACTACTTTAGACACATCAGTGAAAATGCTAATTTTGTGAGTTTTTCATGGTTGAGTTTTGTTGCTAGTTTGCTTTGGATCGTGTGGCTTCCTTATAAACAAATTTAGGAATAGCAGGGAAAGCTTTACCATGATCGCGGGAAGAAGAGAAGAATGCATCTTAAAAGAGAGAGAGAGAAAGAAGAATACAGAATGGTATCACCTTCTCCGTTGTAGCTGGGGGGAAAAATTCCGTGCATCATAGTCAAAGCACGAAAATGAACTAGAAGAGAGAATAAACGTCCTGATGGTTATCACCTCCACTAAAGCCAACTTTGTGAGAAACTTCTAGAGCTCTAAAGACCGGAGCCGGAGCTCATCCAAACAGCCTTAGATCATTCAGCTGAAGCGCTGAAGCTCAACACACAAGAGGATGAAGAGACTGAAGTTGTCTGAAAGCACCCACTCTGTTTTGTCTGAAAGCACGCGGATAGTACAATGAAAATTTTCAGACCATACACATCGCAATATTTTTTTAAAAAACAGAAACAAATTTCAGACAGCAGTGTGTTGCTTTCCCATCTTTCTTTCACTTGCTACTCCTGAACTAGTAATACTAGTATGCCTGTTCTCACTTGAGACAGGGACACCATGAGAACTAGTAATACTAGTATGCCTGTTCTCACTTGAGACAGGGACACCATGACGACGTTCTCTGGTTCTGGTACTTGTGTGTGCGCGTGGGGTCTGTGTTGGCACTCACTCGCTCACCATGGACTGCTTTTGGAAAGTTCGGTAGACCTAGGAATATTCAAAACCAAGAACAGGCAGTGCCGACCGTGCGCTGACCGTTCAACCCTGCGACGCTACTGGCCCAGAGAACCCAAAAAAGATGCCGCAGGAGAGACCACCACGAATGTGGTGTTGGCGGGAAGCGAGAGGTCAACGGCGAAGGTTGGACGAACTGGTGTAGAATCTTCAAACCTGTTTCCGCGTATTTGGACTGGGAGTAGAGCGAGTGAGAGTGACGCAGGTGTCGGGGGCCTGTGCTGACGCCCGGGTGCTGACCGGAGGAAAAGAGGCAGCCGGCCGCACAGGGAACAGTTCGCCGATCAGGAAAATGTTCTGGTTGTAGTGTAGTGTTGTGTTATTGTGTAGTAGGGCCGAATTGGATTCCCAGCAACTTGTGCAGAAATGCAAGGCTTTTCTTTTTTCAACTTCGTCCTGCACTCTTGAAGAACAGCCCGTAGGCGTGCTCCCAGAGGACCAACGCGACCAAGCGGGCCTGCAGGCCGGTAGACGGACGCTTCAAGGAGGGAGCGTGGGCCGGGGGCAAGAGGTCGCGGTTGCATTGGCACG
>CM014273.1:62759674-62776350 GCA_004135705.1 Alloteropsis semialata
GTGGTGTTTGAGGGGTTTACCTGGGAAACTTGGCGCCGAGGATGTCCTTCTGGCCGTACTTTCTCCAGCTGTAGCCGTCGTCCGGGGTGGCCTCCAAGTTTGCGTCTGGCACTCTGAATTTCTTGGTCCATCTTGGTAGACCTTTCCTGTATGGTTAATGAGCAAGAAAATGATTGGTCAGTTCAGTTTTTTCTCTGCGTTGACTTGCATCAGCTGATGTTTGACTGAGCATGCATGCCTATGATCACAAAAATGCCACTCTTTTTTACCAAAAAAAGGGACACCCATCGCCTATGACTAAGGAGAATACTGTCCATGCTGTTTTTTCAGGTCTACTTAGGAGTAATTAGTATGCAGGCACCAATTGACACTTTGACAGCTACAAGTATCTATCTGAACATACAATGTTGCGCATCGATCTTTCAGTGACGTGTGTGTGATCAGCTAATTTGGATTAGAGCCACAAGACGTTAGACGTGTTGTTTGTGACAGTCAAAAACCAAGGTTGGCCTTAAGATACTACGTGAGACGACACTAGCTACCAATACGCAAAAATATATGAGCATCTAAAAGGTGTGAAAATGAATAAATAATGTTTGCTACGTTGCCAAACTAATGAAAATGGCACAATTGTTAGAAATTGCACAAATTTATCGAACACATATGTAAGAGATCCTTTAAGATCTATATGTGATGTCATGTTCTATATGTACTAGGTAAAAGTTGAGTTTCAAAGTTGGCCTAATTTAAAGCTTATGAAAAAGAACTTTATGGAGCAATTGGACTACAAAGACCAAAAAAAAAGTCTCCTCCTAGGTCTATCATTCCTGAAATTTATTTTTTATGTAACTTAATTGGATCTCTTTTGTTTTCTAGTACAAACGTCGTATAGAGTCTATCTCGCGCCTAGAGTTTTACAAACTTTCAATTTTTGCATACAGTTTTTAAGAATGTTTTTGGTGAATTTTGATGGTTTGCAACTTTTGTGCCACTCAGTTTTTAGCCCAAAGTGTGTGCGGCACCTCATTTGGCGGCACGTACACACAGCGATTCGCTGTAGCATTTTTGAGTTCAAAGTGAACGCACCTTCTCTTGCACAAGCTTTGGTGGCGCTCCTGCGCCTCCACCACCGCGGCCGTCCCGCCCGAGCTCTCGTCCGCCGACCGCGGCGAGTCGGAGCGGTCGGTGCCCCGCGACGACCCCGACGCGGCCTCGACGGCCTTGGCGACGGCCGCCGCCTTCCCGAGCGTGCACTGCAGCCGCCGCGCGGCGTCCCTGTAGTGCTCCGCCAGGGACCGCGGGTCGTCGGCCAGCTCCCCGAGCTGCCGCGCCTGCTCCTCGCCGTCGGCGAGCATCGTCAGGAGCAGCTGGATGCCCCCTTCTGCTCCCGCGCCGTCTTGCATGGCTCTGGTGGCACCGATGCTTTCGTACGAAAGCTGCAGGCCGGATCGAGCTCGCAGCCTCGATCTGCGCAACAGCCACTGATCCGATCGGCACTCAGCAACCTCTGGTTCTTGGACGATCAGCTGGCTAATCTATCAAAAATTCAGCAGCAAGGATGAACTGTCGAAGGCGGAGAGGAACAGCTCGGATGAGACGCGGTGCGGCAGTGATGACCGATTTGAAGAGAGAGGCTAGCAGGGAGGAGCAACGGAAGGATCATGACAAGTTCAGCGAAACAGAGGAGAAACACAAGAGCCGGCCAAGATGGCAATATGAACACAGGAGAGATCTTTATGAACAGATGGTCTTTTTTATCTGCTTCACACGGAAACGCCAGCAATGGCGGCAGCGACGAGTGCACAGGTTTGCAGGGCAGGTAGGAGAGCAACGGGGAAGACGATCGAAACGGAAGGAAGCAATGCTTGATTCAGAGGAAGGATAGTAGTTATAGAACGAAGCATGTGTGAGATCTTAAGGCCATGGGTTCAAGCTGGCTCTGGTGCTGGTTGGGCTACTGCGAGTCTGCAACACTTGTGGTATTAGGATAGTAGTTATAGAACGAAGCATGTGTGAGATCTTAAGGCCATGGGTTCAAGCTGGCTCTGGTGCTGGTTGGGCTACTGCGAGTCTGCAACACTTGTGGTATTCTAGACGTTGGTGAGAGGGAGCACGTTTGACCGGGGGAAACCGAGTGAAATTCCGGCCTATTTTCCCTCTGATTTGGGTGCTCGTCCGTCCATTGACCAGTCTTTGGTCAGACTCGCTATCGTACTGGAGGAGCTGAGGGGAAATTGCTGCGTCCACTACTGGTAACGGAAAGGCCGCAGCCAAAAATTTTGGCATCTTTTTTAGTGGGTAGGAAATTCGGGGCCTGATGACCTCCTTTACTTTTCTCGTTGCCTAGTAAACCCTGATTTACTGACTTATTTTACTACTTTAGACACATCAGTGAAAATGCTAATTTTGTGAGTTTTTCATGGTTGAGTTTTGTTGCTAGTTTGCTTTGGATCGTGTGGCTTCCTTATAAACAAATTTAGGAATAGCAGGGAAAGCTTTACCATGATCGCGGGAAGAAGAGAAGAATGCATCTTAAAAAAGAGAGAGAGAAAGAAGAATACAGAATGGTATCACCTTCTCCGTTGTAGCTGGGGGGAAAAATTCCGTGCATCATAGTCAAAGCACGAAAATGAACTAGAAGAGAGAATAAACGTCCTGATGGTTATCACCTCCACTAAAGCCAACTTTGTGAGAAACTTCTAGAGCTCTAAAGACCGGAGCCGGAGCTCATCCAAACAGCCTTAGATCATTCAGCTGAAGCGCTGAAGCTCAACACACAAGAGGATGAAGAGACTGAAGTTGTCTGAAAGCACCCACTCTGTTTTGTCTGAAAGCACGCGGATAGTACAATGAAAATTTTCAGACCATACACATCGCAATATTTTTTTAAAAAACAGAAACAAATTTCAGACAGCAGTGTGTTGCTTTCCCATCTTTCTTTCACTTGCTACTCCTGAACTAGTAATACTAGTATGCCTGTTCTCACTTGAGACAGGGACACCATGACGACGTTCTCTGGTTCTGGTACTTGTGTGTGCGCGTGGGGTCTGTGTTGGCACTCGCTCGCTCACCATGGACTGCTTTTGGAAAGTTCGGTAGACCTAGGAATATTCAAAACCAAGAACAGGCAGTGCCGACCGTGCGCTGACCGTTCAACCCTGCGACGCTACTGGCCCAGAGAACCCAAAAAAGATGCCGCAGGAGAGACCACCAACGAATGTGGTGTTGGCGGGAAGCGAGAGGTCAACGGCGAAGGTTGGACGAACTGGTGTAGAATCTTCAAACCTGTTTCCGCGTATTTGGACTGGGAGTAGAGCGAGTGAGAGTGACGCAGGTGTCGGGGGCCTGTGCTGACGCCCGGGTGCTGACCGGAGGAAAAGAGGCAGCCGGCCGCACAGGGAACAGTTCGCCGATCAGGAAAATGTTCTGGTTGTAGTGTAGTGTTGTGTTATTGTGTAGTAGGGCCGAATTGGATTCCCAGCAACTTGTGCAGAAATGCAAGGCTTTTCTTTTTTCAACTTCGTCCTGCACTCTTACCTCGTATGAGGAGGTGTTTAATTGGGGTGACAAGTTTGGAGAGAGAAATGTTGGAAAATTAAATGTTGGAGAATCTTACCATTTAGGAGTACTAAATGTAGAGTAATAATAAAAACTAATTATAGATCTCGCCTGAAAATTGCGAGACGAATCTAATGATGGTAATTAATCCATGATTAGTGGATATTTAGTGGATGGTTACTGTAGCATCAATGTTGCAAATCATGGCCTAATTAGGCTCATTAGATAGGTTATGAAAAGTTACCTAGGGGTTATGGAAAGGGCTTTGTCATTAACACACGTTTACTACTTCATGCATGTAAGATTCTCTTGGGAAAAAGTTTGGAGAGAGAAATGTTGGGGAATTAAACAGGCCTGAGTATGACTTGCTTGTCAGTTTGTCACGAGCGTCGCGCTAGGACTAGGACTCGATGTCCTTGTGATTCCATACAGACCGTGGTAGAACAGTTCAATTCTCGTGCGAGGATCATGTAGCAATTTAAAGAGGAACAAGCCAAGTTTCCAGTAGGAATAGGAAGGGTTCGTGCCTTGCCGACGCAGAGCCTGAAGCGTTGACTGCCGACTTTGGCAGGGGACTGCTCGGCAAAATGCCGCTCTTTGTACAGCGATTGAGTGATGATGACTCCCTGAACAAGTGGAGCACGACGAGGGCGTACACGAAATGATACATCGTCGCGTCCCAGTTCAACAAATGCAGTATGACGTATCACTTCAGACTTTCAGTGACCCACATTGCTCGCATAAATGTCGAGGACTAAAAAGCACCCAAACCCATACTCTCTTTCTCATGGGAATAACACTTCCAATACTGTACCAATGTCGTGTCTGAAACAGCCACAACATGATTTGATTCGCGAGAGGACACATGCGATTATCTCAGAGTATATTCAAATGTCTATAATTACATCTTCACTAGCTCAGCAGGCTACCTGACCAAATTTCAGCTACGTTAACCAACAGTGTTACAAAACAGTACCACGCAGATGTTGGATTTCTGCATTTCAGGATCAAAACGATGATAACTGCACTACAAAGCATGAGAAATGTCAGATTTCTGCATTTCAGGATCAAAACGATAATAACTGCACTACAAAGCACGAGAAATATGTCAGATTTCTGCATTTAAGGATCAAAACGATGAAAACTGCACTACAAAGCACGAGAAAGATGTCAGATTTCTGCATTTCAGGATCAAAAAGATGATAACTGCACTACAAAGCATGAGAAAGATGTCAGATTTCTGCATTTCAGGATCAAAATGATCATAACTGCACTACAAAGCATGAGAAAACGGTCAAAAAAGTTCATGTACAAACTCAAGATAGTTCAGTAGCAGATGGCAAAACATAAAAAAGCAACACCTTGTATCAAAAATAGTTCACGAACATCTCTGCACTAGCTACTACAAAATTACAACTGTTCAACTGAATGCTCCATTCGCCTCCAGGAAAAGAAAGAATTGTGCACCTCTGATCTGACACCATGTCAGCATTTCTTCCTTTAGTCGAAAAATCCCGGTACTTCCCCTGGCATAGGAGCAAGTTCGTTCCTCGCAAACTTTTCCTCGTCAAAAAAGGATGCCTGCACCACACGCCCGCCAAAGAACCGCCCTTGCAGATCAATCACCGCCTTTGTTGCTTCTTCTGCTCGCTCGAACTGTATGAATATCCTTACAGCCTCCTCAGCTGGGAAGTCTGTCTGTGTGATCTCAAATATCAGCACGCGAGTCACTGTTCCATACTTGGCACACTCACCTGCCACCTCATCTTCCAACTCATCATCCACTTCACCAGGGCCAACCTGCACATGTTTCACACACAGGCATAAGAATGGTTTGCATTTTGTTCAAGCCATAATATATCCTTCTTGCTGAACAATCCAGTCCCTCTACAGTGGAAACTTGAAATGAATTCAGACTTTAACAAACCATCCCTACACTGCAGTCTTAACAAAAAAAGCCTCACCCAGACTTTAACCAGTGCCAGGATACAAGGACTAACACAGTTAAAACATACAGTTCAACAAGATAACTTCATGAGTATTTTGTCAGGCTTCTTTTAGGGTCAAGATAGAAATCTATCAATCATGTAGAACCAAATATTTCTTATCTTTCTTTAGCGGGTAAAATATTTCTTATCCAATTAAGCAATTTCTGTAAAATCTGGGTAATGATTGATGAAGTCATTCCAGAACTAGCTTCCATCATGCAAATTAGGTTTCATGACCATTGCCAAATTCAAATATCAGATTAGATTATTGCAGTGCTATAGATAGAACTCACTATATGGTAGACTTCTTCCAGTGGGGTTTGACCACAAACTATGTCTATATTTTCAAAAAAGTTTAAACTAAAACCCTGAAAATGCACATAGCCATTCATGGTAAAAAAAGGTGTGGGAAACCATGCAGACAAAAATCACATATGAGCCCATGGTTTTTAAGGCGAGGCGTGGCGAGCCAACCCCTTCCCATCGCCTAGGCACTCGTGAGGCGAGCAAGGCGACAGCATACCAGACTTAGAAATTGCAGACGAAGGCTGGGAGTCAGAAAGAAAAGGAAAAAAGAACAAAGAAAAAGGGGCAACTAGAAAGGAGAAGGGATGGGAGGTCGGCCCAGCCCACATGGGCTTACCAGTAGGGCTTCCCCTCTGTAAATATCCCCTCACCCCCTTCCAGATCGATGCGCTGCCGCTCTCCCCGATGCGCTTGCCGCTTCTCACCAGCGCCTGCCTGCCGCCCCTACAAATCAACTTCTGCTGCTGCCCCCCTCCAAATTGACTGCCGCATCTGACTAGGCACAGGCCACCACCAGCCGGAGCCTGAGGCGCTGTTTTCCTTTTTATGGCTACCTACTGGCTTCTGGGCGAAATTTACAGCAGTGGAAATCAATCCAACAAGACCATTTTTAAAGGCACTTTTCAAAGCTACCTATTTGTTTGAAAAGAGGATTTTAAAATTGGCATATGAAAAGCGGGCATTTTTTTTTAGCTTTTGTGAGAGGCAAATTTCTTGCAGTTTCTGGCAGATGCTTGAACAGACAGGGGCCTTGAGTATGTTACATTGCTACTCTGCATCTATAAGCCAATGGACCAAGCAAATCATGTGGTTCAAACTACTTTAACTATCTTTGTAAGGCAAGTTCTAAACTACTGAGGATAAGGTAAGGGCTAGTGATATAATAGAGCATAGTAAACTATGGCACTACAGGCAGACAATAGCAACAGGGATAGATAAATTCAGAACAAGCGAATTCATTTTTAGAGGTTTGCATACAAATTCCAAGGATATAAATAGACCCGTACACATTCTGCGGCTCATTGACTGATCAAAGTCCTTAGAAAGGATGGCCTATTCATCATGCTAGTTAAAAATTCATTCATATGAAACTATAAGCATTAACAAAATATAATCTATGGTGGAATTGACCCAGCACTCCAGAAAAAGGTATTTACCATGTTACGGAGCAGCAAAACTCGTGTCGGTGGCCCGTCAAAGGTAACTGATTTTGGTTTCTTTTCTGGCGGCTTGGTACTGCTCTCATCAACAATAACACCTCCCCTCCTATCGGTCTTCTTGGCCACTAGAGGAGCTGTGATCCCCTGCTCTTGCTTGCCAAGCCCCTGACCTTCCTTCCACCCCATCTTGGCCATCATCCGCTGGGCAGCAGTCATCTGTCCACCAGCACCCAGCCCCAACCCAGCAGAAGGTGAGCTCCCAATGGCGAAGCCATCCCCATGTGGCGGGGATGAGGGCGTCCTCTGCGCAGCAGCTCCGCCGCTGCCGCCACTCATCGCGGCTCTCCTCTTCCAGGCCTCCTCGCCGGATATGTTGAGGGAGGACGCCCTGGACTGGTAGTCCCTCTCCTCACGCTCGCGGACCTCCCTCTCCCGCTGCTCGCGCTCCCTCTCCCGCTCCTGCTCCTCGCGGCGGCGGCGCTCGAGCTCTTTACTCAGCTCCGCCTCCTTAGCCCGCCGGAGCTTATCCTTGCGGTAGTCCTCATAGTCGTTGGGCCTGGCGGGGTCGTACTCCTCCAGCACGGTGGACTGGACGGCGACGAACGCCGGCTGGAAGGAGGCGGCGGGGGCCGGCTCGGCGGCCACGACGGTGGGAGCCGTGACGGGAACCGCGGACGCGGACGCGGCCTTGGCCGGGCGCAGGTGCTGGTTGCGGAGGAGCGACGGGGGCGGGGCGAAGGTGGTGGATGGCTTGCGGAGGGTGGGCGGCGCCATCTTGGTGGCGCTGGACCAGACGGAGGCCGTGGAGGCCTTGTCATCCTCGCCGGCCGACGACGGCGGCGGGAGGTCGCCGTACAGGCCGCCCAGCATCTCGACCTATCTAGGGTTCGGCTGCTTGGGCTGGGGTAGAGTCGAAACTCGAAAGGAGACGCGATTTGGGGAAGAAGACGAGGGGCCTTGATTTGATTAGGGGAAGGAGTTAGGGGGTGGTTCAATAAAGTTCTTGGCTTCTTACGTGCCGCGCCATAGTTAGTTCCCACCCCAAACTTTAACTTCAGTATTCATCAAAGGGAATCTTATATGTATAAAATAGTAAACGTGTGTTAATGACAAAACACATTCCATAACCCTAGGGTAACTTCGCGAGACGAATCTAATGAGCCTAATTAGGCCATAATTAGACAACGTCGTGCTACAGTAAACAATCTCTAATGACAGATTAATTAGACTTAATAGATTCGTCTCGTGATTTCTCGTCCATCCGTGTAATTAGTTTTATAATTAGATCATGTTTGGTCCTCCTAACCTTGAGTTTAAAATTGCGAACTCAAAAAAGTTTGAAAAATTCCCCCAAATAAACAAGGCCCATATCTTGGATTTCTAGCCTAGTATGACGGGTCGGATTCGCCGCAGGATTCACCAGGACTTTGGAGGGGATCCGTGAAAATCATTTTCTTCTCAGCTAAAAAGAAATAGAGTAGGAAATTATTTTCATCTTTAGAGTTTTAGCCTTTGTTCTGTGAGAAGAAATTAGTTCCGGTACTCACGACGGCTAGGTAACTAGCTTGAATCATGTTAGAGCTTAGCACGCCCTGCTCTTTCCCTGTTTCATCTCCAAAACTTGTTCTGTAATATTCTGTATTTCCGTTTTGAGTAATGGGAACAGAGGAGAAGCCTCGATTAAAAAAAATGGATAACCGGTAGAAAATAATTCCATGGACCAAGCGACCAAAAGGTGTGATCACTAAAAGTGGGTCATGGCGCCAAAGATATAATGAAGTAAAGATTCACCGTAAATCGCATCGAAACGAAAAGAGAGATGGTGTTGAAGAATAAGTCCTCCAAAAACATTCTACTGTATAGTACCCATTTCAAAAGTGTTGAATGTATGTTTACATGTACAGACACAACAGACATGGATGTGATTCCAATAAATCAGCAATAACTATAAACTGTGGCTACGGAAACAACATTGAAGTCAAATTGTATAAAACATGAACGGTATTGACAGCCCAGCAAATGCCGCCACCTCACTTCAAGCCCTTGTAGAGTGCATCGATCTCCCCCTTTTAAAATGTTAAACCGGAATAATTAGTTGGTGGAGATTGGACCGCAAGGTTATAAATAAAGAAGCCAAGAGATGAATCTAAATTTGGGGTGGAACAATTCGATACGAAATCTAACCTGGTAATACTTGAGCAACTGTGGCCGTTTCTTCTTGTATGTTGGGGTGATGAGGTCACGCTCGATATCAAATGGTAACGGGTCGAGATGTATGGCTTTTATGAACTCAAAGCCTCTCAGCTGCCAAGGCAAAAGTTACATGTCAGTCATTTAAAATACGAAATAAGATGCATCAAACAACAGTACTAAATGTAATTAGGATACTTTACCTTCTTTTCCTTCGCAATCTTTGTGAGTTCAGCAAGAATATGGTCTTTGGCTCTTGAATTTTTACATAGTTCAGCAAAACTTATGGCAATACCGTTTTGTTCAGCCCAGCGCTCAAGCGCTTGTTGGTTTGGATTGACAATGGCAACAAGATAAGATTCAAAACTATTCCCGTATACCCATATCTGAAATTGATTAATAGAAACATATTAAAAAGTGGGATATATAGTAAAGTGGATACAAGAAAAATCAAAGAACAAATTACACTTTGTATGTATATCAAGCGGCTGGAAGCAAAAGGGCATGAGAGATAGATAGACAAGATAATCATTTTTCCTTTTCACAGTTTTGACACTCCACATTTGACCTGGATGCCTCCCACAAACAACTGTTGTGGGACTGTATTTGAGTATAAATTCATTTACATTACAGAGCTCAAGAAAATAATCAGAAATAAAAATATCTATAATGATCAGAAAATTATTTAAAAACATCAGTGCATGAACAACCGTTCGCCTTATGATGAACTTAGTTCCAACCAAACAACACCCTTTAGTATTTTCGCAAAAATTTCCTAACCAGATAACCTTGATAGCTATTTCAGCAAGTGCCATAAACATAAAGAGCAAATGGAGATGTGCAATTTTATTATGCAGTAAATAAAAAAGCATTGCCTTTCTTAGAGATTAAAGGATTATGTTACTTACCGAATCTATCTCTTGAGAAACCCCATATACATTCTCTAGATTTTCCACTGCAACGTATTCTCCTTGAGAAAGCTTGAATATATTCTTCTTTCTATCAATGACTTTCAAGGATCCATCTGGTTGCCACTCACCTACATCTCCTGCATAACAAATGATGTTATTCTTGGAAACATTATCTAAAAGAAAAACTGATGATATCCAGCTGCGTAAGAATGTTAACTGACATCATATTGAGTTTTGGAAATAACTAACCTGTGTGAAACCATCCGTCAATCATGACTTCTTGTGCAAGGTCCTCTCTTTTGTAGTATCCAGAGAACAGGACACCTCCCCTTATGCATACCTCTCCACGTGGAATGCTGGACAAAGCATCATAACCCATCTCTGGAACTGACTCGAGGCGTACATCTATATGTTCAACAGGCGGACCAACAGTCCCAAGCATGGAGAATTCATTGGGTATCGAAACTATAGAGCCCCCACAAGTTTCTGTCAATCCTGAACATCAAAATATGCACAGTATTATCTAAAAGTATAACTTTATACTATGCAAACATTTATCTCCTCAGGTGCTTTACTATACTTGGTAAAAAGACTGAAAAATTGAAGGATGCATACCATAGCCTTGAACAACATAAGCACATGTCACAACCCTCAAAAATTCTTCCACCTGTGCAGCTAGAGGGGCACCACCAGACACAATAACTCTTAGTTTCCCACCGAGCCTTTCTTTCACCTTAAAAGTAAGCATTGAGTTAGAATAATGATGTATGTCGAAGCTGCATAGACATTTTCAATTACATCAGATGAGTTACTAAAAGGTTGCTATCGAGTTATCAACTGGCACATTGTACCTTGCTGAAAACTAATTTGTCAAAGAATGGAGCAGCTTTCTCATGTTTAATTCCTTTCCTCATGTTGTCCAGTTTCCTGATGATATGCACATTTCTTGTTACTCAGAGATTGTGTCATGAATGTAACAAAGTTTACTGAATGGACAAGCATGACAACAGTTAAAATTAAGAAAACAATAAAACCACAAAGAATGTGAAAGGACATAAGAACACCATAAAAAATTAAGTGGCCGTCAAGCAAGCTTTCGAGTACTCACAAAAAATAGAAGTGCCAGTATTAATTTTATGCAAACTTACATCTTGTAAGCGATATTGAATAAAGTTTTCTTCAGCATACCACCAGATGAAATCCTGGTTGTAAGACCTACATAAAAATATTAAATGCATCAAACATTAGTTATTTTAGTAGGAGGGAGCAAGCACAGATATAAATTACATGTGACCTACTGAAGTTCTATCATAGGATCTCTATTTCTAGGAGTTAATAATTGGATGATTAATGCTTTAAGACATTTTCCCTATATATGAGAAGTTTGGTTTGGTATCCTTTGCAGCAATATCAGCTTTATTTCAAATAGATATATAATTGTTAAAGATAATTCAAGTATGATATCCATTACAACTATAACTATCTGTGCTACAAGTAAACTCATTATCAACTAAAAATGGTCTACCGCAACCTATTCCAGAGATTATGGCTTTTGTGAATCAACTGTGGAATGAATTTTACGAATGCCTTTGGAAAAAATGAAACCATAAGAAAAAATGTAATATAAACATCTTGACACCACAGACCATCAGACCCAGATAAATCTGGTATTGAATCGAATCAATTAGAAAAACATTTTATTCCCAGAAAATTGTCATCCAGTTTACTTCATAATAAATATATACGATCAACTAAAACACTTCGGTTATTTGATAAAACAATCAAATAGTAAAAATTCATGTGTTAACACTTGACATGTAGAACTTACCTGAATATATCCTGTCAAGTACACGTGGAACGGCACAGAATACTGTTGGTTTTAGTACTGCAATGTCATCAACCAATAGCTTGGGATCCTACAAATGCATAACACGACTATCAATATGCATTATTTCCTACAGGTCAACAAGGAATACTCAAGTCGTACCCCACGCCAAAATCCAATTTTTGCTCCATGGTAAATGAACAATTCCTCAAACATTCTATCAAAGACATGAGCGAGTGGAAGATACGACAAATAGACATCATCTTGGTTGAACTGCAATAAGAGTGAAGAGCAACCAACATGAGTTCTATGCAAGTGGACACCACTCGATTCCTTCTTTCATAAAGGAAATTTGAGATTCTGTACTTACAACTTCACCAACATACTGAAATACAGAATCCGGGCCCATGATGCTTACAAGCTGGCTTTCATTTGATAGCATAACTCCTTTAGGGTCTCCTGTTGTGCCGCTTGTGTACATTATTGTACAGATATCAGATCTCTTCTTTTCAGGCAGATCAAAATGATGAGAACCACCCTACATGGATGCAAGATAGTTGAGGATTTTTGCATCATATGATAGGCGGAGTGTAAGCATGAGATATAAATCGAGACATACACACACACGCCATATACTTCAACTAGTTGTTTTCTATAGATTGTCTTGAGCTTGATTGACACAAAGTACCAAGTGCTTGCATAAATTCAATCCTTTTCCATGATGGAAAATTATGGAGGTTATACATGTAACACGAATTAGGTGAAATTACTTTGGACCTTTGCAATAGGGATTAAGGTTCTACTGTAGGGGTAGGTGAAAAAATCACAAATATATGTGTAATGCTATTATGTAAAAGATATGGTGTATCTACACAAATTTGAAAAATGCTGCTACTGCCACTGCATGTCAGATTTCATTCTTAGCATGTAGTTTATATCTTAGCTGATATGTTGGATTTCCACCCTCCCTCTTACTCTTAGGGATGTGGTTCTTCACAATTACTTGTCCGCCCACACCTTTAGCACATACAAAACTAACTGTCCACGAGTCATATATATATAAATAAGGCAGAGGAAAATTATTTTGGCCAATTTAGGAAAGGAAATATCGACTATTCCCAATAGGAAATAAATGTGACATGAAGTACTGAAACACCCAATTAATATGCAACATAAGGTAAAGCTTACTGTGATCAGGAATTCCTCCCAAGAGAAAATGGATAAGCCATGGTTTTTAGCTTCCTCTTTATGGTCATTTGTGACTCCTCCAAAGCTTATGATCGCTAGAAAGACATTAGAAAAACCAATATGAAGCCCCACATTGATCAAGCCTCTAACCAATCAATATCGTGTTATAGCCTTATGGAGGAACTTACTTTTCAGATACTTTGAAGTCGCATGACAGGTTTTCAAGAGCTGCCATCAATAAAAATAATTAACAAACAGGATGATGTTAAATATAAATCAACTAGAGTGGTAAGCTAGTCTTCTAGAAAGTAATGCTCCTACTACACAACAATAATCACTACACGCACAGACAAATTTCGCGAAACCATGAATTAATTTGTTCGGAAGTCTATTAGGCTATTGGAGTAACGACGGGCAAAACCAGCACCTGCCGACCCTGTTTGCTTGGCTTATCAGCCACCAGCCAGCAGTACTTCAGTCTCACAACAAATCAGCACCAGCCACCAGCCACCAGCCAGCCAGCAGTACTTCAGTCTCACAACAAATCAGCACCAGCCACCAGCCACCAGCCAACCGAACAGGCTTTCGCGACAGGCCGTCCTCACCTTCCCCGCGGGAAGGGGCAGACATTTGCGGCACCAACGCGGCCGCGTGGAGCCGATAAGATTGGCGAGGCAAACCGCCGGAAGGAGAAATTGGCGGCGGCGGCGGCGGGGGGTCGGGCTCACGGCGGCGGCGGGTCGGGCTCCCGACGGCGCCGCGACGTCATTTTTTTTTTGAGGAACAATACCACCTTTATTCATATATTAGGATAACGGGTACAAACTCCATCAGGAGCAGATAACAACCAAACATGACCACCTATAGACTCATAAACTGAACTCTTAGCCAATCTATGAACATCAACATTCGAGTTCCTACTTTCATGGACAATTTCCGCCGACTTAAAACTTGCCATTCCTACTTTAATCTCCCTAGTAATATGGCCATACAGCTCCATCCCGGGACCTTGTATGCTTTTCACAACATTTGCACAATCGATGGCAATCCTGACCTTCCGCAACATGAGATCATTCGCGAGAGCTAAACCCTCTCTGCAGGCCATCGGTTCCGCTATTTCTGGTGATGAGATACCTTCCATAACGACCACGGACGCACCTTGAAAGTTGCCTGCTTCATCCCTTGCAATTGCTGCCAGTGTCGCGATACAGGAATTCTTTGACATCGCAGCATCAACATTCACCTTCATCGTACCTCGCGGGGACGGGATCCAGCGAGGAACTTGAACTTGTATACCTCCTTCCTTCTCTGTCTTTGGTGTAGCTAGTTCCAAGTCCGCGAGGAAACGCTCTACAAAGCTGTGAGTCGACAGCGGGCTTTGAAAGATGTTTTCATGTATGGCTTTTCGTCTTGCATGCCAGATCGACCACATCGTAACCATCAGCCGCACCAGTTCGTCATGCCGAAGGGCTTCGACTGCTTCATGCCGCCAACCGCGGGGGTCATCGTTTGAAGACTGACTGATGAACTCCATTAGTACCTCGCCTTGTAATACCCAAATGCATTTAGCCATGTTGCATTCCAACAGAGAATGGCTCCATGAGTCTTGACGGCCACAGATTGAGCAGCTGGTATCCTGCGCCATATTCCTATGGTGCCGCGACGTCATTTGCGCCTACCGGACCTGAACCGCATGAGCCTAAAGCTTTTGTTGGGCCATCTCATTTCAGCCCGACGACCAAGCCCAAGGCATAGCCTGGATTGTTCTGTTGGGGCCATTTTGGGCTGACCCGAACATGTGAGACTGCGAGGGTGGAAACAATTTTGATTTGAGAGTGAAAGGTAATTTTGTCCTCTCCTTAAGGAATCGGCAAAATGCTAACATTTGGTTTGGAGAGAAGGATTTTTCTCATTGTTTGAAAATGTTTTCAGAGAAATCCATGTCAGTATAAAGGCTTTTAGAATCATAAATCTAAGGTTGTGTTTGTTTCACGACTAGGGTAGCTTATATAATTTAGCTTATAGATCAAGGGTATCCTGGTAAAAACTACCATGAAATACCAAAATAATCTTAAATAAGATGCATATGGATAGGTTATTTTAGATTATTTGGTGATCCACGGTACCTTTTTACCATATTGTCCTTGATGTATAAGCTAGATTATATAATTTAGCTTATGAACTAATAACAACATGTAAAAGGTCATCATGGAAGGCCGAACAATCTGAAATAAACTACCCATGTGCATCCTTTTACCATGATGTACTTGGTCCATAAGTTAGATTATATGATCTTTGGGAAACAGACACCCCTTAATTATGGGATTATAATAATCTATGAGTATAAATGATAATTTAGAGAATAATGTGTAGTGTTTGTTGTCTATATGAGAACATTTCTGAAGTTATAAACCAGTCCATATAATTTAGACTTTAGAGGTCAAACAAACAGAGCTTAAATCGAATAGATCCCAAGGTAAAAATCTTTATCATAAGATCTTAAACATATAACTCCTAGAAACGTTAGGCTCTATTGACTAGATTGTACTAGAATAAAGCCCCTCAATCAATATCACAAAGATATAAAATCATACTATACAGGATCGCAATTTTGACTTCCATTAGTATATTCGAAATTAAACGCAGGCATTGAGTGATGAATAAGGGATCAACGGTGGACCAAGCCGTCCGGCCTACCTCGGCGATCTTCTTCTCCTCCACAAATGCGATCTGGATTTCGGCGTGGCACACAATAAACTCTACCGCCCCAGCACCTACAAATATGATCGCACGAGCAGATGATTAGTTACTTACAAGTGGGAAATTAAGTTAATTTGCTAATGATTTTCCTCGTCTAGTTAATCTCTCTGACAAGAACGCTAAGCACAGAACACACTATTTATTACCTAGAGAATCGTAGAGCGGCACGCAGCAAATACCAAGTGCGTTGCAGGCCTGCATGCCGAACAAGATTGGGAAATATGTACATGCAACAATTCAGAACTTCAGAAGCTAGCTACCGGTCAAAAATCCGTGCTCCATTTTATATTAGTAAGTGCAGTAAGGAAAAAAAAAAGGCCAGTGAAAAGGACCCCCTGTAATTAGTTACCTCCATGCTGATGATCCATTCCGGGCAGTTTGCGCCGTATATACCGCAGCATTCACCCTGAAATTGGTAAACCACTTCAGATGCTTATGATGTGATCAAATTTGGACTCTGGTATTACCTGAGATCATTCTCAGTGACCAGTTTTATTTCCCTGTCCTCAGAGTAAAATGAACATGAATAAAACAAATCCTACAATAATATAAGGTTGCACGTACAATAATATTTATGATGTGATCAAATTTGGATTCTGGTATTATCTGAGACCATTCTCAGTGTCCAGTTTTATTTTGTCATTCGGAGTAAAATGAACATGAATAAAAACAAATCCTACAATAATACATGGTTGCACGTACCCCTGTAAGCAATACTCCCTCTGTTTTATTTACATGTCGCATAAGGTTTGTCTTAAGTCAAACTTGGACAACTTTGACCAAATTTATA
>CM014273.1:62778112-62857991 GCA_004135705.1 Alloteropsis semialata
TTAAGATATAGATTTAGGGAGTTACTTTAAGCTATTTTCATAATGGCATAGGTGGGTAATTTTTTAGAAAACATAATAGATCTAATGGCTATGATGATTTGAGTGTTCCAATTGATGGCTAGATATTTTGTTTTTTTGTGAGAATTTCTAGGATTTCTCTCTTTTTCTAGAGTGTCCACCTAGAATCCTACGTGGCTTCATCTGAAGGCTTCAAAATGAGCCTCCATTTAGTAATAGTAAAATTGATGATGGAATTTATATCAATTGGTTAAATTTCTTGGTATTAGTGGAGTTACATCAGATGGGAGACACATATAGGAGCCATAAATACAAACAAGATCTATCTTGACTTGTTCTATATGCTAGGACATGTACGAAATTGCACCATCGACCGATATCGATGTCGTTTTAGACGACGACTGTCGATTTTTGATCCCGTGATTGACTAGAAATACTACTAAACGGATGTTACTTTCGATAGCTTTCAACCCTCCAATATAGTGGAATAGTAGTAGTTAGTTTTATCTACTAGAAAGGCGGCTAAGCTAGGACTAGGAGTGGACGGAAGCTAAGAGATCGTCCATTCTTAAAGTTGTTGCATACCTTGCCGTCGACCACTCTCCGGCGACCGAGCATCGGATTGTTGGGGTACTTCTCCACGGCCGTCCTGCATGCCATGTCCCAATCCGATCAACCAACCACCACCGTGGATCAAACCATTTGTACGTAAGCATTGGTCCCGATCACGGCCTGCGATCGATCACTGGATTTCGGCGCAAAATTTGCCGTCCAGCTTGGAAGCTATCTACTAGAAGTCTAGAACTCTGGAAGCAATTAGGCACCAGCTGCCGGCCGGCGAGCTGAAGGATATGGATCGACAAGGGTAGAGAGAGAGCGGCAAAAATAAAGATCGAGTTGGATGCTCGCTCACCGGAAGACGTCCCAGCAGCTGTGGAGCTCCGGCGCGGGCTGCAGCAGGGCGTCCTTGGCCCGCGCGTTCCGGTATCCCGGGCCGGCGGTCGCCGTCGCCGGCTCCACCTCCACCAAGTGCTTCATCTTCTCCGGCGAGAGAGGAGGCGTGATGGACAAATGGAGGCTGCTGCTGCCTTGCTTTGCTACCTGACAGGCTTGAGCTAGCCGGGAGATATAGCCAGCCGGTGTCCCTACGTTTTGTGTGCTGACCGTTGACTTTTCTCCTGGCCTAACTGTCACAAGTCACATGGGCTTGGGCACAAAGAAATTGTGCTGGACTATATAACAGGATCACCCGTAACGTTCACCCATGGCCCAAGCTAAGTGATACTTAAAAGTTAACAAATTAACCTTTGTTCTGACTCAATTCTTTTTTTTTCTTGAACATGCAGAGGAAAGCAAGAGACTTCATAAGCATGGATGGTCAGATGGATGAACGTGGTGGAGAGACTTAATTAGGGAGGCTAATGACATGATGTGTTGTTTGATATTTTATATATCTTGACAGATAATATATATGCCGATGCTAAAGTTGACCTGCTGGCTGCTAATGAACGGATAAACACCTTGGACTTACATAACGAAGTAGGCACAAGACTAGCTTGCTCAAGCACGCAACTAACCATCCTCTGGGAAGATTTGATTCCTAGTTTTCAATGTGTGTATACGGATCACCGGACAGGTCAACTCGGTGAAAAAAATCCTATATCTGTGGTACTACTGGTTTGGTACATTAGCAAGGCAGACATGTCAGTGAATTTCTTTTGGAGAAACCGAGCTGCCAATCATAGTAAGTATAGTACTTTTTTTTTTGGAGACAACCTTCATGAATTATACAATAGGAAGGCCGTCATACATGTGAACTTGCTGGACATTAGCCCTAGCAGCAGCAGCCGGTGAACAAGATTCACATAGGAAGTTGTGTAAAAATGTTGAACAATGATGGAAGAAACAGAGTTGTTTACCGCATTCAAATTGTTCCCATTTCAACGTACACAATTTTAAGTCTTACATAGATGTAACAGATCGATACACAATACGTCGGTTTGAGTACATAGATACACACCAAAGTGAGATCCCATTGTCGAAGCTCTGACTAGATAACAACATGAATACTGAAACAGACAAACAGTGGGATCACATGGAAACACTAAAGCAGCTTTGCAGTGTTGTTGTGTTGCTTAACGCTCATGTACAGCGCATCAATGACCCCCTAGATAACATAAACTAAGTTCAGTAAATAATTGACATGAAGAGTCCAAAATTGGGTGTCCTTGGAGAGGAAAAAGAAAGGCCGAGAATTGGGTAAGAAACGGTATGGCATTACCTGGTAGTGCTTAAGCATCTGTGACCTTTTCTTCTTGAAGGTTGGGGTGATAAGGCCACGCTCCATATCAAACGGTAATGGGTCAAGATGGATACCTTTTATGAACTCAAATCCTCTCAGCTGGCAATGGAAAAAAATACATGTCAATCATATAAGTATCAATTACATGGAAATGTAGATCTAAAAACAATAGCAGTAACCGCAGAAGGGGTGCGCCACCTTCTTTTCCTTTGCAATCTTTGTGACTTCTGCAAGAACATGCCCTTTGATTCTTAAATCTTCGCATAGTTCAGCAAAACTTCCACAGATGCCATTTTGTTGAGCCCAGTGCTCAAGCGCTTGTTGGTTGGGATTTATAACGGCAACAAGAAAAGATTCAAAACTGTTCCCATATATCCATATCTGAAATCGATTCAAAGAAACAAGTGAGCTAGACACAAGAGGAACCCATGAACAAACAATGCCTCGAATTTCACTCAAACAACATGAAGCAAAAGCTGCGAGAGACAAATAAACAACAGAGGCATTATTTTCCTTTTTCATTGTTTTAGTATGATATTCGGTTGGTCATACTAAACTACTACTTTGGTGTTGTGTTTCGATAATTTTTCTTTAGGCAAGAAACATCTTAGAGCTCCAGATCTCTAGAAAGTAAGTAAAAATAATAATTAAGATGCTGAATCAGAAAAAAAATATGAGAAAAATAAATTATGTGACATCAACGATCATCGCACTACTATAATGAGCTCTCTTCCAACTTAAAAAACTATTAGTTTCCTACCGATCCCAAAATCAGGTGTCTTAGGCAACTCTTTTGGTACACACCACTAACAGTTGTCTGTGTAAGGATTTCAAACGGTTGCTTTCTAAGAGATTGATTATGAATTGATTAATTTACCGAATCTATCTCTTGAAGCGCACCATACATATTCTCCAGATTTTCTGCTGCAATGTATTCTCCCTGTGAAAGCTTAAATATATTTTTCTTTCTATCAATGATGTTCAAGGATCCATCTGGTATCCACTCGCCAATATCCCCTGTATTATATATGACATTTTACTCAGAATCAATATGTAGGTTAATAATATTCGGGCACAGAAGCATATTCAACTGAACCATCATGTTGACACCATTAAGATAACTAACCTGTGTGAAACCATTCGTCGATCAAGACTTCCTTTGTGAGGTCATCTCTTTTGTAGTATCCAGAGAACAGAAAGCTTCCCCTCGCGCATATCTCTCCACGTGGAATGCAAGACAAAGCATCGTAACCCATCTCTGGAACTGACTCAAGGCGTACATCAATATGCTGAATTGGTGGACCAACTGTCCCAAGCATGGAGAACTCATTTGGTATTGAAACAGAAATTCCACCACAAACTTCTGTGAGTCCTAATTACACATGGAAATGAGCATATTGTTATCTAAAAATGCCATTCAAATATGTGGATTTTATGTTTCTATGGTGCTCGGAACACTTAAAGAAATATACCATAGACTTGAACAACATATGCACATGTAACAACCCTGAAAAATTCTTCCACTGGCGTAGCTAGGGGAGCACCACCAGACACTATAACTCTTAATTTCCCACCAAGCCCTTCTTTCACCTTAAATATAAGCATTGAGTCAGAACAACAAAATACTGTTGAAACTGCATCGATAATTTTAATTATACCTGGTGAATTACTACAAGGTTAGTTGCAACTCATACCTTGCTGAAAACTAATTTGTCAAAGAATGGAGCGGCCTTCTCATGCTTAGTTCCTTTACGCATCCTGGCCAGTTTCCTGATGATTTGCTTGTTGTTACTAACTCAGAAATTTTGTCATGCATGCTACAAAGTCAACTTAATGTAAAAGCTTGGCTCGATTAAGAATGAAAAGAAAACAACATAGCTATAACACCATAAGAAAAAAAGAGGACATATTTTCAGTGCTGACTGCTGAGTAAACCTTGCAAAAAACAATAATAATTCTTAGTATTAATCCTATGCAAACTTACAGCTTGTAAGCCGTGTTGAATAAAGTTTTCTTTAGCATGCCACTAGATGCAATCTTGCTTGTAAGACCTATGTATACATAACAAACATATCATATGTTAGCCAATGAAGTAGGACCAATATTTGGCAATCTGTATTAGCACTTCCTATAGGCAGTGAAGTAGTATATGTTTAGTTTGGTATCCCCCCAAATAGCACCACATAACAACTAAGGCCAACATCAATCTGAAGTGGTCTATTACAAACTATGAAGTAGCCTATGTTTATTAATTATGAACCAAAGTTAACATGATTTCTTTTATGCGTTTGGATTTGGAGATAACAAAATCATAACAAGAATTTAATCTAAACATGTTAAGATTATCAAATTTCCACCAAGGTACCAAATTGGTTCACTAAAGATACTGATTTCAAAAAAAAAAATCAATCCAGTTCTTTACAACATATCAGCAAAAAAAGAAAACCTTCTTTTGCAAATAATTAGAAAAAATAACCAAAAGAACATGTTAAGTAGAAAAAAATGATTATTACATATATACCATGTTAACACCTTAAATCTAGAGCATACCTGTATAGATCCTATCAAGTACACGTGGGACAGCGCAAAATACTGTTGGTCTTAGTGTTGCAATGTCATCAACCAATAGTTTGGTATCCTACAAATTATGACATCAAGATCAGTGCATATGAATTCCTAAAGATCAACAAGGAGTATTCAAGAATTATACCCCCTGCCAATATCCAATTTTTGATCCACGGAAAATGAACGATTCCTCGAAGACTCTATCAAAAATATGAGCCAGTGGAAGATACGACATATAAACATCATCTTGATCAAACTGCAGGAAGAGAGTGCGCAACAATCAACATGAGTTGTATCTATGTTTTCTCTATGTAGAAAAATAAAGTGCGACATGCTGGTATATATAAAATACACAAAATAAACAAACAAAAGAGAAAGAAAACACAAGCTTTACTCATGTTATGCAAAATACAAATACATGTTATTTTTTTTACAAGTGTGCGCTCCATTGCCAACTGTTGGGCAGATCTGACTTAGAGGCGCTGTGATCTTCTGTTCCTAGAGTTGTATGCAGGTGGATACAAAAGATTTTTCATAATGTATTTTCTTATTCAACACTTACAGCTTCGCCGACGTACTCCATTACAGAATCTGTGCTGAGGATGTTTGCAATAAGGCTTTCATTTGATAACATAACACCTTTAGGTTCTCCTGTTGTGCCGCTTGTGAAAAGTATCGTGCAGATGTCAGATTTCTTCTTTTCAGGAAGATCAAAATGATAATAGCCATCCTATAAGCATGCAAGGCAGCAGAAGTTAATGCATAGATAGATGATAGGTCAGTAGCATGAGACATAGCTACAGCAGTAGAGCCACTTGTTATGAATGGCATGTACCAGAAATAGCTATTGGTTTCTATAGATCATCTTAAACTTGATCAGCACAAAAATATTTTTTGAAATGATTGATCAGCAGAAATAATCACTAGGTTCACTAAAAAAATATCCTATGCAGTACAGCATGGCTATAAAATTTATGGAAGTCACACCAATTTCTGACATAACATATGCAACACAGTTTATGAATATTCAATTTGTGCCTTGAAATAGACAGTGATACGTGGAACATATTTTCATATTTTTCTACATCAACAATCATCGTATTTATTCCTTATTGGCAATTGGCATACATATAATAAATGTAAAATATGTTTACTCGTAAAAAATGTAAAATATGCAAAAAAAAAGGGTGGAATTTTATTCTTTTTTATGATATGTTATTCTTGTCCATAATTTTATTCTTTTTGACGATATGTTATTCTTGTCCATAATGTATCTATTTTTGGGCTGATATTCTTGGTTTTTATTCACCAATCAAGATGTGGTCCTTTATGGAGTGCACCATGCTTTTTTTTTAATTCTGAGTGCACCATGCTCCGTGCAAGTGTAACAAGATGCACACATACATAACACCAGTGCCACAAACCACTAATCTCATTCTGTTGAACATTTACTATGCACTAGATATGTAATCGACCATCCTAACTCAAACATAAAATTTAGGCTAATATAAAGAGGAGATTTTTTTATCAAACAAGAGGAGAAAAATTTGACCATCCATGTGGAAATAGTATCTGATACTTTCAGTTTCGTTCAAAGAAGTGTGTCTTGAACTCTTGAAGCACTAATTCCAGCAGGTTTTGCCAAATAACCTGAATTAATCTGCAAAGTATGCTAGAAAAAGCCTACGCTTACAGTGCTGAGGAATTCCTCCCATGAGAAAATGGACAGGCCAAGGTTTTTAGCTTCCTCTTTATGATCACTTATGGCTCCTCCAAAACTGATTATGGCTGCAAATTAGAAAAAAACAATTACTAGCAGAGGCTGGCGGTGAAGACCCATCTAACAAATCAACACCGTGCAATCAGAACAACTTACTCTTCAGATACTTTGAAGTGCCATGACAGGTTTTTAGGAGCTGCCATCGTCAGAAAGCATTAGCTAAAAGAAGACCGTCATTCGTCAGGTAGAAAGCAAGGTGTTGATAAAGTAGCCCAGAAATGAATACTTCAGCAAGCAGTACATGCATGATAAGGAAGCAAGCAAATTTTCTGAAACCGCATCTCGCCCCCAATCTGTTTGGCTACAAGAGCTAGAAGGATGGGCAAACCGCAAACCAAACAACCAACACCTACTCTGGCCACCTCAGTTCGTTCACGGAAGTAATGTGAGGATCCGCAAGAATACGTCGGAAAAACAAAGGGGAAAAGTGAAGAACACAAGCAAATCAATGGAACCGAAAGGGGAAAAGTATCAGGAGCAGCGACTGCACTTCAGTAACCGGCAAGATCCAACGTAACCAAGTTACAGAATTCACGCCAAGGAAGCGGAAATCGCAGCCAACTACTACTACTACCTAGGGTTCAACCCCTTTTCCAATTCCTGTCCTCACCCGTACCTCTGCTGGTCTAGATAAGGACCGGAGCAGGTGAATTACAAAACAGCATTAAGCTAACTACTGTTTAACAACCGAAAACAGAGCTTAGGAAGGCTAATTCAACTTGAAGCAGCGTTGGCCGTCGGATGTGTAGCGGACGGTGTAGAGGAAGTCGACGAAGCGGTATGGATGACGCCTTCTTACTGAATCTGCATCTTGTTCTGCTTACTTGTCTGACAATCGTGGCCACTGGCCAGGCATCGCGCGCTTCGCCATTAGCCGACTGCGGAGCAGATCCCCTCGCCGCGGGCTGCACCACTATCGCGACGGTGCCGCCTGCCGCGCCGCCGCGAATCGCTGGAGCATGTTTCGGCGGCGGAGACGAAGCCTAGTCGTAGCTGGGCTCGCTTTTGTTAGGCCCAATTTTAGCTAACCCACCAGCCGAGCAGGGACGTGATTAGCGGTCCAACTGAGCCCGGCCCAGCTCATTTTCGTTTGCTCATGCATCAAGACTTGGGTAAGTTACTGAACCAGTTTGCCAAACAACAACAAACACACACACACAAAGAAAGCTGTTGACATTTGGAAACTTGTATAGTTTTATTTAAGAAAATTTGACGATTCTAAGTCTTTCTTCGAATGCGGGAGTTTGTGCATTTCACTTTAAATTCTTCGTGATAATTAGATCCTTTGTTCCCGGTTATGATCTGTAAAAGCTGTCGAGTAAGGAACTAAAGATTTAATATTACCTCTGTGATTTTCTTTTCTTCCACAAAGGCAATCTGAATTTCGGCATGGCATATGATAAACTCTACTGCTCCAGCACCTACAGCGATACAAAAAAAGGAGCACTGATTAATATATCACTTTCTATGTTCTAAATTACTATTCGTCGCTCTAGCTTTGTCCTGATTCAAAGTTACCTAATTTTGACAAGATTTATAGAAAAAAGGTATCATCATCTACAACAAATTTGTTTCACTAAACTCACCCTGAAATATATATTATATTTCATTATTGGGTATTGTGAGAATTAATATATTTTTCTATAAATTTAATCAAAGTTGGTTTAACTTAGTAGGAAGTTAAAGTGACCAATAGTTTAGAACATGGAGTATTCTTTTATTTCTAATTTTATTGGTTAGAAGGTATATATCTACCAAGAGAGTCGTAGAGAGGTACGGTGCAAACACCAAGCGCATTGCAAGCCTGCAATACAAGATCAAATAAGAACTCGGACTCAGAGGCTAGGAAAAGTTCAGGTGTGCCCTGCGCATTTCAAATTTTCAATCAGTAATTACCTCCAAGCTGATGATCCATTCTGGACAGTTTGCCCCGTATATACCACAGTGCTCACCCTGAAATTGGTAACAAAAGTTCAGTAATACAATGTCACAGTAGTTTTTTAAATTGTGGTGTTGCATCAAAGTTTAATCTACCGAGACTGCCACATATATCCAATATCCTAAGATTAGGATGGAATGAATAAGCTAAGCGTCCACACTTGCAACTTTGCAAGTGACAACTCAACTGCATGATAATTTCATAAGCTCCTGTGGGCTGTAGTCTGTGGAGGGTGACGAGCAATCAGTTGTTGAGACAATACTCAAACAATTGACTTTGCTGCGCGCCAGCTTGCAATATGTAAAGATACCTGACGTAGGCCAAGACCACTGGAATTCGTTTATCCCACATTTTGTCATTGTAAGTAACTTTGGTCTAATCATTTTAACCAAAAATATTAAGCTGCTAGGAAAGACGGGCAATTTATGAAACAATTATTCTATTGAGTTGCTTCAGCCAATTCGAGCTCCAGACCTCGGATCATTGTTCTGCATGCAGCAAACTTGCTCAGCCCATAAGCCTAAACTGATAGGCAGAGTGAAGAACGCTTATTTCAACACTCCTCTCACTTGCAGGCTCCCGGCCCTCAGGCTTCACACATAGAAACAAATAAGAACTGACTGTATTATTTAATTTAACTATGTCACTATGATTCAAACTCTGGGTTTATAGCCTTGACACCTTATTAAATTAATCTACCAAGCTGATGGGAAGACAGTAAAATTCACTTGTACTTCAGCTGATATCTCAAAACCGACGGGTGGCATGGGAGAAGAGGGTCTTGATGACCCATGTTTGCATAACTATTTTCACCATATAATTTGAGGGAGGGGGGGGGGATAAAAATAGAACATCTAATGATCTTTTCTACTACTTGATCTCTCTCGTTCTTTATTTTCTGATTCTGTGTACCTGTTAAGAGTGTGTAATGTGCTGTAGCTTATGAGTTCATGGGCCTAAAGCCCAGTCCAATGTATATGTCGGTGGAACTCATATATATTGTATATTAGAGAAGAGAGAATAGAGAGTGTTCCAGATATTTCCTAGTTCTACATGGTATCAGAGCTAAGGTTGAGCGATGGTACTGTTGGGCGCCTGCTTCGACGGCTGAGGGCAGCCGCCACATCTGGCGAGTGGTAGTGGTCGGAGGCGGCGGCGTTTGGTGTGGGGTGCGTGTGGCTGTTAGGCCCAGCTGCACAGGACAGCAGCCAAGCTGCTGGATGAGTGCTACAGGCTGCCGCAGAGGTGGCAGCAGGTTGATAAGCGCAGGTCCAAGAGGAGGCGCCTGGGGTGGTGTTAGGAGCTAGAAGGATTTCTATCAGCTCTGGTGGTGCTTCGCTCAAATTGAGTTGGGGCTGTAGCTGCAGGTGTTGTGTCCTTGCATTTGTGGTCTATTCATCTGGCCAAGAAGAACAGAGGAGTGTTGTGCAGGTTTGGTGCTGGTGTTGCTGCTACTAGCAGAGATTGAGTGCTTGAGGAAGAGGAACTGTAGGTGGTTGCTGCTGAGGTACAAATTTCTCCCTTCTATTGAAAATCTTCTTGCTGTGGTTTAATTACAATTGAACAATGGGGGATAGTCTAGCTGCTGCAACTGGTATTCAGCAAGCATTAGAACAATTGACCCAACTAATTGTTGCGAAACAAAGTGAGAGCTCCTCAAGTAAGGCAGCAGAGTCGACCAAGAAGATTGACTTGATGCCTAATGATATAAAATTAGAGGGCATTAAGAATTATTTGACATGGTCCAGAAGGGCTCTGATGCTTCTGAAGGCCCAAGGGTTGAAAGGTTATGTTACAGGGAAAGCTGATGAACCTAAAGACAAGTCTAGTACTGAATGGAATATATGGGATGCTACTAATTCTTTGGTAATTGCATGGCTGCTGAGCTCTGTGTCTCCAGCTATTGCAAGTATTGTTGATACATTCCCAATTGCAGCTGAGATTTGGAAAACATTGGAGAATTTGTACTCAGGAGCCGGTAATCTGATGTTGATGGTCGAAACAGAAGATCAGCTCCATGATCTCAAACAGGGGGAGAGATCTGTGTTGGAGTATGTGGCAGAGTTGAAACGGCTATGGACTGATTTGGATCATTATGATCCTATTGATATTCTAGATTCACAGTATCTCCCCAAAATTAATAAGTGGATTGAACGGCGTAGAGTTATTCAGTTTCTGAGAGGTCTAAATCGAGAATTTGAGGGAAGAAGGGCCACAATGTTTCATCAGGACACCCTTCCTACTATGGAGGAAGCCATAGCAGCCATGGTAAAGGAGGAGTCAAGATTAAGGACAATACCAGACAGTACTTCGCCTGTGCCTCATCCAGTTTTTGCAGCGGCAAGAATTAAGGATGATAGGGAATGTTTCAACTGTGGGGAAATTGGTCACCTGATTCGTGATTGTCCTCAACCACTCAAGTCCAACCATGGGAGAGGAAGAGGCAACATGATTAGAGGTACAGCAAGAGGTGGTAGAGGCCGTGGTGGCAGAATTGGTTATAGAGCCAATACAGTGGCTATAGAAGAGGAGCTTCCCCGTTCAGCTGAGGCATCATCAAGTATGTTTCAGGGACAAGGACAATTTAAAGAAAAACCTGAAAGCTCAAGGGATGAAGCCCAAGAGGCTTACTGTGGAGACTTTATCAACTTTGCCTACGGAAAAAAAATGCTTCTATGCCTACACATATATCACAATTAAACTGGATTCTAGATTCAGGGGCATCGAGACATGTCACTGGTACATCAAGTGAATTTACATCATACACACAATATCCCCCCACATGTAGAGAAACTATTCAAACGGCTGATGGTACACCACAACCCATTAAAGGTATTGGCACAGTGCAATGCACTCCATCTATTAAACTATCATCTGTCTTGCATGTGCCTGCTTTTCCGGTCAATCTTGTATCATTGAGTGCTCTAATTGATCAACTGGATTGTCGTATTATCCTTGACCGGGAGAATTGTTTAATACAGGAACAACAAACTGGGAGAAATCTTGGGAGTGCAACCAGGCGTAATGGGTTGTGGTTCATGGATCGTGAAGGGGTGCATAATATGCTTTGTACTGCCCTAACAGCAGCACTAGGAAAGAAAGAACAGTTGGTGATGCTTTTGCATTGTCGATTGGGGCATCTATCTTTTGATAAGATATGTAAAACCTTTCCTAATGTAATGTGTGGGGTGGATAAGAGCAAATTGTTTTTAATTCCTGTGAGTTTGCAAAACACACAAGGACATCTTATGTGAGTAGAGGAATCAGAAGTGTAGCCCCTTTTGTGCTGGTTCATTCAGATGTCTGGACATGTCCTGTTGTTTCTATAAGTGGCATGAAATACTTTGTCACTTTCATTGATTGTTTCTCTCGGATGACATGGGTTTACCTTATGAAACATAAAGATGAGGTGCTAAAATGCTTTCAAGATTATTGTGCACTCGTAAAGACTCAGTTCAATGCTCATGTCCAAATTATAAGGACAGATAATGGAACTGAATATGTGAACAAGGAGTTCAGTGTATTTCTTTCCAAAAATGGTATATTGCATCAAACTTCATGTCCAGATACACCTCCTCAAAATGGGGCGGCAGAAAGGAAAAATCGTCATATTCTAGAGGTTGCTCGATCACTAATGTTTACGATGAATGTGCCTAAATTTTTATGGAGTGAAGCTGTATTGACAGCTACTTATCTTATTAACCGTACCCCATCAAGGGTACTTGGGATGAAGACCCCTTGCGAGATGCTGATGGGTGAGAATAAGTTCCTAGTTCCACTTAAGGTTTTCGGATGCACTTGTTTTGTTAGAGATCACAGGCCATCCGTAAGTAAGCTTGATCCACGTGCAATGAAGTGCATCTTTGTGGGATATTCTTCATGTGGACCAATGGTGGTCGCCCTTGGATGATGAGTGATTGACAACCGTTGTGTGGTTTGATGTATCTCTTGGCTTGTGATGTGCAGGTGTAGGATGCGACATGGCGGTCGACGGCATGCGGTGAAGGTCAAGCGCGAAAGGTTCATGCCGATGGACCGAGGGCGGTGAAGGGTGAATGAGTAGGCTTGGACTGAGGGACCCGAGGAGTCCGGATGGAGTCATGGGCGGTCCACATGGTGCGCGGAAGAGCAAGAGTGCATGATGGATGAAGACGGCGTCGGTCGAGTCAAGCGGGACGGAGGCAAGTCGAGTAGGCGGACCGGGAGCGGGAGTGAAAGACTTGGAGGCGTCGGAGGCTTGGTGGAGGCCGGACACGCGTCGACATCGGTGAGTCACGTCGTGCGGTGGCGTGCAAGGAGGGTTTGACCAGTTTGGCCTCAAAACTGGGGGTGAGTCACGCCTGCGGGGTGTGCAAACGGGTTTGCCGGTTTGGGCCTCAAAACCGGGGGTGACAAGTCGGAGGACGCGTGGCACCATCGCGAAGCTTGCGTCGAGGCGAAGCAAAGTCGTGAAGGAGCCGGGTCCGTCCGATGCATGCAGAAAAAGTTGGACGGTTTTACCCCTGGGGGGTATTTGAGTTGTGTGCTTCATATAGGGGCATTTTGGTCTTCTGGCCAAATGCCTATATGTATGGGAGAGGCTGAAATTTTCAGCTATCTCTTTGGGCTAGTTTAGGTTGGGGTTGCTCATTTGTTTGTGGGTGCTTTTGGGTGAGAGGAGAGAAGAGAGGAGAGGCTCTTGTTCTTGAGCTTTTTGCCATCCAAGTTTTGTAATACTTGTGAGTGGCTTGTAACCGGATATGGCTAAGTGATTCATAGTGATTTCATCCTCTTAATCTTGTGCCAAATCCTTTGTTCCCGGCGTTTTTCTTTTTCGGATTTTCGGAGGTATTTTCGGGAAATTTTTGTTCTTCGCGATTGAGCCCAAATCCCGTGAGATTTGTTGGGGGAATATGTTGCTAGGATCCTTGTGAGCATTTACCATGTGATTCCCCTTCAAAACCCTCTCGGATTTGGCTTGATTTTGAAGATTTTCCTAAAACCGAGTTCTTGCTTAGGGTTTCGGTTGTCTCCAAAATTCGTGATGAATACTTGAGCTTTTTGTGAGATTCTTGGTGGATCTATTAGCCTTTGAGGTTGTGATGCCGTGGCTCAAGTTGCTCATCGATCCATTGTGTGTAGAAGAAGTAATTTTGTCGTGAAGTTGGTGGCCTTGCTCTTGTTCTTGCCTCGTCTTTCTTTCCTATTCTTCCTTAAGGNTTTTTTCTTTTCTTTTGGTTTTCAGACAATTGTATTTACTTTTGTAATGAACTTAATCGTCTGTGTCGTTAACGCTCGGCCTTTTTTCCGTTTCCTTGGCTAAGAGTCAGGGCGCGCCTGAAACGAAGTGAGCCGTGCGGTTTACTAGTGAACCTTTGAGCCGCTGCCACTGGGGCCTTTGCTCTTTTAGCGTTCCGACTAGCGAGCGCATGTCGCTTCATTAGCAAGTACCCTTTTTCCTTAGTCTCGGGTATGTGAATTTGCCGAGAGTCAAGGACCCGGGGGACGCAGGTTAGCCCCCGAGTGACGTCCGACCCTTGGCCAGGAGACCAGGGTCGGGCGTCACTTCTTGAAATGAAAGGAATACGTTCGAATAATGACAGGTAGCCTAGAGTAATCAGGGATAGAAGCGACGTAGCTGCTCAATGTTCCAGGCGTTAGCGTACTCCTCTCCTTTCGCGTTCTTTAGCTTGTACGAGCCGGGCCGGAGGACCTGGGAGATGATGAATGGACCTTCCCAGGGTGACGAAAGCTTGTGCTTGCCTTTATTGCTTTGGACGAGGCGTAACACTAGATCGCCGACCTGGAACGCGCGGCCCCTGATGCGCCGGTCATGGTAGCGCCGTAGGACTGTTGGTATTTTGCCGAGTGAGCCAAAGCGACCTCCCTGGCCTCTTCCAGCTGATCGACCGCGTCCTCGAGAGAGGTTTGATTGCCTTCGTCGTCGTAGGCACGGACACGTGGAGACCCGTAATCGAGGTTGGTCGGGAGTATGGCTTCCGACCCGTACACCATGAAGAACGGGGTGAAGCCCGTCGCGCGACTCGCCGTCGTGCGCAGGCTCCAGATCACCGCCGGGAGCTCTTCGACCCAACGCCCTCCGAACTTTTTCAAACGCTCGAATATTCGGGGTTTGAGCCCTTGCAGGATCATCCCGTTCGCGCGTTCTACTTGCCCGTTCATGCGAGGATGTGCGACGGCGGCCCAATCGACCCGTATGTGGTACTCATCGCAGAATCACAGGAATTTCTTCCCGGTGAACTGGGTTTCGTTGTCTGTGATGATCGAATTGGGCACGCCAAAGCGATGGATGATGTCGAGGAAGAACTTGACGGCCTCTTTCGATCGGATGGTCGCGATCGGTTGGACCTCTATCCACTTGGTGAATTTGTCGACGGCGACGAGCAAGTGGTCGAAGCCCCCGGGCGCCTTCTTGAGGGGCCCGACCATGTCCAACCCCCAGACTGTGAACGGCCAGGTGATGGGGATCG
Source organism: Alloteropsis semialata (assembly GCA_004135705.1). Lineage (NCBI taxonomy): Eukaryota > Viridiplantae > Streptophyta > Magnoliopsida > Poales > Poaceae > Alloteropsis > Alloteropsis semialata. The sequence goes on from CM014273.1 coordinate 62,793,187, forward strand.
TTTGGAGGGCTTGCGCAGGAAGGTGTGTTTGTCTCGCATAGAACTGACACCCTTCGCAGGTACGCACGATCTCAACGGCATCCTTCACGGCCGTCGGCCAGTAGAACCCTTGTCGGAACGCGTTTCCGACAAGGCTGCGGGGTGCGGCGTGGTGGCCGCACGTGCCCCCATGGATGTCCCTCAACAGCTCCTTGCCCTGATCAAAGGGGATGCACCGTTGGAGGATTCCCTTGGGGCTGCGTCTGTACAGCTCATCCCCTACGATCGCGTAGGATTTGGCGCGCCGAGTAATACGGCGGGCCTCTGTTTTATCTGTCGGGAGTTTCTCCTGCAGCAAGTAGTCGAGGAAGGGCTGTCGCCAATCCGGGGCGCCGGAGTCCGGCGCTTGGTCCTCGGTCAGCGTTGCGGCGGCAAGGGCGAGTAGGTCGGACAGGGCTTGATCGGTCGGCTCGGCGCCGACCTCCGACCCTTCCATGGCTTTGGCCTCGTCCTCGCCAGCCCCCGAGCCTGGAGCAGTCCGCTTCGGGAGACCTTGGCTGTAGGGCCCGGCCTGTGCCGGGCGGGGGAGCTTTATCGATGGGCTTTGTTGGTCACTGGCGAAGATCCCGGTCGGGACGGGTTCCCGGCCGGACGCTTTCTTGGCCAGTGCGTCGGCGGCCTCGTTAAACCGCCTTTTGATGTGCCGTAGCTCAAGGCCGTCGAATTTGTCCTCGAGCTTCCGTACCTCTTGGCAATACGCGGCCATGGTCTCGCTTTCGCAGCTCGACTCTTTCATGACCTGATTGACCACGAGTTGGGAATCGCCTCGAATCTCGAGGCGCCGAATTCCCAATTCGACAGCTATCTTCAAGCCGTTGATCAGGGCCTCGTACTCGGCCGCGTTGTTGGAGGCCGGGAAATGCAGTCGGATCACGTATTTCATTCGTACCCCGAGGGGCGAGATGAAAACTAAACTGACTCCCGCTCCTGTGCGAGTCAACGAGCCGTCAAAGTACATCACCCAGTACTCCTGATCGACAGGGGCTGCGGGTAGCTGAACCTCGGTCCACTCCGCGACGAAGTCGGCGAGGGTCTGGGACTTAATGGCCATCCGGGGGGCGTAAGTAATGCCCTGGCCCATCAGTTCCATGGCCCACTTCGAGATCCGACCCGTCGAGTCAGGGCTGTTTATAATCTCGCCAAGGGGAAAGGAGCTCACCACTGTGACTGGGTGCGAGTCGAAGTAGTGGCGGAGCTTCCTTTTGGAGATGAGGACAGCGTACAGCAGCTTCTGGATCTGCGGGTACCTCGTTTTGGTGTCTCCGAGCACCTCGCTTACGAAGTAAACCGGGCGCTGCACCTTGAGAACGTGCCCCTCTTCTTCGCGCTCCACTACCAACGCTGCGCTCACCACTTGTGTGGTTGCCGCAATGTAGAGGAGAAGGGGTTCACCCGTATTCGACGGGACCAAGATCGGCGGCTTCGTTAAGACCGCCTTGATGTGATTTAGCGCCGTTTCGGCCTCCTCCATCCAAACGAACCGCTCGGACTTCTTCAAGAGCCGGTACAGAGGGAGGACCTTTTCGCCGAGACGCGAGATGAACCGACTCAACGCGGCCAGGCACCCAGTGATCCGTTGCACCGCTTTCAGGTCCCGAATCGGGCCCATCTTGGCGATGGCGTCGATCTTCTCTGGGTTGGCTTCTATCCCTCGGCGAGACACGATGAAGCCCAGGAGCATTCCTCTGGGTACCCCAAAGACGCATTTTTCGGGGTTGAGCTTAACGTCATTCGCCCTGAGTTTGGCGAACGTCTTTTCCAAGTCGGCTACGAGTTGGTCGGCCTGTTTGGACTTGACAATGATGTCGTCCACATATGCCTCAACGGTCGATCCGATGAGTTCGTCGAAACACCTAAGCATACACCGTTGGTAAGTGGCGCCGGCGTTTTTAAGCCCGAACGGCATCGTCACGTAACAATACGACCCGAACGGGGTTATGAAGGAAGTCGCGAGTTGATCGGACTCCTTCATAGCTATCTGGTGGTATCCTGAATACGCATCAAGAAAGCATAAGGTTTCGCACCCCGAGGTAGAGTCGACTATCTGGTCTATACGTGGCAAAGGAAAAGAGTCCTTTGGGCACGCTTTGTTAAGAGCAATATAATCAACACATATTCTCTATTTCCCATTCTTTTTTCGTACAAGGACGGGATTGGCTAACCACTCGGGATGATACACTTCCTTGATGAAACCGGCCGCCAGAAGCTTCGCGATCTCCTCGCCGATTGCCCTGCGCTTCTCGTCGTCGAAGCGCCGGAGGCGTTGCTTCACGAGTCGGGACCCGGACCGGATGTCCAAGGAATGCTCGGCGACCTCCCTCGGAATGCCCGGCATGTCCGAGGGCTTCCACGCGAACACGTCGACGTTCGCGCGGAGGAAGTCGATGAGCGCGCTTTCCTATTTGGGGGACAGCTTGGTCCCGATCCGCGCCACCTTCTCACTTGGGTGGTCGGGGTCCAGTTGGACCTCCTTGGTGCCTTCGAGCGGCTCGAATGACGCCGAGCCGTGAATGAAGTCGGGCGCCTCCTCGACGAGTCGCGCCCTTATCGGGGTGAGCTCTTCGGTCGACGCGATGATGGCCGATGCCAACTCGCAGCTTTCCACCTCGCATTGGTGAGCCCGTTGGAATGACGCTCCCACCGTGATCACCCCCTTCGGCCCTGGCATTTTGAGCTTGAGGTAGGTGTAGTTGGGGACGGCCATGAACTTCACGTAGCATGGGCAGCCCAAGATGGCGTGGTAGGATCCATGGAATCCCACCACCTCGAACGTGAGGGTCTCCGTCCGGAAGTTGGTCGGAGTTCCAAACGTAATGGGCAGGTCGATTTGCCCGAGAGGGACGGCCTGTTTACCGGGGACCACTCCGTGGAATGGTGCCCCTGTCGGACGGATACGTCCTCGGTCAATCCCCATGGCGTCTAGCGTGTCAGCGTAGAGGATGTTGAGCCCGCTCCCGCCGTCCATCAGCACCTTGGTGAGGCGCTTGCGTCCTATGACCGGGTCGACCATTAAGGGGTACTTGCCCGGTCTTGGGACAAATTGCGGATGGTCGGCCCGATCGAAGGTGATGGACGCCTCCGACCACTTGAGGAAGGTCGGGGTCGCCGGTTCGGCGGCGTACACCTCTCGGCGCTCCACCTTGGCTCGCCCTTTGCTCACCGACGCCTCTGTCCCGCCAAAGATCATCAGGCATCCGTCTGGCTCCGGATAGGGGTCGGCGTCCATGTTCTCTCCCGCCTCCAACTCCTTCGGGGCCAGGTCGGACTTCCTTGGTCGTGGTGCCGGCTTCCGGGGTCCCCCAGCCATGAATTTCTTCATGAGGGAGCAGTCCTTGTACAGGTGCTTGACAGGATACTCATGGTTCGGGCACGGCCCGTTCCACTTCCTCTCGAAGTGGTCGGGGACCTCTCCTGTCGGGGGTTTGGAGGTCGGCTTGGGGTCGGCCGCGGCTACCAGGGCTGCCTCACCGTCGTGGCGCCTGCCCTTGCCCTTCTTCTTCTTCTTGGCGGGGGGCCCCGACGGGCCCTCCTCGGCTGCCTCCGTCTGCTTGCCCTTCGGCTCGGCAGACTGGTGGAAGATGGCCCCCACTGCCTCCTCACCGGCCGCGTGACTCGTGGCGATGTCGAGCAGCTCCTTTGCTGTACGAGGGCTCTTCCGCCCGAGCTTGTGGACGAGGGACTTGCACGTCGTTCCTGTGAGGAACGCCCCGATGACGTCGGCGTCAGCGAGGTTGGGGAGTTCGTTACACTGCCGGGAGAAACGTCTGATGTACTCTCGGAGCGTCTCCCCCTGCTTCTGCCTGCAGTTCTTGAGGTCCCATGGGTTCCCAGGGCGATTGTAGGTCGCCTGGAAGTTCCCCACGAAGACTTCCCTCAAGTCGGACCAGCTCCCGATTTGTCCCGCGGGGACATGTTGGAGCCAAGCCCGTGCCGAGTCGGCCAGATGGAGTGGCAGGTTGTGGATGATAAAGTCATCGTCGTCGGCTCCTCCGGCCCTGCAGGCGAGTCGGTAGTCCTCAAGCCAGAGCTCAGGATCGGTTTCCCCGTCGTACCTTGGGAAGTTCGACGGGGCTCTAAAGTTGGCGGGGCGAGGAGCCGCTCGGATCCGTGAGCTAAAGGCCCGCGGTCCCGGCACGTCCGGGCTCGGCGTCCTCTCGCCCTCGTCGTCGTCGTCGTATCGGCCGCCACGGCGAGGAGCGCGCCCTCGCTGCCGTTCGGGCTCGGCCTCGGGGAGCCGTCGGCGGCGGGCGTTCAGGATGCTCCGGGCGTCCTGGATCGGGCCGACCCGTTTCAGGATCGGAGCCTGAAGAGCCGCGCGTTCGGCGGGGCGGGGCTGGTGCACCGATACTCCTTGCTGGTCGCGTCCGCCGCGCCCGCCGGTCGGCTGCCTCGAGGCCTCGCGGTGGCTCACCTGCGACGCTCGTCGTCGCGATTGCGAACTCTCGGCCTGCTGAGCCGCAGCTCGCTCCAGAAGTTCACCGAGTTCCCGCTGGGCCTTGCGAGCTTCGGGTGTCGCCGGCGGGGGGAGTCCTCGCACGAGCATGGCCGCGGCGGCTATGTTCTGCCCGGCGCGGGCGAAATGCGGGGGCGGGACGCCGTCATCGTTGACGATTTGGCGCTGCACGTCCCGCGCACGGCCCCGTGCCGGAGCCGCATCTCCAATCTGCAGAAGCTCGCGCTCGATGCGCTCTCGCTCCCGCTCGACCCGCGCGCGCTCCTGTTCCAAAAGGAGGCGGGCCTCTTGGAGCTCCTCCCGGCGTTGTCGAGCGTTGCCGGCGTGAGAGTGTCGCGGTGAGGTGGCTGCTCTTCATGGGGCTGGCTGCCTTGCTGGCGCCGCGGTCTGTACTGCGGCCGCAGCTGCTGCAGGCGCGTCGTGCGCCAGGCGAACTTCTTCCGGGCCTGCTGGCCCCGAGCTGCTCTCGCTCGCATCTCCCACCGCCCCTTCGGGGGTGTCCGCCATGAAGCACTCCCGGGAGGGGTGGTGGCTGTCCCCGATGAGCTCGGTGTTCGACGTCTCCGAGACGGAGTCGTCTAGGAGGTCGAAGACCGACTCAGAGACGTGATCGATCATTCCGACGAACTCGCTGTCCGCCGGGGCGCGGCTTAGGAGACGTGTCACTAGTCACGACACGACCTCGGCCGCGTTACGTAAACCGCAAGGGGCCGTATACGGCGGGATGGAATCCAGCGTCTCCGTGGGGAGCGGGATTCCTCCCACAAGCTGAGTGGCAACGTTCGCCAGGGCGAACCTGACGCAGCGCGAGTCCTCCTGAGTGGGCCGTGGCCCCAGGAAGGTCTCCAGCTGCCTCCACAGCAGGGTCTCGTCGGCGCTCGGACGAGGGTCGCTAGCCTCGTCGTCATTGGTGCCGATGTCGAGATTCGTGAGAGCCTCGGTGGCGGTCACGATGTTGGCGTCAAGGGTGTCGACCGGGGGCGTGGGGTCGGCCCTCGCCAGGTCCCCGTCGACGGTGACGACGAAATCCAGACTTCCGAGACGCTGCCGCGTCCCGGCGGTCCAGCTAAAACCACCGGTGGCCATCCGAAGCCTGATGATCGCCGAAACGCGCAAAAGCCCCCTACCTGGCGCGCCAACTGTCGGTGCAAGAAATCACCAACTAGTAAATTTAGTGGATTGCGCATTTAGGCTCGGATGGTTCGCGAGAGGACACAAGGGATTATACTGGTTCAGGCACGAACGCCCTACGTCCAGTGTCGATCAGCTCGTGTTACTCGCGTTGCTCGTAGTAGGGGTTACAAGCGGTCGAGACAGAGGAGAAGCCTCAAGTCTCTGTGAATGTTTAAGTGTGTGATTCGTCTGTTCGTCTAGTTCTTTCTCCTCCCTGAAGCCTTGCTTTTCTTTTTTATACCTCCGAGGAGAGCCCTCTTACAAGGCGTATTGACAAATAATAAATAACCAACAACCGGAAGCTTGCTGAAGAAGCCCCGCCGCCTGCGGTACACTGTGGGTAAGGCCGGAGTAGGTCCTAGTCCTGAGCCCGCTAGGATCCTGTTCCCCCTTGCGGCGCCTGCGGGGCGGCTCGAAACAGTGCGCGTCATATCCTTCTGCCACTTCGAGCAGCGCGCGGTGAGGCCAATTAATGTTACTAGGTCGTGCGGTAGATATGCGGCGATGCGCCCTCCTTGTTCCCTTCCGCGCCGGGTCCCCCTGATGTCCCACACCATCCTGACCCGACGCCGACCCGGGCGAGGCGGAGAAGGGTCGGGCGTGGCGACGCGGGGTCGGCCGAGGCGGAGAAGGGTCGGGCGAGGTGACGTGGGGTCGGCCGAGGCGGAGAAGGGTCGGCCGAGGTGACGTGGGGTCGGCCGAGGCGGAGGGGTCGGACGAGGTGTTATGGGGTCGGTCGAGGCGCTGCGGGGCGGGCCGGCCCTCCTCTCGCTCGACGTTTCCCTCGCCAGCCTGGCTTATGGATTTGTTTACGCCTATCTCTTTCTCAAAATAGCGAGGTCCCACCTGTCGGTGAGTGGGTCGGATATTGATATCCGACAGTCATGTACCAAAAAAACTCGACCTGCGGGGGGTAAGATAGCCCCCGGGCATTTTGCTAAGAAGAAGACCTTCTCACGCAGGTCGAGAAAACCCCCGAACCCCTGCCCCACCCTTACATAGCGGCACTGTAGCTATTGGTTTCTATAGACCATCTTAAACTTGATCAACACAATTTTTTTGAAAAGATTGATCAGCAAAAATAATCACTAGGTTCACTCAAAAAAATATCCTATGCATTACAGCATGGCTATAAAATTTATGGAAGTCACACCAATTTCTGACATAACATATGCAACACAGTTTGTGTATATTCAATTTGTGCCTTGAAATAGGCAGTGATACGTGGAACAGAACAATCATTGTATTTATTCCTTATTGGCATACCTAAAATAAATGTAAAATATGTTTACGCGTAAAAAATGTAAAATATGCAAAAAGGTGGATTTTTATTCTTTTTTATGATATGTTATTCTTGTCCATAATTTTATTCTTTTTACGATATGTTATTCTTGTCCATAATGTATCTACTTTTGGGCTGATATTCTTGGTTTTTATTCACCAATCAAGATGTTGTCCTCTATGGAGTGCACCATGTTCCGTGCAAGTGTAACAAGATGCACACATACATAACACCAGTGCCACAAACCACTTATCTCATCCTGTTGAAAATTTACTATGCACTAGATATGTAATCAACCATCCTAACTCAAACATAAAATTTAGGCTAATATAAAAAGGAGATTTTTTTTATCGAACAAGAGGAGAAAAATTTCACCATCCGTGTGGACATAGTATCTGATACTTTAGTTTAGTTCAAAGAAGTGTCTTGAAGCACTAATTCCAGAAGGTTTGCCAAAACACCTGAACTAATCTGAAAAATAAGCTAGAAAAAGCCTAAGCTTACAGTGCTGAGGAATTCCTCCCACGAGAAAATGGACAGGCCAAGGTTTTTAGCTTCCTCTTTATGATCACTTGCGGTTCCTCCAAAACTGACTATGGCTGCAAATTAGAAAAGACAATTAATAACAGAGACTCACAGTGATGACCCAACATCGTGCAATCAGAACAACTTACTCTTCAGATAGTTTGAAGTGCCATGACAGGTTTTTAGGAGCTGCCATCGTCAGAAAGCATTAGCTAAAAGGAGACCGTCAATCGTCAGGTACAAAACAGCTATAGTAGTTGATAAAGTAGCCTAGAAATGAATACTTCAGCAAGCAGTACATGCATGATAAGGGAAGGACTGCGCTATCCCGTGACGGGTCGCGCGGAAGGAGAACGCGCAAGCTGCCGCGGGCACCGCCGCCGTCGCAGGACCTTCCCCGCCAACGGGCCTTTCTCCAGATACTCCTCTCTTTCTTCCTCTCTGCCTCCTCCTCTCTTCCTCCCTCCCTCCCTCATCTTCCATCCGAGCCCGACATCCTCCCGCCCCACCGCCTCCACCACCGCCGGCGGCCGACGGCGCCTCGCTGCCTTGCCGCTCCGCCCACCTGTCGCCCCCGCCCTCGACCCCGCCCTTCCTAACGCCACGCAGCTTCTCTCCCCCGCCTTCGCTCCGCCCCACCGCCATCACCCACCGCCCCGGCCGACGGCGATGGCGCCGCCCGGCTACTGTCCCCACCGCCAGAGCAGCAGCCACCCCTGCATCTCCTTCTAGGTTCGCCAGATCAAATCCCCTCTCCCTTAAACCCAAACCGGCCGGCGGGTCGCGTGCGACCGCTTCCGCTGGGAATAGACTTAACGTAAGGAAACAAGCAAATTTTCTGAAACTGCATGTCGCCCCCAATACTCGATCTGTTTGGCTACAAGAGCTAAAGGATGGGCAAACCGCAAACCAAACAACCAAAGCCTACTCTGCTCGCCACCTCAGTTCGTCCACAGAAGTAATCGTGGCCACTGGCCAGGCATCGCGCGATTCGCCATTAACCGACTGCGGAGCAGATCCCCTCGCCGCGGGCTGCGCCACCACCGCGACGGTGCCGCGCCGCCGCGAATCGCTGGAGCATGTTTCGGCGGCGGAGACGAAGCCCAGCCGTAGCTGGGCTCGCTTTTGTTAGGCCCAATTTTGTTAGCCATCTGGATGCTCAATTTTTGTTAGGCCCAGCTCATTTTCGTTTGCTCATGCTTTTTTCCGAAAGCGTTTGCTCATGCATCAGGACTTGGGTGAGTTACTGAACCCCACCCGCCCCCCTTGTGACATTTGGAAACTTGTATAATTTTATTTAAGAAAATTTGGTGATTCTTCGAGTGCACGAGTTTGTGCATTTCACTTTAAATTCTTTGTGATCATTAGATCCTTTGTTCCCGGTTATGATATATAAAAGCTGTTAAGGAACTAAAGATTTAATATTACCTCTGTGATTTTCTTTTCTTCCACAAAGGCAATCTGAATTTCGGCATGGCATACGATAAACTCTACTGCCCCAGCACCTACAGCGATACAAAAAAAAAGGAGCACGGATTAATATATCATTTTCTATTTTCTAAATTACTGTTGGTCGCTCTAGCTTTGTCCTGATCCAAAGTAATCTAATTTTGAAAAATTTTGTAAAAAAGTACCATTATCTACAAAATCAAATTTGTTTCATGAAACGCACCCTGAAATATAGCATTATTGGGTATTGTCAAAATTAATATTTTTCTATAAACTCGATCAAAGTTTGTTTAACTTAATAGAAAGCTAAAGTGACCAATAATTTAGAACATGGAAGAATTCTTTTTTTCTAATTTATTGGTTTGAAGGTATATATCTACCAAGAGAGTCGTAGAGAGGTACAGTGCAAACACCAAGCGCATTGCAAGCCTGCAATACAAGATCAAATAAGAACTCGGAATCAGAGGCTAGCCAAAGTGCAGGTGTGCCCTGCTCATTTCAATCAGTAATTACCTCCAAGCTGATGATCCATTCTGGACAGTTTGCACCGTATATACCACAGCGTTCACCCTGAAATTGGTAACTAAAACTTCAGTAATACAATGTCAAAGTTGTTTTTTAAAATGTGGTGTTGCATCAGAGAGTTTAATCTACTGAGACTGACATATGCCCTAAGATTGGGATGGTATGAATAAGCTAAGTGTCCACAACCACAATTGCAACTTTGCAAGTGGCAACTCAACTGCATGATAATTTGATAAGCTCTGTGGAGGGTGACGAACAATGAGTTGTTGGAGTTGTGAGACCATACTATACTCGAACAATTGACTTCGCTGAGCGCCAGCTTGCAATATGTAAAGATACATGACGTCAGCTAAGAGAATTGGAATTCATTTATCTCACATTTTGTCATTGTTAGTAACATAGGTCTAATCATTTTAACAAAAATGATAAGCTGCTAGGAAAAGGCGATCAATTTATGAAGCAATTATTTTATCGAGTTGCTTCAGCCAATTCGAGCTCGAGACCTTGGATCATTGTTCTGCATGGAGGCTCCCTCAGGATTCACTAGTAGAAATAAATAAGAACCGGCTGTACTTATTTAATTTACTATGGCACCATGATTCGAACTCAAGGTCTATTGCCCTGATACCTTATTAACCTACCTGTTCGATCCAAAAGTCTAAGCTGGTGGAAAAGCCATAAAATTTACTTTTATCTCAGCTGATATCTCTAAACCGAGGGGCAGCATAGGGGAAGAGGGTCTTGATCACCCATGTTTGCATTCTTAATTTCACCATATAAATTGAGGAGAGGAGAATAAAAAATAGACCATCTCCTGATCTCTCTCAGCATTTTATTTTTCTGATTCCGTGTACCTGTCCACTATGAAACTACCTTAGAACTCAACTACTTTGAGCCAACACAAATCTTTGATTTCATCACACTTGAATAATTCAGTGTCAACTGGCATGCATCAACAAACTAAAAACCACACCCGCGTCGTCTCCTCGAGGGGCGACTCGGGCGGCCACCTCACCCCGCCGCCACCAGCCCCCTCCCTGCCTCTCTCCACCTCGCCGCCGCCGGAGCAGGGCATCGAAAGCTCGACGCCTGCTAGGAAGGCGACGGCGGGGCCTCTCTTGCCGGACGAGATGCTCCCGAGCTGTTCAACGACGCAGAGGCGCCGGGCCATGGAGGAGACGGCGGCGATGGCGACCCCCGCCGGCGGAACCGGGGTCCAGGAGACCGGATCCGAAGGCACCGGGGCCGGATCTACCCGGGGCGCGTGCCTAGGCCTGTGCCAGCGCAATTCCCAGGGCGCTCGCGTGAGGCAGCGGCAATGGCGACCCCTTCCTAGCAGCGGCAATGGCGACCCCCTCCGGCAGATCCGGGGTCCAAGGGACCAGATCCGGAGGCACCGGGGCCGGATCTGCCTGGGGCGTGTGCGTTGGCCTACGCCGGCACGATGGCCAGGGCGCGCGCGTGAGGCGGCAGTGGTCTGGCGTCGGAGTCAGACGGCGGGGCCCTGCTCAGGCGCGGAGGAGGTGGGCCGGCCAGGCTGCAAGGACGTGCGGGCGGCGGCAGAGTTGGCACACCGGCAGCGGGGCTGCGCGGCCGGCGCGGGCGTCCACCACGGGCGGCCGTCCACCATGGGTGGCCGCGCGTTGGCCTTCCCTGGCGTTGCACGGAGGAGCAGCGCGTGGCGTCCATGGTTGTGGCTGTAGCGTGGTCGGAGGGGCGGCGCTAGCGGGGTTGGCCGGATGTGGCACCGGCGGCGGTGGATTNCCGGATCTATCTAACTAGCGTGATGCAGGCTGCTCCCAGTGTGGGAGGGCCACCCTGGACCGTGGATATCGAGGAGTACGACGGCGGCTGTACATACGACGGCGGAGCATAGCAAAGGGTGGCGGCGGCGGCATGACTACGACCAATCTCGGCGCAAGTTATGGAGGTGCTCTACTTGGATAGATGGCGAGATGGCGGGATGCTCTACTGGAGCAACGTGCGGAGGCGGGTGATGTCTGGCTTGACAACGACCCTTGGGGGCCGGCGCGGTGGTGATCGGTCATGCATGCCAGTGATCGAGTCGCCGCAGCAGCGGCATCGAGCGGCTCTCTGCACACATTTGCTCGGCACGGCAACAACGCCACGCTTACTAGGGACTCGTGGGTGGAGGAGTTGGGCGAAAGCCCTAATCAGCTTTTTGCGGATGCTTACACTGGTGACGCCTTAGGCGCCATTTCCCTCGCTGGAGGCAGTGTTTTGAGATCCTCCTACCCACCGGGATTCTTCGGTTGAAAAACCTCACGTCGGCGGCGCCTTTGGGCGTCGTTTCCCTCCTTGGAGGCTTCGTGGAGAAGCTTCCACCCCTAAGGTTGCGAGCAGTGATGGGTTGGCTGCTACTGTCTCTTGTGGTGGTTGTCATGGTTGTTCGTTCTTGCCGTGGTGGTGGTTGGTCGCGACCCGTGGGGCCAGCGAAGGCTTGGCAGGAGACGGTCTGTGAGGACCGGCGCGGAGGCAACTGTTCACGTATGCCAGTGATCAGGTTTGTTTCCTGCAGCGATTGCCAGCTGAAGGCGTCTTCCTGCGGTCGTTGTTGTGGCGGCGCAACAACGGTAGCACCAAGGTTTTAGATGGAGATGTGGCATGTGTTGTGAGTTTTTCAACCGGCCTTGTCTAGTCGATCGACCATGGAGGTCTTGAGTTACCCGCGTTGATGTCCCAATCCAACCGGGCGAGAATTTGTTGTTTTTCTCTTTTCTTTTCTTTTTCCTGCCTATGGCCTTCTAGGGTTGTAGTCTTGTATTTTTTTCTGCTATATCAATAGAATCTCGCACTGTCTCGTGTGGTTCGTTCAAAAAAAAATCAATGTCAACTTAGACCAAGCCCCTACTGTGTTTGATTGGAACGTAGTGATGGAACTGGTCTATGCTATAGGCCGTGTTCGGATGAGGTGATCAAAAAATTGATCCCTACTTTGACCAAAGTTTACGGGGTATTAAATAAATCCAGTTTACAAAACTACCTCCACAACCCCCTGGCAAATTCACGAGATTGAATCTAATGAGGGCTTTGACCGCACGATTAGAGAATGTTTACTGTAGCAAATCATGAATTAATTAGGCTCGTTAGATTCGTCGCGTAAAGTTACACTTATCTGTGGCTGGGTTTTGTAAATAGACTTCATTTAGCACTTTATGCATGCAAGATTCCTTTGGGACCAAAAAAAAAATTATCCTGGGTCTGCCGAACACGGCCATATCTTAGAAAAATGATGAACATTACCTGCCTGACTCCAGTTTTGCTAATGGAGGCTGCAAGCTTCATCGCAACATCATACACTTCCTTGTAAGTCATCCAGGCATAATCACCGGCCTGCAACGCATGTGAATGAAGCAGTTTTAACTTCATGGAGGAGATGAAGACGAGCAGGTGACTGACAATTTGACGGTGACAGCTCGTTTTGTTGGTCTACAAATTTCGGTAGATATATATACTGACCTCGCCGTCGACCACTCTCCGGCGACCCAGCATCGGATTGTCGGGGTACTTCTCCACGGAAGAGCTGCCAAGTCACAAGGCAATCCATGGACGACGAAGCTGTTCAAGACATCATCCATGTGTACATGTACCTGAAAGGTACAGTAGCAGCAGCTAGCTGCAAGTTCACCTGAAGATGTCCCAGCAGCTATTGAGCCCCGGCGGCGCCTGCAGGAGGCCGTTCTTGGCCAGCGCGTTCCGGTATGCCGGTCCGGCAGTCTCCGTCGCCTTCTCCACTTCCACCAAGTACTTCATCTTCCCCAACTAGAGAGAGAGAGAGAGAGAGAGTGTGAGAGATGGGGGTTTGAACAACAGGTATATAGGTCGTGCTTGAAGTGTTGAGTTGACTGGAGTACAGCTGAGTTTTGTTTATACTACCGGCAGGGATTTTCATTATGTACAAGGAGGACTAGAATGAAGGGAAGCCAAACGAGTTGATCTTCTAAGGGTTCCAAATTTCGGTAATTTCAGCGGCAACCGAAAGAAAATTCCAAAATTTACTATTATACTTTTGTATGTGGTTATGGTAAACATATTACCCTAGTCATATTTTGTAATATTTTTGTGTTGCATATTCTTGAACTAAATAGATGTATAGCCATATTATTCTTCAAGTCATGCTAATTGTCGGATATCAATGTCCGACCCTCTCACCGACGGGTGGGACCACGCAGTTTCGGGAATAAGATGGGCATAGGAAAACCCGTAAACAAGGAGAATATCGGATCAGGGGAGGATCGATTTTTCCCTGACTCGACTGACCTGGTTCTGTCCCGGCCGACCTATGTCCGCCTCGGCCGACCCTCGTCCGCCTCGGCCGACCCCCGTCCGCCTCGGCCGACCCCCGTCCGCCTCGGCCGACCCTCGTCCGTCTCGGCCGACCCCCGTCCGTCTCGGCCGACCCACTTCTGTCCTGATCAACCCTACGCTATCTCGCCCGACCTCTCTTCGCCTCGCCCGAATCGGTGTGGGCCCGGGCCGGAGTGGAGTGTCAGGAAGACCCGGCATAAGGACGTGTCGCCACACGACTATGCCGCGCCCCATCAGCATTAATTGGCCTTACCGAGCACTGTCCGCCTTACCGAGCACTGTCCGGTATGGCTAAGGGATGTGACTCCCACTGTTTTGCCCGTACGCAGGCGCCGCGCGAGGAGAAGCACGACCCCAACAGCGTCCACAGCGTCCTGAACAGCATCCACAGTGTCCCGTAGGCGGCGGGGCTTCTCCAGCAAGTTTTCCATTATTTGTTATTTGTTGAACACGTCTTGTACAGCGTCACCTCCCCTGAGTATAAATAGAAAAATCAAGCCTCAGGAGAGGGGACGGAGGCACGCACAAAAAACACAACCCACGAAACACACACGCTCAGACGCATCCAGAGACTTGGGAGCCTCTCCCTCTCTCGACCGCTTGTAACCCCTACTACGAGCAACGCGAGTAACACGAGCAGATCGACACTGGACGTAGGGCGTTAGTGCCTGAACCAGTATAACCCCTTGTGTCCTCTCGCGAACCATCCGAAACCCAGACGCGCAATCCACTAAATTCACTTGTTGGTTATTTCTTACACCGACAGTTGGCGCGCCAGGTAGGGGTCTTTGCGCGTTTCGACGATCACCAGGCTTCGGATGGCCACCCGCGGATCGAGCTGGACTCCTGGGACGCAGCTGCGTCTTGGGAGTTTGGATTTCGTCATCACCGATGCCGGGGACTTGGAGAGAGTCGCTCCCACGCCCCCGGTCAACACTGCTGATGCTGACGTCGCGACCGCCACCGAGGCCCTCGCGGACATCGACATCAACACCCCTGGCGACGAGGCTAGCAGCCCTCGTTCGAGGGCCAACGAGGCCCCGCTATGGGAGCAACTCGAGGTCTTCCTGGGGCCACGGCCCACGCAGGAAGACGCGCGCTGTGTCAGGTTCGCCCTGGCGAACGTCGCGACTCAGCTTGTGGGAGGGGCCCCTCTCCCCCCGGGGATGCTGGACTCCATCCCACCGTATGCGGCCCCATACGGTCTGCGCAACGCGGCTGAAGTCGTGTCCCGCCTGGTGACACGCCTCCTGAGCCCCACCCCGGCGAACAGCGAGTTCGTCGGGGTGATCGATCACGTCTCCGAATCGGTCTTCGACCTGTTGGACGATCCCGTTTCGGAGGCGTCCGACACGGAGCTCGTCGGAGAAAGCCACCACCCCTCCCGGGAATGTTTCATGGCGGACACCCCCGACGGGGCGGAGGGAGAAGCGAGTGAGAGCGGCTCAGGGCCAGCGGGCCCTGACGACGGTCACCCGGTGGCCGACGCGCCCGTTGCTCCCGCTCCGGTTGCGGCCCAAGCCGCGGCAGTGGCAAGGCAGCCGGCCCCGCAAAGAGCGGCTACACCGCCACGACGCTCCCAAGCCGACGACGCCCGGCAACGCCGGGAGGAGCTCCAAGAAGCCCGCCGCCGGTTGGAGCAGGAGCGGGTGCGGATCGAGCAGGAACGGGAACGCATCGAGCGCGAGCTCCTGCAGGTCAGAGACGCGGCTCCGGCGCGGGAGCGCGCCCGGGACGTGCAACGCCAAATCGTCGACGATGACGGTGCCCCGCCCCCGTGTTTTGCCCACGCCGGACAGAACATAGCCGCGGCAGCCATGCTCGTGAGAGGGCTCCCGCCGCCGGTGACCCCGGAGGCCCGCAAGGCGCAGCGGGAACTCGGCGAGCTACTGGAGCGAGCCGCAGCGCAGCAGGCCGAGAGTTCGCAGTCGCGACGACGAGCATCGCAGATGGCACACCGCGGAGCCTCGAGGCAGCTGGCCGCCGGGCGCGGCGGACGCGCCCAACAAGGGGACTCGGTGCACCAGCCCCGTCCTCCCGGGGACGCGCTTCCGGTCCGACAACGGGTCGGCCCGATCCAGGATGCTCGGAGCATACTGGACGCCCGCCGGCGACGACCCCCCGCGGGCGAACCCGAGCGACCGCGAGGACGCGTTCCCCGACGAGGCGGCCGGTACGACGACGAGGACGAGGACGAGAGGACGCCGAGTCCGGAGGCGCCGGGACCACGGGCTTTCAGCCCGCGGATCCGTGCGGCTCCTCGTCCCGCCAACTTTAGAGCCCCGTCGAACTTCCCGAGGTACGACGGGGAAACCGACCCCGAGCTCTGGCTCGAGGATTACCGACTCGCCTGCAGAGCCGGAGGAGCCGACGATGATGACTTTATCATCCACAACTTGCCGCTCCATCTGGCCGACTCGGCGCGGGCCTGGCTCCAGCATGTCCCCGCCGGACAAATCGGCAGCTGGTCCGACCTGAGGGAGGTCTTCGTGGGGAACTTCCAGGCGACCTACAACCGCCCTGGAAACCCATGGGATCTCAGGAGCTGCAGGCAGAAGCAGGGGGAGACGCTACGGGAGTACATCAGGCGTTTCTCCCGGCAGTGCAACGAACTCCCCAACCTCGCTGACGCCGATGTCATCGGAGCGTTCGTCACCGGGACGACGTGCAAATCCCTCGTCCACAAGCTCGGGCGGAAGAGTCCCCGCACCGCGAAGGAGCTACTGGACATCGCTACGAGCCACGCGGCCGGCGAGGAAGCAGTGGGAGTGCTCGGCGACTTCCCTCGGGATGCCCGGCATGTCCGAGGGCTTCCACGCAAACACGTCGACTTACGCCATCCTAGAGGGCGAGCTGTACCGACGAAGCCCCACAGGAATCCTACAACGGTGTATTCCCGCCGACCAGGGTGAGGAGCTGTTGAGGGACATCCACGAGGGCACTTGCGGCCACCACGCCGCTCCTCGCAGCCTTGTCGGAAACGCGTTCCGGCAAGGATTCTACTGGCCGACGGCGGTGAGGGATGCCACTAAGATCGTGCGCACCTGCGAAGGGTGCCAGTTCTTTGCAAGGCAAACGCACCTTCCTGCACAGGCTCTACAGACGATCCCCATCACTTGGCCGTTCGCGGTCTGGGGGTTGGACATGGTCGGGCCCCTCAAAAAGGCGCCCGGGGGCTTCGACCACTTGCTTGTCGCCGTCGACAAGTTCACCAAGTGGATAGAAGTACGGCCAATCGCGACGATCCGATCGGAGGAAGCCGTCAAATTCTTCCTCGACATCATTCACCGCTTCGGCGTCCCCAATTCGATCATCACGGACAACGGAACTCAGTTCACCGGGAAGAAATTCCTGCGTTTCTGTGATGAATATCACATACGGGTCGATTGGGCTGCCGTCGGACATCCACGCACAAACGGGCAAGTAGAGCGCGCGAATGGGTTGATCCTGCGAGGGCTCAAACCCCGGATATTCGAGCGCTTGAAAAAGTTCGGAGGGCGATGGGTCGAAGAGCTCCCGGCGGTGGTTTGGAGCCTACGCACGACGGCGAGTCGCGCGACGGGTTTCACCCCGTTCTTCATGGTGTACGGGTCGGAAGCCGTACTCCCGACCGACCTCGACTACGGGTCCCCGCGTGTCCGCGCCTACGACGACAAAGGCAACCAAACCTCTCTCGAGGACGCGGCCGACCAGCTAGAAGAGGCCAGGGAAGTCGCGTTGGCCCATTCGGCGAAGTACCAGCAGTCCCTACGGCGCTACCACGCTCGGCGCATTAGGGGCCGAGCTTTCCAGGTCGGCGATTTGGTGCTGCGCCTCGTTCAAAGCAACAAGGACAGGCACAAACTCTCGTCGCCCTGGGAAGGCCCGTTCATCATCTCCCAAGTCCTCCGACCCGGCTCGTACAAGCTGAAGAACGAAGAAGGAGAGGAGTACGCCAACGCCTGGAACATCGAACAGCTACGTCGTTTCTACCCCTGATTATTCTAGGCTACTTTCCTCTTATCGCTTAAACGTACTCCTTTTCATTTCAAAGAGCGACGCCCGACCCTCACCCATTGGCCGAGGGTCGGACGTCACTCGGGGCCTAACCTGCGTCCCCCGGGTCCTTGACCCTCGGCATATTCGTGTACCCGAGACTAAGGAAAAAGGGGGCGCCAGATAACAAAGTGGCGTGCGCTCGCCGGTCGGAATGCCAAAAGGACAAAGGCCCCAGAGGCGACGGTTCTAAAGGCTCACTGGCGAACCCATTTTAGTCCGGACATACCCCGACGGCTTAATCAAAGAAACACGAAAGGCCGAGTGTTAACGACGCAGACGCTTAAGTTCATTACAAGAAATGAGTTTAACTGTCTGAAAACCAAAAGAAAAACAAAAACTAATCAGGGCGCCCATGGCCCCTCCTCTTTTGCAGTCTCGGCGGCGAGCACGGACGACAGCGGCGACACCTCCTCCTCGAGCGCGATCACCTCCGCTTCCGTCGTACCGGGAGCGAACCCGTCGGCGAGGTACTCCAGGCCGATCTCGGAGTAGTGGGAGCGAGCGACGGCGAAGGCGCGGCGCACCCCGAGGAAGAGCCCGTCGCTCGCCATGGCTCGGGCCCGAGCTGGGATGCGCTCAACGTCGGCGAGCAGCGAGCTTGGACCCCGCTCCGACCGCACCTGAAGGTCGCTGAGCACAGCGCCGACCGCCACCCGAAGCGCGTCGTACTCGTCCCCCTCCTTTTGCAGCAGTCCTTCGAGATTGCGCGCCTCGGACGTGAGGCGCTCGATCACAGCGCGATCCGCCGCCGCTGCTTCGGCCAGGGAGGCGCACTGCGCCTCGGCGTCCTCGCGGGCACCCCGCTCAACATTGAGGGCTTGGCTCGCAGCCTCGAGATCGCGGGCCTGCCCCTCGATGAGCCCCCTGGCCTCGTCTCGCTCTTCCACCGCCTGGGCCAGCTGAGTGCGGGTCCCCTCGAGAACGGCGATGACCCGGTCCCGGTCGGCCCGAAGACGCTCCGCCTCGCGGACCAGGCCCAGCCGGACTTGCTCCCGGGCCGCCGAGTCCCTCTCCCAAGAGATCAGGACGTCGCTCTTGCGCTGGTCGGCCTCGTCGGCATGCTGGCACGCCTCCGCAACCCGCCGCCGCAGGGACTCGATCTCCCGGTTGGCTGCGGCCAGCTGCCCGTCGAACTCGCCTCGCGCATCGGCACGGGCGGAAGCGGCTTCTTGGCGGGCGACCGCCAGCTGCTCCCTCAGGGCGTCGCGTTCGGCGGTGATCGAGGACAGACGGCCCCACGAGTCTTTCTCCCGACGCAGGAAGAGGGACTTGTCCCGGCTGCGGGCCATCAAAGACTGCCAAAAACAAATCAGAATCAGAAACCACTTGCGAAAAGAAGAAAGAGAAAAAGCGGACGAGGGAAAGCCTACCTCCCCGCAAGGAATGGCGACGTCACGGATGGCTTCCAGAGCGGAGTTGAGCGACCGAACCGCCAACCCGACCCCGGCACGAATCCGGGAGGCCTCGTTCTTCTCCTCGGCGTCGTCCAAAGAGAAGACGACGTCGCCTGAGGCGCGGTCGGTCCAGGTGACGCGGGGGCCCCCGAACTCCAAGGGGTCATCCCCTTGCCGGACGATCTCGCGGCCCTCCGGGGCGTCGGCGGCAGAGCGGGTCTCCTGACCCGAGCCCGACCCCACGGCGTCCTCCGTTCTCGCCGCGGGAGGAAAAGGCGCCACCACCTCGCCCGAACCAGGCGACGAGTCGGTCAAGGCGGCGGTGGCATCAGGTTCGGGGATGACTTCCCCCTCCTCGCGGTCGGCGGCATTCGGGGACGCGACCGGTGTCGGGTCCCTCTGGACCTCCTCTTCTTCGTCCACCCCCACCTCGGGCAAAAGCCCGACCTCTCGGGCCGGGGGGACGGGATCTTCCTGGTCACGATCAGGGCCGGAGAGCACCGCTTCCTCCTCCCCGGGCGCATCCCCGTCCGGCGCAGCCGACTCGGGCGGCACCCTCTCCACCTGGGGGTCGCCCAGGTTGATCCCTCGGCTCGTCGCCACCTCGGCGGTCTGGCGTGCGAGCCGCTTGATCGGCGCCAGCCCCAAAGGAGTCGCCTGACTTCCCCTCCTGCAAATAAAGGAAGCCTTCGCACACTCGTCTCGACATAGGCGAAAGAGGATCGGCGAGAGAGAGGAAAGAAACTTACCGGCTCGATATGGGAAAGCCGCGGGACGGCCGCTTGACCGGCGGAGCCGTCTCCGACCCCGATCCTTCCTCCCGCGACCGTTTGCCCCGGTCGGCCCTTGGCGAAGTCCGCCCTCGGCTCGGGGGTGGAGTTGGCGCACGTCCGCCATCGCGTGACGACCCCGTGACCTCCGGCGTGCCCCGACCGGCCGAGGACTCGCGCTGGGGGGCCGGATCGCTCCAATCGGATCCAGTGGAGGAGTCCGAGGCATAATCGAAGCCCCCCTCGAAGGGGCCTTGATCCTCCCTCCACAGCCCATCCTGCCGAGCCTGCCGACGTCGCTCGCGGTACTCCTCCTCGGCCTTCTCGCGGGCCAGCCGCTTCTTCTTCTTCTTCGCCTTGTCCTTCTCCTTCTTCAGACGGGCGGCCTCCGCGCGCGCACGGTTCGCGGCCCGAATGGCCGCGTCCTCGGGAAGCGGGGGTCGGGAAACCCTGAACGACAGGGGGTGCTGAAGAAGAAGAGGTTCAGATGAATCTCCGGATTGAAAGGAGGAACGGCGAAGGCAAAGGAAAAACCCCGACAACTAACCTGGATGAGGGAATCGCCCATGGGGAGCATGACAGGGTGATTCGGCAACGGGTACCCCGCGGACGAACGCTGGACCGCTTCGCGAAGGCGGGCGACCATCTCCTCGACGGAAGGTTCCCCGACCGCCATTACCGACCCTGTCCAGTCTGCCGCCAGAGTCATCTGGTCCAGTCGCAGACGGCGGGCCATCAGGGGGAGGACGCGGCGCGAATGGTACGCCGCGATAACCCCAGGACCGGTAACTCCGAGCTCGCGAAGCCGGGCGACCGCGTCACGAAGTCCGGTCAGGTGAGGCCGCTCCTCCTGGGTCGGGCCCCAGTGCCAGCAGTCCGGCCGCCCCTCGATAAGCCTTCCCGTGAAGGCCGGGAAGGGAGCGCCCGGATCGCTCCGCAAGTAAAACCACCTCGGTTGCCACCCCTTGTTGCTGGAGATCAACGGGAGCGAGGGGTAACTCTCGCCCTGACCGGTGCGCAGCCGCACCCCGGCGCAGCCGTGTGGCCTCGGCCGCCCCTCCGCCTTCACTTCCTCGACATGGAAGTAGGACCTCCAGAGGTTGAAGTGGGGCTCGATGCCGAGGAACCCCTCGCACAAGGCGACGAAGACCGCCACGTGAAGCAGGCCGTTGGGATTGAGATGATGGAGCTCGATGTCGTAGTAACGCAGGAGCCCGCGGAGGAAGTAGTGAGGAGGAAGTCCCAACCCCCGCTCATGGAAGGGGACAAAGGATACCACGTACCCGTCCGCCGGAGCAGGGACCTCCTCGTTCCCCGGCGCCATCCATTCCACCAGGTCGGTTCGCGGGCACAGAAGCCCGCGCCCCACCAGGCGCTCGAGCTCGCTCTCCGTGACGGAGGAACGGGACCAGGCCATGACCAGCAGGCGGGCGGAAGGGGAAGAAAGGTATGGGCTCTCCCTTGCAGGCGGCGGCGGCGATTTGGGGGCAGGCGGGCGGAAGAAGAAGAAAGGCTCTCCCTTGCAGGCGGCGGCGGCGATTCAAGGACAGGCGAGCGGAGGAAGAAGAAGGTCCGGGCCCCCCCCCTCTCTGCCTTAAATGGGCAGGTGAGGGAGTAGGCGCGACGCCTCGGGTCTCCCACCTGCGCCTCGGCTCGCAAAGGCCACGCGGCCCACGACGCGCGCCCTCGATCTCCCACGTCTCCCACGTCTCCCACGTCCCGAGATTCACGCCCAGGCTCTCTCTCTCAACCCCTTCGCATTCCATATCCTGCCTCTCTTTTATTTATTCCGCGTCTATTCCCGTTTCCTTCTCTTGCGCGTTTATTTTTCAGGAAAAACAAAACAAGCCCGGGCCGTTCTTAGGCCCAAGGGACTCGACGCGAAATCGAAAAAACAGCCCAAGAGTTCGAAGGCCGGCCCTAGGGTCCGACGGCCGCTCTGAAGCGTCCGAGCGAAGGGGCAGAAATGGGCGGGCCCACTAGAGGCCGTAGTCTCGGCACACGGGTGTCGAGGACGCCCAGACCTGCGTTCGAGCCTAAGATTCCTGACCCCATGTATCTCCACGAAGAGAGGCGACGAGCCCCTGTGGTCGGTCGAACGACTACGGGAACTAAGGGGGTCGGGAACTCTGGGGATTATCCGAGGTCGATCACCAGTTGATCCGACGGTCCTCTCTCGGAGGGGGACCGAGGCCTCGCTCGATCTAGCCCGTTAGTAGCTCACCGGGAGCCGTGTTTCGGCCTACGCGGTAAAACACGAGGCATGCCCTTACCTTCCGTCCCGCGAAGGGATTGCGTGAGGGGAAAACGATAAAAAGACGAAACGGCTTCCCGCCCGACCGACTCGGGGGCGCACGGGGGAGCTGAAATCGCAAAAAGAGGCCGACTGCGCGGCCGCAGAAAGACACCCCGAGTCAACCAGATTCCTTTATTTCTCAAATAAGGGCAAAAAGTACACGTGGCCAAGGGCCGTGAGATAACACAAACGGGTTTCGCCACCCTCGGTGACGAAATCAAGCGACGAAGGGCGCAGGAGATCCGATGCAACAAGAAGGGCCGAACTGCGAACATCGCAGTCCTTCTTGTAGCATCTCCCCGCCCGCCGACGCCACGAGGGGAACTCGGCGGAGGATTACGCTGTGGTGCCGTGACAACGGAGCGTCACCACAGACTCTCTCCAGCGTCCTGGGGCCGACGGTCGCCGGCATCGGCATCACATCGGCACCCAGGAAAGAAGAGGGAGCGCGCAGGTGGCTGTACACGACCCCTGCGACTGCCCTGGCGAGGCGAGTCGGGGGAACGGCGACACTTCCGCTCATGCACTCCCCCTCGAACCCGTTCCACCGCCACCGAGGCAGGGCGAACGGACGGGAGGAGTCGTCGGAGCCAGAGCCGTCCTTCACTTGCGACGCCGAGCAGCACTCCTCCATGCCGGAACTCCCCGAGGTCGCAGTCATTCTTGTGGCATCAAGCGACTAGTCTCTCGCCCCCCGGACCAGGGGGACGCCCTCGAGGCGGTTCACCGACCAGGGATCTCATGCTAACAAGAGAAAGAAGAAGCAGGATAGTTGCGTGCCCCAGGAAGACGGCCCGGGGGACCCTATTTATAGCCCGAAGGAACCTGAGTCAGCACTCAGGCCGGGTACGAGAACGCGCCGCGTGGCCCTCCATGCAAAGCGACAGAGCATCACCAACGAACAGTGAGCTCAGAAAGGACGACATGACGACTCAGAAGGGAGACAGTGCCTCTGAGAAAAGCGGATCATGGTCCGGTCCATTGGACAAAACACGGCGTCATCCTGTAGGGACCGAACAGGGATGACGAACCTTACATCAGCCTATAGGCGAACCGCCGTTCCCCTACAGGCTCGGGGGCTACACCCACCGGGTGCGCTCGCGCGCCCCGGTGGGAAAAAGGACAAACTTTACTTCAGCCTATAGGCGAACCACCGTTCCCCTACAGGCTCGGGGGCTACACCCGGTGGGTGCGCTCGCGCGCACCCCCGAGTGACATCTGAACAGGCATCAAGAAAGAGCCTACACGGAGAACCACCTGTCCTCCGAGCAGGCTCGGGGGCTACTGTCGGATATCAATATCCGACCCTCTCACCGACGGGTGGGACCACGCAGTTTCGGGAATAAGATGGGCATAGGAAAACCCGCAAACAAGGAGAATATCAGGTCAGGGGAGGATCGATTTTCCCCTGACTCGACTGACCTGGTTCTGTCCCGGCCGACCTATGTCCGCCTCGGCCGACCCTCGTCCGCCTCGGCCGACCCCCGTCCGTCTCGGCCGACCCTCGTCCGCCTCGGCCGACCCTCGTCCGTCTCGGCCGACCCCCGTCCGCCTCGGCCGACCCTCGTCCGTCTCGGCCGACCCACTTCTGTCCTGATCAACCCTACGCTATCTCGCCCGACCTCTCTTCGCCTCGCCCGAATCGGTGTGGGCCCGGGCCGGAGTGGAGTGTCAGGAAGACCCGGCATAAGGACGTGTCGCCACACGACTATGCCGCTCCCCATCAGCATTAATTGGCCTTACCGAGCACTGTCCGCCTTACCGAGCACTGTCCGCCTTACCGAGCACTGTCCGGTATGGCTAAGGGATGTGACTCCCACTGTTTTGCCCGTACGCAGGCGCCGCGCGAGGAGAAGCACGACCCCAACAGCGTCCACAGCGTCCCGAACAGCATCCACAGTGTCCCGTAGGCGGCGGGGCTTCTCCAGCAAGTTTTCCATTATTTGTTATTTGTTGAACACGTCTTGTACAGCGTCACCTCCCCTGAGTATAAATAGAAAAATCAAGCCTCAGGAGAGGGGACGGAGGCACGCACAAAAAACACAACCCACGAAACACACACGCTCAGACGCATCCAGAGACTTGGGAGCCTCTCCCTCTCTCGACCGCTTGTAACCCCTACTACGAGCAACGCGAGTAACACGAGCAGATCGACACTGGACGTAGGGCGTTAGTGCCTGAACCAGTATAACCCCTGGTGTCCTCTCGCGAACCATCCGAAGCCCAGACGCGCAATCCACTAAATTCACTTGTTGGTTATTTCTTACACCGACACTAATCATTTATTTAGATAAAAAATTAGAAAATAATGCATTTTGAAAACGAAATTGAAAACCTTGCTTTAATTCTGATAGAGAGCAGTAGGGCAAAATAAAATTAAAGCTTATAACATTTTCCGCAAAACTTCCCACCTTTGTTCACACAATTACATTCCCACGAAGCCCACGGTAGAATAGAGAATGAGGCATCATTCTCGGTTTAAAAGCCCCACGTCTCACTTGGTCACTTCTGAGAACCGAGTTGGAAGTACACATTCAGGATCGTGTGCTACTATGCTAAGATTATGTACTAATTATTAAATTTGAAATATGTATGCAAGACTTGGGTAATATTCCTCATTGTGAGTAATATTAATATGTTCTAGGATTTGCAGAAATTTAAACATTGCCATTCTCTCTCATGCCTTCTAATTTGTTGTTCTTGGTTGAATCGCTCGCTGATCTGCCCCTCCTCACGAAACCCTGAAAAGAGAAAGGAGGATTAAGTTTGCATCCAAACCAACACACAAAAGGAAATTACAACAAGCACAGCGTGTTACGCCCTTACGCTGAGCAGTCGAAGTCGGGCTTCGTCGGGATGAAGCCGACGGGGACCTTACATGAGGCGTGGAGCCCGGCGGCGCGGCCGGGGTCCATCTTGCCGGCGGCTTTCACCTCCGACAAGATGCAGGCGCAGAGCGCCCTCCGCTGCGCGGCGGTGTCGGCCATGAACCTGAGGTCGGCGAGGCCCGTGCAGCAGTGCGGCGTGACCGCGGGTTCCTCGCCCACCACGTACGGCACGCAGTCGCTGAAGGCCTGCTGCGCCATCTGGCAGGCGTCCTCGTCCGACGCCGCGGCGAGGGCGGCGAAGAGCACGGCGGCGGCCACGATCGCCGACAGGTACCGGGCTGGCGTCATGTTGCGACTGGGCGACTTGTCGACAAGGATACAGTTACTTATACAGATGCTTTCCAGTCTACACAATCCATATACGGCGAGAAGGTAGCACCGTTATTTAAGGATGGAATGTTTTTCTTTTGGATATTGATGTGACTCAGACTCACCAACTGTAGTTTACAGTCTTTGAATTCTTTCCTAAAGTTGGAATTGGAAATCATTTGTTTCCTAGTACATACTGCAAATACCATGAGATGGCAGGAAGCAATGCAATGTCTAGAGTAAACTACCATCATCTTATGGATTGATAAAATAGCTTCCACATCTAAAGGCTGGAAATTAATTACTGGATTCATAATATAAAAGAGACACATCTATACCCTTTTATAATCAGCAGACCTGAATTATTATGGTGTACTCCCTCCATTCCCTTTTATAAGGCGTCATTTGATTTGGCACGGTCTTCTAAACTATATCTTGACCATAAATTACTCTTCTAATATATTGTTACTAGATATAAAATTATAGTCACAAGGATCTATTTGAAATACAAATTTAATGGTACCACTTTTGTATCGCTAAACACATATATTTTTAAAATAATTGTTACTAGATATATTTTTTCCACCAAGAGATTGTTTTTCCTTTTTAAAACTGAAAAATATCCCATAAAGAAAGAGGGATGAGGTAAAATTACTATATTAATCGTTGAACAAGGAAACATTATTGTATCTTCATCATGCTACTACTCCCTTCCAATAATGCACCTCAATAAGTTGTTTAAGAGAAGGGTTCGCTAGCTTTTTTTAGCACTTTAGTTGCCACTGCTCTAGCAGAGTACCAATACCCTCTACTCCTATATTTCCTTTTCTTTTTCTTCCATTTCTCTTCCCTTGTGCAGTTCAACTCCATTTTCACATCACAGGTAATTCAAATTTTCATGTTTCTACTGCTCACAATTCAAGAACACTTCAAACTCGGCATTTTTTGGGTGAGCTTTTTTTCTTTGGATTTCAATCTCGGCAACTTGAGAAAGTGACAAGGCAAACTGCTCGACTGCTCAAGACAAGAGTGGCATAAGGGGACCTGTGAACTAACCATACAATTAATTCTGTCAGCAATGGCAAATCTGGGCAAGGACACTGAAGTCTGAATTTCAGAATATCCTCATATATTCGATGATCCTATGCTCTGTAACCTGAAGCATGAGTCCTTGGCTCCTTGTACACCCCGGATTGGGGCCAACTAGTGACTATTGTACATGGTTATTAGAGTTCATAGCCATGAATTAGAGTGTTGCAGGTGTGTAACTATGTCATGATCTCAATCAAAATGTTGACAACGTGTGCCACACAGCTAAACACCCAACAACCGATGAATGGTCCAATCCCAATGAAAACACAGAAAGACATCGCCACTATACTGTCTGACTACCAACAGCCTGCCTTCAGTAACCCCAATCTGAAACACACTACAAAGAGTAATCCAATTCGCTCCAAAAGCAAACAGATAAACACCCCAAGCTATCAACATAGATCTCAACTATCAATACAAGAGCCTATGCAAAAATAATATAGAACATAGACTAGAAATACAATTTAACGAGGCACAAACTGGAGCAAGTCATGGTGATCTGCTCTGCATTCCATTGTTTTGTTTTTACAATTGCTGAACATATAACGAGGATGCAGCAACTGAATAACCACATCTGTTCACTCTAGCAGCTGCAGGCAGAGATCATCGAGATGCTCTGAACATTCTGGATCGAGTACTGTATAGTCTCAACTCATTTTATTCCCGAGAGGCCTAGAGGACAAAGCGGAACGCATTTTTAACGGTATATATCAAACACATATAACTAACACACGATTAGCATCATAGAACGAATCCAACAGCATCATACACACGATCCGATTGCCAGGATTCCTTCTCGCAGTCTCACCTCGCGGCAGAGCAGTTCAGAAATCGGAGCAGCGGCCGCCGCGTTCCCAGTCGCCGTACCGCGTGGGCTCGGGCCCGCGCGGGCCGCCGATCTCGCCGGTGGCCTTGTTCACGTGCACGCCGCCATCATCCTCCTCCTCCTCCTCCTTATCCTCCCCAGCGTCGGCAGCGCCCTTGCCCTCCGCGGCTTCCTCTCCCTCCACCTTCCCAGCGGCGGCCTCCGGCGCGGACGCCGCCGGCGGATCCGTGGAGGGGACGGAGGTGGAGAGCGCGAGGCGGAGGAGGAGGGCGGGCGTGGGAGGAGGCTGGGACCGGTGGGAGAGAGCGGAGGCGGACGCGGAGGCGAGGCGGCGGAGGTTGGCGGCCATGGCTTGGCTTGCTTTCGCTGCCGTGTCGCGGACGTGCGGTGCTCCCTCTTCCGCGGCGGCGGCTCTCGCGTCGTGTGCGCGATCAAAAGGAAAGGAGGGCGTTGAGCAGCCCAATTTGAGAAATGTTACCCGGCCCTTTTGTTGGTCCAGTTCTAACCGACCCATTAATTAACAAACGGGCCTCAGATATGCCGCGGATTTGAACAGCCCAATATGGCAACGTTACGGGCTTACGGCGAGTCAGTGATGGCCAACACATCCGGTCCAGTCCAGCTCTTGCCGTGATTTTCTTTTCTTCTTTGAAAAAAAAAGGTGTGTTTTTCATCCCTCAAGTATGGCACAAGTGTGACATTCATTCCTTATGTCTTAATCGGTGTAAATCAATCCCTTAACTAACTAAATTGATGTATTAATCACTCCTACCTCAGCTTTACAATACTTTAATATCATTTAACAATGATTTATACCAATCGTTTGGCAGATCAATGATTAGCCATGTCATATGCTGAGTCAGAATATAAAGTCTAGAAGAAAATCATAATCTCTAATAAATTGGTTATCCTACAAATTAAAACTTCACAAATGATGTAGATTTAAACCTAGCGCGGTTGTATCACATGACACGAGGAGGTTATGCCCTCCTATGCCATGCCTTGAAAATAAGGTGACAATGGTTAGATTACTTGTAACAAAGGAAAAATCAGAATTTTTCATAGAAAAATAATGAAATCACTTTGCACAGAATTGTTATAATGATTGACTCAATATATGACATAGCAAAACAATGATTAGTCAAATGAGTACATGTCACAAATTACAGTCAAATGTTACCAATCCATTGTTAAATCAAGGTTGGGATGGTAAGTGCACCAATTTTATTAGTTAAAAGGTTGATTTGCACCAATTGAAGCGTAAGGGATAAATGTCACACTTTTGCAATACATGAGGGATGAAAAATACACCGTTTTCCTTCTTCTTTATTTAGTCTCTCGGCTCATAAAATAAGCGTCGTCATCTTAAGAGTTGAGATCCATGAATGACGCACACTATCTTAATTCTTACAGTGGATTATTGCACATGGCGCCTCATCGACGCAATCGGTAGATTCAGTAAACCGTGCAACGGTAACGATCAGAGCGTGGAGGATTGGAGAGAAGTCCTTGTCCGAACGGGGATTTGAGATCTCGGTGATGTTTGAAGTTTGAACCGGTGAAAAACTCGCAGCTAAGCTTAGCAGAACCACATCAGAACATTCGTGGGGTTACTTCTCCATTTATCCTTCTTCACCATTTACCGCCACCACCGCGGTCTCCGATCCGATCGCCCAGTAAAAAATCCCACGTGCACGCTGCCGTACGCCGTACGGGCGTGTCGACCCAGAGGAAACCGGTTGCCAGCTGCGTCGCCGTCTGGTCGTCGCCCGGTTCCCCTTCGGCCCTTCCCGGTTGCCATTCGTGCGGCGAAGGTTCAGAGTGACAGGTCAGGACTTCGCTGCGGCCACTGATATATCTAGCTGCATGGATGCTTCATGCACGAGAAGGAAATCATAAATTCAGGTACTAGAACCAGGCGACTATTCTTCTGACTGACGACGATCTCGGCTACCAGTCCCCATATTGTTCCCGTCTCCATTCAACGGCGATTTGCCGGTACGTTCTTCTCTTCCATCGCACGCTGCGACCTTTCTCTCCCCTGGGTCTCTCTCTCGCTCACGAGAGAACCTCGCAGCCCAGTGGCGGTCAAATCATGCATGATCGCCACAGTTCTTCTTTTTTGAACAGTTTGCCCTATATAAAAACCATGTTCAACTCGTTACTCGTCACTGCACGGGAGCTGATATATATCAAAAAGGAAGCTTCTGCGAGGAGAGCTGGGAGCTAGCGTAAGCTACTCGATCGATATGGAAGCTGACCAACCAAAAGGCCGCGGCGGCGGCGGCTCGTCGAGGCCACCGGCGGCTCCTCCCGCGGAAGCCACCAGGGCCGGGCCGCCGCAGCAGCAGGTGAAGGTGAAGCACATCGTCACGAGGGAGGTGAGCACGGACGAGGCCAACTTCAAGGACGTCGTGCAAATGCTCACCGGCAAGGACTCCGCGGCCGCGCGCGCCGCGGTGGTGGCCGACGACGGCGCGGGCTGGAGCAGCGGCGGCGCCGCCGTCGCAAGCGGCGGGAGAGCTGGGGTTAGGAGTTCGTCGGGTGCGGTTGTGTCTCGGGACAACGTCGCAGCCGGGGCGATGCTCCCGCTGGAGGACGGCATGAGACGGTGGTGGCACGGCCCGTGAATGGTCGCATGCATGCATGCGCCGCCATCGGTACGGTGCGCCATCAAATATTCTTGTGCTAGCTTCTGTGCTCCATTTTTTTCTTTTACTTCAGTTGCTATATAAGTAGAGAAATTAATTAAACTATTTTTCCCTGTGATCGATCGTCGTTTGAATTTTTGCAACTGAAAGTAGAGAATGTTTGCTAGCTTGTTGGGTGACTTAATTCATTTAGTTTTATCAGGACGTGTAACTGGAAAGATTATGATTCTTCTTTAAAATCTAGATATGATTCTGAAGTTTAATTAATCATTTTGCTTTACTATAAGAGAATGAAGCAATTGCGACTGCTTGTATTATCTCATTCCTCCAATTCCCATGGGGATCGATTCAAGCGAGAAGCAAGAAATTTGCTGCTCAG
The DNA here is from genome assembly GCA_004135705.1 of Alloteropsis semialata. Taxonomy (NCBI): domain Eukaryota; kingdom Viridiplantae; phylum Streptophyta; class Magnoliopsida; order Poales; family Poaceae; genus Alloteropsis; species Alloteropsis semialata. The sequence goes on from CM014273.1 coordinate 62,823,605, forward strand.
CCATATACTAGTTTATATGCCATGTATATATATCAGTTGGAACTTTTGGAACCGGAATTTGATCTGAAAACAAACAAATGGAAAGGACATCATGCACATGTGCTGAAACTACCACTACGGCCAATTTGGGCACAACTGACTTATGACTTATGAGGTTTAGTTAGCGATACCAATTAATAAAGACGATAGATATATTAGGTTATCCACAAACCCAACATACAGTTCACACACATACATATCAAACAACTAGCAAAAGTACCATTTGCATCGGCTGTACGATTTAACAAGGTTTCGAGTCCTAATTTCCACCAATTTAGATGGATATGTGTAGTGCATCCCTATAGATGATGGCTCGTGTCAAAAATACGTCAATAATCGCGTGACCAACCTCGCGCAACTCTCAACTCTCGAGACATGTTTGTTTTCCACCCAAATTATATGATCCTACTTATAATCTATAAGTTGGTGGAAGGAAATTTATTGGAATATACTCCCTACATTCTAAATTGTAAGTTATTCCAAACTTTTTGGAAAGTTAAAATATCTGAAGTTTGACCAATTACTTACAATTTAAAATAGAGCGAGTAGTAACATATAATTTTAATTGTAATAATCTGAGGCATGTTTTGCTCTAACTTAGGAAACAAAGAATCCTCCCGTTGCACCCAAAAAAAAATCCGTGCTAAGCTGCATGCGAAGAAGTTTGAATAAGAGATACAGAGTACAAACGGGCCTAAGACTGGGCCTCTATCAATGCCTCTAAACATGGGCCGAGTAACCCTGAACCCTAAGTCTAGCCCATCTAAGACAAAGTTTAAAAACAAAAGGCTAAGTTTGAGTAAGAAATACAATTAACGGAGCTGTAGTGATAGTATATATAGTTTTCAAGACAGAAAGATTTTTTTTTTTGCAAAACACATTGCACACGCAAACTCACATACACGTACGCATACTCACCATATAAATGCACACGCTGCTTAAATTTTACACTAGGAAATTATGCAGATGGTAGAACATTGCTGTACATGGACTCAGAAAAAGCGATGCTTATATCCTCCAACTGAGTTCTCATCATAATATATAAATCTTGAGTGTAGTGGAACTAAGCTACACTTAGTTGGTTAGGTTTCTTGTGGTGGAACCTGTCCACCTGGGTTCGAGTCTCCGATTCAGCATAGGTGTCACATTTTTTTGGATTTATTTCAGGATTTAACTGACGTTATTCTTTTAGTGGTAGGTGACATGCCCATCGATAGCGAGACACCTGTGGTGACTTCGTTAATTTCAAGATCGAAACAGCCATGCCAGTCTCTTAGAGGTGCTCATAGAGGTAGGATTTGTGTGCGTGTATTCATATGGGTGAGTGGTAGCTGACATACCCATCGATAGCGAGACGCCTGTGGTGACTTCGTCAATCTCAAGATCGAAACAGCCAGGCCAGTCTCTCGGAGATGCTCATAGAGGTAAGATTTGCGTGCGTGTATTCATATGGGTGAGTGTACGTGCGTGTGTGAGCATCTGCGTCTGTACTGGTCTTTCAAAAATAATCTTGACTTCTTGAGTGTAACAACCACAACGATGATGGGACGACAGCTAGAAATCAGAACAATTGTGAATCACTTTTCTGGTTTCCCCAACCACCAGAATTATTTGTCAATGCATGGCAAATGCGCCTGGAGAACTTACAAGGGAAAGGTTCATAGCATTGCATCCAGCAGGTTGATACAACATGGTCCGGTTAGGTATCCGGACGGGGACTATGTGAGGTGACAAGTGGATGAAACAGATCCCTTCTTTTCTTCTTTGCTAGTAGTACCTTTCAATCAAGAACATGTTCTTGCATAAGTCTACATACTCTCTCAACTATATAAAAAGCATCTGCACGTGCATCATCGTCTCTACTTTAGCTTTACCATAAGATTCGCTGATGCCATGCAAAATAAAAACAGGTCCATTTTTCTATAAAATGGCAATCCCTCGCGTAAAAATATTTTCAATTTCCATCAAAATTAGCACGGATCCCCGATGGTTTCCTATATATTTTCCTGTCAGGTTCTCATGTTTCCCTGTCGGTCTGGAAATTTTGTTTTCCAATAGTGGGATATTTCCAATTTCCATTATATTTCTACCATATGGTTGTGATAATAAAAACAGTTTGCATATGGGAAGGAAAATTGCTCCTGGCTCAGCTCTCGTATTTTTCATTGAGATAAGGCCGGCTTCTTTGGGTTGCCCATCAATCTCACCGCGAATAAAAGCACGAGTAAAAATATTTCCAATTTCCATCAAAATTAGCACGGATCCCCGATGGTTTCCTATATATTTTCCTGTCAGGTTCTCATGTTTCCCTGTCGGTCTGGAAATTTTGTTTTCCAATAGTGGGATATTTCCAATTTCCATTATATTTCTACCATATGGTTGTGATAATAAAAACAGTTTGCATATGGGAAGGAAAATTGCTCCTGGCTCAGCTCTCGTATTTTTCATTGAGATAAGGCCGGCTTCTTTGGGTTGCCCATCAATCTCACCGCGAATAAAAGCACGAGTAACTCTCTCCCTTCTTTCCTAATTATAGTTCGCTTTGGTTTCGATAAGTTTACCAAAAATAATAAACACTTTATAAATAATAATAATGAAACTAATTTGATGAAGTAGGTTTGGTGCCCTTTTTTTTTCTAAGACTTGGTCAGCTTAGCCAAATTTTGATAGATTGTGGACAAATCTAAACTGTGTTATAATTTGGAATAGATGAAGTATTTTACATGTTTTGCTTTCAGAAGAGTGAACCACACACACACACACACACACACACACACACACACACACACACCACACACACACACACAGAGTAAATAGTCTACAAACCAGAGGAAAAACATAATAAAATTATTCACACCGCGACGAGTCAAAAATCACGGCTGCTTTGTAACTTTGGAACATTCTAAAAACACCACTTGCTGACAGAGCCATGAAGGGCCTCTCTTGCTCTCAGAGCCACTACCACCCCGAATGCGCCCAAAGCAAAGCCTCCCGATGAGGTTGATCGAACTGGGAGGATCGGAGAATGAAGACACCGTCAGAGCCGTCGAGATCATGACAGGCCGACGATTTACGCGACGCAAGTGGGCGATGCAAGCTAACTCGAACGACCCAGCTAGCGAAAGGTATATATCCTAGCTAGTCTCTCTTTTGTACCCATGCATCGATCGAACTGGTCCGAGCGATGGCGAAACCGTTGGGAAAACACGTACGCCACGTTGCACACGGTCCACACATGCTGACCGTTAGTCCAGAGCTGTCGTTGGACGATCGGAAAGACTGGCACCATCAGCAAAATCGCCATCCTTGTTCAAAATCACCCTTTCTTTTTTTCGAACGAAAAAAAAAATCACCCTTTCGTTTAATTTTTCTCTCTTCGATCTTTAGTAATTAGTAATAGGTGTTCGATCTCGTGTCAAAACAAGGGACGACGAGAATGGAAGAGCACGCAGCATCTGGGCTAGTGTGCCGCCGTTTCCACTCACGCCGGTGCGTGCGAAGCTTCGGTTCAGCAGTCGCGTGCCGCTACAGGGGGTCTACGTAGCAGGTAGAGAGCGAGCGATCCGTCGTCGACGCAGCAAGTTGAGATCATGGCGCATAGATCCCGATCGATTTCGGCATCTCGCATTTCCACATTGCGTCGTCCATGCATGGAGACTTGACAGCGCACGCAGCCCAACCACTCGACCGCGCGTCCGTCCCCAGTTCGGCACCGATCGAATGCATGATACGGGCGCGGCGGGCGGGCGGCATCCGGCATGCGAATCCGCGACCGACCGATGCAACAATATTTAACGATGCCAACAGCTACACGCACCCACCAACCCCGGCCGGGCCCTGGCCAGCCAAAGTCGCGAGCTAGCTAGCTAGCGGCAGCCCTGGGCCTGGAACAGTGGAACGTAGTGGCGTCGTCGTCCCAGCCCCATGCATCCCGAGGCGTAGCGGAGCTGCTCTCCCGTCGCCACCGCAATCATCCATGCTCCGCGCCACCAGTGTCAGTGGTTGAATGATCAGCGGGCGTCGCGTTCGAAAGCAACGCGGGGCCGAACGGATCGGTGCAGTGCCGTGAGCTGCTCGCGCTGCCCCTATTACTAACTAGCTAGCTCGCCAGCTAGCTCCAAGACGCCCGTGCCACCACTGGCCGCCGCCGCCGGCGGCATCAGACTGGTGGTCACTCGTCGTCAGAGAGGGAGGCCAGAGGGTGGCGCCGAACGAGACTGTGTGCTGCAGACGTGGATAGAGCTAGCTGCGTGACGACGAGTCGGCTACAGGACGAACATCGGGGGTGTGGCGCGGCCGCCACGCGGGCACTGCATTGTTGGGTGCGTGTCGCCGTCTCACAGAGCTAGGATGGCTTGCGACCTCTGATGACTTGCTGCTGGGTACTGGTCGTCGTCGTCTCCATCCAAATTTTGCGGCCTTTCGTTCGGGTGGCCGAAGCGGAGCGTCTTTTCACGACAGTTAGGACGATGATGGAGCGATGTGATGGTGGTGGTGGCGTTAGGATTAGTGGATTACAGTGGCAATGATTGAAGCAAGGGGCAGTGGAAGCTACTGTCTCTGGTCTTTCTAGCTTGGATAGGCTTCGTTCTAGCAGTTCGCTGCAGCAAGCACTTGTCACAAGCAATCTGGATAATATTCCACTTTATTTGAGCAGCAACGATCACATCGGTGCCGGTCCTTTAAGATGCTCTACTAGAATACGTACTACTGGCCGGTTACTTCTGGTGACTGGTGAGGGACTAGAATAGTGCTATTCCGTTATGCATGTAGGTGTGATCGAATTGTGATTAGTACGTGCACCAACGATCACTTGTTTAATTAGTCGACCGATGAGGCACCAACAACCCTGATGCCATGGCTTTTGTTACCACCTTTGCCAAAGCGTGATCACTGTCCGGCACACTGCGATGCGTACATGTATATATAGTAGGTCCTAAAATCCTGATGTGCTGCTGCTGGTCCCTGCGTGCTCTACCTCGATCTTGCATGCATCAAGTGGCCTGAGTTTTTTTTTGCCTTTTCAGTTTGGGATGATAGCTCAAGTGGCCTGAGTTGGGCCTTGTTCCATCGCTTTCTCATCAGCCTCGCCGCATCAAAGTGCAGTGAGCACAAGTTAAGCATATGCTATAGCAGTGCACACTTGCTGTGCCGATGCGCCTACACATGCTCCAAATTCTCCAACCCTTCAAAGTGGATCTACACATTGGAGAGGTTTGCATTGTTTGGGTTAATGATGGTGGTGGTGATCTTGGTGAGAGCCGGGCCCCTAGCTGCTAGCTCCTCTCTCTCTCTCTCTCTCTCTCTCTCTATGATTATATTCAGTTAAGCTGTTGTGTTGGCACCCACTGGCACAACAGTACCCGAGTTTAAGACGGGCCCGTACTCTCCCCCATAGTGCGCGGTTTGTTTTTGGAAACACTTGCAAGCATCAGCAACGCACGCTCAGCATGCTGCTCAGAAACCTAGCGGCACCTTTTGTCCATTTGATCGGGAATTAAATGCTGCAGCGAGCTCACTGGTGGGGGTGCAACGTCACAGCGCTGTAGCACCTCCATCCGTGTCTGGCATTTTCCCGTGGAACGATCGATGGACACACACAAGCCAATTGTTCATTCATCTGTACTACGTACCTTTGCCATTTTTATATTTATATTTTACTTATTTTGTTTTATTTTTTTGCTATGCAAGTTGGTCTGCAACTCTGCATAAATATCACGAGAGCGAGAAAGATAAGCAGGTAGAAACAAAGAAAATTTTGTAGGCTACTGTTGGTGTCTACCAAAAAAGTCTCCACAGCCCAGAAAACGAGCTGGATGCCTGGATAGTGGACACCCCTCTCTCGCTCTCTCTCCGTTTTCAGAACCGAACAGGCATCTCGTGCTCGGTTTCGTGGAACCGGAGAGCTCTAATCATCAAAGGGATAAAGATCAAGGCAGCGACGACGGCAGGTCATCAGGGTCAGCCTCTATGACAGACACCTATCCGCCATAGCCACACGCAAGCTCTCCCAGCATTTTCCATGCCACGCCATGCATGCGACACCACACCACTCCACCGTGTATAGCCATAGCCCTTTCCAGATGCAAAGGCGACGAAGGAGAGAGACGAGTGCCGGTCGCTCACGTCTGCTCACCCAGTCGCAGACCGAACCTGAACCTGAAGCAGCGCTTCCTTCCTCCCCTGAAAGACTGAAAGTCTGAAACTGAAGGCAACCTGCTACCAACCCCAAAGGGCAGCGCGCGGCGACCGGGTTTTCAGAGAAAAGGGGCCGGTCGGGAGCGGCCGGCGCGGGCAAACCCTTCCCGGCACGGGACTCGCCGTGGCCACCGGCGGGCTAATCGCCGATTAGCTGGCTGGAAAACGCTCGCCGCTCGCAATCATTCGGTTAAGACTCGCGCCTGATTGGCACCTCTACCATCAACCCATTATTGATCAATTGTTCACCAGAAAAGGAAAGGAAAGGAAAGGAAAGAAAAGAAAAGCTGGGCACAAAATCACATGGAAGTCGCCGATGATGAATGGCAAAGCCAGGGAGGAAAAAGGGGCGACCACAGCGCAGGAAATGAGCTCATCCCCGCTCCTCCTTGCCGGAGAGCGTGTCTCTGTCTGGTGCCCGGGCTAAGTAACCACCAGAACAGGACGGGCGCGACTGTTTTTTAGTCGCACCCGTTTGGCTTAATGACATGTGATTAGGTTGATGGTGAGCGGACGGTTCAGATCACGCATGAGACTTGATTTGCCCATTGGAGCGTGATCTGAGCCGTCCGATGACGATAGAATCATGGATCGTGAACCGTCCGATGCCGATCAGGTGGCGGATGGCGGGGCGGTGTGGGACCGGGATCCAGACGGAACAGGGGTCGTCGGAGGCCGCCGGCGCGGAAAGGCGGGGGAGACATGCGATGCACCTGTATGTGCGCCAGGCAGACGGGCGGGACGCAAAAGTTTTGGCGAAAGGGCGCCCGGGCGACGCGCAGGGCTCACGAGGCCGAGGCTATAAAAAGATGGCCCCGGACGGCCGGTTCGTCCAAGTGCTCTGCTTCTGACTCTGCGTGCTCGGAACCTCTCTCTGCTCTGAGCGGAGCTGCCGGTTTTTTTGGATAGCGTGGCCGGAGATGGGGAGGAGCGGGCAGCGGGTGGCGGCGCTGGCGGCGCTGCTGTGCGCGTCGTGGGCGGCTGCGGCGGCGGCGCAGGGCTACAATGCCCTCTTCAACTTCGGCGATTCCATCACCGACACCGGCAACCTCTGCACCGCCGGGAAGCCGTCGCAGATCACCTTCACGCAGCCGCCCTACGGCGAGACCTACTTCGGCACGCCCACCTGCCGCTGCTGCGACGGCCGCGTCATCGTCGACTTCCTCAGTACGTCCTGCCTACGCTCTCTCTTGACTCTCTGACGTCCGCCGCGGATTGGATAGATGCTGACGGTGGCGGCGAATGCTATGGGATGCAGGCAGCAAGTTCGGGCTGCCGTTCCTGCCGCCGTCCAAGTCGACGACGGCGGACTTCAAGAAGGGCGCCAACATGGCGATCACGGGCGCGACGGCCATGGACGCGCCCTTCTTCCGCTCGCTGGGGCTCTCCGACAGGATCTGGAACAACGGGCCCATCAGCTTCCAGCTGCAGTGGTTCCAGCAGATCACCTCCTCCGTTGCGGCAGTGGTGAGTCCCTCCCTGAGCATCAACGCGCGCCTTTAATTCCTGAAAGCCTGTCCCTCTTGCTCCCTCTGCTCTGCTCCTCCCATGCTGCTGCTGCAGTGCTGCTTGTAAAAAAGAAAAAAAAAGAAAAGAAAAACTTTACTCTCCTTGGGCCCTGCCTTGCTGCTCACGAGCTGGTTGGTGGTAAATTGGACGCAGACTGCAAGAGCTACCTGTCCAAATCCCTGTTCGTGTTCGGCGAGTTCGGCGGCAACGACTACAATGCCATGCTCTTCGGCAACTACAACACCGACCAGGCCAGCACCTACACGCCGCAGATCGTCAGCACCATCGCCAACGGCATCGAGGTGCGCTCTCGTTCGTACTACAGACACGCAGTCGATCCACACTGCCGTTGTCCTGGCGATCCGTGTCGCTGCTCGCCACTGACTGAACCATGATGCAGAAACTGATCGCGCTGGGGGCGACGGACATCGTGGTGCCGGGGGTGCTCCCCATCGGGTGCTTCCCCATCTACCTCACCGTCTACGGCACCTCCAACAGCGGCGACTACGACAGCCTCGGCTGCCTCAAGAAGTTCAACGACCTCTCCACCAACCACAACAACCAGCTCAAGTCCCAGATCGCCTCCCTCCAGGCCAAGTACGCCTCCTCCCGCATCATGTACGCCGACTTCTACTCCGGCGTCTACGACATGGTCAAGAACCCCGCCAGCTACGGTTCGTCCTCCTCCCCCTCCTCAGCTAGATGGTTAGAGAGCAGAGTACCATGTCAGCCGTGGGCGTTCGTGTCATCTCCGGCTGGCCTCGACCGCGCATGTGGCCGGATGATGGATTGGTGACGGGGACGGACGCTAGCTAGAGCAGTGTAGCACAGTAGAGAGACGAGGCTCCAGGGTCCAGGCTAGGACGCTGCCTGCGAGTTGTCACGCACCTCGAGCCATCCGTGACGGATGCCGGCTTGGCGGCTTCCGGCTGCTCTCGAGCGGCGCGCTTGGCTCTTCCGGCGACCTCCCGTCGCACAGCCACGGACCCCTGCCCATTCAATGCGCCGTCCTGGCGCCCGTCCGGACGGGAATCCCTTGTCGAGAACCCGTGTGCGAGCAGACGGCAGGCAGGGCCGTAGCGGCGCAGCCGCAGCGCGTCCATGCCATGTGCGCGACATGGGTCAGAGGCGCGCGCCGCGCAGGCCGCAGCCGACGACATGCCCGTTGCTGCTGCTCGTGCGCGCGCTGCCGGGGGAAAACGTGGACGTGGGGCGTGTCGCGCCGCGGCGAATAGAAAAACATAGGGCTTCGCGCTCGTGACGGCTGCGCCCGATCCCGACGCGCATTTGTTTAGGCGCCGGATCGAGAGCGAGCCGGAGCCGCCCCCAATTATGGGACGATGATGGTGGCGGGCGCGCCGGTCCGGTGTCGCAGGACGACGATCCGTGCAAGCGCCGTGGCGAGCATGTTCCCGGGCCGGAACCGGCCATGTTTTGTTTGCTCCCCCAACCAACACATGCGAATTCAATTTGTGCGCCGGCCACTGCTCCCGCACGTCGCCGGGAACAGGAAGCCCGGCGCCACCGTGGACGCCCCGTGTGGTCGGTGTCGGTCTCACACTCGCTTGCACTGACAACAATGGAGATGGTGTGCTCTCTTTTTGAACTTGTTCGGCTGGTTCAGCCAGAACCAGCCAGCAGTACTTTTCTCTCACAGAAAATCAGCACCAGTCACCAGCCGCCAACCAGCCAGCAGTACTTTTCTCTCACAGAAAATCAGCACCAGCCGAACCAGCACAGCCAGCCGAACGGGGTGGTGACTTGGGCCTATTTAGTTTGGTAAAAAGAGCACCAATTCAATCAAAAGCAACGCATTGAACTACGTGTCTTCTCTCTACTTTTTCAATTCCCAATGCACTTTCAATCATTGAATTCGATCAAATTCAACCAATCTAAACAAGGCCTTGGTGAGTGTTTAGTTCAGCTGGTTTTGCAAAATTTTGCATAACGCATGCTTCTCAATGCACTTTTTTTCTCTTTGTGACACGCGACCCAATGCATAAAAATACTATGCATAACAACATCTAAACACCCCCTGGGTTGGTTGGGTGCAGGATTCAGCACGGCGTTCGAGACGTGCTGCGGCTCCGGCGGCGGCAAGTACAACTACAAGCAGAGCGCGCGGTGCGGGATGTCGGGGGCGGCGGCGTGCTCCAACCCGGCGGCGCACCTCAGCTGGGACGGCATCCACCTCACCGAGGCCGCGTACAAGCAGATCACCGACGGCTGGCTCAATGGGGCCTACTGCCGCCCGGCCATCCTCCACAGCTAAGCAACAAGCAAAGCCAAGCCCCGTCAGGGACAGGCAGCAAAGCAAAGTGAGGGGGATCGATGATCGATCCATCGATGATCAAATATTTATTATATTTATTATCTGTGTCTGCATTGCCGAGAAAAAAGAAAAGAAAAGTGCGTCTCGGCAGCTGCAGCCATGTGGGAATAATTCAGTTTGGTGGTTCGTCCTTGTTGTAACTTAATTGCTGGATTCCGATTATACAAATCAATCAAATGGTATAGGTTTTTCCTTCATGGCATGGGTTTACAGTAGTAATTAGTAAAGGAGCTTCGCTTTTGCTCGGCTCTGCCGCGGCAGCTTGGCTTTGCGGCTTTGCCTGTGTGGGGCATGTGGTCGGGGTTTTTGAGAAAGGCTTTTCCGGCAGGCAATCACAACCTGACCGACGCCTGACGGTAAGCCTGTGTCAGACTATCATGTCACTCGTCAGACCCCGTGACTGAAGGCCCTCACTGACAGGGGTCTTTGCAGAAGGCTCCAACGAAGCCATCAGCAAGGGCTATCTGAATGGCACCAAAAGGGAACTGAAAATTCCTCGCGGGACAATTTTGTTAGCAGCAGTGGAGCAAAGGGAGATAGATCGGAATCAGGATAAGGTGGAGCGGAAGAACACGAGCGAGATAGGGATCCGAAGGACGGCCGACGAGGTCGCCTTCGGGTATTTGGTTTTCAGATACTGAATAGTTGATACATAATTCTCTTCACAGGTTACACTTATACTCACGCCTACACGCCTCACGCGACAGCTCACTCGGCATCGGCGATATTCCACTCCGGGCCTGTGATTCTCACATTCCTCTTCCTGGGCCGAGTTGAGAGACGAGGCCCATCAACTGGCAGATCCTGGACGGCCTCTTCTTGTGCTTCAGTGCTAACACCTCCCCCTGCTTTACTTGCTGATTGTCCCCAAACAGCAGCATTCGGAAATTGTTGCTGTAAAGCTTCCTGATCTTCCCATGTAGATAGTGACAGAGGCATGTTAGTCCACTTGACAAGTACCTGAGTGTGCCTTCGAACACCACGCATCATAGATCGCTTCTGCAAGATCTTCTCAGGAACACTCCATTTGTAAGAATGCTCAGGCAACAGAGGAGTGACCTGCTGATTAGTACCCACCAGCTTTTTCAACTGTGAAACATGAAAAACTGGGTGCACCAATGAAGAGTCAGGTAATTTCAGTTTGTAAGCAACGGATCCAATCTTGGACAGCACCTGAAATGGACCAAAAAATTTGAAAGCCAGCTTCTGATTAGATCTTGGAGCTAAAGAAGATTGGACATAAGGTTGAGCCTTGACAAACACCCAATCCCCTATTGCAAAAACTCTTTCAGAACGCTTCTTGTCAGCTTGCCTCTTCATACGATCCTTGGCTCGAATCAGATGCTGTCGAACCAGATCACACATCACACGACGTTCTTGAAGCCAGTCTGATAGATCAGCCGAGTCCACAGCTTGCTCAAGTGACAACCCAAAATGTCTCGGTTCATGTCCATAAAGAACAACAAAAGGCGACTTGCCAAGAGCAGAATGCACACTGGTGTTATACCAAAACTCAGCCAAAGAGATCCACTGACTCCAAGTGGCTGGACAGGCATGGACAAAACACCTTAAGAACGTTTCCAAACACTGATTTACCCTCTCGGTTTGTCCATCAGACTGTGGGTGGTAAGCAGAGCTCATTTGCAACTTCACATCTGCTAGCTTGAACAACTCTCTCCAAAGATTGCTGGTGAAGATCCTGTCTCGATCAGAGATAATAACAGCCGGCATGCCATGTAACTTGTAAACTTGATTGTGAAATACCTTAGCCACAGCTGCAGCAGTAAAAGGATGTCTTAAGGAAAGGAAGTGAGCATACTTGGAAAAAGAATCCACTACCACCAGCACACAGTTGAAACCACCAGATGTTGGCAAGCCTTCCACAAAATCCATAGTAATTATTTCCCAAGACATTGAAGGTACAGGTAAAGGTTGAAGTAACCCAGGCATTTTAGATCTGTCTGGTTTTGCTTGCTGGCACACAACACAAGCCTGCACAAATTTATGAACTGCCGACTTCATGCCTGTCCAAGCAAACATCTGTTTCAATCTCCTGTATGTTACTGGCACGCCAGAATGTCCACCAACAGCAGAATTATGCAAGGCTGACATAATGTTGGATTTCAACCCTTCATCGTTACCCAACCAGATCCTTCCCTTATAACGGAGTAAGCCATCTTTGAGCACAAACCCAGGCACAGCATTTCCATCAATTGCAAGCTTACTTATTATAGACTGCACATGTTTGTCCCCCTGGTAAGACAGCAACACCTTGTCCAACCATTGTGGCGAACATGAAGAAATGGCCATGCATTCCTCCATAGGTGCTCGCTTCCTAGACAAAGCATCCGCAGCCCTATTCTCACTTCCTTGCTTATAAATCACTTTGTATTGCAAACCCAACAATTTGGTGAAAACCTTTTGCTGCCACACAGTATGCAGACGTTGTTCAGTCAATTGGACTAAACTTTTCTGATCCGTATAAATATGAAACTCGCCATATTGCAAATAATGCCTCCACTGATCAACAGCAGCCAGTATTGCCATGTACTCTTTTTCATAGGTCGACAAACCCCTTGATCTAGGTCCCAAGGCCTTACTAAAGTATGCCAAAGGATGGCCATTTTGTATCAAAACTGCCCCAATTCCGGTGCCGCTAGCATCTGTCTCGATACAAAAAGGCATTGAAAAATCAGGTAAGGCCAGTACAGGCGCGGAGCTCAGCAAGTTTTTCAGTGCTTGAAATGCTGTCTGTTGGTCGGCAGTCCAAATGAAAATCGCTCCCTTCTTGAGCAGCTCAGTGAGTGGTTTGGCAATGACCCCAAAATTTCTCACAAACTTCCTATAGTAACCTGCTAAACCAAGGAAACCCCTCAGCTCTTTAACAGACGCAGGTACAGGCCAATCTTTTACTGCAGCAATCTTAGCCGGGTCAGTTGCAACACCCTCTTCACTAATGACATGACCCAAGTATTGAACCTGCCTCTGTGCAAAAGTGCATTTAGACAACTTCACCTTCCACTGATCCTTCTCCAATAACTCCAAAACAAGTCTAACATGCTCCACATGTTCCTCTAGTGTTTTGCTGTATATGAGTATGTCGTCAAAGAAAACCAGCACACACTTACGCAGCAATGGAGCTAAAGTAGTGTTCATTGCCTTCTGGAAGGTGGCAGGTGCACCAGCTAAGCCAAAAGCCATCACTCTAAACTCATAGTGGCCTGAATGTGTTTGAAAGGCAGTCTTATGAGCATCTCCTGGGTTCATACGTACTTGATGATAACCAGTTGTGAGATCGAGACTGGTAAACCAGCTGGCATGCCCCAACTCATCCAAAAAATCATCAATTAATGGCACTGGGTATTTGCATTTCTTTGTGATTGCATTAAGATGCCGAAAATCAACACAAAACCTCCACGTTTTGTCCTTTTTCTTCACCAGTAACACTGAAGAAGAGAATGGGCTTGAACTGTGTTGAATAATCCCTTCTTGCAACATCACCGAAACTTGTCTTTCAATCTCATCTTTAATAGCTGGTGGATACCTGTACGGCCTCACAGACACAGGAGTTGCTCCCTCAACTAAAGGAATGTTGTGATCACATTCTCTAGCAGGTGGAAGGCCTTGAGGAGCATCAAAAACATGAGCATATTCCACCAGTAACCCAGCTAGTTCAGGAGGAACCTGTAATTGCTCAACCTTTTCTGGAGTAAGTATTACAGCACAAACTTCAACTACAGCTCCATGAGGTAGTTCTGGTAAAACTCCCTGGATCAAAGCAGTGCCTCCTTGGTAAGGGATAGCCATCCACCTTTGTTCCCAATGTACCTTCATAGGACTGTACTGTTCAAGCCAATCCATGCCCACTATCATCCCATAGTGACTTAATGGAAGTATTTTGAGATCAGAATGAAAAATACAATCCTGAACAGACCACTCAGCATGAGGAATAAATGTGGTACAAGATACCTTTCCACCATCAGCTACTTGCACAGTCACTGATTGTTGAAGAGGCATAACTCCTTCTAAAGAAGATGCTAACTGATCACTGAGAAAAGAGTGAGAGCTTCCAGAATCAATTAGAATCAGCACCTCTTTGCCCTGAATATACCCAGTTAACTGCATGGATTTAGACCCAGAAACTCCAGAGAGAGCAGCCACAGAAAGCATCATAAGGTGATCATCTGAAACACTGCTATCCTGCACTGTAGCCTCATAAGCATCATCTGCCTGCAACAATTCCCAAACCTCCTGAATAGCATGAAGCTGAACTGATTCAGGACAGGTATGACCTCTGCTCCACTTTTCTGCACATTTCATGCACAATCCTTTGGCACGGCGATAGGAGCGAAGAGCAGTCAGCTTCTCATCAAAACCTTTCTGTCTAACAGCTTCCCCATTACGATTTTCTCCACTGAACTGAGAAGCCGGTGTCTTCTCTGTCTTAGGTGGTGCTGGTAATGGCATAGCCCCTCTTGTTGGAAGCTTAGACTGTTGAAAGAAATCAGAGCGCCGATAATCTTTCTTTCTGTCAGAATCAGCTACTTCCTCCTGCAGCAAGGCAAGGACACAAGCAGTATCCAAATCCGGTGGTCGTTGCATAATTACAGCAGATCTAAGATCAATTTTCAACCCATCGATAAAACGCATAGTATAAAACAGGGGATCTGTTTGGGATTCATAGGCAATAAGTTGATCTACCAATTCAGAAAACCTTTCAATATATTCAGCTACTGTATTCAACTGTTTGATGTGAAACAATTGGCGTATGAGTAACTCATGATGATCTTTACCAAATCTGTCTAGCAACATTCTAGAAAACTCCTCCCAACTAGCGTGCCTTAACTTTTTCTCTACAGATTGTAACCAGCGCCCAGTGGAAAGAGAAAAATGCATGGAAGCTACCTTAATCCACCTAGAAGGCTCTACCTCATACAACTCAAAGTAATCTTCACATCTACTCAACCACAGTTTAGGATTATCCCCCTCAAACCAAGGAAATTGAAGTTTAGGCAGACGACCAATACTACCACCAGAACTATGAGATTCCATACGACGTGGTGGAGGGAACACGGGAGGATTGAAAGTGAATTTTGGTGGATCTGAGGACATACCCTTGCCCGGGGAATGTGCATGGGTGAAAACCGACCCCAACACATTCTCCCGGATTTGAGGATCAACGCGGCGCCCTTCAGGGCCGTCGGCCGGGTTACCGGCAGGTGGAGTCGCCGCGGCCGACCCGGGCTTGGTGAGGATCCCCGCCGATGTGGCAGGGGTTGAATCGAGCACCACTCGATTCACCGTCTTGCGAAGAGCTCCCAACTCGGTGCGCATGTCGTCGATGGAGGCGTCGACCTTGGGCTTCCAATCGTCGAACACCTTGGCTGCATCTTCCATCGACGCGAATCGGTCGCCCAACGAGCGCTCGACGCCATCGATCCGCCCCGTGAGCGAATCCTTCAGACTCTCCACCGACGCATTCACTGCCTTGACCTCATCGAGGATAAGCTTGAGATTTGGATCCATGGCTCCTAATTCTTTGCGAAATCGGGTGAAGTGGTTATGAGAAATCTGGTGCGGATCCAGGATGCGGTGTCTCTGATACCACTATGTTAGCAGCAGTGGAGCAAAGGGAGATAGATCGGAATCAGGATAAGGTGGAGCGGAAGAACACGAGCGAGATAGGGATCCGAAGGACGGCCGACGAGGTCGCCTTCGGGTATTTGGTTTTCAGATACTGAATAGTTGATACATAATTCTCTTCACAGGTTACACTTATACTCACGCCTACACGCCTCACGCGACAGCTCACTCGGCATCGGCGATATTCCACTCCGGGCCTGTGATTCTCACATTCCTCTTCCTGGGCCGAGTTGAGAGACGAGGCCCATCAACTGGCAGATCCTGGACGGCCTCTTCTTGTGCTTCAGTGCTAACAAATTTGTTTCATTATCATGGATACGCTCGCTGCTACGGACCGTCACAATCACAAATTCACAACCCCAGCAAGCACACACAAACCATCCAGTGCCCAGAGCCCCCAGACACAGACAGCGACTCGAGCGACTCGGTTTGACCGATGAATCTGAGCTGCAGCTTCAGAATCAAATTAATTACGTCTGAGAATATTCATGCAAGTTGCTGATGCAAGTGGCATGAATTATTATGTACTGGTGGACTTAAAGATCAGGAACAGCTAGTGCGACCAATCACTTTGGATTCGTATTTAATGCTTATTATCCCAATCTCTCGGGGCGGTAACGCTCCACATTATTACTCCGTGACAAGGGATTTAATTGATCAGATATCTCGACCTAACAGCCTGAAATTAGGCCATGTTTAATTCCATAAGTTTTTTCTATTCATCCCGTCACATCAAATATTAGGACACTAATTAAGAGTATTAAACGTGGATTAATGATAGATTAATTAGGCTTAATGTATTCGTCTCGCGATTTCCCGTCCATCCGTGTAATTAGTTTTATAATTAGATCATGTTTGGCCCTCCTAATCTTCGATTTATTTTTGCTACAGTAAATTTCCTAAACTTATCTTGCTGAATTAAACAGGGCCTAGTCCCGCACTATAAAAAGAAAGAAAAAGAAGCTGTCCCGAATGTGAAGGGAATGCCTTGCGATTGGCCAAATGAACTACTAGGTATCAGAAGAGGTGGTAAACTACTCAGCATTGCCATAATGAATTCACATCAGCAAATATCAGGCGTATTTTCAGTGTCACGGCATCAGAAGGTGTTGTGGTCTATCAACTGCCAATGCATTCTTTTCCCGCTAATTTTCTATACAACAAAATTCCTTTCTGCTACGAGACATGGTGAAGGTTCCAAACGACCATCACGGTTCCAAAAACGAAGAGGCAATGAAGACGGCCATGGCAAGAATGCTGAATCAGAATGCCTTTGCTACAATGCTAGGTTATGACGCCGCCAGTATAGGTTTCTTGAACAGTGCTCCCGCAATGATTGTACCTGATGAATCCAATGAATACTCCAAACCCACATCTATAGTATTGAGTGAGGGGCGGCAGAGGTCAACTAACAGATCGGCAGTTCGTGTTCCAACGAAGAAATCATCGGTCATCAGACTCGGACACCTCAGCTGCTACAGTTGGACCACCTGTGCATTCTTTTCTTTGGTGAAGCTCTAGCATTTTTACCTCTGGGTGGCATAGCCCTGGTACAAAGATTTGGATGTTAGCAAGGCCCCAGCTTGGTCTGTAATGATTAAACTATACACATTTTGAAAATGATATGTTTAACAAGAAAGGATTGGGGAACCTATAAGTTTCTAGTCTTATGAAAACATCCCTCACATTTATTTATATTATTATGAAGTACACACTAGTACCAGGGGAACCTATTTACAGGTTAGTTTACTAATGCTTACCGTTTTTGGTCTTCATATGTAAAGTTGACAAAAGATAATGAACAGTGTGAAAAATATACGTGTTAGCCAAGTACTTACAAGGGGGAAAGAACACGTATAAATGCAGTAGAAATCCATATTTTTGTAATGACAATATAGAATAAGAAAGGAAATAACCTGAGCATTTTGGAATATCCCAAACAGCAATTGAGGACTCTGTGCAGTCCGGTTCACAAAGTGCATGCGTGTTCTCATGGTTGACGTTCATAGCAAGCATCCAGGATCCTATTGTAACATCCTCATTGCTGAACATACGGAAACTGGACAAAACATATGCAAGAATCTAGTAAGCAGCAGATAAAATGACTCAATCAGAGGTTCAACAGTGATGCAATAATGCTACTATGTGAGAGCGAGTCTCATGATATCTTCTGATGTTTCTTAAGCTAAAAATGTCAGTTTACTTGCTATTCCTGTTGAAATTCTACTCCGGGCTCCTGGGTTTCAACAATTCTTGTTCGTCCTATTGCTCACCTCGACCAAAACTAGGAAACAGAAAGTCTAACCTAGTTGGACAGCATTTTCTTATAGATAGCATGGCCCCACACCATACCAATGGTTACCATGTCCAAATTACAGTTAAACATTAGTCAGGCAAGCTTGAAATAGCAGAATGTTGTCTTGCACATTTTCAGAATCAGGGGATCACAACATCTAAAAATTCAATTCAGCAAGAGGAAAGCTTTTTTATGGCAACCGTGAGTATTATCCAGCCAGTACAGTTTCCTAGAAACTAGTGCATGTTTTATAGAGATTAATTTAGTAGTAATACAAAAAGAAAAGACAGGTCACCATATGTGCTGAGTACAATTAAGAACGTGCGTAAGTAGAAAGTACTTGAAACAGGAGGGTCTTCTAGTTTGTGTTTCACGATAAGACAACTCACCTGTTGTTTCTCAAGGCAACCAAGCTAGCCACCACGTCAGCTGACAAAGCATAAATTGGCCCATATGCATGAAGGAAGTATTCCGACCCGAGTAAGAAGGATTGGGGCTCATACCTGCATCTCCCAAAAGAACAGAACCAACCAACATAATTAGTTATTGTCTAATTGAGAAACGGCACCAAAGACCCCTAAATTCACTAGTTTATTCCCCGGATATATATAAGTTATCACTTATCAGCCTGAGCCTGCAGATAAACCAAGCAATTCATCTAAATTGATGCCATCCAACTGGCTTTACAACTGTTGTGCACTCAGGCACAACCAAACACACATAGTTGCACCTGCATTTGTTCTCATTCATGTAGATCCTAAGTCAAGGGGTTAGCAAATTAGTTCTCATACTTGTCAACTATATTACCATAACATGCAGTCATGCAGACCACTAACACTTTTTTTGAAAGGGAGCTAATGTTGTGGGCAGCTGTTTAGTCAAAAAGATTGTATGGGGCCTCCTCAGCATCCTCAGCTGTCAGAGGAACATAGATGCCATGGTTGCCACAAGGAGAATGGTAGCAGGGATTAAGAGAGAACTAGAAGTGTTGTGGACAAGTTCTTTGGCCGTCAATGTCAGCACAAGAAGAAGTCCACGGCCGCCACATCTGGTGGCTAAGTTGTTCGGCTAATTAGCTGAATAAATATCTTAGTTATTTGGTTGGTTAGAGATAGAAACAGGAAGGGATATTCTAGGAGTTTGTTTAGGAGAGTTTTGGCCGGCTACTATTTGTAGGAGTCGGCAGATTTGTCTAGGGTTAAGGAAGAAGTTAAGGTGTTTATCTCAGAGCCTCCTGCGTGAGGACGAGAGCACAACTACTTGCTGATCATTGTGTTCAACATAGTATTGTCCAATAATTTAGCCATATCAACAAGGTTGGGAAGAGCAATTGCGAAAGGCGAAGAATGTTTTTGATGATTACAGAGCGAGATATAAAGGATTTGTAAGAACAGCATCCCCTCCCACTAAACTCTCCAATCACTCCCGGCAAGTAAAACACATCCTGACTGCTTCCTCTTGAGCCAGAGATCACAGCAATTGGTAACGGAGAGATCATTTAACTTGAAACTGCAAGATTAGATATCCAGAAACGTAATGAATCAAATTAAAAGTTTCGATTCAAGAATGCAACTATGGAAGTTCAGAGTCATGCCCTTACCAAGTTGCAACTTGCAACTAAACAATCCTAAATAACAGTAAGATGAAGCACATCTGTGGCTAGTTGGAGGTGCTACGGGCCTCGCTGGCCTGGGACTAGGAAGAGTGTAGGATCCTAGTCCTGATCTGGGTTGTGGTCAGGTCTTCTTTCAGTTTTTTACTTTAACAGTCCTATTTAGTCACTGTCCTCTGTCTTACCACTCTGATCCAAGGTGGTGAGTTGAGTTTGTAATTGGATTTTTTTCCTCCTTAATACAATGATACGCAGCTGTCCTACGTATCCGAGAAAATAAATAAATAAATGACAGTAAGCTTAGGTACCCATCACCAGGGGCAGAGCCTGAAATTCATGAGGGTGCTTGATGCTTGTGTTCTGGCCGGATAGGTGCTAAACTACTGAAAGTTAAGCTGTCTGGTTGTTCTCAGTCCTAAAACACNCTCACCAAAGAAAAAAGTCCTAAAACAGCATGAGTTTTGCTTCAGGATACTTGGGGCTGGAACATATATGTTGGTTCCAGCAATGTTTCCACATGGTTTCAGGATAGGTTCTACACATTCAGATCCATTATCAGTTCATGGCTACTTTCCACATGGCTAGCATGATGCTGCAGGCATCTTTTTCTAAGTAGACAAACATTTCAACTTTCCACTGAAAAAACACTCTGAAAAGAGAAGCTCATTGACATTGAACCAAATAACATTAGATGACAAAACTAACCATTTCAACTTAGGATCAGTAAAAACAGGGCCCTTCTTCATGCATCCGATATATGTTTGTGGATGCGACCGCTCTTTAGCCAAAAGCAAGGAAAGTCTATCTGCACAAAGAGAAATAACCAGTGTAAGCATCACCATTTCAAACGGAAAGATGCCAATTAGACAGTCACTAAAGGATATATTGGGATATTGTTACTCGCCTGGTCTCAAGTAAATGTCATCATCAGCTTTAACATAGAAATCAGAATCATACAAAGCATAGGCAGCCTTGAAGAAAGCTAACCTAAAACACAAGACAAAATCAGCATTCTGAATGGATACAGCATAGTCACATGTAAATAGCTCTATTCCTTACGTTTTGTATGGGAGCCTGCTATACTCCTCCTCAAGATCCAAAAGCACAAAATCATCATATTCTTGAACTTCTCTTTCAAGAGCAGCCATCTTGTTCTTTGAGTTGCTTTTACCAATCACGAACCGGAATGCCAGACCAGTAGCTTCCTCCAATCTGCAATGCAGAGACCAAAATGGACAACCATAGTAAGGTGTAGAAAGCATCATCACCAAAGGAAAAACAGAAAAAACAAAGACAGTACTAATTGCCAAGTATGGTTGGAACAATGGGACAGCAAAGTGAAATTAGAGAAAATCCCCATTGCTTGTATATCTAACAGCTAGTGTGGGGCTGATTTATCACATGTAGGCAGCATTTTTTAGCAAAATCATTATAGAAATTTACCACAACTTGCAATGGAAAGATACAAAATTATAACTATATCTCAAGGTTCAAACTAATGGACTAACGATGGCAGGGAGAAAAAAGTACAACAACTACAAAGGGTAATCAGTTCATGTAGAAGAACAGCAAAGTCAATATTCCTAAAAAGCACTAAGAACTAGAAGAGCAGGGAGGCAGCACCTAGATCTAATCATCACCAAGAAACAGTCCAGGTGAGTTAGTAGCACTTAAGGAGGTGGAAGAGAGGCGCATAACGCCTGTGTGGACACTTTTTATTATATACTATGTGGACGCTATTTGGATGTAACACTAAAACAATGCACATTTTGCAATATCGTCGGATTCAATCAGAAAACAAAGGACAGAAATGGAGATGAACTAGCACGTGAAACACTAATAAGAAAATATTTCAGGAATGCAGTTAAAGAGCAAACAGATAATTCTACGACCACACAGTGATCTCTATATTGATAAACAATTATCAGGCGTTCCAATCTCTCCAATATATATAGATCATCAGCATTTGCCGTTTTGATGAACTGAGGACTAATTGGCAGTAGCAAAATATTTGGGTGGATCACAGTTACATCTAGATAAGAGGAATGGATAAATGGAGACTACCAAATGTACTCTTATAAGCAACTGTAAGTTTCCAACCAATCTCACCCTATTACTAACAGTAGCACACCAGCAGTAACAAACGATATCAACAGTTCAAACTCTAAAACTAGAGCTAGATCTCGATCAGCAGAAGCGAAAAACGAACTAGAAAGCCGTGATACCAGCGACTAACCGAAGGAGGCCCTGGCGATCCGCAGGGAGCCACGTGCGGCGCAGCGCGCGGCGGCGGCCGATGGAGCTGAAGCCGGTGAAGATCCCGACGAAGGCCATGACCTTGTGCCGGCCGCGCGATCCGGTGGCGAGCGAGGCCGGGAGCTGCGCGGAGCCCGCGGCGGAGGCATCCCCGGGGCGGCGGTCCCACGCGACGGAGACGGAGAGCGGGCGGGAGGAGTCCGGGCAGCGGGTGGGCGAGGCGGACGGGGAGCTGGAGAGGGTGAGCGCGGCAGCGAGGAAGCCGGCGAGGCCGAAGAGGAGGCAGGCCGCGGAGAAGGCCGGCGAGGAGAGCAGCCGGCGCAGCGCCCCGGCGCGGTGCGGGGAGGAGGCGGCGAAGAAGACCTTGGGGGAGCTCGGCATAGCGGGCGGGCGGGCCGACCGGTCCTCCCCTGCGCGCGATGCCGGCACGGGCGCCGAGGCTGCGGCGCGGCGTGGGTCGGATCGGAGCTCGCGAATGGGAGAGAGCGGCTGGGTTGTGGCCGGCCACCGGCCGTTTGGAAGGCGAGGTGGTCGAGCCGAGCCGGCGGGGCCCGCCCGATTGGTGCGGCCTTCGGCGTCTCTATTCTTTTTCTTTTGTGGCCTCGTGGGATTGGGGATTTTGGGGATGGGACGAGGGCAAAGATGTACATGGCCCATGTGCCAGACCGTATTGGTAGAGAATGGCGTAAGAAAATACGGAGAAATGGCCGTATGGTAGGTACTCCGTACTACACTAGACCTGAGCATTTTGCGGGCCGGGCCGAAAAAAAGCCCGGTTTTTTCGGGCCTTAAAAACCTTGCCCACGCCCATCCCATGGGCGGCTGCGGGCCTCCATTTCAGGCCGGACTTGGGCCGGGCCCGGATCGGGCTCGGGCTTTCCGCTCTTTTTTAGTGCAAAAATTATTCATTTAAATAGTTCGGGCCAAGAAAAAATTATTCGGGCTTCGTTTGCTCTGCCCGTGCCCATCCCATTAAGTACCGTGGACGGGCCAAAACCCATCGGACTCGGACCGAGCCACAAATGCTCAGGTCTAACTATTAGTAGTGGTACCGAGGTATTTTTGTAAAGTTAGTCAAAGTTTCATTGACGGCCATGATGATATATGAACTTGAATTTTCATTCACAAAAATTAACTTAGGCCATCCCAACCAAAGCTGGTAATGCTCCACAAACCAAACCAAATCCACACCAAACTATTTAGACTATACTACACTTCATAAACCAATCCGACCCTATCCATTTGCTTCTTCCTTCAAACCAATCCAAACCACTTAAACTAGTTTCCCAAAACAAACTAAATCGGTTCAATTATATAGTTTTATTAGGTGTGGCTTTGGACATAGGGCCTACGTATTGATATGGCTACACCGATTTGCACAAAGTAGCGAACTGTGGTTCTGAAAAACCTCCAACAAATTTTGGTCAAATTTGCTAAAATTTTAAAGTATGAACGCGAGCTTTTAATTCTAGGGTCCGACTTTACACGTGGGGCCCAAATGCAAATTTGGCTATATTGATTTGCACGGGATAGCGGACCGTGATTCTAAGACATCTCCAATAAATTTCGATCAAATCCGTTAAAATTTTAAAGTGTGAACGCGAGCTTTTAATTTTAGGGTCCGGCTTTGAACGCGGCTCCACATATAGATATGGCTACACCGATTTGCACAAAAGAGCGGATTGTAATTCTGAGACGTTTCTAATAAATTTCAGTCAAATTCGTTAAAATTTTCATGTGTGAACACGAGATGTTACTCACACACATAACCATTATAATTGTAAAATATTCTAGACTCAACTAAACCAAACCAAATCAAACCATTATGTGTTGCAACCCATTATTCACCAAACCAAGTTAATACAATCAAAAACCAAACCATAAAAACCGGTTTGAGACCAAACCATTAGCAGCTACAATCCCAACACAGACATTACCACGTAGTTTTCATACTTGTCATGTCATATAAATATTAGTATGGAAAATATGTCTCCAAAACATGGATTCTTTAAAATAAATTACTCCTCCAATCATCTTGTCTCTCCTCCTCTCCCAATCTCCTCTTTTTTTTTTCTTGGTTCTCGTGTAGAGCTGGTTTCTTGCATAAGACTGTTCGCACCAATGATCCCCTATTTGCTTTCTCTAAAAGGAATATTCCGTCCTGGTCATCAAGATTCTCTCATCTATACCACTTTCTCCCGCACCCGTCATCCTCTATATCTCATACTCTGTACTAACTCCCAACAGCGGCCCCACTTGTCATCCTCTATAAATTTTATCAAAATATATCCATCTGAGATCTTGTTTTGAAGGATTTATTGCAACGAATTTAATGGTGCAATCGGAATTTAATTTGGTTTTTTGGTTTGTGAGTTATAACATTTTTTAGTTAGTTCATCATGTGGGGCCCGCCACTCCCCTCTCTCCCACGCGGCCACGCTAGGCAGCGCTAGCTCGTTTCCAGGAGCCCTGGGAGCCCATTGCAGACAGAGGACGCCGCTGCTTCCGGTGTTTTACAGGAAGCTGTGCAGGACCCCGCTGCAGGTCTTTTTTTCGTCCCGTGTCCTGCAGGAGCTGTTTCCAGGATGCCGCTGCGAACAGTCTAAGACCTGGTTCCGTCTCTCTCCTCTTTAATTTTATTGCCATATCATCTTTTTACTTACATGGCATAGTAGTTAATATCATGAAGACCATCTTAGTCATTGGGTTGGAGTGACCTAGAGCTCAAAGATATTTCCCATGTACTTGGAGGCCCTTCAAGACTTTTAGACATTAAGGGGGTGTTTAGATACACCAGTTATGCATAGTATTTATGTATTGGGTCGCGTGCACAGAGAGAAGAAATGAACTGACAAGGTTCTCTAGGTGAAAACTTTATGCGTTTTTTATGGAACTAAACAGGGCCTAAGCTTTGACATCTCGATCTCGACGCCACTTTGAACTCGATGCTGTCCTGACCAAGGATCGACCTTGAGATTCTGCGTGAACCATTAACCTCAAGGACCACTTAATGAACTCTGTGAATCGATTCCTCGACGACTTTACGGACCAACATTTGATGACAGATCCAAAAGTCTTCAAACTTTGTAGACAAATCAAGCCAAGACGTGTGCTCACCGGATATGACAAAGATGGATCAAGCAGATAAACCATTTAATAGCATACAATGTTTTTTTTTTACCATTTCTGTATGGTACTTGGGAAACTTTTTCTTAAAAAAATATGTAGCATTGTATAGTGCAAATGCATCTCATCTAGACTGACATCACGAGTCTTTTCCATAAATTTTGGTAAAACAAGTAGACGCTTATGACAGTGAATTCAGCGTGCAAGGAAGAAGTAATAAAGAGGCCGGCGGTTGGGTGAATCATCGATTCACAAAATGGTCACGCGCCACTATATAGCATCACATTTGTATTATGTATGGTTTCTTGGGAGGTTACTGCTTTCGATCCTTTTGTGCATATACTTTTGGTGATGGGTGACCCTGATTCAAACGGCGGAGCAAACGGGACAGACATGTTATGAACTTATGATCAATAATTGGTGCTTCAAACAAAATGTTTTGCCATTCCTGACTAAATTGTGTAAACAATGAGACTGAATCGAATTGAAGCCTCTTTTGAAACCTCTACATGAATCCTCACAAGACACATTAGAAAACAATATAAATTTTAAAAATTCTCACATAATTAGAAACATCTGGCCATTCATACATAGATAGACTCTAATTGTCATACCCATTGAATATATTATATTTTCTAGAAAATTGCCCACTTTTACCATTATGAATATATCCTAAAGTAACCCGTAAATCTATTGGTAAATTACCCACCTCTATAATTATGAAAAATAAACTAAAGTAACCCCTAATATTCATCTAAATTACTCACCTATTTTAAAACAATACCCTAAATTTCAATGAGCATATCAATTTACATGTTGATCATGTAACTCAAATTGAGGATTCAATAAAACTCATCTACAAGTAAGTGGAGAAAATAGATTTAATTAATAAGAGATCACACAAGGTAAATACTTTTTTATTGTAATTTTTTATTCATGAAATTTTAATACTCATGTATTAGCCCGTGCAGAAGCATGGATTGACAGACTAGTGCATCTAGTGAGTGTCTGAGTGATATAATAATCAAATCACATGAGTTTTTGCAAGTAGGGACCTTACCGTGCAGAAGCATGGATTGACAGACTAGTGCATCTAGTGAGTGTCTGAGTGATATAATAATCAAATCACATGAGTTTTTGCAAGTAGGGACCTTAGCTTGCCTAGTGTATATTGTGTTCTTCTTTTGTTGTAAATGTACAAGTGTATATACATGCCAAGGAAACCAATGGTTTCGTCACCAATAGGAAGATTCACCCTTCGAACAACTGTTCTAGTAGCTCCTCCAGTTCAAGGGGGCCGCTACCCGTGGGTCTAGTGCTCTTCCCTCTCGCTGTCCGATCCGCTAAGTACTGGTTGTAGCCTGAAATGACTTTCTCAATGACGGCTTTACGCAATCTCTTCCTTAGCTCAGGGTTTGGAACCTTCCACATTCTTTGTTTGGTACAAGTTCTCTGCAACTCTAATTCGAATTTATCCAGCGCCCCGCTGCATTTCAGGAAGCCACGAGGTATGTCATGGTACAAGCAAGACATCACTGGCTCCCAAGAGGCATCGTGGTAAGCTTCCATGAAGCTCTGAATCTTGATAAGGCCATCCAGATTCGAATTCATTTCTATTTTTGCCCGAATACTCCGATCAGGCTGATTAACACAATCCTCCATTGGTAGGAGTCTTTCCCTGGAACCTCTGGATCTCTCCATCTTGTAATCTTCAAGTGGCAGGAGCAAGGATGAAGCTTTCTCTGAAATGAAGCTGCAATTGTTCATCAAGAATATGTACCGCAATCCAGGGTCGGAGATAAAATTGTAATCTTCAAGTGGCAGGAGCAAGGATGAAGCTTTCTCTGAAATGAAGCTGCAATTGTTCATCAAGAATATGTACCGCAATCCAGGGTCGGAGATAAAATTGGATGTCTTCTCGAGCTGCTTCTCCAAGCAGGGGATCAAATTCTTGATGAGGTCGACAACCGAGCTTGCGCAGTAACAATCAGGTTCGGACAAGAACATTCTGAAGTGGTGTTGTTGGTCCTGCAGGATGAAATCGAGCGCACCTTCGTTTCGCCATAGCAGCGTGACGTAGTTCATCATCAGCCTGGTGGTCTCGTGGACGCCCCCGGCCTCAGCCGGCGAGAACCTCCAGCAATCGGCCACCATGAAGGAAGCTCTGACCTTCTCCATCATGCTCCATATGGCGTCGCTCAGCTTGCTCCTCTTTTGCAGGAAGACCTCATTCATGGCGTCGAACATGGAGGTGGTACTGGACGCCTCGTTGAACAGGGATAGGAAGGTGGGCGAGTCATCCACGACGCAGGTGTACACCTGCAACATCCCCGGCAGCGTCTCCGCCGCCTTGCCGTCGTCGTTTAGAGCGGCGTCGGCCACGGCGTCCACAAAGTCCAGCATCCTGAGGATGCTCGCCTCGGCAAACCGCACGAAGTGGGGCACCTCCTGCTTGCGCTCCGCCATTTTCCCGGTGGCCAGCATCATGAAGTAGCCGATGGCCTTGCTGACACCGCGAACGGCCGGCTTCGTGGCGAGCAGCTCCATCTGCGTGATACTGAGCACCTGCACCATGGTCTTGAGAGCTTTGATCCAGCTCTCCATCAAACCAAGGAGGGAGGCGCAGCCGTCCTCAAGGTCCAGGAGCTTCTGCATCTTGTCTCCTTCTCTGGTATGGAGAACCCACTCCACGTCCAGCTCCGAGAACCAGCTCCCCAGAAGGAGCTCTTCGGGGCCGAGGTCTCTGCAGTGCGCCGCCGCTGACAAGCTGCCGGCAGCGGCGAACGCTCGGATGAGGCCCTTCATGTAGCCGTCTCGAACCATCTGCGTCGCGATGGCGCTGAGCTCCTCGACTCCATCGAGGAAGCCGGAGAAGCACAGGTCGCCGTCGTCGGAGAAGGACAAGGACACATGCGAGCACCGGTCTGAGTCTGACGCATCCAAGGACGCACTGGAGGCCGAGCTAGCGCTCGACCAGCAGTAGGCCCCTTCTCCCGCCGCGCCGTCGCTGCTCGCGGGGAAGAAGCGCAGCGCCGATCTGGACCGGCCGCCGGGGACGGAGGCTCTTCGGATCGAGTCGCGGTAGGTGCACAGCTGCCGGGAGCGCGCCGGCGAAAGCATGATTGCTGTGCCGTCGTCGTGCTGCATCATGCGCGATTCCGTGTGTGCGCGGTGACCAGACTCTCTCTAGCTCGAGCTCCTGAGTGACTTGGCGCTACTAGTTTCCTGGAAAGGGAGAACAATTTATTTCAGACGACACCAATCTTTCGTTTTCTTTTTCTTTTTCTTTTTGAGAGAGGGAGAGAGAGTCAGAAAGGTCAAGCAAGGAGGAGGGCCGAGCGAGCGAGCGAGCGTCGCATTTCCTCGGCTAGGCCTGTCAATGACGTAGGTCTTGTTTAGTTCCAGATATGAGTTTTGCTACATTAAATTGGTACTTTTCAAAAAAAATACAGTAAATTGGAATGTTTGGATATTAATTAGGAGTATTAAATGTGGATAACTGACAAAACCCATTTCACAACCTGGGTAACTTTGCGAGACGAATCTAATGAGCCTAATTAGGCCATGATTAGACAACGTCATGCTACAGTAAATAATCTCTAATGACGGATTAATTAGGCTTAATAGATTTTTCTCGCGATTTTTCGTCCATCCATGTAATTAGTTTTATAATTAGATTATATTTAGTCCTCCTAATTTTTAATTTAGTTTTGCTACAGTAAATTTCGTAAAATTTTTTATGCATCTAAATGGGCCGTAGCAGGTGTGTGTGGAAAACGCATCCCTGGACTCACACGCAAACGCCAGGGACCGAGCGGCAGCGTGCAGGTCGATGGATGAGAGGAACAAGGGCAATCAGATCAGCGCGCCATGTAGAAAATCTTTCAGCAGGAGACCTCTGGCTGCCGGTCAACCTCGAGCTCGTAACTAAAATTCTAATTATAAAACTAATCATAGAAGTTCTAGGCTGATTCGTGAAACGAGTCTATTAAAATAATTAATTCATCATTAATAAATATCAAATTATAAATTAATTAAATTTAATAAATTCATCTCACGAATTAGCCTATGTCAAACACACGGCCGTTGGAAGAAGCTTCGTGCTAGCCCGGGGACACGGAAGTCCAGGCATGCATCGACGTCTGCAGTCCGGGCAGAAGCGTGACGATTCTGGTCTCTGACTGCTGGGTGATCGCACAAGTTGATGTGTCATGTGTATGCCAACGTCCTCGTACTTTAATTCTCAAAACTTACAAAAAAGTCACCAAAAATTTTTACACGGACAACCGTACCTTCTCTTACAGGACACGCTTCTCAATACAAAATTTTTTACCACTTTTCATCAATTCACCGGATTTAAACACCCCCTAGTCTCATACCTGTTGCTGGTGCAAATTAAGATACGGGAAAATTGGTCTCATACCACTCAAAACGTCACCAAAACCGAACAATACTATTAAAAGATTGACGCACCGTAAAATAGCAGTGAAAGAAGGAGCCGTCACCTAAAACTAGAATTCTGTCTCGTTTCTGCCAATGTCCGTCCATCCGTCGTCAGGCTGTCCGCACTCGTCGTCCTTTAAATGCATCCTCTAAAAGGAATATCCTGTCCTGGTCATCGAGATTCCGTACTCTAAACCAACTTCTCCCGCACCCGTCATACTCAAAATCACATACTCTATCCCAACTCTACTATATTTTATTCATCCATCCCAACTACCATATCATCTCTCTCCTCATCTTTTTTTTCTTTTCTTTATGAATTTTATCAAAATATATCCATCTGAGATCTTGCTTTGAAGAATTTATTGCAACGAATTTAATGGTGCAATCGGAATTTAATTTGGTTTTTTGGTTTGTGAGTTATAACATTTTTTAGTTAGTTGAAAACGTGGGGCCCGCCACTCTCTCTCTCCTCTCTCTCTCTGCGCACGCTCCTCTACCCCGCCAGGAATGCCGGATGACTCCCCATCCGGTTCGATTCAGTACGCGGCAGCGTATCCCGCTGCAGGCGAAAAAACGGGACGCCGGTACTGGAGGATGCTTCGCAGGACGCCGGTGCGGGTAGCCTCATCGAGCGCTGCAGACAAGGCGTCAGAGTCCCACGTGCGGCGTTGCGGACGACATCGGGGACGGCCAGTGCGACCAACCCGGTTTTTTCACAACTACATGCGGCCGCACCGCATACTCTATCGTTCGGTTCCAGTTTCTTTAAGATTCGCGCGGGTCAACACCCCCCACGCGCTGCAGTGTCCCGCTTCCTCCACTGCTGGGATTCACCTTTGAGTGGGAATGAGGTGGGACTCCTGGTTCGGCACCAAAACCACCGCCGCGCCCTACCGAAAATTCTAATCTAATTATTTTCATCTGCATCCTACAGAAAAGTCTAAAAGTAAGCTAATATATGATTTTAAATTACCGATTTATCATTGTTAACATAGCAATGATAAGTTAAGGTATATACACATGCTGAGTGTCACAATGTAGACCATTTATACATGTATATGTGAGGAAGTAATGAAAAATATTAATTTTTATGCTAAATAAAATGTATGGAAGTGCCATACAAAATGAAAGAAGTGTGAATGTGGATGAAAAAGTGTATAGAATAATTACTAATTAAAAATCAATCACAAATAGAAAAAGATAAAAACACATCTATATAAGTATTACGTTGAATATTAAAAAGATAAAAGAGTAGTACGTAAACAATTTTGATTATTAGATATGAGTTTGATTTCTAAATAATTTTTAAATACAATAGTTTTTAAAAATATTAGCCCGTGCGAGACCAGTGAGTCTAGGGCGTACAGGTCCACATGCCAGCGAGGCAGCGACCAAGTAACGAGGAATATTTTTCTTGATATAAAGGTAACGGGAATATATACAGTCAACTCATACCAATGAGGGCATGTTTAGTTGGTGGAGAAAGTTTGCGAAATTTACTATAGCAATTTTAAACTGAAGATTAGGAGGACTAAACATGATCTAATTATAAAACTAATTACACGGATGGACGGAAAATCGCGAGACAAATCTATTAAGCCTAATTAATCTATCATTAGAGAATATTTACTGTAGCACAATGTTGTCTAATTATGGCCTAATTAGGCTCATTAGATTCGTCTCGCGAAGTTACCCGGGGTTATGGAATGGGTTTTATCATTAATCCACATTTATACCCTTAATTAGTGTCACAACATTTGATGTGACCGATGAATAGTAAAAAATTTGAAAAGTTTGTGCAACTAAACAAGGACCCAGTGAAAGCAGGACCAAGGAACACTGTTTCAGGTTAAACAGTTATCACCAGCAGCTGGTAAAAGACTATTGACAACTTAGCATGCGCTCCAATTATTTTACTCACATATCCCAAACGAATATAGCTTAATTTTCTCAAGGGGGTTGAGCTTAAGTCTATTTTATGGAAATATATTTTTTTGTCTAATACCACTTTTTTGAAACATCGGGAGACTCAATGACGTGCACCTAGAAGCCTTCAAGTATCGGCCACCATGAAAGAAAAGTTACAAGAAGTTACATGAAAAATATTCAATAATTTTACTAGTACCTGAACAATCAGAGTCAGATCGTGCAGAATTATCTACAGTGTTGATTTTTAACCTTTTCTTGAGTTGCAGTACTTATTGCAAGCTGAGTTTCAAGAGCACAATACTAAAATGGAAATATTTTGAATATGACAACGGGAAGCAAGACATCCATAGGTTTAGCTCTAGCTTGGAGTTGGGGATGGAGAAAGGGACGTCTCCATACAGCAAGTGGATGTTAGCATCACCATCGAAGTTCTTCATACAGAAAATGATATAGAATCCAGAATCACACCTGTGCGCAACTAGTTAGTTTCAGGCTTAAAAGGGAGGATGCTTGATTGTTTGAAAACAAACAATAAGCTGGACAGGATACAACACAAGCTGGGGCTCGAGGAGGGGAAGCTGGCCTTCTCCATCAACAACTGACGCAAGATCTGGAGTTGTTCCTAACAGCTGATGTAAGATCTGCAGGCAGATTGAGCACAAAACTAGAACAAATGGAGGGATTGGGCACAGATCGACAGAGGTGTGTCGTATGAGGGGGAGAAAACAGTGATAGAGGAATTTCTAAAGAGCTGTGGAGAAGCACAAAAGGTAGAGCGAGCAGAAGAATCAGAGCTGACTGAGACGACGGCGCAGAATCAGCGGAGCTGACTGACACCCCGTTCGGCTGGCTGGTGCTGATTCTGGCTGGTGGCTGGTGCTGATTTTCTGTGAGAGAAAAGTACTGCTTGCTGGCTGGTGGCTGGTGCTGATTTTATGTGAGACTGAAGTACTGCTGGCTGGTTCTGAACCAGCTAGACGAACAGGGAGACGACGAAGACTTCGCGAGGGCTCGGCCTCCCAGCGCGGCCGGCTTCGCGACGGCGTCGGCAGGCAGATCCCTACCAGCGAGGCCGGATTCAGGACGGCGACGGCAGAGGCGTAGCCCACTCCTTCCACCAGGGAAGCAAAAGGAGCAGCAAAGGGAAGGAAAAGGGTGGAGGCTGCACTCGCCTGACAGTAGGATGAAAATGGTAGGGATATTTTCCGTCCGTCCGTCTGACCGAGAGGGTTTAGACACTAAATGAATAGTCCGATATTCGGATTCGGAGATCCAATTGGTATCCGAATCCGGGTACCCAAAGTTGGATATTTCTTAAAGATATGTAACATATATCAATATCCGTTCCATATCCGACACATTTTATACTATCCGTATCTGAATCCGATTCGAGAAAAAAATAAATATCTATATTCGTATTCGTGCATATCCGTTTGTATCCGATCCGTTTTCATCCCTAGCTGAAAGTGATTCCCGTGAGGCGCCCGAAGTGAATGGGATGGGAATGGAGAGCAAACGGTTATGGAAAGACACAGAGGAGGAATCCAGCGAGCTGTTGACCAATACAAATCTCGAAGCACATGTGAACCGTTCAGATACGATGTGCGGCCGCAAGTAGTTGTGGCGACGCTTTTCCGCGAGCGCGACCTCCCGCTCGAGGTCGAAGCCGCGACGCTTGCACGCGCCCATCTCCTCCCTCCCTTCCTGCGCGTCCCCCGAGGCCGCCGGCGTCTTCTCGCACCCCAGCCGCCGCCGCTTCCATGCTACGCGCCCAGGTCGCCACGGCCGGCGCCGCAATCGCCGTGCGCGCTCTCCTTGGCTCGCACACGAGGCCGAGGACTCGATTTGTGCGGCGCGAGGGGAGGGGCCGCTCGCCGACGCTCGGCGGCATGCTCGCCCAAGGCCGCGCGAGGGGGCCGCTCGCATGACGCCGCGTGCCCAGGACCCCGCCGTGCTTGCCCGGGCCACGCGCGAGCCGCTCGACCGACACCGCCCGAGCCGGTGGGGCTCGACCGCCCCCTGCGGCACGTGCGGCCGCAGCTCGCGGCGCGCGCGCTCTCGGGCTGCCCGGGCGGCGTGGAGCTCGCGGCATCCATCTTCGAGTACCTCGACAATCCAGAGGCCTTCGAGTTCAACACCCTGATGCACGGTCACGTCGGCGGCGGCCACAAACCCGGAGGGTGGAGGCCATGCTGCACGTGTGCGTCAACATTCTGGACTCTGGAGACTGGAGGCCGGCGTGGAGCCCAGACATCTACACGCCATGGATGGAGAGTTGGAGACAAGGAATTTGGGGGAGGAGATAAGTACATACGGGGGAGAAAGGAATCATGACTCCGTGAGCTAGACGGACAGGTCGACGGCTACCGTGACAGAATGGTAGTTTTAGCTAACGGTTCACTCTTTTGGTGGTATTTTACAGGGCGTCAATTTTCAATGGTAATTTCCGGTTTTGATGATTTTTCAGTGGTATGAGACCAATTTTCCCTTAAGATACTGCTAGGCTCACCCTATCAGCGAGTATTCATTAATGCTTGTGCGATGCTCGACATTTATCTAACATTGGTCGCGCTGTTCTTTGTCAAAAAAAACCTTCATTTAGAGTTTATCATATTACCAACCACAACACGCGCCTCTTAAAAGTTAAAATGCATGTAGCATACTATCTATCATATGACGTGATGCAAATTTGACCCAAACCCCCTTCAATTTTGGTCATATTCTAGACAACTCAATAAACTATTTTATTATGTTTTACTCCCTACTATTTTAAGTGGTCCAATATACCTTTTTAATAAGATTTTTTATTTCTCAACGCACATATGAAATTTTAAACTAAAAAGTTTAGTTTGTAAGGTGATATCGGACATCATAACGTACATTAAAAATACATTTTGGATTTTTCATCATTATTTTTGTATGTTAGGATATCTAATAAAAAAGTATCCTTAGATAAAAAAATTGTATGATAAATAATGACTTTTAACATAAGTTATGAGGT
>CM014273.1:62867907-62919170 GCA_004135705.1 Alloteropsis semialata
AGATTCAGGAATGAAAAGTTGCCATTAATAATACAGGATCTGTTTTTTTTAACAAAGGAAGAATTGTATTAAATCAAAGCTGAGTACATCATCATGTCACACACAGCACTCTCAAAGAAAATAAAATTACATTTAAGAACAATCAAGTATTTCTCTTCGTCCTCATTGTACTCACGCATTAAGCCGTTTCAAGACTCAATCTCAAACATGTATAAAAATTTATATAGAAGGTCGCACAGGCATACGCTCAGCAAGCAAGCTGAAAACAAGTGCCCAAAGAACAACGACCAACATCCCTGTAGGCTAGACCGAGCAAAATCTTCTTCTTCCTTCTTGTGTCTTTCTTCTTCCTCTTTCTGCCACTGATGAAGAAGAGAGATTGATTCCAATCTACCCAACCTAAGACTGATCAGCATCAGCTTGAGGAGTAGAATTATTCTCCCAAGCCTTTCAATGTGGTTGGATCTAACCACGACAAAATGGAGTAGGGGTTGGAGAAAATTATTCCAGAACGGCAGCATCATCCCCGTCTCGATGCCGCCATCTGAAAACCTAATTATCCATGTCGTCATGTGAAGAAAGTTGTGGACGCCATAGGTGCCGCCATCATCTCGCCATGGACAGAGCAGATCCACTCTAGCTCCTCGTCATTGACGAAAAAGAGAAGAAGAAAACAACTCTCCAATACCACGAACCGCGGCATGGAAAAACATAAACCCTAAACCGAACTCCATCCACTAAAATCTATTATAGATATGGATCTCCACTCCCTTTGGCCTCCGGCGAGATGCCGGAGGTTTGAAGGGAGGGGGACCAACGGTGGTGGAGGTGGAGGGCTGGCGCTGGGATGGCTAGTGCCGCCCATGTCGCCCTTCGCGATCCGTTTTTTGGGACATAATTCAGGATCTGTGTGCACTCGATTTCATGTTGTCCTAATTCAACCTGCTTTGAAATAAAAATCAACATCTATTAGGCAATGAAACCTCAAACAAAACCGAATCAATTTTTCAAGGAAACATTCCATAGCAGGATAGGATCCATATTATTGTTGGGCGCTGCATGTTCTATCAGTCTCTCTACAGTAGAATTTATGGCCCAGGCGGAGATGGCGAGAAGCTGGAGCAATTCTCAACTGAACCTGCTGCCGACCTTCCAGCGCCAGCGCAGGGTGCAAGGGATGGTTGGGTACGGTGGCGGACTAGGGCAGCCGTCCCAGCACATCTGCTGTTCCTAGTAGCAAGGCTTGTTGGGCAGGGCTATGCAGCAGTAACAGGTAAAGTCTGGGGGTGCAAAAAATCTCTCTGATGCAAAAACTCAATTTAATCTTGCTGCTCTCGCTCATGTCCTCCTCGCCGGCCGCTGCCCCACTGCCGCCGGTGACCACCTGTGGATCTATCCACGTCGCCAACATTGCAAGCGCGCATCAATCGTCACATACCTCACCATATCTGATCGTGCCTAAACAATTTTATTTGGTTTTAAGCAACAGCAGGCAGGCAGGCCAAGAACACGGCGAAGATAATTGCAGTCACCTTGGCATCCATCTGACCCCTGGACAAACTGTCGCCGACTGAACCAGCACAACCTTTTTTTTTAGTTTTGACCCACATACTTGTTAGCAGTACATACAGAAAATATGGTGGAGCCTTAAACAGTTTATAGATGAACAAGATACATACAACTATCACTACTACAAAATGATTTTAACGGCGGTTCGTAACCTTTTTCATAGCCGGTTTTGCAAAGTGGCGTTGTTTAAGTGGCAATGAAAATCGGATTACGAACCGCCGATAAAAATCTGTGAAAATAATTTTAAAAAATGTCAATACAAAGTCAAATTAAAAATATTAAATGGGTGAAAAAAATAATCACATTCAACCACCAAGAACCGGCAACATTTTACATGCTTTGAACCCATGACTTCTTATTTCGTGCATAGCTCCTCTTACCACTGCACCACTGCCATCAATTGTGACCACATGAGTGATCCAATCCTTTTATATTAACTTTTCTTAATCTTTATAAAATTTTAGAGGCCACATTTTTTATCCAGTTAGGTTGCCAATTTTTGTGTTGTACATTAAATGCTCTCGCTTCCAGGAAAAATATCATAAAAATAATATTAAAAATAAAAAATAGGCGTACAAAAATTGATTTATAAGTTCTAAAAATTCATTTAATTTATAAAAAATAACAAATCATTTCAAAAAAACCATAAATTGCTCCATGGCAACTTATATGTAGTATAAAACATATAAAAAAATATTTCCTTGTAATATGAGCAAAAGTAACATTTTAGGGTGTATAAACTTCAAAGCTTAAGATGTATGAAAGAGTGTGAGATGTATGTGTTTGTGGACAATGAATAGTCTATTTTTGTGAAATGCGTTGAATTTTTTATGAGAAGGTTATAAACCTATAAGAGGACTCCATGTCAATTTTCATAATTTTTGGACAAGTTTTAGATATAATTATTATTTTTACAAGTATAGGAGTAAATTAAAGTGTGAATTATCCATGGCAAACCTATTAATTTTTTATGTAATTTCAGGATATGATCTAACCTAGGGCATTTTTCCTTAGATACTATTTTTCTATTATTTGGTAAGAACAATTCTTAATACATGTAATTCAAATTAGAATTACTAGAATAAGTACCAAAATTTTCATTTAATAGTTAGAAAATAGCAAATCATTTCAAAAAATCCAAGATTCCTCCATGGCAACATTTATGTAGTATAAGACATGCAAAAAATATGTCCATATCATATGAGCAAAAAAACATTTTAGGATGTGCAAACTTAATGAGTGTTGCACTTCCTTAATATTAAACATTTTGAATCTTCATGATTTTCTAGAGACCATACCTTATATCCGATTAGCCTGAAGTTTTTTTTTGTTGTTGTCTCTTATATGCTCCTAGTCCATTAAAAAATATCTTTAAAATAAAATAAAAATAAAAATTAAAGTGCACTGTAGTTTAGAACCGGCTATGAAAATGGATTTTTCATATGCGGTTTATGGCTGGAATCGGCTGTGAAAATGGAGTCGACTTACGTCCTGGCTGTGAAAATGCATCATTGCCACTTTTTGAAAATGAGCTGTGAAAATAGTGACTAGAAAAATAACCATTCAAAAAACAGGTAATAGGCTGACAACTTAGTTTTAGAACTTATGAGTTATAATTACATCTACATGTTCAACAAAATATGATTAAATAATATGTGAGCAATATATTCATACCAATAGTCGTCACATCTAGGTAATGAATAGAGAATCCTTGGAATCAACATGGTAGATATATAAACCATGGAGCCTATCTAATGCAAAGAGCAGGTCGGTGTAAGTGGTGATTGAACTACTTTATGTGTACATAGTTATGTGGGAAGAACTTGATCTAATTCTTTAACAATTATGTTTACAATATGAACTTTTATTTAATGCATGTGAAAACAATTTGTGTGAATAAGCTCTGTGTGTGTGTGTGTGTATATATATATATATATATATTGTATATATATATATATATAGACACACACACACACACACACACACACACACACACACACACACACACACACACATATATATATATATATATATATATATATATATATATATATATAGTGTTTTGCTATAATGCACCTGGGTGCATTTCCTATAGAAAATGCACCCAGGTCTGACTGCGCGCCTGGGCTGACCCAATATTGCCGAACGGACCCGATCCAGCACATGCACACATGCAAAACTAATAGTCCAACCTAAACACGTGAGGCCAGTACATGTGCATGTGCAGAATCTTTTTTTGATTCGAATTGAAAAATGTGATATCTTCTAAACCGTAAGTCGGATCTGTGAACCGTTTGTTGCATCTTACTCGAAAAAATGTGCTTAACAAAACAAGATCCAACATGAATATATTTCATGCGTCTTTTAGTGAATTGCAACTCTGTGTGCTTTCCATTTGCAACTCTATACATGTTATATTTGCATGTGGTGTTTATAACCATATCCAGTTGCAACTCAGTTGCGCCCAGAGTTGCAACTGGATTTTCAGCTGTATGCAATTCGATTGCAATTGCAACAAATGTTTGACTTTTTGTTTAATAAATGCAACAAATATTTGACTTTCAGTTGCGCCCAGAGTTGCAACTGGATTTGCAGCTGTATGCAATTCGATTGCAATTGCAACAAATGTCTTTCTGTTTAAAATGCAACAAATGTTTGACTTTTTTGGAAAAAGAAAAAAACAAATGTTTGACTTTTTTCGGAAAAAGAAAAAAACAAATGTTTGACTTTCAGTTGCGTCCAGAGTTGCAATTGGATTTGCAGCTGTATGCAATTCAATTGCAATTGCAACAAATGTCTTTCTGTTTAATAAATGCAACAAATGTTTGACTTTTTTTCAGAAAAAGAAAAAAACAAATGTTTGACTTTTTTCGGAAAAAGAAAAAAATAAATGTTTGACTTTCAGTTGCGCCCAGAGTTGCAACTGGATTTGCAGTTGTATGCAATTCGATTGCAATTGCAACAAATTTCTTTCTGTTTAATAAATGCAACAAATGTTTGACTTTTTTTCGGAAAAAAACAAATGTTTGAGTTTCAGTTAAGCGCAGAGTTGCAACTGGATTTGCAGCTGGGTGCAATTCGATTGCAATTGCAACAAATGTTTGACTTTCACTATTATCTAAGCATTTTGTTGCATTTGTCTGTTGTGTTATATTTTTGAATGTTTCTGTCTCTTTGTCACAAAAATAAATATTTGTTGCATTTGTCTAAACATTTGTTGCGTTGTATTTTTGAATGTCTTTGTCTTTGTGTGTAACGAAACTAAACATTTATTGCATTTGTATAAATATTTGTTGCATTTGTATAAATATTTGTTGCATTTGTATAAACATTTGTTGCGTACAGAGTTGCAACTCGAGTTGCAATACAATTGCAACTACTAGTTGCAACTAGACTTGCAGCTCAACTCTGTATGTGTTGCAACTAGTCGTTGCAATTGTATATGCTTCCGAGTTGCAATTGTATATGCTTCCGAGTTGCAACTAACAAAAAATGCACAAAGTATATCCATGTTGGATCTTGTTTTGTTAAGCACATTTTTGTGAGTAAGACACAACAAACGGTTCACAGATCCGACTTAGGAGAAAAAGTGAGTTGAAATTTCGAGTCACAAAAATATTCCCTGCATGCATGCATGGGACAGGGTGGGCGGGAGCGCGGGCGCAGGAGAGCGGACGCGGGAGCGCTAGTTTTTTTCTTTTTCGGTATTATTGCTAGGGTATGTGCATTTCCTATACAAAATGCACCTTGTTGCATTTTAGCCTCGCCCTATATATATATATATATATATATATAGGGCGAGGCTAAGCATTTTGTATACAAAATGCATAGACCCTATCAATACTACCGAAAACTACCGAAGAAGAAGAAAAAAACCGTAGCTCTCCCGCGCGCGTGCCAGCGCCCCGCGCGCGCCCGCTCCCACTACTGGACTTTTTGTTTCCAGACTTTTTCTTTGTGGGGTTTTTTCGTGTTGGAATTTTTTCTAGACTTTTTCTTCGTGGGCTTTTTTCGTACTGGATTTTTTTTAGACTTTTCTGAGTAAAAATAGGATTTTTTTCGAGACTTTTTCTTGGAATTTTTATTATTTTTCGTGGGGCTATGGGTGATAAGGGGTTTAACACGGGCAGGGACTTACAACTCACAAAACTAAAGTGACACAATGACTAAAACAAAGGTACAGACTTACAGCTCACAAAAATAAACTGACATAATGACCATTAAAAGTTTTTGGAACAAAAGACTCAGTTGCAAACAGAACTACTACATGTTTGCAATAGTAATAACAGCTCAATTACAATCAACGCGAATAGATTTCTGGAAGCAGACAAGCAGATAAGTTTTTGGAAAAATAGAATCATTTGCAAACAGAACAAGTGCATGTTTGCAATACTAATAATAGCTCAATTGCAATCAAGCTGAATATATGTTTGCAAGCAGAAAAGAAGATGGCAACACGTTTGCATTGTAGCTGAAACAAAGGCATTTGCAAGACTAATAGCAAGTCAGTTGCAACAAGGGTAAATAGTTGATTGCAGGTTTAACAAAATGTTACAAATGCTGCAAAATGAAATTACACACATGATAACTTTCAGTTTGCAAGTAGAAACATCTCATTGATCTCATGACTAGCAAAACTGCAGCTCGAACTTTATCCACCTGATGCAAATTAAAGGCAAGCTTGGCAGCAACATGTCTACAAGCAAAACAAAATTCTCTTGACTGTTTTATGATGGATATTGTGTTCATAGTTCAGAAGCTGAAACAACAGCTTTTGACGAAGCGGTAATAGATCAACCTGAGAGAAAAGGAATAGGAATAATAGATCAACTTGCATAGAAAGTTACAAGCATATGAAAGAAATTAAAACAAGAAGAAATGTAAACTTCTTACATTCGAGAAAGCTGCAACCGAAGATCCATCAAAATACTGAGAGAATATATATGATATTTAATGATTCAGAACGTATTCAAAATATAGTAAGGTTCAAAATTCATAAGTAAGATGTGTGTAATAGGTACGTACAATATCTGCTTTCACTATATCAAACTCAGCATTCATCCTCTTGATTTCAGATAAAGTGGAACTTGATGAATATGATGCTTTACTGGCAACAAGCTTTGA
Source organism: Alloteropsis semialata (assembly GCA_004135705.1). Taxonomy (NCBI): domain Eukaryota; kingdom Viridiplantae; phylum Streptophyta; class Magnoliopsida; order Poales; family Poaceae; genus Alloteropsis; species Alloteropsis semialata. The sequence continues at coordinate 62,874,601 of CM014273.1, forward strand.
CTACAAAAATATATTAGAAATTAAAAAAACTTAATTGAATATAGTATGTTAGAAAAAAATATTTACAAACAAATGTTAGCACTTACGTTAAGAAAAGAAAAGAAGGCAACTTTGATTCTCGAAGCTCTAGTATCAACCTTCTCTTTATTTTCAAAGTTCAACAATTGTGCATAGAGACTCATGATATCATCAAAGATGTGACCTCTAGGTTTGAGTGAATCACGAAAGTGCAAATATGAACACTTGAAATCAGAAATGACAATAAAGTCAGGACTCTCCTGTCTGTAAAATATTTCATTAATAAGATATAGCACAGAAAATTTACAAAATACATTGAAAAAAAACGTAGAAGGAAACAGACTTACGACTTCTTAGTTCTAATGTATTGACCGCGCACGTATTTGGTATAAGATACATCAACATCATTAGAAACTTTCAGTTGCAGATTATCATCTTCATCGTCAGAGATAAAGGCCCTTTTTTTCCTCTTCCTCTTCTCCAAAGTACTTGAGCGTGTTCGCTGATTTACAATACCTGGACATATTTAAATGAAAATCATGAATGATAATGTAAAACAGTGGAGAAAAAATTACAAACAAATTTTAATGAAGCGTAATATATTGAAGTACCTGTAGATTTCAGAGCTGAATGATCAATGTCAAGGATAGCAGTGGTTTTAGCATTGGACATATCTGTTTGCATTTCAATATCGTTGCCTACTGCACTATCCACATCAACTTGCACATCATTGGAATTACGAGGCATTTGTAATGAACAGTTCAATCCAGACAGTGCAACAGAATAAATTTCAGAAGAAAGCAGAGATAGTCTGTTCGCAACCGATGCATTCGCTGAGTTAGAAAGTGGCAAATTTAGGTCTGACCAAGTTCCTTACTTAGTAGCTCAAAATGCTTCTTCACAATAGGCTGAATGTTCATATTAAGCTGAAATATTTTTAAAAAAGCAATTTTAATTATATTCATGGATAGAGTAATATACTGGAAAAAGGTTGAACTGTGTTTGAGAATCAAAAAAAACTTACATCTGCAAAGTTGGGGAATATTGGAACTGAATGATCAATAGATTCTAAAAGCATATCTGGAGAACTGAACAAATGTTGAACAGGCTTTGAAGCAACCTTATTTTCAGATAACAATGAGTCTTGTGCATTAAAATCTTCACTACCTTGTAAATTCACATTCTCATTTTTTTGAACTGACTCTGTATAGCATAGTTGAAAGATACCAGGACTAGATGAACCTGGTTTTGCATTCACATCAACAGCATCATGCACTGAAAATTTTTCAGAATGGTCGCCTGAACATCCATCATCAATTTGTAACAGATGAGCAATATCTGTAGCACAAAATTCATTACAGTAAGGAGTGGTTGCTATATCTTTGAACTGAAATAGAAAAAATACAAACAAATGATAAGAAACATGTGAAGAATAAAAATATATGCATAAATAAAAGAATGATACTTACAGACAGGTTACCGAAAGACGGAGATTGCATATTCCGGTCCCAATCGGTTTCAATGACACGAACAAAATCTTCTTTGCAGATATAGCAAAACCTTGGAGTTGAATAACAAATTTGATATCCCATAGAAGCATCACTACTGAAATCTAAGAAATTCATGTAAGCAATTTGTAAAAAACATAAAGTGGTTCAAGATATTATGAAAAAATTTGTTGCGTTCAAACAGTACACAATAAAATGACAAGACAAAAACTTACTGCCAGAAATGGGAGGCAAGAACCAAAATAATGAGTGGAACCTTTATCAACATTTTCAACAGAGGCTGCGTAATCTTGATATGTCTTCACAGAGTTCATAATTTCTTTCAGTATATGACTAGCCCAGTCGAACTCCTTGATCTTGGAAGGCTCCATTACAAAGGGTAGATATTCCAAAGATAGAGAATTTTGCTTAGAAGGACAGAGGACTGATGAAATCGCTACGAGCATGAATGAGCGCATAAAAGAATCTTCATTGTGATCAGCGCAGCAAAGAGAAGCAGCTTTCTCAATGGTAGACACGTTATGACCACCAACTTTGTAAGAAGAAGCAACTTGCCGGGCCTTCGATTTAACATCTTCTGTTATATTCTTGAGATCAATAGGAATACATCCAGAAGGGATGCCAATAACATGTTGTATCATTGAACTAGACAGGTTGAATGACAGGTCCTTGTACTTGAACTCACAATTAGAAGTATCAACATTGCTCATGATCCATTCCAGCAAAGGCATAGGAACGTTGAAAATAGATAACTTGAGAAAAGCACCAAAACCATTCTGAATGATGCAATGCTTCTGAACATCATCTAATGAATCAACCACGTGTCTCAAGCGACGAGATGAGAAACGTGTTTTGAGAAGAGCAGGCATACTGAACCGAGCTACATAAAATTAAAATAAAATCAACCATCTATAGATAATCAGAAAATATATATAGCACAGAGTAATACATTGTGAAGTCTTGTCCATCAATCATAACGATATAGCCAACCTATTGAGTCATTCAGTAGCTGAGGTTCAATAGGAACAGTAAATACAGCACAAACATTACGCGCTGCAAGTAACTACCGAAATCATGGATACAATTGTAATCTAAACATACATTCGAAATTGATGCTGCAATGTATGAAAAAATATGAAGATTAATGATTTGCAATTCCAAGCATATGAGAAACGAAAATAAATTGATACAAAATGAAAGCATTTGATCCAAGTGAAATGGAAACTTAAGGGACATGGATTTGTTTATTCATATCCACCAAAAATTACCTGCGATTTTGCAGAGGAAAAAAAGCGAAAGGTGGAAGAGAGCCCAGGAAGAATACGAGAGAGGAAGGCGGCGCGGTGGATAGGAACAGAGCTGAAAGCGAGGACGATGCGCTCAAAAGGTGGACACAAATCTCAAAGCACTGTCGGAGCCATAAATATTTCACATTACCAATAAAGTTTCGTGCAATTGCAGTTGCAATTCCAACTACGATTGCAATTGCAATTGGAATTGCAAAAGTGGAATGCTGCAAGTTGCAATCGGTTTAACAGATGGACGAAGCGACAAAGAGCAACAATTTATATAAAGTAAATATAGAATATCCAGAGTTCCGTTAAGATACGATTTTAAAAATATAGAGAAAACAGTACATAGCGAGAACTATTCCATCCTGACACCAACCACGCAAGCTCTCCGTCTCCGCCTGCACCTCCGCCTCCGCCTTCCCCTGCGCCGCCGACGGCACCCTTTGAATTGGGATCAGATTCGAGAATTTGGGAAAGAAGCAGTAAGGATCTATGGATGCGTCATCTTCAATGACGCAAACATCATCACAATCTGAGCAACGTGGAGATCAATTGGCGATTAGCTTCATGACATCCACGACGGATTCCCCACCAGCGTCGTCAGGATCGTCAGATAGAGCTTTATCGGCAAATGCGAGAACACCAACAAGCATCAACACTCCAGTTGCCGCGGGGAACGCGAATGCTTATGAAGCGGATCCGCTCCATCACACATCTAGTCTGATACCTCCAGCTACGCTGCCTCCAGGAGCATTGGTCACGCCCGTGGCTTGTTCGGTTGTTTACCCGGTATGAAACAATGACACATTGATTTGATTCATTAAGCACCATGCCCTGAAAACTAGTTAATTAATCTGATGAGATGCCAATGGTAGTATATATTTTCATTATAATTTGATGTTTGGATGCAATTATTTTCTTAAATTGTGTGGTAGCTGTTGTGAAACATTTGTTCTTCGATTGGAAGTAGTTCCCTGGTTTTTTCCTGTTGCAATTGTGTTATTGTTAGTTGGCAAACTTGTTTACTTTAGAATTATTTGCAAAACTATTAGCTGTTGAATATTATAAATGAACTACGAGTGCAATGGATAGAATTATTTGCACTCTTGTTATCATCATCAATTTGTCGTTTATTTAGAGTAAATATTGTGAACAGGCAGCAGACATACTTGATGTATTTGTGCCGAGGATACGTCAAGAGTTTGAAACTATAGAAGATGCACATGAATTCTATTTAAATTACGCAAGAATGACTGGGTTTAGTTTAAGAACCGCAAGAACATCAATGCAGACAAGGCACTGGGTGTACAACAAGGAAGGGAATTTGAAAGAGAATGAAGAAACTGCTTCTACAAAACAAACACAGAAAACTTCAATAGAGTTGGGTGCCCTGCATTTGTCAAGGTGAAGCTACATACAAAGAGAAAAATATGGTACTATGACCACGTATCTGTGGTTCACAATCATCAGCTCTGTCCGTCAGCAAGAATGATAAGATTCATGCACGCACATAAGAACAGGGATGCATGCCTGAAGGACCTGTTTGGATTAATGACATGGAATAATGTTCCTCATCAAGCAGCAATAAACATTATGTCAGAGATGTATGGCGGGAGACAGAATTGGCCATTTACGGAAAAAGATGTCAAGAATTTGTATGTCATTTCTCATCTGTCATTTATTTTCTGCAAACAATATTCCAATTCTTGTTCAATTGTGTGATATATGGCTAAAAAATATGCAGAAAAACAAACATGACGCATGAAGAGAGGAAGGATAACATTGGAAAGTTGCTTTCCTTCTTCAGAGAATGCAAGGCTCAGAATGAAGCTTTCTACTGGAATGTCGATGTGGAACCAGAAACTAATATACTGTGAAGCATCTTTTGGAGCCATGCAAGTCAAAGAGCTGAGTGCAAGGACTTTGGAGATGTTATTACATTCGATACAACTCATAAAACCAATAGGAAGAATATGCCTCTAGCACTATTTGTTGGATCAAGTCACATGTTGAAGAATGTGACTTTTGCACAAGCACTCCTACATGATGAAACCACATCATCATTCTAATGGCTATTCACCACATTCAAGAAATGTATGAATGGACATCAACCATTTGTGATATTAACAGGTGAGGAATGCTAAACATAATAGGCATCATATTGTTGAATGCAATGTTCATTCTACACCATGTGCAATAACTATTTTTTGTTTCAAAAAAAATTATGACAGATCTGGATCCAGCAATGAAAATAGCTATTGCAGAGGTGTTTGACAGATCTCAGCACCGCAACTGCAGATGGCACATCACCAGACCTTGGGAATATGAACTAGATCAACTGTATGAGCAACACAAACAAAGGAACCTAAAGAAGAAACTAGAATCTCTGATAAATTATCCTCTTGGACCTACTGCGTTTGAAAACGAGTGGAACAAACTCGTAGATGAATTTGAAATCAGGGGACACCCAGCTATTGAAGCATTGTGGAGCAAGAGAGAAATGTTTATTGCAACTTACTTCAAGGGGTTATATTGTGGAAGAATGACATCAACGCAGCGTTCAGAAAGCCAGAACAGAGTGCTGAAGGATGGTTACGTGGCAGAAACAACATGTTTGCATATGTTTGCAAAGAGAATGCTTGATTCAATTGTACATTCAGATCATATGGACGCAGTAGAAACACATTACTTGCAAGCTGAAGTTGTGAGGGTCAGCAAAGCAAAATTTGATGCACAGTTGAGCAGAGTGTACACAAGGCCTGTATACAATGAGTACAAAAGGCAATATGAAAACAGCACAGCATTTATCATTGAAGCAGACACTGATCCGTCTGTGAAGCATGGTTTCCTTGTAAGGCATGAGACTGGGGCAGGAAGCCTCTGCTGGGCAAGTCATGCTTTCAGGGTAGTCGCAGACAAAGAAGCTGGTACATACAAATGCGAGTGCAAGCAGTGGGAACACACTGGTATGAATCATCCTGTTCACCAACAATATACAAGAAGAATGCATTTATAAACAATAAAAAATCAACATGTGTACTAACATAAAAAATTTTATAACCTATTTCAGGACTATTCTGCATGCACCTCATAAAGGCTTTCGTGCATCTACATGTGCAGAAAATACCAGAGAAATACATTCTCAAAAGGTACACTCGAGATGCTAGGTCAGATGTGCCATGGGATAGACATGATATTCCAAGAGTAGGACCAACAGGAGATACAGAGCAGGCAAGGCTATCGAAGCTATTACCAAAGCTCATGAGGCTTGGCAGAGCAGGCATGAGATCCAATCAAGCTTTTGAGGAAACAACACGACAACTAGAATTGATAACACCTGGTATTGAGTTATTCCAATCTTCATCACTGCCTCCTGATTCAATGCACCTAGATAGTGTTGTTCAACCAGATGAAATTAATTTTGACGAGGCAACACAGAACTCTGTTCATGCAGCTGATCAGCAAAATGTGCCACATGTGAGCACTAACTCTGCTTCTACAAACAATGAAGAGCTAGCTTCTGCAGAATTCTTTCATGACATATCTTTTGTTGAACCACCAATATCAAGGACTAAAGGAAGGACTCCAGGAAAACAGCCACCGCAGCAAAATGAAAACATGGTATATAGACAGTACAACACATACACAAAAGAAAATACAGGTACAAAAATTGCAGCATATGCAGAGTCAAAGGCACGCACTACATGACAACATGCCCACATAACCCAGACCAAAGCAGAGCAGCTAAAAATAAAGCAGCAAGAAAAAGAGCAAGCAAGACAGTAGGCGGACCTCCTAGAAAAAGAGGAAGACCCAGAATTCAAAGGGAACTATATGATGAAGCAAACATGAGAACAGAACAAAATGATGAGATGCCAAACAACATCACAATCAGTACAGCAAAAAGAGGAAGAGGAGGAAGAGTGCAAGTGACAAGTGAAAGGCCAAAGACCAGAGGAGCACGAGTTAACTACCAGGGCATATCATCTGCTGATGACCCTACAGATATTCTTTATGAGTCATAGTAATTTACAGATGTTATAAGACATAATAATACTTTCATTTATAAACATTATTTATCTCACTAACATGGGTATATCAAATAAGATTGCAATGGTTGTATCTAAGCTAAGTCATTGCTCATACATATGATACACCATTACAATTGTAAAAACTGAAGAGTTGCATCTCGGTTCAAACAGATACACCAACACATACATCATTCAAACATTTTAAAATACAAACATTAATGAGCGTCCAAACTAATACAAATTATAAAGACTAAAATATTAGAAACAAATATCCAACATAACAAGGTTGTTACCAAACGCTTCTACTCCTCATCAGAAGAAGAAGCGTCATTATGCGCATTCCTAGGAGACTCGTCATCATCGTTGCCAGACAACTCATCATCATCAACGCTCGGAACAATCGTTCCAGAAGCACCAATGTTGACGGCATGGCCACTTGTTCCACCACCGTCATCAGCATTGAAGCGCCTCCTCTTCAGAGCTGGCTGCTCGAGATCCTCAAGATACCACTCCTTGGTGACATCCTCCTCTTCGTCATAACGTAGTCGTGGAAGGGATCTTCAAGTGGTTCTGGTGCACCGGCGGATTCGTCACTAGAGTCATCATCTTCCTCAGAATCATCATCTGAATCGTCATCGGAGTCATCTTGATCCCCATCAGTGCCATCCTCATCGGTTGCTTCATCTTGTTCTTCTTCGTGATCAACGTCTTCCGAGTTTGTGGAATACATACCGTCGTCGGTTTCGTCAGCCGAAGATCCACGCTTTGACTCTGTCGACAAAGACAAGTGCTCCTCCTCCTCAGAGAAGGAGGACTGCGGGATCTTTGGGGAAGGCATGGTGTGTGAAGTTGCTGTCTCCTGCGTGAACAAATGAATGAGCCGAAACAAGAGCGGCAAATACAAAACATACGTAGCGAGCAGTATTTATAAGGGCAAAAGTAGTCGAAGAACAAAACGGCGCGTCGCTTCCGCTAAAGCATGCATGCGAGACAGTTATGACAAACGCTCAATAACAACACATCAATTGCAACTGCAACTGCAATTACAAATAAAACATTCAGTTCCTTACGGTTATGACAAACGAATCGCTTCGGCTATGAACAAAAAAAAACGAATCGCTACGGCTAATGCACGCGTGGGAGGCAGTTACGAGAAGTGGTCAATAGCAATACATCATTTGCAATTGCAAATAAAACATTCACTTCCTTGCACGATTAAAAAAATAAGATCAACCGTCACATGTAAATTCTAAGACAAGATGTTTCAAAAAAATTAATTTTTTAAGAAATAAATTATTTAATCACGTAGTTGCAGTTTAAACAAATGTTTGATTTGATTATAAAAAATGGTTGCAACTGCACTTTTGCCTAATGCAAAGGCAAAATGCAGTTGTAAGCACCGGTTAAACTCAACACATCTGTTGCAGTTTTAATTGCAACAACACATTCTATTGCTTTTAGCATACAACAATAAGATGAACCATTGCACGTAAGTTGGAAGACTAAAATTTTGAACTCTTATATGGTACTGCAAATTAGTTGCAACTGCAGTTGTAACGCAGAGTTAATTGCAATACATTAAACTTACAGGTACAAACATCGTTTCCATATGTACATGGTAGAGTTGCAAAAACATTAGCAACTGTAATAGATAGCTATATATGGTACTACAAAAAAGGTTCAAAACAACAACAAGATATATAACCAATACAACTTGAATTATTTGTCCAATGTAACTCAGAAAATACAATACATACAACAATAAATACAACATATCAACAATATTGTAGCCATACAGAATATAACAACACATAAAGGTAGTGAACATATGTAAACACACACTCTAAGGGTGTAATATTGGATCTATCAAAGTACCACCAGACATGCCCCAATTGCCATCAATTTTCTTCTCGATGCTTGCAACGTTGTTCTCAAAATTCCACTTGCACAGAAGATATCTTTCAAAACCATGATGCCCGTGATAGTAGTACATGAAATAAATACAATTCCTGTCAAAATGTCCATTGACTTTGTTTGCACTGACAACATTGCACATGCAAAGATGCAGACCTATGAAAATCACCTTGCCATGAATCCACTTTACGTTATCCCACTGAATAGGAACTGGCTCATCTTCAAATTCCTTTCTTATAGAGAAATGAACAACTGGCTGTAATGGCTGACCTGCCTCCTCAATGAACTCATCGACATGGTTTTGTGCTATGATATAAACTTGATCCTCATGCTCAATGACATAGTTGTGTGCTTCAATTGGATTATGATCAAGCCAATTCAGTTCCACAATATTCTGTTCCTCTTGATTAACTTCTTTCTATAGAGCTTTTGCACCAATATTGATGAGTTGGTTCCTAATTAATGGCATTCTAGTCCAGAAATTTCCTCCACGTATAGTGCACCAGGAATCATCTCCAGTGCGCAATATGCAACCATAACCACCTTGAAATCCATTGATCGAAGATCAATCATAAATTATGATGAACATTTCCTCTTTACAATCACGTGTGTGATTGACAACGAAACCTTGCTTCAAGATGTTTTTGAAAATCATTGGAATTCGTGGTAGAGTGACAGTGTGCATGGAGAATGGATTGACCAGAACTCCTTGTGTTCCGTGAGAAGAATCAAAAGCTATCATGTACCCACATTCAGAGCCAACTATTGTCATTTGCTTGCCAAAAAAGGATGGAATTTCGAACCTGTGAATCTTGTTCCTCTTTGTGCAGCATAAATGGACAAGACCATTCTCACCGATGGAGTCTCCTTTGATGATCCAAGGCGAGAAGTACGGGTGGTCCTTCTTTGAAGTGTTCCTTCTCCACTCAGTACACACAAATCTCAAACGAACAAACTCTTCAGGATCATCAAGCTTGTCGCTGACGATCGAAATGCATGGGAGATTTTCCCATGGAACGGGCTTCCCCATGGTTGCTGTTTCTTGGATCTCTATTGTAGGCAACAGATGAAAAGAAATAGTTATCGGACTGAGAAAGAATATATTGCTGGCGTATTGCTGTCACATAAAGAACGAAGACGATAAGACATGCAGTTATTATATTACGAGTTTACAACTGCAACGTGTGTGGCAGTTTGCAAATGGAAGAAACAATTCATTGCTAATACAATTGCAACAAATGTTCCAACAAATTGCAACTGCAGAGGGCACAAATTAATAATATATGTTCAAAAATTTTCAAAAATAAATGTCCAATTGCATCTAAAGTTTTAGTTTTATTATCGTGAAATGAAAATTCACTTAAAAATTAATATACAACAAAAGTTCAAATACATGCAGACATTCAATTGCAATTAATGTCTGTCGAAGTTTGCAATTGGATGAAACAACTGCAGTTGCAACAAATGTTCTAATACATTTTTAAAAATGATTAAAATAAAGTTGCAATTACAACAAATGTTCAAATTTGCAACTACATCTGCTACAAATGTTCGAATAAATTCAAAATTGTGTAAAAGGTAAAGTAGAAGTTGAAAATTTAATTGAAAAAATTAGTCAAAAAATGCAAACAATTAAAAAAATATTAAACAAATGTTCAAATTTGCAGATACAAGCGCAACAAATGTTCGAATAAAATCAAAACTATTTAAAGGAACCGTTCAAACTTTCATATATATATTTAAAGAAGAACATTTGTTGCAATAATATAAATTGTACCTCCAGCTACAATAACTTGTTTAAAAAATGGGCAAAATAAAGTTGTAGTTACAACATATGTTCAAATTTGCAAGTACATCTGCAACAATTGTTCGAATAAATTCACTTGCAAAATGTTGTCAGTTGCAAAAGTATTTGAAAAATCAACAAATGTTTCCATAGTATAGATTGATACTGCAGCTACAACAATTGTTCTGACAGATAAGAAAAAAAATTGTGTAAAATAAACACAATATTTGAACAAATTTTCTAATACATGCTGGTATAATACTGCGAGAGACCACTTGCAATTGAACTTGCAACAACGGTTGGAAAACATTTAAAATTATTTAGAGTAAGTAAACTAAGAGTTGAAACAAATGATCGAATAAAACATTTGCAAATGTTGAACCGTGTTGGTTGCAAAAGTATTTGCAAAACTCAATAAACTAAATGGCCGATTCATCCAGACGGTACCACACACACGGTCCCAAACAGCCTTTACGTGACGACATGGCACATGGGGGGACGCAAACCGCTAGGCCACGATCATGGTCCACGCTTCTGATAATATACTATATAAACTGACAGGATCTGCAACACGCACCGTACGCCGAAGCCATCACACATTTAGACTCGTTTTCCTCCACCAACCCAGAACCATGAAGTCCAGGTGACCAAGCTTCTTCCAAGCGCCCACGCCGTGAAGATGACGCCGCTCCGGATGAGACCGCTCCACCGAGGAGCAGTCGTGGAAGCAATTAGCACAAGTGGGCAATGGAGATGCTGAGCGTTGCGTTCAACAAGCTCGACGTTTTGGTAAGAGATCTCGATCTGCAGGCCGTCAATGGACCGCTCGAGCTCACTCTAGAGCATTACGCGTCTTCGATTGACCGTGCCGCCGATTTCCTCGCCAAGCTGCCAGCAATCGTCACCGAGCGTTCCAAGGAGGAGAAACGCGCCATCGCCGAGGCAACAGCAGAATACGTCATGGCATCGTACAAGAGCAGGATGGACGGCTTTGACCACACCGTCGCGCTCCAGGGGATCCACGCTGACGCCAACACCGACGAGGATGAGTGGCACGACATGGTCCGCGCCGATGCTCAAGTCATCGCCAGCCATGTCGTCACTGCCGCTGAAACTGTAGATGACTTCGACTAGACGTGCCCCATCATCGACATGAAAGTCACTCCAAGTAGTAAGAGTCCATCACAAAGTAATGTTAGTTTCATTATCTTAGTTAGACCATGTCAGTCATTAGGTTTTCGGATTCAGACATCTATGTGTTTCTTTCACATGCACCATTTGAACCTATTTGCTAAATCGTTCTATTTCACAGTTTACCTTTTCAAATGATGCTGTTATTTGTACAAATTTATTTCAATTGCTTATAAAGAGTGCGAACCTATATTTCTTTAAAACATCTCGTGCGTCTACAGATCGATCAAATGACAAAGACAAAAACAAGTAAATGAATCTGTTGAGCGACATGCACAAAATATAAAAAGAAGACCAAACAACGCGTCGTTCCGGGTAGACCGTCCGGGAGGCAGTTATGACAAGCTGTAAATGACACTGCCTCAGTTGCAATTGCAATTGCAACAAAACATTGAATGTAATAAAAAAATGCACACAATACAAGCATAACAAATGTTTCTGTTTTATTATCATAAAAAAAATACAACAAATGTACAAATTTGCAAATACAAGTGCAACAAATGTTCGAATAAAATCAAAACTATTTAAAGAAACAATTGAAACATTCTAAAACAATTCAAACTTCAAAATATGTATTTAAAGAAGAACATTTGTTGCAATAATATAAATTATATCTGAAGTTGCAATTACAACAAATATTCAAATAACTAGAAATATAGATACAAAAGTTGAAATAACTTCAAATATTCAAATAATTAGTAATTTGCAAGCAACGTGTTTCACAGTTTGCAAATGGAACATGTAAGCATATGAAGATACAACAAATGTTTTAAGAGATTTTTAAAAATCAGTAAAAAGATACAACAAATGTTCAAATTTGCAAATACANAAAAAATGGTAGCGATACATGCCTTTAATACAACGGTTTTCAAGATGTTGCAAAGCTCTGTTGCATTTGGTGGACGATATTGCAATGGTGAAAAATGGTTGCAGTAGACTTGATTTTGGTTGCAATTGTGTGGTAGTACTGCAACTACATTTACGTTAGTTGCATTTGGTTTTGACTATTGCTACGGTTTTTTGGTGTTGCATAAAATTTGACAAGCGTTGCAAATGCTAGATGCTTAATGCAACGAGAACTCTTGGAGGCGAAGCAAAAGTGGGGGTCAATTGCAACCTTTTTTGGCAGTTGCAATATACTTTGATATTGTTGCAAGTGCTAAATTTTATTGCAACGAGATGTATGGGGCCGAAGCGAAAATTGTGTTCAAGTGCAACGCTTATTTTTTGTTGCAATATACTTTGATAATTGCAACGAATTTAAAACTTAAAAAAAAGTATGGAAAGAAAAGAATTGGGGACGCATATTAAAATTAAAAAGTGCTCCCCACAGGATTCGAACCATGGAGCTCTGGTTCAGATAAAAACTTCTCCACCACTACGCTATGTAGGTGTGTTCGTTGTAGCTCAGGTTTTAATTTATTTGATATGATTGAAGACCTTATGAACCTTTCCTTGTCCAAACATTTGCCGACCGGTGATTACTCTTGGGCAATCGTGATTTTTATTTCAAAACTTTCCACTTACCTCTTTATTTTAATATTTTTGGTTCCTGGCTAATGCCACGCCACACATTTGCAACACCACTATTTTGGTTGACATAGGGGGGGTCTTATCGCAACCTTTGTCTAAAATGGTGGCTATATGTGCCTATAATGCAACGGACTAAAAGTGTTGCCTTACCTTTGCCTTGTGGTTGCGATAGGGGTGTGCTATGGCAACTATATTGTGATATGGTTGCAATTACTTGGCGTTATTGCTATGCTCTTTCGGAGTTGCATTAGCAATTACTAGGGTTTTCAATTCTGGAATCTAAAAAATTTCGGACCCCTTCGATAAACACAAAATTTTTGAAATTTTGGGGAAAAGTTCAAATTTTTTCAACCAAATTTTTAAAAGTTATAAGTTTAATTACATAGAAAAACAACATTTTATCACTTCTATGTGCGCAGTGCATTGGTTTGTCTTGTGATTTTGGTCTTAGCTGCCCCACGTTCGAATCCCTGGCAGGGTTCTATTTTTTAAAAAAAATTTAGAAAAATGGCCAAAAAACAATGCTGAAGGGGGATTCGAACACAATACCTCATAAAATGAGTGGAATAGCTATACCATTGAGCCACTGCTTCATTTGTGTTAATTTGACTTGGTTTTATATATATATGAGGATAGTTCAAGGATGAAGGCCCTGACGCGTAGGTCCGGGCTGGCAGCGAGACAGCTAATCCAGATTTCATATGTGCACAAACAAATTGTAACACCCATTGTAACACACTGAGTTTTCAGTCTTGCAACAGTTTAAAATTGTGGTATCACTACAAAATTTCTAAAAAATATAACTGCATCGAGAGAAGACTACCGGTACAGCCAATGGCGTCGCGCCACGTCACTGCGTCCAGCTGGATTGGCTGAAGAACAAACAAATTATTCATTTTTATTTTAATCCAAAATTAAAACTTGAAACCAGTATTTCTCCCTCATTAGAGCTTCAAATTTGATTCTGATTTTTTCTAAAATCACGCCCTTTCATTCGGTGGTGTTTGTTTGTATATTAATTGCTATTTATTAGATAATCCACATATGGTTTGTTTTCTTCCACTCAAATAGAGAATATAAAAGCATGATTTTGCATAATAATTGATAATGTAACTCCATATTCTCAAATGTTATGGTAAACACAAATGACTAAGAGTTGTGGTGGTAGTTCAAGCTAGTTTGATGTGCAAAGTCTTGTGTTCGATCCCTCTTCTTGCCACTTTTTATATATTTTTTATACATATGAAAAAATGTGATATTAGAACCATCCTATTACGTGACTCGAATTACATCCCAAAATAATTTTTAAACTTATATTTATGAGCGTCGCCCATAAAAAGAGATGGGGGAAGGGGCGACATTCTTTTTTATCAGGGGCCTCACAATTTTTTTTGTATTTGACTTTTTTATCATTCTTTTTGCATTTTGATTTTGTTAGAATACATGTGGTGGAGTCCACGAGGACGACAATAAAAATTTTAAAAAAATTAAAAAATTCCAAAAGAATTGTTAGGTTGGAGAATCGAACCAATGACCCAACACTAACCAATGAAGCGACCAAACCATTGTGCTCCTTGAGTAATTTTGATCATGTTCCGATTACAATTATATTTGTACTACCAATAATACATGCTTATGCCCGGTCGCCATCGCCACTTCACTGGCCTTCAATGCCACATCACCCGGCCGCTAGCGTGACGTGACCGGCTGCAGACACCACATCACCCGTTCGCCTGCGCCACATCACCCGGTGCCCACAGGTCATCATACAAGGTTTTTCACCTAATGCAACGGCCTACATTCGTTGCAATAGGTCCTCATTGGTTGCAATAGGCGTAACGTTGCTAAATACATAACTAAACCAGAATGCAACAATCTAACACAAATGATGAAGAGTTGTGGTGGTAGTTCAAACTAGTTTAATGTGTAAGGTCTTTGTTCAATCCCTCTTTTTGCCACTTTTTTATATATTTTTGATACATATGAAAAAATATGATATTTAAACCAACCTATTACGCGACTCAAATTATATTCTAAAATAATTTTTAAACTTATATTTATACATTTGTTGGGCCTATATCCTTGTCATAAAGTTTCAAATGATTTCATTAAAGACAGACCGTACATTGCTCACAAATGAGAAGGTCTCACTTAGTGTCATACAATGATGGCTAATCATTGATGTTTCAACCTTTACAACATTATCAAACTCCTATGGTCA
This sequence comes from Alloteropsis semialata, assembly GCA_004135705.1. Classification (NCBI taxonomy): domain Eukaryota; kingdom Viridiplantae; phylum Streptophyta; class Magnoliopsida; order Poales; family Poaceae; genus Alloteropsis; species Alloteropsis semialata. The sequence goes on from CM014273.1 coordinate 62,890,095, forward strand.
CAGAATGCGTGTTCGGCCAAGGAAACATATGATATTTTTTTACATATGAAAAAAATTTGATGTTTAAACCATCCTATTGCACGACTCGAGTTACATTCCAAAATAATTTTAAACTTATATTTATACACATAAATAGTTTATTTTTCCTTTTTAATCAAGAGTTAAAATTTGTAACTTGTATTTCTCCCTCGTAACAAATCCAAATTTGATGATTCATATGAGTTCAAAAAAATTTATTAGGTATTCAAATCCCAAAGTTTGAATTGAGTTATAAAAAACTATGCGAGAGATGTATAATTTTGTGAACAATGCATAGTTCCACTTTACTGAAATGATTTAAATTTTTTATGGCAAGATTGTACACAAAAATATGTTGCCACGTCAATTTGTAGAATCTTTTTAATCAAATTTAGTTACTTTTTGTATTTCTTATGTTGTAAATTGGCCATAAAAGTTTGAGGTGTCCATATAAGGTAATTGAATTTTTCATCTATCTCTAGGGCGCGGGTTGGAATGGAACATATGAATCTAAATATTACTTTTATGCAAATTTTCAAATATTTTTGGTAACTTCATATTTCTCTAATATTATGGTAAACATAAGGTTGTGCCCAATTTAGAGGTGTATACGAGCTTGGAATGCTATAAAGTATTTAAATATCAATGTTTGACATGAGTTTATTTTTTTATATAAAGATTATTGACTAAAAAAATATTGCAACACCAATTTATACAATGCACACAAGGAGCCGCCGGCCGCGGTAAAAACTGGGTGCTAGAATTGGGAAAAAAGAAAAAAATCCCGCGCCTAACCCTAGCAAAACCCAATCCTTCCCCGCTTGCGCCGCCAGGCCCCTCGCAGTTCCCTTCGCGGCTCGCCCGCGCAGCCCCCTCCACGCTCGCTCCGCCTCCCTCCCCCACCCTGGCCTTCTCCCTCCCCCCTCGCCCTGTCATTCGCTCTCGCCTCGCCCATCTCCCCCGCCCCCACGCATCTCCCCCTCGGTCGTCGCCCAGGGTGCCGTCGTCGCTCGCCCATCTCCCGCTCAGTCATGTCCAGGGAGCCGTCGTCTTTCACCGATCTGCTGCCAAGGAACCACCAAGACATCGCGAGATCAAGAAGGCATACACGAGTCCATGGTGCCGTTGAAGGCAACAGAGACATGGATTCTATTTCTTTCTTTCATCCTTCGTCATTCCCGGCGGAACTCGCCGCCGTCGTCGAGTCTCCTTCCCTTCCCTCTTGTTGTCTAGGGTTCGTGTGGATCTATGTCAGGTAATTCCAGGGCATTCTTGTCTGATCTGATGTATGTTTTGATTTTCCATTCCGTTCGTTTCCCTTCCCTTCTATTGTGGATTTCTCCTTAGATGAGATCTCTTTCACACGCATCATTCTTCTGCTGTGCCTGAGAGATCCTCCCCTACAATCTCAGTTGATGGCGGCAACCACCAAGGAGGACGATGGGGCTGTCGAGGTGTTCTGCATCCATCTGGTCAATCCATTCAAAGGTATGCTTGCATCTTTTTTTTGTCTTAGATTGATAGCATCACAGGGATTTGGTTGTGAGCACTGGGCAGCCATAGTAATAAGTTTTGAAAATTTGGTTGTGGCAGTTCTTCTGTCAGGAGGCACCCAAATTTAGCACACATTGAATTAAATGTCGGTGGTCATATCCTAAGTAGAGTGCTTGCAATCTCTACTTCTCTTCTCTACTCCTATAAAGAACTTTTTGTCGACGTTTCCCGTCCGTCATAGGTCCTTTCTGTACTCGCGGTTTCCCTCCGCTCCCCGTGTGCACGTCCGCCCGCCCTACGACCTCACCATACGGGCGTGAGTTCGATTCCTGTTTCCTACGAATATCGAGCGACGGTTTGACAAATTATCGATTCCTGTTTCCTACTCCGCGGATGTCGCCCGTGAAAGCCGAGCGACGGTTTGACAAATCCATTCAAACACCGGACTCTTTCCTTTCCATTCAAACACCAGATTATTTCCATCCATTCCCGTGCTCATCGACGATCCGTCCTCGCCCACCAGACGTCCTCGCGCTCCCTATCCTCGCGCTCCGTAGTCCTCCACCGTAGTCCTTCAACATCCAGTGCGCCGTCGCCCTCCATCATCCTATCAATCCGCAACCCCGACGCCACCATCGACGGCCGGCGCACGTGGAGTGACGCCGCAACCGCGACGCACGTCTTTCAGCGCCGCCTCCATCCATCCAGTGCACCTACCGCCTACTTCCTCAGCCTCAGGCGCAGCTACCACCTCGCGCTCCGCATCCAGCGCCGCCTCATCCTCGGCCTCAGGCGCAGCTATCGGCTCGCGCTCCGCATCCAGTCCAGCGCCGCCTTCCAGCGCCGCCTCATCCTCGGCCTCAGGCGCAGCTATCGGCTCGCGCTCCGCATCCAGTCCAGCGCCGCCTCATCCCGCCCAACCGCCCCAGGATCCGCGACTTCCTCTACAGGTCCGTCTCACACTATTCCCCCCCTTCTCCACCCATTCGCCACGCCGTGCCTTGCCGTGCGCCTCAGGAAATCGATTTCAGTCCCATCCGATTCGATTCGTGTTGCGGCTTGAGTTGCCCTCGATCCGATGCCAAATAGAACAGGCGAGGCGTGCATTGATTCGTTGCTTGCTTGCTTAGTCTGCAATTTAGCGAACTCTCTCGCATTAATTGGTTCCTTAGTATTTCGATTTCAGTCCCATCCGATTCGATTCGTGTTGCGGCTTGAGTTGCCCTCGATCCGATGCCAAATAGAACAGGCGAGGCGTGCATTGATTCGTTGCTTGCTTGCTTAGTCTGCAATTTAGCGAACTCTCTCGCATTAATTGGTTCCTTAGTATTACTGCTACTACCAGTCTATCTCCGGGGAGGAGGGTGGATTGGATCAGCCCGCGGCTTGCTGGTTGATTGTGGCGCTGGCCACCTCGCTAGCTCTGCCAATGCGGGTGGTGAGGGTCCATTGGTTATTTACAATGGCTCGTCCTTTACTTTTACATAGCCTTATTTATTTTTGTTACATCTTCACAGTGGTGATGCAAGTGCAGATTGTTTTGATCCCATTCAAGTCACCACTAGCTTGTAGCAAACGACACCTGCATTAGATCGAATTAAGTTCTGTGTAAGTTATGGAAATCCTAATTTTCTTGTCCACACTCTTTTGAAATTGGCAGAATGGATAACTAAATTTTATGAATAAATGATGCCTCGTTTGTTTTCTGCTGCTATTATCTTTTTGCATATAACATGTATGTGGTGCCCTAAGTAAATAAATGATGCCTCGTTTGTTTTCTGCTTCTATTATCTTCTTGCATATAACATGTATGTGGTGCCCTAAGTCCAAATCCAAAATTAAAATGACGTATCATCATATATGGTTATAGTTTGATGTCTTGACTTCTTAACACCTGGTTTCAAATGTTTTTTTTTCAATTCTATTCCGCACAAAACTACATATTAAGATAAATTCTAGGTCCAGGTCGAAGTTGAATTCTAAGATTTGTATACCTCCATTACAGAGCTGTAGGTGATTTTAGTTTTATATGGTATTATAATAATCTTAATCCATCATCAGATGGCATGTGCCATATATTGTGATTTCTAAAATTTACTAGACATGTTTATCTTGCATTAATTTATTGGTCTAAAGTATAACTTGAAACGTTCATATTGGTATTTGTTCTACTGCATTCTACAAATATGCAGCCATTAAGAACATGAAAATACATGTAACATGGAATATATGTAGGTTGTTTTACTTGGCGTTCAAATATATGGCACAGAATAAAAATAACTTGATATTTAAAATAAAAATAACTTGATATTTACATTTCTCAAATTATACCATATCACGGGCTGATCCTATTTTTTAGGGATACCTCATTCTAAATGGACCCTGGAGGAGGAAGAAATCCTTTTACTGATTTGACAAACGACAAACGTCTAGGATAATAATTATTCCTTTCGCCGGTTATTCCTTTCACGTTCTTGATCTGTGCCTGCAGCAAAATAGTAAAATAATTATCAGAATGCATCATTGAATCCTACAAGTTCAGTCCAAGATAATAATTTGTGAAACTACCTGGGAAACATCTTAGTTATTTTATATCAAACTACCTGGTAAACATCTAGGTATCTACTGAATATTAGGATGTGAGATTTATCGATTTACATATATGTATATCTTACGCCTGAGTTTTTGTTCCGAACGTGTTGATCATGTTTTGGTTTTTCCCCTTGCCCGTTGCAGATCTGGTGGCAGCAGCACAAGGAGGCAGCTGATCAGGTTTGGTTCTTCCCCTTCCCCATTGCAGATCTGGTGGCAGCGAGAGAAGGCAATGAGAGGTGATCTCATCCTGCCCATCCCTCTTCACCTGGAATGCAGCTGATGTCCGTACCTCACTCTTTCATATTCTTGAATTCTTGAAAAGTTTCTAATGTCAATATATAATAGATGCAATCTGATTTATCTCAGTTTTTTTGGCATGGCTAACCACCAGCAATGGCTTCCATACATAGTTTACTGATATTGCCTTTTCATGTTCTATGGTCCTTCTTTTTCAGTTGAAACATATGTGTAGTAGTTCAAACTACCCATTCAGAATGAGAACCTAAGCAGGATATAGGAATAGGAGCATGCCCCAAAATTTTCATTGTCATTAGCGTGGAAGAAGTATTTCTGTAGTTTAGTTTAAAGGTTGTCTCTTTGTAGATATGTGAGCAGCTTCATTGATTTGCCTTGCTACTGGTTTGATTGTGCAGATTATACATCACGTCTGGCCGTGAATTATCATGGCTCTTGAAAGTTATCTCTACTCCTAAAAAGAACTTATAAATCTTATGTACAAGGACTCAGAAATCAAAATGTGTCTTGGGAGGCAGCTGCATGTATGTTTATATTTGCTTTTCGCTTCAAAGTTCATGGTTGATAGTACTGCAGCTCACAGAACTCTAGTACTGCAGCTCGTGTTTTGCTTCAGTGTTCAATTAGCTTTGCCACCACTAGTCTCAGTTTAACTAATGCATGTCAATGATTTTTTCAGGAGGAATCTTGAGTTTGAGAAGGAGCATGCGAATGGTGGGACGATGGCCAACATACATATCAAGGGAACCTTTGCTGCTACAGTAGACATTAGTCTTTTGATTCGAATGAGTTCAAACAGTTGTCTGTGCTTGACACATTATTATGTGTTAAGCTATCTACTTGTGTTCTCATTTAGTTTGACACTCGGTGTGTTTCGTTAAAGATTTTGTATGAACAAATTATATTTCGTTTTAATGGATGTCGATGCTTCATTCATTATGTATTTGTCGTTTTGCGATTATTGATTTAAGCTACCAAACAAAGTGTCGCAACATGAATTATTAATATATTAATCTGGAGTTGCAATATATGATGGCACATATAACAACCACATTTAGTCGTGGCAATAGGTACGATAATCGTGGCAATAGAGAAACTATCTCTTGCAACTACAAAAAGATGACGGTGGCAATAGAGGAATCTACCTATAGCAACCAGCTAGTTAGTAACGTGGCAATAGATGACCTGTCTGTAGCAACCAACCTAAGTAACGTGGCAATAGCCTATGCCATCTATAGCAACCATTCAGAAACGTGGCAATATAGGACCTCTCTGTAGCAACCAACCTGAAGAGACGTTGCAATAACCTAAGCCACCTATAGCAACCATTTAGGCGACGTGGCAATAGAGAACCTCTATTGCAATGCTTTCTCTACGTAGCAACAACCACGATTGCAACACTTGTGTTGCGTTGCGATTGCATTGTGTTGCTACACGACCAGCGTGTCGCAATACGTATCGCTAGCAACGCCTAGTTCGTTGCAATTGATACTATTACCACACCCATAGTGGTTGCAATTGCTTTTGTTACAACACTCACCAGGTGTTGCAAAAGCATCAAAAGTGTTGCAATAGAGGGGCTGTGTGTCGCAACTAAAATGTAACCCGTTGCATTATGCTATTGCTACCCTTACAAGTGCAACGACATTTAACCAAAAAAAAATGGTAGCAAAATTACTATTGCTACCATTTTTGGGTCTTTTGCTACACTTTTTCGGCGTTGCAGTAGACCGAAAATCTTGTAGTGTCCCCATGGTTGCTGTTTCTTGGATCTCTATTGTAGGCAACAGATGAAAAGAAATAGTTAACGGATTGAGAAAGAATATATTGCTGGCGTATTGCTGTCACATAAAGAACGAAGACGATAAGACATGCAGTTATTATATTACGAGTTTACAACTGCAACGTGTGTGGCAGTTTGCAAATGGAAGAAACAATTCATTGCTAATACAATTGCAACAAATGTTCCAACAAATTGCAACTGCAGAGGGCACAAATTAATAATATATGTTCAAAAATTTTCAAAAATAAATGTCCAATTGCATCTAAAGTTTTAGTTTTATTATCGTGAAATGAAAATTCACTTAAAAATTAATATACAACAAAAGTTCAAATACATGCAGACATTCAATTGCAATTAATGTCTGTCGAAGTTTGCAATTGGATGAAACAACTGCAGTTGCAACAAATGTTCTAATACATTTTTAAAAATGATTAAAATAAAGTTGCAATTACAACAAATGTTCAAATTTGCAACTACATCTGCAACAAATGTTCGAATAAATTCAAAATTGTGTAAAAGGTAAAGTAGAAGTTGAAAATTTAATTGAAAAAATTAGTCAAAAAATGCAAACAATTAAAAAAATATTAAACAAATGTTCAAATTTGCAGATACAAGCGCAACAAATGTTCGAATAAAATCAAAACTATTTAAAGGAACCGTTCAAACTTTCATATATATATTTAAAGAAGAACATTTGTTGCAATAATATAAATTGTACCTCCAGCTACAATAACTTGTTTAAAAAATGGGCAAAATAAAGTTGTAGTTACAACATATGTTCAAATTTGCAAGTACATCTGCAACAATTGTTCGAATAAATTCACTTGCAAAATGTTGTCAGTTGCAAAAGTATTTGAAAAATCAACAAATGTTTCCATAGTATAGATTGATACTGCAGCTATAAGAAAAAAAATTGTGTAAAATAAACACAATATTTGAACAAATTTTCTAATACATGCTGGTATAATACTGCGAGAGACCACTTGCAATTGAACTTGCAACAACGGTTGGAAAACATTTAAAATTATTTAGAGTAAGTAAACTAAGAGTTGAAACAAATGATCGAATAAAACATTTGCAAATGTTGAACCGTGTTGGTTGCAAAAGTATTTGCAAAACTCAATAAACTAAATGGCCGATTCATCCAGACGGTACCACACACACGGTCCCAAACAGCCTTTACGTGACGACATGGCACATGGGGGGACGCAAACCGCTAGGCCACGATCATGGTCCACGCTTCTGATAATATACTATATAAACTGACAGGATCTGCAACACGCACCGTACGCCGAAGCCATCACACATTTAGACTCGTTTTTCTCCACCAACCCAGAACCATGAAGTCCGGTGACCAAGCTTCTTCCAAGCGCCCACGCCGTGAAGATGACGCCGCTCCGGATGAGACCGCTCCACCGAGGAGCAGTCGTGGAAGCAATTAGCACAAGTGGGCAATGGAGATGCTGAGCGTTGCGTTCAACAAGCTCGACGTTTTGGTAAGAGATCTCGATCTGCAGGCCGTCAACGGACCACTCGAGCTCACTCTAGAGCATTACGCGTCTTCGATTGACCGTGCCGCCGATTTCCTCGCCAAGCTGCCAGCAATCGTCACCGAGCGTTCCAAGGAGGAGAAACGCGCCATCGCCGAGGCAACAGCAGAATACGTCATGGCATCGTACAAGAGCAGGATGGACGGCTTTGACCACACCGTCGCGCTCCAGGGGATCCACGCTGACGCCAACACCGACGAGGATGAGTGGCACGACATGGTCCGCGCCGATGCTCAAGTCATCGCCAGCCATGTCGTCACTGCCGCTGAAACTGTAGATGACTTCAACTAGACGTGCCCCATCATCGACATGAAAGTCACTCCAAGTAGTAAGAGTCCATCACAAAGTAATGTTAGTTTCATTATCTTAGTTAGACCATGTCAGTCATTAGGTTTTCGGATTCAGACATCTATGTGTTTCTTTCACATGCACCATTTGAACCTATTTGCTAAATCGTTCTATTTCACAATTTACCTTTTCAAATGATGCTGTTATTTGTACAAATTTATTTCAATTGCTTATAAAGAGTGCGAACCTATATTTCTTTAAAACATCTCGTGCGTCTACAGATCGATCAAATGACAAAGACAAAACAAGTAAATGAATCTGTTGAGCGACAGTGCGCAAAATATAAAAAGAAGACCAAACAACGCGTCGTTCCGGGTAGACCACGTCCGGGAGGCAGTTATGACAAGCTGTAAATGACACTGCCTCAGTTGCAATTGCAATTGCAACAAAACATTGAATGTAATAAAAAAATGCACACAATACAAGCATAACAAATGTTTCTGTTTTATTATCATAAAAAAAATACAACAAATGTACAAATTTGCAAATACAAGTGCAACAAATGTTCGAATAAAATCAAAACTATTTAAAGAAACAATTGAAACATTCTAAAACAATTCAAACTTCAAAATATGTATTTAAAGAAGAACATTTGTTGCAATAATATAAATTATATCTGAAGTTGCAATTACAACAAATATTCAAATAACTAGAAATATAGATACAAAAGTTGAAATAACTTCGAATATTCAAATAATTAGTAATTTGCGAGCAACGTGTTTCACAGTTTGCAAATGGAACATATAAGCATATGAAGATACAACAAATGTTTTAAGAGATTTTTAAAAATCAGTAAAAAGATACAACAAATGTTCAAATTTGCAAATACAAGTGCAACAAATGTTCGAATAGAATCAAAACTATTTAAAGTAAGCAACGTACGGAAAGCAACAATTCGAACTTAGAAATATATATTTAAAGAAGAACATTTGTTTTGATAGTATAGATTGAAACTGCAGCTGCAACAATCGTTCTAACATATTTTAAAAAAATTGCCTAAAATAAACATGCAATTCCAACAAATGTTCCAAGAATATTAGTTGCAACAAAATTACAAATGTTCGAAAAATGACTTGCAAATGTTTGATAGTATAGATTGAAACTACAGCTGCAACAATTGCGTAAAATAAACATATAATTAGAACAAATGTTTCAGCAATATTATCAAAAATATGATATTTCAATTTAAACAAATGTTCAGATACATGCAGCTATTATACTGCGAGTGGCCACTTGCAATTGTAGTTGCAACGAATGTTCGAACACATTTAACAGTTCCAACAAAAGTTTGAAAAATCACTTGCAAAACAATGCTTCAATAGTATAGATTGAAACCGCAGTGCAACATTTGTTCTAACATATTTTAAAAATTGCGTAAAATAAACATGTAATTTCAACAAATGTTTCAGCAATATTAGTTGCAACAAATGTTTAGAGTTAACTACCAGTTCCAAAAAATGTTCGAAAAACCACTTGCAAATGTTGGACGCTGTCAGCTGCAAAAGTATTTGCAAAATCAACAAATGTTTCAATAGTATAGATTGAAACTGCAGCTGCAACAATTGTTCCAACAGATTTTAAAAAATTGCATAAAATAAAAATACAATTAAAACAAATATTTCAGCAATATTATCAAAAATATGATATTTCAATTTAAAAGTCAAGCTAAAACAAATGTTCAGATACATGTAGCTTATACAGCGAGTGACCACTTGCAATTGTAGTTGCAACAAATGTTTGAACACATTTAACATTATTTAGAGTAAGTAAGTAAACTAACAGTTCCAACAAATGTTCGAAAAAGCACTTGCAAATGTTGAACCGTGTCGGTTGCAAAAGTATTTGCAAAACCAACAAATGTTTCGATATTGAAACTGCAGTGCAACAATTGTTCTAACATATTTTAAAAAATTGCATAAAATAAACATGCAATTCCAAGCAATATTAGTTGCAACAAATGTTGGAACACATTTAGAATTGTTTAGCAGTTCCAAAAAATGTTTGAAAAATCACTTGCAAATGTTGGACGCTGTCAGTTGCAAAAGTATTTGCAAAATGAACAAATGTTTCAATAGTATAGATTAAAACTGCAGCTGCAACAATTGTTCCAACAGATTTTAAAAAATTACGTAAAATAAACATACAATTAAAACAAATGTTTCAGTAATATTATCAAAAATATGATATTTCAATTTAAAAGTGAAGCTAAAACAAATGTTCAGATACATGCATCTATTATATTGCGAGTGACCACTTGCAATTGTAGTTCCAACAAATGTTCGAAAAATCACTTGCAAATGTTGAACCGTGTGGGTTGCAAAAGTATTTGCCAAACCAACAAATGTTTCGATAGTATAGATTGAAACTGCAGTGCAACAATTGTTCTAACATATTTTAAAAAATTACGTAAAATAAACATGCAATTCCAACAAATGTTTCAGCAATATTAGTTGCAACAAATGTTGGAACACATTTAGAATTGTTTAGAGTTAACTAGCAGTTCCAAAAAATGTTCAAAAAATCACTTGCAAATGTTGGACGCTGTCAGTTGTATTTGCAAAATCAACAAATGTTTCAATAGTATAGATACAAACTGCAGCTGCAACAATTGTTCCAACAGATTTTAAAAAATTGCGTAAAATAAACATACAATTAAAACAAATTTTTCAGCAATATTATCAAAAATATGATATTTCAATTTAAAAGTCAAGCTAAAACAAATGTTCAGATATATGCAGCTATTATACTGCGAGTGACCAGTTGCAATTGTAGTTGCAACAAATGTTCGAACACATTTAACATTATTTAGAGTTAGTAAACTAACAGTTCCAACAAATGTTCGAAAAATCACTTGCAAATGTGGAACCGTGTCGGTTGCAAAAGTATTTGCAAAACCAACAAATGTTTCGATAGTATAGATTGAAACAATAGTGCAACCATTGTTCTAACAAATTTCAAAAAATTGCGTAAAATAAACATGCAATTCCAACAAATGTTTCAGCAATATTAGTTGCAACAAATGTTGGAACACATTTAGAATTGTTTAGAGTTAACTAGCAGTTCAAAAAATGTTCAAAAAATCACTTGCAAATGTTGGACGGTGTCAGTTGCAAAAGTATATTTGCAATATCAACAAATGTTTCAATAGTATAGATTGAAACTGCAGCTACAACAATTGTTCCAACAGATTTTAAAAAATTGCGTTAATTAAACATGAAATTCCAACAAATGTTTCACCAATATTGTAAAAAAATGTAATTTCAATTTAAAAGTGAAGCTAACAACAAATGTTCAAATACATGGGAATGCTACTGCAACAAATGTTCATATTAATATTTTCTAACAATATATTATTTGCAATTGCCACTGCAACAAATGTTTGAATTAATTTAAAGATACTTTATCCACTTACAATAATTGTTCGAACTAACTTAGCACAAACGTTCGAAAAACCACTGGATCCGTCTGCGCAGGCAACATAATTGCAAATGCCTAGCGTTACATGTTGTAAATTATGTGTAGTACTATTTGCAAAGGAAAATGTCTGTCAAAGTTGGCACTGCAGCTCCTCGCGAATGTGAAGAGGCAACAGGCATTCTTTATATATTAAATCCCCCTAATCTTCTTCCACAACAAGTCCCATTCGCCGCTGGGGTTTTCTTCCACTCCATCGCCGCTGGGGTTTTCTGCTCCACTCGTCAGCGGCGACTTCCTTCTTCCCCTTCCTTTTTTTGTGCAGAGCAAAGATGGCTGGTTCCAGCCAACCAGGCACCATCGTCGCTGTGCCATCGCCGAGCGCCATCGTCCCCGTGGAATCACCCGGCACCGTCGTCGCTGTGCCATCGCCGACCGCGATCGTCCCCGTGCAATCACCAGGCGCCATCGTTGCTGGGCCATCGCCGGCCCGCATCGACGCACCTCCATCGCCGGCCGGCATCGATGCACCTTCATCGCCGCTTCCCAATCATGCACCTCCTTCTCCGACCGCCATTCCAAAAAACCAGCCATCACCCAACACTCATGTAAGTCAGATACTAAAATCATCTCTTAGCATTAAGATAGAATCCACTTTACTTAGCATGTCAATTCTTCATGTCATAATCATTTATCTCATAATCATTTAATGCTTGATTTACTATCGAATTAGTTGCAAAAAAACCCCAATGTTTTGGATGTGTCATGTCTATAAGCAAAATATATACATCATGTATAAATTCCAATATATATTTCTGGAAACATTCATAACACAGAAGCAGAAAGTTTTAGATACAGGTTCAAATTTATAACTGCATCTATCTTAAATTACAGCAGAACATACATCTCAAAATTATATAATAGATAAGGGTTATGCATCTATCTCCATGGCACACAGTTAGATCTAGATAGCATAGTGAATAGCACTATTAACTGCCCTTCATGATACTCCCTCCGTTCAAAAATGATAGATGTATTTTGAACAAAGTAGATTTTGACTCTTAATTTTTGTTATAATATGTCTTTAATTTCTAGAATATTAATTTCATTCTAAAGGGATTATGGACTTAAATCTATTGATGCAATTATTAAGTCTTAAACTTGCATATATTTTGACTAATTATTAGTCAAACTTTATATAACTTGACTTTTCACTGATGAAAATATAGCCAGCATTTCTGAACAGATGGAGTACATCTTATTGCTATTAGAACAAAAGTTTATTACTGTACATATAAATATTATATGATTCAATGCAATTAATACTGTACATATGATTCTATATATTTCAAACATGAATTTTCTGTTATTGAAGGACCACTACTACCAGCTCAAGGTTGAAAAAATGAAGATAGTCATGACATACAGTGATGGCAGCGATGATGAACGCAAACGCAAAGTTATGAGTAGCAGACAGGTAATTATCCTGGATTTAGCTAGTCACCTTTCATTTCCATGTAATATCTGACGCCCTTTCAAATTTGTCAGATCCGTGCTAAGGCGGAGGAGCTTCGTCAAGCTCTGAAATATAAGATACAGATTGGAAAGGTCATCTTTCTGGATGCATCGTCTGAAGATGATTCATCATCTGAAGATGATGATTAAGCTAGTTTAGTTACAATGGATGCAACTTGTTTGTTCTGGATGCAACAGAGACATCAAACCTATAATGTTTGATGTACTATTCATGGATTATGTATAGGAACAATACTTTTGTGGTATGTATCTGTTAGGTCGATGTCGGATTAAATGCATCCTGAGTAACTATGATAATGCTAATGGATCTGCTATCGTTATTTAGTAAGACGTCTTCTAACAAAAAAGTTTTCATATTCACAGTGTAGTTCCTAGTGTTATCACAACGCAATTTCAAACATTTGTTTCAACTCGCAATAATTTTAAAAATGTTATGTAATAGTTGCTACTAAACTGTGTAAACACCTGCAAAGAGACTACAGTGACACTTGCAACTACACAATGATAACAGTTGCAAATACACTCGAAAAGACTTACAAACACACTATAAGAATAGTTGCAACTACACTTGCAACTACTGCTTGATCACGAGACTACTGGTGCCAGTGGCTTCTGCAAAACATTGGTTTCCGAGAAAGGTAGCGTAGACTGGCATGCACAGGTTCAAGACACCATTAACAACTCGGTTGTAATTGTATATGGAAAAGCAAACCTACACTGGCATGCACTGGTGCAGGCCGCCCTTATCACCTCGGTCCTTGTTCTCACTCACGAGATTTCTGTATTCAGCCTTCCCCGTGAAGATGTTGCCACTATAAATAGAGGTTACCAGCATCAATGTGGCAACGAAGCCACACGGCACATCTCTGAAAAATTTAGAACTAGCCATTTCACTTCACACCTAGAGAAAGTTCTTGTGTCTTGGCTAAACTTTAGCACTAGCCATTAGCACTCATTGTGCAGCTGCTAGTGCTAAAGTAGTGCTAAAGATCACAAATTTGACTGTTAGATGTTGGCGCGCACAGAGATGTCATTTGTTTGGTCTTACACTCGCCCACCCGAGAATCATCTGAAAGATTCACGAGTGTGGAGCTAGAAGAGTGCTTGCGAGCGGCTAAGTAGTTGATGAGCGTCTGGGTGCTCTCTCTCCCTCGCAACGTGCCTCCCCGTGGCAGGGAGCTTGTTGAAGTGAGAGTACTGTCGGGGCCGAGGGAAACCTGAAGCTCCTTCTCCTCGTCGCCTTTAGTCCGCATTCCATCGCCAAAGGCCATGGTGCTAGAAGAGAGCTTGCGAGGAGCTCATGTGGACAAAGCTTCCTGCGCACGCAGCATTTGGCGCACCGGCGACTTCCTATGGCTGCCATCATGGCAGTCGATATCTTTGTGCTTGTAAACGGCCTAGGGCCGACTCCTCTTTGTAATTGTAAATCCTTTGCCGAATAAATAAAACCATCTTGCTAAGACTTGGAAAATTGTAGCTGCTGAGTTTACAAAGTTAGTAAAGAAACAATTGCAACAAAAGTGATCTGTAGCTACGTTTGCAATAATAAATAAACGTAAAACAATAATTAGTTCCACTTGTCTGTAAAAATAGTTTTAAAAGAATTGCACTATGTTAAAAATAAGTGTTTGAAATTACACTCTGATAACACTAGGAACTACACTGTTAAAACACTTGCAACTACACTGTGTAAACAGCTGCAACAGCACTGTCAACACACTTGCAACTATACTGTGGAAACAATTGCAACTAAACTGTGTAAACACTTGCAAAGACCCTACGATGACACTAGCAACTACACAACGATAACAGTTGCAAATACACTGGAAAAGACTTGCAAACACACTATAAGAATAGTTGCAACTACACTTGCAACTATTGCTTCGTCACGAGACTACTAGTGCCAGTGGCTTCTGCAAAACATTGGTTTTTGAGAAAGGCAGCGTAGACTGGCATGCACTGGTTCAAGAGGCAATCATCAACTCGGTTGTAATTGTATATGGGAAAGCGAACATAGGCTGGCATGCACTCGTGCAGGACGCCCTTATCACCTGTGTTTTCATGTTTGATATAGTTGCAAAAGAATCGACTAAATACAGACAAGAACACTACTTTTTGTGGAATGATAATAATAATTTCAGTTGCCAGTATTTTTTTGTAATCCAAATTTTTAAATTGTCCTATTGCAAATGAGTTGAGAAAAAAAATTAGTTTCTTGCAACTACACTGTAAAAAAAAGAAATGCAAGTATACTGAAAAAACACTTGCAAATACACTATGAACACACTTGGAACTACACTGTCAAAACAATTGCAACTACAATTTAAAAACACTTGCAACTAACACTTGCAAATACAATAGAAAAACTTGAAACTAGACTCGCAAATACTGCTTCATCACGAGAGTACTGGTGCCACTAGCTTCTGCAAAACATTTGTTTTCGAGAAAGCGAAAATAGAATGACATGTACTGGTGCACGACGCCCTTATCACCTCGATACTTGTTCTCACTCACGAGATTTCTATTTTCAGCCTTCCCCGTGAAGATGTTGCCACTATAAATAGTGGCTACCGGCATCAATGTGGGAACGAAGCCGGAACACATCACTGAAAAATTTAGAACTATTCAGTACACTTCACACCTAGAGAAAGTTCTTGCGTCTTGGCTAAAATTTAGCATTGGCCATTAGCACGGTGCTAGTGCTAAAGTAGTGCTAAAGATGACAACTTTGGCCATTAGGTCCTAGCATCCAAACAGCCACAACATGACTCACTATAATTTTACCAAAATCAGACCACCTCGGGCAAGACTTCGACGTGCGGTCAAAGAAGATGATTCTTGGCGCCAGGAGGGTTTTCGTGAAGTGGAGGTAGCCTTCAAGTGTGGGTGGATGACATCAATCCCTTCCTCCTCTTCGATTCTGTTAGCCTCATCAACAGTGCCATACATGGCACCAGAGATAGATGGCTAGCCACCCTGTGCTGGGGTGAGGAAAGAAGAGGACAATGGTGATAAGATGTGCATCCTCTCCGCATCTGTGGGCTTCTCTGACCAGGATCTTCCCTGCACCTTTGAAAGTTTGAATTTATAGAGGTGCAGGGAAAGGTCCAGTAGCCTGAAGTTCCTGGAAAGGATAAGTACTCGTGCTGACGCTAGGAGGGTTTTCGTGAGATGCCATCCAAGTGAATCTCTTACGTCCATCAGACTCCCATCATAAACTCAGCTAGCGTTATCTTAATAGATAACATTTTATGTGTTTGTACTCTTTTATTTCTCAGCCAAGGCAACTAGTCCTCAGGTTGGGGTCACTCATCATATGTACTTTAAATTATATTGTAATGTTTCCTATATTACCATATCCAGTAGGCTAGCATTATCTCTAGCATTATCTGCACAGATAATGTTTTATGTATCTGTAATCTTTTATTAATCAACAAGGTCAGCTGGTACTCACCATGGATATTGTCATGTTACATACACAGTTGCAATTGCATAACATTTCATTAAATGTTGCACACAAGCAGTTGTAATTGCAGGATGGATGCAGTTTCAATTGCAGTTATAAATGAACTTGCAAAAAGCACTAATTGCAGCATGGATGCAGTTTCAATTGCAGTTGCAAATGAACTTGCAAAAAGCAGTAATTGCAGGATGCATGCAGTTTCAATTGCAGTTGCAAATGAACTTGCAAAAAGCAGTAATTGCAGCATGCATGCAGTTTCAATTGCAGTTGCAAATGAACTTGCAAAAAACAGTTTTTTGCAGGATGGATTCAGTTGCAAATGAACTTGCAAAAAGCTTAAAAATTACAGTTGCAGCTGCTACATAATTTGAAAAACACCATATCTTCAACACAATAATTTGAAAAACTACACAGAATAATAAAACTATACACTCCATAACAGTTGACAAAATCCAATTAGGAGAAGAGATCAGACAAATGTTTTCCCATCAAAACATGTTAACATCATTGAACGCCGAAATCATGTCGACGTCCGCCTATTCTAAACACATCAAGTTCTTTAGGTACGTCGGCTTGATTAATGGGATGGAACAAGATATAATGAAGATGCTCACACCGATAGACAGGACCTAAGAACTGTAAACCAAAAAAACACAAAAAAAAAGAGTTATAAACAGATAAGAAAAGAATTGTGAAACGAACAAGCAATATAGATAAAACTCACCGAATTCATGGGTTCAGATATACTATGTCCATTGTACAGCTCAAGATATTTCAAGAGGAAAACATACGGTCTCCATCTCGACCCTGTTTTGGAAGATCTTCAACAAAATGGGTCTCCCACTCACTGAAATGAGGCAGCTTTTCATTTGACACAACATAAAAACATTCATCAACAATATGCAACCTGTCCACAATTTCTTGATGATGCCAAACTCTATCAGTGTTTTCAACCACATAGTCGTTGGAGTCCATGATATCAATCCCCTTGTGTATCAGATTAACACAGTACACAAAGTAATGCCCACGATCGAGAACAGAAATAAAAATCTAAATAACAGATAGAGTAAGTGATGTATCCAGATCATACAACAAATTCTGCAAGATGCAATTTACTAACCAGTTTCGACTTGCTTATATCGCCATAAAGCGCAACATCACGCTTCAAAAACAAAATTGCAACAGCGACCTCCTCGGTCTCGGCATTATCTTCTGTGTAAGGGTCCTTAATTTTGACAAACTCCCACTAAAGAACAGGGAAAAAATTACTAAAATTGAAAATAATGTAGACAATACATGGGTAGCAATAAAGTAACTAACCCAAAAACTGGGCGAAATAAATATCCTATAACCAATAGATTTCGGCTTATAAACAATATCATCATGGCGCAGGCAAAGAATACCAAGCTCTAGAACCACTCTCTCTGCTTCTTTTCCATCAGCAAATGAATCTAACAACTCAAAGCCACTTAGATAATGGAATACAGTAAACTCCACAAGTGTCTTCCTGTTGAATAAACAAAAATAATTAGATATACAATATAAACAGAATTCTGAATTAAAAAAAAGCAAGAACAAAATGACTAAGCTTACTCATGAAGACTGCTGTCATTTGCAATTCTATCTCTCAGAGCTAATGCCTTGACAAGTGGAACATTCGGACGACTGTTCTTTATATCAAAAGGCGATTTGTATTGACAGCGCGTGCTAACCAATGAGTTCATCAGCTTTCTGAATATACTATCTGTAAAATCAAAAAACTCTCCAGAATTTTTAGAAAATTCCTCTTGAGATAAGTGAACTGTAGGAGTCAAACTGTTCAAATCCATATCGCATTCAGCTTTAAACGAGATGCCGTCCTGTGGGATCTGAGCCTTCAGATAGGCAATAGTGCTATCAGCCTCCTCTTCAACTAGCTTCAGATCTTTTATGTGCCTATCTCTTATCTTTTTTGCTTGAGCCTCTGTAACTTTCTTTACTGCCTTCTTTCCTCCAGCAGCTTCAGCAACAGCCATTTTACCTTTTAGCCTACGCCCGTAGCTCTCAGCTCTTTGCATTAAAGTTTGAGCCTTCAACCGATCATTTTCATCATCATTGATGGCTGAATCTGTAGCTGAAGCAGAAGCTGAAGAAGACCTCAGATGGGGAGGTGCTGAAAAGATATAAAACATCAGCAACAGATATAAAATAAAGACAGATGAAGATAAATAAAAAAATTTACATTGCAACACTGACTTGAAATAGCTGCCTTCTCATCTTCATCATCACCGTCTTTCATTCCTGACGCAGCAGGAGAATCAACTTTCATTCCTGACACAGCAGGAGAATCATCACCATCTGAAGAAGCTGACTGAGAAGGACTAGGAGTTGCAAGCATTCCTTTAACGAACTCATCTTGATCATCTGCTAGAGCATTCCTACTAACTCCACCAGAACCCATTCCACGAGAAGCCATATCCTTAAAAAAAAGTATCATCCTGACCAGGCGTTATCACATCCAAAGGACTAGACGCAACAAAATTTTGTTCATCACACTGCGGATACTCAATATAACCAATTTCCTCATGATGAACAAACCCCTCTCGTTCCATCTCCTCTTCATCAGCCTGCTCTTTCAAAACTTGTGCACCTTCCTCATTACGAACAGACTCCTCTTTTTCAGCCTGTTCAGTCTCCTTTTCATGAGCAGACTGGTCTTTCTCAACATTA
The DNA here is from genome assembly GCA_004135705.1 of Alloteropsis semialata. Classification (NCBI taxonomy): domain Eukaryota; kingdom Viridiplantae; phylum Streptophyta; class Magnoliopsida; order Poales; family Poaceae; genus Alloteropsis; species Alloteropsis semialata. Next base: position 62,909,260 of record CM014273.1, read on the forward strand.
GCAGTTTCCTCTACATGAACAGGCTGATTTCTCTTAGCATCACCAGTGCCATCATGCACTGAATCCTCTGCAGTTTCCTCTACATGAAGAGGCTGCTCTCTATCAACACCACCAATGCCAACATGCACTGCATCCTCTGCATTTTCCTCTCCATGAAGAGGCTGCTCTGTCTCAACATGCACTGCATCCTCTGTAGGAACAAAGCCCGCAGGAGCATCCTCTGTAGGAACTTGGTTGTTACTGGACTTCTGCATCTCTTCATAAGCCTGTGTTAACAGGTTCCTCAAACTGCTAATGCATTCCTGCTGAGCGCTGGCCATTAAATTTTGACCCATTGTAAGATACTCCTGCACCTGCGCAGTATCTTCACCAAACTTGTTGTAACACCAGGAATGCGCAAAAGTAAAATACGCTTTGTATGTGGGAATACATTAAGGTGATAGCCAAAAGTTGACTTTTAGACCCATCACTCGGATGGATGAATGGAGACCATGGCTGCGTAGAGCCCATCGAATCCTTTCCGTTTGTCTACTCATTCACATCGTTTGGAGATCAGATCGCGAAGAAACTGAAGTTGCAAGTTTTCTCCTGGGTAGTGTACAGTAATGGGGTCAGCATCGGGTACTGTAGCGTCGCGGCTACAGTAACCAGGCCGGTCATTCTTTTTATCTTTTCTCCCTGCCCCAATCCTAGACCGTGCCGCCTCTTCTTTTACCGTGAAAGAAAGGAGAGAGAGGGAGAAGAAGAGAAGGAGAAGAAGAGAAGAGGGGGAAATCTGGGCACGCCGTCGTCCGCCGTCGCCGTTCCTCTCTAGAAATCGGTCAGGCTTTCTTTCCTCTCTCCATTCCTCCCCAAAATCGGATCTATTCCTCGCTATTCATGGTGGTGCCGCCATGTGTGGTGCAGTTCGGAGCCAATCCATGGGTTGCCGCAACCCTCGCCGCTAGGAAAACGGTGGGGAATCGTTGTGGTGATTGTCGTCGCCGCCGTTGCCCTTGTTCTTTTCAAAGGGAAACCCTAGGTGAGCCATGCCCCTGCACTAATCATGTTTTTCCTAAGGATTTGGATGTTTTAGCACCTGCGTCTAGTGGTGATCATCGCCGTTAAGGGCTATGATTAAGGGTTTACCCTCGTCGCTATTCTCAGCACGTCGTTGATCTGCACAGTCTTTGGTAATATCAGTTTTGCGTGGCCTTAATGACCTCAAAAAAAAATATAAACCCTATACATGAGTTGTAGAGGAGTTTGATGTCTTTCCAAAGCTGTAAAGAACTCTGCAATCCGATTTAATACCAGAGACATATCGAAGTTTTAATCTGACTGTTTTTCAGCCTCGTAATTCTGGGCAGAATATGTTCATCTCAAGTTTAGGCAACCCAAACGACAGAATTGGAATTTTGGATGAATAGAGAAATTGTGAGAACTTTCATAAGGTTTCCAGATTGGTTAAGTTCTTAATCATGTGAATTTTGGAACTCCAGATATATCTGTTTTGCTAGGGCTGTTCTGCAGTTGTTGTCAGATTTTCAGTATGAGGTTCATCTCAAGATTAGTTTATGTTAATGATTTTTACTCTAGTTATGGATCACTAGAAAGTTGTTAATTCTGAAGTTATCTATCATATGGCAGAATATGAGATTTGTTTTAGCCATCAGGATTAATTATGCAAAAAGGAGAAGCAACAGCGCTGCTGTCATGTCTAGTTTTGTGCGTTCTTTCTAGGAGAATGACGGGTTCGGGCGTAGGAACGCTTTGAATTATGTTTGTTTATTCTTGTGTGATTGTGTTGGTGCTGAGTTATGTTTGTGATCAGGTGGTGCGCCTTCGGATCGTGCTTAGCTCACATTCTTGATCTTTGGTGAAGGCAAGTAAATGTAGCGATGTGGTCTACATACTTTAACTTCGTTGTTTGAATTGCCTCCAATTAATTTCAGTACCTCACACTAGCAAGATAAATCTGAATTTATCTTTTTATTGAAGTATTCATGACCCACTTGAGGTGTTACTTTTGAAGTTATGAATTTTGAGACATATGAAGTTCATGCATTGCAATCTTGCATTCACATTCTCATATCTTTATGCATATGAAGAAAACCGTAGCCGGATTGGTGCGGTAAGTACCGGTACAGCAACGCACGTTGAGATATAGCAATGTGGTTGCAACCCTCACTTCCTCCCTTGTGGGATGTGTGGGTAGAAGTGAAGTCATGCATTGCAATGCACCTTTTGCATTTTCATCATGAAGTATCATTATGAAGTATTTACTTATCTTACTACTCGAAGATTTATGATGCTTCTTTTGTAATTTTAATTCTTAAATTGTTGCTTATATATATTGTGATTTAAATAACTTGGTTGAAGCAGTTTGCTTGCTGAGGTTTTCCATAAACCTCATACGCTTTCCCCTCTCCGCAGGTTCATGAGTTTGGAGGGAGCTTGGTTGGATGGGAGTAGCAGCACGTGTGCACACACCTCTTTATATATTATTGGACACATGTGTTGTAATAAAAATGTTTGGTTGTGAAGTCTTTTGCTTAGTTCATAATACCTTTTTATCCAGTTGTCAGACATTTGACTAGATGATTTAAGTTGCTTCTGCGTGCTCTGTTTTTTTTATCTTTGTTGCTATTTTTTTTATATGTGTGTGCCTGTAATAGCTGTAGCGTAGTGTGGTAATGCTCCAGAATGTTGCTGCTATTCTGGGGTGTTACACTTGTGCACTACCACCTGAGCTTCTAAGCATTTTCCCTTACTGGCAACATCAAGTAGTAGCTGCGCAATAGATGAGTCCATACCAGGATTAGAATAATTTGTTGAAGCCTGCTGAATTCTAGGCACAGCCGTATGAAACTGCACATTAGAGGCACAGGCTTACAGCGGCCCCTCAACCTCAACATAGCATATTTTCACGATAGGCTTGAACTACAAAACCAAAACAATAAAATTATAAGCAAACTACCAAACATCTAAGTCGCATTACAAATTTGGAAAACTAATATATAAAGAACATTAAAGAGAAGAAAAGGTCTAGCATCAATTACCGTCAAATGACCAAATCTTCCAGCTATATCTCGTCTGCGATTAGCTGCAATGATCATATCAACAATCTTCTGCTCAAGGTAGGCACATCGAGGCAACATCGAAGGAGAAGTATCGTAATCATGCTGCAGGAAGTCAACGTACAACAACTACAATATTTTCAAGGAAGAAAAACATTAGACACAGTGCAAATAACTCAAAAAACAAATAAATTTACAAAACTTCAGCAAAAACTCACACTAAGAAAAATAGTACAGCCAGATATAGGAGACTTCTCCTTTCTCCTCTTAGCATCATGATAACACCTTGCAGCTAAGCAAAGCAAATCAACAACAGCCTTGCACCAATTAATGCTGGGAATATCATCAAGAAACTGTGTGTACACCGCATCAAGATTTCTGATGTAGGAATCTGTGTTGGAGAAAAGAAGGGTGCAAAAGGCAACCATGAAGAAACACCTGATACAATTATTCAGATCAAGTGTCCCAGATGAAACCTTTTGACCCAAGGTTGTAGCAGACATCTTAGCACCAGCATCACCTAATATTTCATTTGCGGCCAGATGCCGTGCAAGTTGTCCATCTCTGTCATTGAAATAAGGAGGGTTACCACCACGATTCGGAAGACGAAACATGCACCAAACAGCATGCTCAGTGACACGATCTGTTTTCCACCTTCAATATCAAGAGTCATTGTATCTGGATTGAATCTATCCATCAGCCAGATAACCAACTCCCTGTCAATTTTTTCTGCCTTCAAATCCAGGAGTCCACCGAAACCCATGGACTAAATCCTTGCCCTCATATCAGCATTAATAGCAGGAAGGAATTTTCTAAATAAACTAGGGGAGCAACGGATAGAATAATTTCCACTCTTCTTATCATCAACAGAAGTGGGCACAACAACAGCACGTGAAGGAGTCTACAATAGCAAATAACGATAATTGAAACAAACCAGATATTAACTAAAGAATTTGTTTGCACTAACAAATGAACAAAACCAAATTTACCTGAACAACAGCTCGGGTGCAAGATGGACTGCGTTTAGACCGACCCCTATTACTAGGTCCAGCAAGATCTGTACCATGCCTTTTCGAACCAGCATTACGCCTAGGGTTCCTCCTACAGGAAGCATCTTCACCAGTGCGCTCAGCTTGATCGCTATCCATTATGTAACTGAAAATAAAATAAAAAATTAACCTTATAATGAACAATTGCAACCAGCAAACACAATTGCAACACCAACCAATTGAACATTTGTTGCACAACAGCTAAACAGGGCTAAAAAAAATACAATTGCAACCAAAAGCAAAGACATTTGCAAACTAACAGCAAATACAATTGCAACACCAGCCAATTCAACATTTGTTGCACAACAGCTAAACAGGGCTAAAAAAATACAATTGCAACCAAAAGTAAACATATTTGCAAACTAACAGTAAACACAATTGCAACACAAATCAATTGAACATTTGTTGCATAACAGCTACCAAGGCTAAAAAAATACAATTGCAACCAAAAGCAAACACATTTGCAAACTAACAGTAAACACAATTGCAACACCAACCAATTGAACATTTGTTGCACAACAGCTACCAGGGCTCAAAAAAAATACAATGGCAACCAAAAGCAAACACATTTGCAAACTAACAGTAAACACAATTGCAACACCAACCAATTGAACATTTGTTGCACAATAGCTACCAGGGCTCAAAAAAGCAAGGACCACCACCAACCAATTCAACAAATGTTCAACAACGGCTACCAGAGCATTGAACTAAACAATCACCTTGGGATCTACTAAATCGAATAAATTTAACCAGAAAAGACTACAACACCACAATGAAAAACAAGAACAGCAACCATACGAAACCCTAGGTCTCGATTCGGGGGAAAAATAATGTACGGTTGCCACGGCGCGGGAAGAGGGGAATCGATACATACCTCGAGGTAAAGATAAACAACCGGATTTGTAGCATAACGAGACCTTGGAAAGAGCGCGGTGCCGCTTGAATCACCAAATGCTCCGCCAAAGAAAACCCCAATGCGCTAGTTCACTTTACGAACCAATTGAACTTGCAGAACAAAACAAGGGAACCCCAATGCTCCAATATCAGGGGACAATCCGCTGAAATGGGAGAAGAAAACCGGCGACAATCACTCGATCGCACGAACGCTCGGGTGGAAGAATACACCGACGCTCGGGGGAAGAAGAAAAAAGAACAGCGGAGAAAGAGAGAAGAGCACGGGAGAACAGTAAACGCAAAAGGAAACTGTGATTTTGTGGGCCCACGAACCTGCGTGCGGCGGTTCTGAAATAGTTAAAGAAAATGTCGCGGGGAGGGAGGCCGGGGTCGGTTGCGGGAGGTTGGGTCGGGCCGGTCGGTTCAGGAAGTTGGCTCGGCCCAGGCGCGCAGTCGTATATATATATATATATATATATATATATATAGTGTTTTGCTATAATGCACCTGGGTGCATTTTATATAGCAAATGCACAGACCCCAGCGAGCGCACATGCATGCATGCAAAACTAATGATCCTGACCAAACGTGTGATGCCAGCTCATTTGCTTCACGTCTCTACTCACCCACCAGATACATGCATGTGGAGAATCTTTCCTTGATTCGAATTGAAAAAAATGTGATATCTTTTAAACCGTAAGTCAAATCTATGAACCGTTTGTTGCATCTTACTCGAAAAAATGTGCTTAACAAAACAAGATCCAACATGAATATATTTCGTGTTATTTTAGTGAATTGCAACTCTGTGTGCTTTCTATTTGCAACTCTATACATGTTATATTTGCACCATATCCAGTTGCAACTCAGTTGCTCCCAGAGTTGCAACTGGATTTTCAGCTGTATGCAATTCGATTGCAATTGCAACAAATGTCTTTCTGTTTAATAAATACAACAAATGTTTGACTTTTTTCAGAAAAAGAAAAAACAAATGTTTGACTTTCAGTTGCGCCCAGAGTTGCAACTGGATTTGCAGCTGTATGCAATTCGATTGCAATTGCAACAAATGTTTGACTTTTTTCAGAAAAAGAAAAAAACAAATNATGTTTGACTTTTTTCAGAAAAAGAAAAAAAACAAATGTTTGACTTTTTTCAGAAAAAGAAAAAAAGCAAATGTTTAACTTTTTTTGGAAAAAGAAAAAACAAATGTTTGACTTTCAGTTGCGCCCAGAGTTGTAACTGGATTTGCAGCTGTATGCAATTCGATTGCAATTGCAACAAATGTTTGACTTTTTTGGAAAAAGAAAAAAACAAATGTTTGACTTTTTTCGGAAAAAGAAAAAAAACAAATGTTTGACTTTCAGTTGCGCCCAGAGTTACAACTGGATTTGCAGCTGGATGCAATTCGATTGTAATTGCAACAAATGTTTGACTTTTACCTATTATCTAAACATTTGTTGCATTTGTCTGTTGTGTTATATTTTTGAATGTTTTTGTCCCTTTGTCACAAAAATAAATATTTGTTGTATTTGTCTAAACATTTGTTGCGTTGTATTTTTGAATGTCTTTGTCTTTGTGTCACGAAACTAAATATTTGTTGTATTTGTATAAATATTTGTTGCATTTGTATAAATATTTGTTGCATTTGTATAAATATTTGTTGCCACTACTAGATTTACATAAAGTACCGAGAGTTATTAGTTCAGCGGCCGACGGTACGTAGTATTAAAATATAGCATGCAGAATCTGGTCGGATATTCTTCCTCGGTGATTGATTGTCGGCAAATATTCATATAATGCTAGATTACCGTCGGCCATTAGCTTAAAAAATAGTAAGCGCTGCAATCCCGGTCGGCCACCTGTGGGAAACGCTCAGCAAATCTGGTAGATCGTGTAGTGTGCGTACAGAGTTGCAATTCGAGTTGCAATACAATTGCAACTACTAGTTGCAACTAGACTTGCAGCTCAAAGTCTAGTTGCAACTAGTAGTTGCAATTGTATATACTTCTGAGTTGCAATTGTATATGCTTTCGAGTTGCAACTAACAAAAAATGCACAAAATATATCCATGTTGGATCTTGTTTTGTTAAGCACATTTTTGTGAGTAAGACACAACAAACGGTTCACAGATCCGACTTACGGTTTAGAAGAAAAAGTGAATTGAAATTTCGAGTCACAAAAAGATTCCCTGCATGCATGCATGCAGGCTAATTTAATAAATGAATTAATAAATGTCTTTCTGTTTAATAAATGCAACAAATATTTGACTTTTTTTCAGAAAAAGAAAAAAATAAATGTTTGACTTTTAGTCGCCCAGAGTTGCAACTGGATTTGCAGCTGGATGCAATTCGATTGCAATTGCAACAAATGTTTGACTTTCACCTATTATCTAAGCATTTTGTTGCATTTGTCTGTTGTGTTATATTTTTGAATGTTTCTGTCCCTTTGTCACAAAAATAAATATTTGTTGCATTTGTCTAAATATTTGTTGCGTTGTATTTTTGAATGTCTTTGTCTTTGTGTCACGAAACTAAACATTTGTTGCATCTGTATAAATATTTATTGTATTTGTATAAATATTTGTTGCATTTGTATAAACATTTGTTGCGTACTCCCTCTGTCCTAATTTATCTGCACTTCTAGAATTCAAAAAATATCCCAAATTAAATGCTAACAACAGATGCTCAAGTTCCAGTCTGTGCACCGCTGATAGGATACGTGGGACCTATTTGTAAAAAAAAATCTAAACACCAGAACCATCCTAGCCTGAGAGAATGAAACGGCAATTAAAAAAAGAGAGGCTACAACTCTACAAGGCTCTAGATTCTTCCACTGTGCTCGTTTGCAATCTTTACTGGGTACTAGTGCTAGTTTGATGGCGCGCAGTTATTGTACTAGAAGCATGGTTGCCTTTCAGTTCCTTTTTAAATTATATAAATCTGCGTCGGTGACAGAGTTGCAACTTGAGTTGCAATTGTATTGCAACTACTAGTTGCAACTAGACTTGCAGCTCAACTCTGTATGTGTTGCAACTCGAGTTACAACACATACAGAGTTGAGCTGCAAGTCAAGTTGTAACTAGCAGTTGCAATTGTATATGTTTCTGAGTTGCAATTGTATATGCTTCCAAGTTGCAACTAACAAAAAATGCACAAAATATATCCATGTTGGATCTTGTTTTGTTAAGCACATTTTTGTGAGTAAGAAACAACAAACGGTTCACAGATCCGACTTACGGTTTAGGAGAAAAAATGAATTGAAATTTCGAGTCCAAAAGGATTCCATGCATGCATGCATGCAGGCTAATTCCAAATTTACGTGTCATCCAGTTTCTAAGCCTGCAATAATGTGTTTTACTGTGACTGCAATTGCCCTCCTACCAGTGTTGCAAATCCCTTGTTATCATATCAGCAGTGCAGACATGTTTTCTATGTGTTTCACACACTGGATACAACTATTACCTTTGGTTGCAAACGAGCTGTTGTCTGTATAGCAAACATTCTGTTATTGTGTTTGCAATTTCCTCTTTGCTTGCAGGAAACTGTTACCCTTTGGTTGCAAACGAGCTGTTATCCGAATTGCAAACGTTCTGTTATCCTGTTTGCAATTGCGTCTTTGTTTGCAGAAAACTATTACCCTTTGGCTGCAAATGATCTGTTATCAGATTTGCAAACGTTTTTTTATCCTGTTTGCAATTGCGTCTTTTCTTGTAGAAAACTATTGCCCTGTGATTGCAAACGAGCTATTATCAGATTTGCAAACGTTCTGTTATCTTATTTGCAATTGCGTCTTTGCTTGCAGACATTTGTAATCGTTATAGTGTCAGTTTAGTTTTGGAAGTTGTTAGTGTCCAGTTGTTGTAATCGTTCTGCTGTTTGCAATTGAGCTACTATCAGCGTTGCAAACATGTAGTTGTACTGTTTGCAAATGGATCTGTTCTTCCAAAAACTTATCTATTCACCTTGCAATTGAGCTGTTATTGCTATTGCAAACATGTCGTTCCGCTGTTTGCAATTGAGTATTTTGTTCCAAAAACATGTAGTGGTCGTTTTGTCAGTTTACATTTGTGAGCTGTAAGTCTGTACCCGTTGTTTTAGTCAATGTGTCACTTTAGTTTTCTGTGTTGTAAGTCCCCACCCGTGTTAACCCCCTTATCACCCATAGCCCGGCGAAAAATAATAAAAATTCCAAGAAAAAGTCTCGAAAAAACCTTATTTGCAGTCAGAAAATTCTCGAAAAGAAAATCCAGCCCGAAAAAAGCCCACGAAGAAAAAGTCTGGAAAAAGTCTAGAAAGCCCACAGCGGGGGCGCGCGCGCGGGGCGCTGGCGCGCGGGCGCGTTTTTTCTTCTTCTGGCGCGCGCGCAGGCGTTACGGTAGTTTTCGGTAGTACGCCCAGGGTCTGTGCGTTTCCTATACAAAATGCACCTTGTTGCATTTTAGCCTCGCCCTATATATATATATATATATATAATAAGTGGCCGGTGATATCTGCAGCTTCCTGGCGCAGCACTGCCCTTTTGTGATTGTGAGTCAGCGCCGTCTGTATGAATATTGAATAAATAATCAAATGCATGCACTTCGCTATTATTAAAAATCCTCATATGCAATTCGATTAAAACCGGGCCGGAGCAGGCCTAGTATGTAGTATATCACTTGTACATACTTTTGGTTTAATTTGGTGCGTCAAGCCTATGCTTAAGACGCGCAGGTGGGCGTAGCTACACATGCGTGTTGAATGGATTTTACGTGACCGACCGTGCATCTGGAAGGAATCACGATGGAGATACGGGAGCATATACATGGAGTATGTGGACATTTTTTTTATATACTGTATGATTGTGAAATTGCAATATATGTAACAGACAAGCCCTAGGTTGAGATTTTTAGATATTGTTGGATTTGGAGAACATA
>CM014273.1:62936215-62957949 GCA_004135705.1 Alloteropsis semialata
CCACCTTGCGCCGCCGCCCGGAGCTCCGCCGCCGCCGCCGCTCGCCCACGCCACTGCCCTCACGCGGAGCCGCCGCCTCACCCCTCCCCTGCCCCTGGTAAGCACGGGGCTGGACTCCCCTCGCCGCCCCCGTGCTCACGCGCCGCTCACCGGGCGCCACCGCGGCCCGGAGGGCCGGGAACACCGGCGCCGCCGCCGCCCGGCGTCCCCCTTCCCCTCTTTCTGTTCGGGCCGAAGAGGAAAAGGAAAAGGCCGCCGTTTTTGCCGATAACCCCCTGCCTTATTCCCTATTTCCTAAAGAGCCCTTCCACCTTGAGCAGAATCACTGAAAAGCCCCTGTCCTTTTTGCATAATCACAAATAAGCCCCCACCAGTTCACCATATCCCCCAAACACTTATCCAATATTACAAAACAGTCCCTCCACCATATTAAGTTATTCACATATAGGTCCCTGGCCCTTTATAATCTTTATAAAGAGGTCCTAAAATCCCCGTTTAAGCCCTAATGCTCCCTTAACTCGTCATTTCATGCGCCAAATCTCTCCGTATTCCCACCAAACTCAACCATGCCTATCTTCCATCCATTCCGGCTAAGCTTTATACAAATCATCCCAATATAACTCCGTTTCCTATTTTATCTTGCTATTTCCTGTTTCCAACTCATCGGTAAAGGATGTGTTTTCTTATTGAGTGTTTGTTTGATCGTGCCCTAGACGACGGAGTGAACGAGGAGGAACAGTACCGCGAGCAGGACTACGCAGGAGAGTATCGCGAGCCCGACCCCGAGGACCCGTACCGCGAGCAGGATCTCCCAGAAACTTTTGTTGACGGCAAGTCCAATCCCATCCTTTGATGCATGTTTATCCCATGTTTTATAAACACAACCCATTAAGCCTTTGATTATTGCATTGTTTTAGTCAAAACCCGGTTGGTTAGCCACTCCTTGATTGATATGATATTCCTTGATCACCCAGTTATCACTAAATATGATATGCTCTGTTTAGATGATAACAAATTCTAGAATGCTTAGGATTAGAATGCTTAGGAGTTGTTACCCTTACTCAATCATGACTATACACTTGTTTTATCAAAGAATAAATGTGTGAGTTGGGTTTTGGGTTTTGGGTTTAAAAAGAGTAGAACTGTGTGGATAAAATGGATGGGCATAACTTTGTGAAATGCCAAAAAGGAGGCTTGTACCTTTGTGGTTAAGCAAGTTGGGAGATATCCATTTTGTCCGGTTTTAAACCGAGGTGATGTGTCATCTTGCCTAACCCATTTATCTCGTACAACCACTCGACTCTTGTATGGTGCAAGGGCTTAGTCTAAATCCCACTAGCCGTGCTGTTAGTTGTCTGGAGGCAGGTGTGCAGCGGGAAAACCAAGTGCCGTCTTAGTGACATGGTTGCCGTCTTAGTGACATAAACCCCTTGGTGTTTTTCTCGTGATGGCTAGGCAGTTTTGGCTATGGTGGGTAATGACTTTGATAGGATCCGCACTGACACTAAGGTGATCGTGTTGCGGTACCCTTCTTGTGGTGAAAGTGTACACCTCTGCAGAGTTTCCTAATCTATTCGAATAGCCGTGCCCACGGTTATGGGCGAGTTATGGCTTGGTCACAATGCTAAGGTTTTGGGTTGGGTTTGGCGTGTGTTGGTTTTGGAATGAGTTCGGCTTTGTGCCAAAAGCTACGGCGGATGGGAAATCCGGTAGCACTTAAAAGATGGATCCTTTGTGGATCAACCCCCCCACTAATTAAAGTTGTTACTTAGAGTTTGCTTTGCTAAAATATACCTTGATAAACCCGTGCATGTGTTAAAACTAGCTTTTTGGCCAAAAATAAAACCTAGCCTTATCCTTGATATTCCTTGTGCATAATTCTGTGTTAACCCCTCCGTGGGTGTGATTGGGCTTGTTGAGTACTTTTGTACTCACCCTGTTGTTGTTAATCCAGAAGAAGACCCGGACTTTGTTGAGGACGCTGAATAGGTGGTCGCTTCTGCACCCAGCTTTGCCTGTGGAGTTTGGTCCCGCCCAAGATGGCTTCGCTGCCGCAGAACTCTGATCCCTTGGTTGAACCGGTCTGGTTCATCCTTTGGCTTACCGCCGTAGTTTACCTTTTAGCTGTCTTAGTTTGTATTAGGTGCCCGCTTCCTCGTGGGCTGTAAGTTTCTGTATCATCTGTTGAATAAATGTGTATCAGCCTCCTGGGACTGATAATTTGTATCACATTTAGTCTCTGCTTAGGCAGGGGCGCTTCATTTTCCAAGGCCCACCACATGACATTTCTTGGTACTTTGTCATACGCCTTCTCGAGGTCAATGAAAACCATGTGCAAGTCCTTCTTCTGCTCCCTATATCTCTCCATCAACTGTCGTATTAGAAAAATCGCTTCCATGGTCGACCTTCCAGGCATGAACCCAAACTGGTTTTGGGTCACCCTCGTCACTCTTCTTAGGCGATGCTCGATAACCCTCTCCCAGAGCTTCATCGTATGACTCATCAGCTTAATCCCACGGTAGTTAGTACAACTTTGAATATCTCCCTTGTTCTTGAAGATCGGTACTAATATACTCCTTCTCCATTCTTCAGGCATCTTGTTTGCCCGAAAAATGAGGTTGAAAAGCTTTGTTAGCCATACTATCGCTCTAACACCTAGGCATCTCCACGCCTCAATGGGGATACCATCAGGGCCCATCGCTTTACCTCCCTTCATCCTCTTCAGAGCCTCCTCAATCTCCGCCTCCTGAATTCTCCTCACAAAGCGTCTGCTGGTATCATCAAATGAGTCATCCAACTCAAGGGTAGGACCCTCATTCTCCCCATTAAACAACTTATCGAAGTACTCCCGCCATCTTTCCTTGATCTCCTCGTCCTTCACCAAAAGTCGATCTGTCCCATCTTTGATGCATTTGATTTGGTTGATGTCCCTTGTCTTCCTCTCACGTATCCTAGCCATCCTATAGATGTCCTTCTCCCCTTCCTTCGTGCCTAGCCTCTGATAAAGGTTGTCATACGCCTGGCCCTTTGCTATACTCACAGCTCTCTTTGCAGCCTTCTTCGCTATTTTATAGCCCTCGATGTTGGCTACACTCTTGTCCAGGTGTAGGCGCTTGAAACACTCCTTCTTCTCCTTAATAGCCACTTGCACCTCCTCATTCCACCACCAGGTGTCTTTCGCCTCCTGTTTGCCTCCCCTACTCACGCCAAACACTTCTGAAGCCACCTTCCGAATACATGTTGCCATTTTTAGCCACATGTCGTCTGCATCTTCTCCTTCTTCCCAAGGCCCCTCGCCTAGCATCCTCTCCTTAAACACTTGCGCCCCTTCCCCTCTAAGCTTCCACCACTTCGTTCTTGCAGTCTTGGCACGTTTGTCCCGGTGGACACGTACCCGAAATCGAAAGTCCGCCACCACAAGCTTGTGTTGAGGGACAACGCACTCCCCGGGTATCACCTTACAATCTAAGCAATCCCGTCTATCCTCCCTCCTTGCAAGGATAAAGTCGATCTGGCTCGAGTGTTGTCCGCTACGAAAGGTCACTAGATGGGATTTCCTCTTTCTAAAGAGGGTATTCACTATCATCAAGTCATAGGCCAACGCGAAGTTCAAAACATCCTCCCCTTCTTGATTCCTACTACCATACCCGAACCCCCCGTGCACTCGCCCGACACCTACATTAGTCGCACCCACATGGCCGTTGAGGTCTCCTCCTATGAAGAGTTTCTCACTGATAGGCACGGTACTAACCATGCTATCCAGATCTTCCCAGAACTGCCTCTTGGTGCTCTCACTAAGACCTACCTGAGGGGCATAGGCACTGATCACATTTAGAGTAGAATCTCCAACTACCAGCCGGACTAGAATAATCCGGTCGCCTTGCCTCCTAACCTCTACAACTCCATCCTTAAGGCTTCTATCGATCAAGATGCATACACCATTCGTACCCGATGTTGTCCCCGTGTACCAAAGCTTGAAGCCAGTACCTTCCACCTCCTTCGCCTTTTGACCCTTCCATTTGGTCTCCTGAACGCATAGAATATTTACACGCCTCCTAATTGCTACATCGACTAGCTCTCGTAACTTACCCGTTAGGGACCCTACGTTCCAACTACCTAGGCGAATCCTAGTTGGCTCGGCTAACTTCCTTACCCTTCGCACCCGTCGAGGGAAGTGCGAAGACCCTTGCTCATTTTTCACTACATCCGGGCGCCGATGTAGCGCGCCACTAAGGTTGCGACGACCCGGCCCTTGCCCATTTAACACTACACCCGGGTTCCGATGTAGCGCGTCGCTAAGAGGGTTACGCCCCAACGAATTTCTTATGGGTTTCACATCCATTAGAGTGGCTGTCATATATGCTGGTTCGCCAAACCTAACGCACCCCCTCCTCCTTTATCCGGGCTTGGGACCGGCTATGTTGAGACGACTCAGAAAAGTCTTCCAGTCAACATAGGCGGAGTTGTAAACCACATCTGCATATGCCAAGCAAATGCATCAGATCAGTAAGAACAGAGAAGGCCAAAAGAATTGTTGATGCCAACCGGTGACCATCGCGACCCCACCAGAGTGGCTCCAGGAGGTAGCCATGCCCTGCAACATTCGAAAATTCAGATACCTGACAAAGGTCATGGCGTTCATTACATGAAATCAATTGGAATGGTCATAAGGGAGGCCTTGGTCACATTTCGCGACATGTAGGGTTCGAATAAGCAAGAACAAAAAAATGCATAGAGGAACGATGAGAAGTACAAGCAAGACGGCGCCTTCTGAAAGTGAGGACAGGAGAGGGGGCACCTACTTCACAACTACAATTTTAAGCCCCACTCATATGCAATAGACATAATATCAGTAACACACAATAATTCAGGGTTACTGATATTATCTACATTAATAATCTAACATGCTGGTATATCTTTACTTTCACAATAATTTTTGCCAAGTAACACACAAACTCACCTTGAAACCCTCCTGGTCGATTCACGGCCTACAGGCATCCAGGCATAATGCGTATGGCAACTGTATCTAAACACCAGAAAGTATCACACCGGTTCATTAGGAGCTCAATTGCATCATCAATGATTTAATCCGGTAAATTACTTTTAGCAAGCAAATGAAAACAAATGTTTGCAGGCTTGCATATGCAAACTATTCCATCCTTTAATTTTCTATAAATTGCCTCACAATTCATTGTATTTGGTGCTCAAATACCTGTCAACAGTGGGGACAACAGTACCTGGCAGCAGTAAGAGGGTAGGAGGGGTGCACCTGGAAGCAGTAGAACGGCAGGAGCGATGCTCCTGGCAGCAGCAGAAGAAGAACGACGCATGACCGGCACAGAAGGTCTCGCAGAAGAGGAAGAGCGCCGCTCCCGCTCCCAGTCGCTCCTATCCTGCCACGGGATGGGTTCGAACTCGTGATGGACGACATCTTTGACGGGGAGAAGGGCGAGCTCGAGCGCTTGCTCATGGGAGCCCTCTTGTCGGCGCGCAGATGGGGCGGAGCTCGCCGACCTTTGTGGCGCCCCCGCTCTCCACCTAGGCCACGGTCAGACTGAAGCGAGGGACTCCATCAACCTCGCGCCGAGAGCTCGTGCGGCTCACTTAGAGCAGATGAGAACGGCAGTAATTGAAAGAAAAAAGGGAAAATTGGCCACGGGACATCGTTAAATCGTGGCTTTTGCCACCAGCCACCAAGAAAAACTGCCTTTGCCCATAAACACTAGAATTCGGTGGTAATACGGGGAAAGACACTGCTCCTACTATTAAATTGGATTTTAATTGGAACCTACAGGAAATGACCAAACTGCCCTCACCTCTATCTTTTGTTCCAGGCTCGATCCAATCGAGTCTTCTGGAGCCTTTTTGCTTCTTTCGTCGCTACCGCACGGAACAGCCGGCGGCACGGCGCTTCCCTCGCCGGCGGCGCGGCGCTTCCCTGTCCCCCGGCGGCGGCAGCCGCCGCCACCCACGGTTGCGGTGGCTGCGCCCATCCCCGGTGGCGCGACGGCTACTGGAGGCGTGCGTCTTCCGCCCCTGGAGCCGAGCAGCTGCGGCTACTGAAGGCGCCACCACGAAGGCAAAGGCGATGGAGATGGAGCCTCCACGATTCTTCAGCGACATTTTCCCCGTGGAGCTCGCCGATCTTTCATGGGTTCCCGAGGGGTAACTAGCTGCAAGCTTTCCATTTATTTTCCCCTAGGGTTAGGGTTAACTGTTGGATCGATTTTTGGATATTAATCGCACCCATGTTTATTCTGCTCCTATTTTTGCCTGTGTAGGATGGATCCGAGTTCATCCTACAGACTTGCTGTACGTGTAGGTGCCTATGTCAAATTTACTGATGATGGTGTTCGTGAGTATTGTGATGCATGTAACATTCCAAAGATTTTAGATAGGGACAGCACAAATTGGAAGGATTTAGTACTTGATATTGGTTCAGAAATTAAGCTAGGCTGTAAACACTACTTACGAGTCACCTACTGGGATAGTATGAGTCGCAGTTATGAGGAGATTACTTCTGACCAGCAATTGCTTCATGCGATTGACATGTATTGGGAGATAAGAAGGTTGTCGGTGCAAGTGCGTGTAATGAGAAAAGATGATTCCGATACAAGGGATGACATAGGGCGGCAACAGAACATGCCCTGTGTGTTGCAAGGAAGTATTGATGCCCCAGCAGACCAGGTTATTATACAGCCTGCACTTGAAATTGCTTCATCCATTGTAGAGCCTCCAGTTGAGAAGAATATCGAAGTATCTTGGGTGGATGATGATGTAGAGTATGTTGGGCTAGATGATGAGGATCCGGTTTCTGATTCTGATTCTGAAACACATGGTGATGTAGAGCGTATTTGTCTGGAGGATGAGTTAGTTGTGGAGGATGCATGGGGCTGTGAGACAGTTTTACATGCAACTGACTTAGAAGACCCAAAAATAGAAGTTGGTGTAACTTTTGGTGATGGTGACACTTTTAAGAAGGCTATTAGGCAATATGCAATAAAAGGTGAATATGAAATTGCAGCTTCCTATTCTGAGGCACCTGCTACTTTTGTCTATTTGCTGAAATATTGCTGGTTTGAAGAGGCAGGGGCATACTTGTCTATTTGAAGTGTTTACTTACCTGTTGGAGCTAGAAATGTTATTTTATGAGTTACGGTGTCCTGTGCCAAATTACCACAGAGTTTCAGTGTCTTTTGGCAAAGGCTTTTTTTCAGTGGTATGTACCAAAAGCCACGTTTGAAGGATGTCCGCCAGCCAATTTTCCCGAAAAAAAAGGACGAGAGCACCACACCGCCATCGTTGTCCGTGCCGGCTGCACCGTTCGTGGATCCGAGCGCGGCCGAAGGAGGAGAGGGAGGAGATGCCGAGGCCGCTCCCCGCTGCGAGGCCCCGCTGCTCGAGCCGCCGCTGTGCCGCGCCGGATCCGGGCGGCCTCCAGGACGCCGCCCCCACCCCTCCCGACCGTTCCTTGCTACGGGGCCTTGCGGCTCGAGCGACGCCGCCGTGCTGCGCCTCGTCGACGGGGGGGAGCACCGGGGGCGGATCCAGGCTGCCTCCAGGGCTCCAGGGCGTCGCGGGCGGAAGGGGAGGAGGAGAAAGAAGGGGTGCGTGTGGAAGTGGCGCTCGAGGACGATGTGGGCGTAGGCGGAGCACTCGAAGACGGTGCGCCGCGCGCGAGAGCGGCGGCGGAGCCCGTGAGAGCGTGGAGGCGGCTAGGCAGGAGGTGGGGCGGCGGCGAGGTGAGCCGGGAGGAGCGGCGGCGCAAAGAGGAAAAGGGGGAAAGAGCCAAAGAGGAGAGGGCGAATGGAAAGTTAAGGTTTAGGCTGCGAGGGATTTTTTTGCAAAAACGTCTGGAAAGTTGGACTGCGGGTTGATTACAAAAAGTTTGAGGATTTTTTTAAAAAAACAACTACGGTTCGCCTGTGATCGACCCGTGTCACATGAAACAAGGAGGGGAAAGCAAACAGGAGCATCATTAAGAATTTTGATTTTGATGAGGCTTTGTTGGATCGGACGTGAAGGGCCGGGAAAGTACTGGATCCCGTCCACGACGTTTGCATCGGAGTCTCTGAATGGTATGGTCTCTGTACACAAATTAGTACTTTGGAATCTCATCTCTGAACCGTATTCCGTATGGTCCTGTACATACTTCGAAATTTCGAAGATTAACGGTAAACGATCGCAACGTAAGAAACCCAGTTTCGTTCATTTTGCTGCAATTCGGAGGGGCTTGCTACGAACTCTACCGGCCGGGTTAGTACCTACCCATCTTCTTTTGTTCAGAATTCAGAAAAGGTTTCTCGTGACGTCCATCCATGTCATGCATCTCCAAATTTGCCGGTTCAAAGAGAAAACGCTATCAATAATCGATCTGACAATGTCCAGCAACGCGAGAGGTTCACAATTTTGTTTTTAAAAAGAAAAATCCAATTTACACCATCTAATCTTCGCAAGAGTCCGATTTCCAACTTTACACCACAAAGTCACACATCATAGCCTCATAGGCTATCCAACTATCAAAACCGTGCAAATTTGACCCTTTGAGTGGAAAGAGCGATTTTCCATTTTGTTCAAAATAAAAAAATTAGCTTAAATAATTCGTAACTAATTCATTTTAAATTAGAAAAATATGAAATCGGTACCATAATAAAGTTTCTAAAAATGTAACACATGTGTTAGTGCTTTATGGAAAGTTATTTAGATCTTACATGCTCGTGTCCCTAGTGTTTATTACTTCTAGCTATGCTTGTTATTTATTTAAATTGTTGTTATATTCTCTATTTTACATTCATTATATGATTAGTCGATTACATGATATTTGAGCTAGGGCAAAAATCTGAAACCTATTACCTAATAATGGCATCAACATAAATGTTATTAAGTGTTATCTCTTAAATGCCTAAATAGGATGTAACTAACTTCCAATAGAGCACCAACATGTAGGTTATATTTTTATTTTTTGTACTAGTTTATTTTTTTTAAAAATGAATTAGAAATGATTTTTAGATTAAACTACTCTTTTAAAAAATCCAAAAAATAAAAAACCACCTTTGAAACCAGCCAAGGGTCTAATTTGCACGATTTTGATAGTTGGATAGTCAATAGTGTCTGATTTTGTGGTGCAAGGTTGAAAAACAGACTCATGTGAATGTGATGGTTGAAGAGTGTAAATTGGACTTTTTCAAAAAAAAAAGAATAAGAAGAAGGAACCAGTAAACAATGTTACATCATCCATCAATCCATGTTCCATCGATGGTTCTTTTTTTTTTTGTGAAATACTAGCACAAAGAAAGCAACAGTATTCTAAATACACGGCAAAAACAAGCTTGAGAGCCGAATAATCAA
Organism: Alloteropsis semialata; assembly: GCA_004135705.1. NCBI lineage: Eukaryota > Viridiplantae > Streptophyta > Magnoliopsida > Poales > Poaceae > Alloteropsis > Alloteropsis semialata. The sequence goes on from CM014273.1 coordinate 62,945,564, forward strand.
TCTAGTTTATGGCACAAATTAACCCCCTACAACTAATAAGCTGACACTAGCACTGCTGCACGATCAGGATTCAGAACCCTTCGTCGTCTTCGTCGCCCCGGCGGCGGCGGACGTCGACGCCATTGTTGGCTTCCTCGCAGGCGTCGATCCACTCGCTGTAGACGTCGATGGGCTCCGTGAGCGCGTTGGCCTGGGTGGAGTAGGCCTCCTTGCAGGCGAAGCACGACGCCTCGGCGATCCCGTGCTTGAGGTCGATGTTGCACTCCACGCTGTTCCTGTGGTTGCAGAAGGGGCAGTCGAACGCCGTGTCCAGCTTCCTCGCCTTCTGGCTGGGCGGCGGCGCCGCCGCGGCCTTCTTCGACTTCCTCTTCTTCGCCATCGTTCGCCGCACCGAGAGACGATGCCCTAGCGGCCGGAGAGACCTCGCGTGCGTGCGTGCGCTCGCGGGGAGAGTCGTCGACAGATGGACCTGATGCTGAATAGAACACAGCTTGATGTTGCTGTTGTATGCATGAGTATGGCATCACGTTACGTGATGGGCCCCGCCTTGGCGTCCTAGACGACGGTCCACGTGTCAGTTGTCCAATCACCGGCCTGCGCGCGTCCTGACTGCTGGGGCGAACAACTTATCATGGGCCACACATCTCGCTTTAAGATCGGTGCATTCCTTTTACCATATTACTTGAGGTCACCTTTTAAATCCGTTCCAGACTTCCAATTCTAGATACACAAATGTACTAACAAGAAGTACTGAAGGATATATAGTTGTGGAATGTACCACTTTGTTTATTGAATACCATCCTTGTGAAATTGTGACACGTACAGTATGTGCCATCATGTCACTATACGTGTCAGGCCCGATCGAGTCAGCGTGGATTACTAGACATCGATAATTTCAGGCGTAAACCACGCAAGCTCTAGAGCAGGACAATGGGAGGACGGCAGTAGGGGCCTCTGAGCCAGCCCTCGGCGATCCGCCGGTTCACCGCCTCCGTCGGGTGGACGCCGTCCCAGGACTCGTACCTCGAGGGGTCCCGGCACGCGGTGGCGTTCTCCATGCCGCACCGCGCGTCGAGCTCGAAGTTGTACCTGCCGCCGCCGGCGCCGCAGCACGCCAGGGCGGCGCCGCTGCCGAACCCGAACCGCGCCGGGCTGCGCACCATCTGCGAAACGTGGGCGTAGTAGTCGGCGTAGACGATCCTCGCCGACGGGTGGCTGGCCCGGAGCCCCGCGAGGCTGCGCTGGAGCAGGGCGTTCTGGTAGAGGCAGAGCTCGTTGAGCGGCTTCAGGCACCCGTACTCGTCGTAGTCCGCCGGTTTGGAGCTCGGGAAGAAGGTGAGGTACATGGCGAAGCAGCCCACGGGCAGAGCTCCCGGCACGATGATGTCCACCGCGCCCAGCTCTATCAGTTGCTGCATGCCGGTGCAAGATCAGTGATGTCAGTATGTCACCACTCAGCTCCGATCAGGCCGCCCATGGATTTAATTTGCTGCGCTCGATCGATCTGTAGTGCACATGGTCATGGTTTTGAAGTGATCAATCGGCTCACGTACCTCGACGCCGCTGGCGACGGTGTCGACGATCTTGGGCGTGTAGTTCCTGGCTTGGTCCGTGGTGAAGCCGGCGAAGAGCATGGCGTTGTAGTCGTTGGCGCCGAAGGGGCCGAAGACGAAGAGGGACTTGGCGAGATGGGCCTTGCAGCGAGGTCCGTTTCCCGGTGTGCCGCCGCAGACGGACGGCAGCAGGTCCCTGAGCCACTGGATCTGGACGTTCATGGCGCCGTTGTTCCAGACCGGGTCGCCGAGGCCGATGGACCTGAGGAAGGCGAAGTCGAGCGCCGTGCCGCCGACGATCGCCATGTTGGCGCCCCTTCGGAAGTCCGCGCCGCGCAGCTTCGACGGCGGGAGCAGCGGCAGCCCCAGCTCCTGAGCTGCATTAGAGTACAGATTATTCGACGTTCCGCCATGCGCGCGCGCGTGCACATGAACTTGCAGGATTTGGTAGGAGCAAAATCAATGGCGGAGTGGCGGCCGGCCGGTCGAGCCTTACCGATGAAGTCGACGACGAGGCGGCCGTCGGAGCAGCGGCAGGTGGGGCGGCCGAAGTAGGTCATGCCGTAGGGCGGCTGCGCGACGGTGAGCAGGAGCTGGTCCGCCGCCGACTTGTTCACGCAGATGTTGCCCGTGTCGCCCAGCGAGTCCCCGAAGTTGAACAGGGCCTCGTACCTCCGGCCGGCGCCGGCCGCGGCCAGTATAAACCAGCAGCAGAGGCATGGGACGAGGATGGGAAGGTTGTAGCCGCCGCCGGCGGCGACCAGGGCTGCCGCGCGAGCCATGGCGATCGCACCAGTGTATCCTGCCGCTTGCACCGATCAGAGAAATGTCACGGCACGGCTGTTTCCACGCGACCACGCACGCACGAATATATAGAGCAGCGGCGTGGCCGCCGGGACGAACGATCGATGCGCCTGGCGCTCCACGTGTGCGTCGCACTACATGCTCGGCCGGTGCTCGATCTGCCGCCGATCGGCGGCTGCCGAACCACCTCGAGATAACCTCGGGGTTCAATGCCGTTTGGACGCTTGCAGCGGGTTTCCGCTAGCGGCGGCGTACGCACGCGCCAGTGAGCGGCCGGCGAGCGAGCGGCCGGGCCGCGCTGGCGCACGCGGTGACGCGCGCGCGGCTCCGGCGTCGGTTCCCCCGGAAAAGCAGCCCGCCGCGGCGCGGGCGGGCGGCGGCCAAGTTTGCCGCCGACACGGCGCCGTGGCATCGTCGGCTCGTTGCCGTGTGCGGGTGTGGCTTCTGCTGAGCTGGGCCTCATCGGGTGGGCCTGGACAGCAGGCCCGTTTGGGGGCAGGCGTGCGCCTTGCGAACTTTCTTTATTTTTAATTTTTTTATTTTACAAATTTTCAGAAACGACGTCCGGATGACAGAAATCTGTCATCCAACCGCCGAATGAATTGGCGGTTTCCGCTAACCGCCGAATGAAACGGCGGTAAGGATGCTACAGTAGCCCGCGCGGTACTGTAGCATCCTCACCGCCGAATGAAATGGCGGTAACAGATGCTACAGTACCCACGAGTACTGTAGCATCCTTACCGCCGTTTCATTCGGCGGTTCCTCTCTTCCATGTCAAAAAATCATAACTTTTTCATATGAACTTGAATGGAGCTAAAATTTATACGAAAATTGTAGATCTCGACGAGATCTACAACTTTATAGTTCAAACCTTTTTCATTTGAAATCATCTTAATGTTCAAATAATCAACGCAATGCTCATATCTAATGAAAAAAATTTCCTTCTCTGGACAGCACATCTTCAAAAAATTATAACTTTTTCATATGAATTCGGTTGGAGATAAGCTTAATACGAAAATTGTAGAGCTCGATGAGATCTACAACTTTGTTATTCAATCTTTTTTATTGCGAATTAGTTTAGTGCTTCAAATAATCAAGACAATGTTTAGATCTAAAATTCAAATCTAATTTTCCTTCTCTGGACAGCCCATCTTCAAAAAATTATAACTTTTTCATATGAATTCGGTTGAAGATAAGCTTAATACGAAAATTGTAGAGCTCGATGAGTTATTCAAACTTTTTTCATTGCGAATTAGTTTAGTGCTCAAATAATCAAGACAATGTTTAGATCTAAAATTCAAATCTAATTTTCCTTCTCTGGACAGCCCATCTTCAAAAAATTATAATTTTTTCATATGAATTCGGTTGGAGATAAGCTTCATACGAAAATTGTAGAGCTCGATGAGATCTACAACTTTGTTATTCAAACTTTTTTATTGCGAATTATTTTGGTGCTCAAATAATCGAGACAATGTTCAGATCTAAAATTGAAATCTAATTTTTTTTCTCTGGACAGCCAATCTTAAAAAAATTACAACTTTTTTATATGAATTCGGTTGGAGATAAGCTTCATACAAAAATTGTAGAGCTTGATGAGATCTACAACTTTGTTGTTCAAACTTTTTTCATTGCAAATTATTTTGGTGCTCAAATAATCGAGACAGTGTTCAGATCTAAAATTCAAATTTTAGATATGAGCATTGCGTTGATTATTTGAATATTAAAATGATTTCAAATGAAAAATGTTTGAACTATAAAGTTGTAGGTCTCATCGAGATCTACAATTTTTGTATAAATTTTAGCTCCATTCAAGTTCATATGAAAAAGTTATGATTTTTTATATGAAAGAGAGGAACCGCCGAATGAAACGGCGGTAAGGATGCTACAGCAGTACCGCGCGGGTTACTGTAGCATCCTTACCGCCATTTCATTCGGCGGTTAGTGAAAACCGCCAATTCATTCGGCGGTTGGATGACAGATTTGCAAAATGTGTCATCCGGACGTCGTTTTTGAAAATTCGTAAAATAAAAAATTAAAAATAAAAAAAATTCGCGCCTTGCAGGCATGGCATGCATTGGGGCCCAGTTTGAGCAGTAGTAGTGCGCGTTCGGTAGGCCCACTGCTGGTTGTTGTCATCGGCTGGGCCGCCCCATTCTACTAACAATGGTGTGCATTGGGGCCCAGTTTGAGCAGTAGTAGTGCGCGTCCGGTAGGCCCACTGCTGGTTGTTATCGTCGGCTGGGCCGCCCCATTCTACTAACAATGGTCTTGTTTAGTTCGTTCGAGTTTCTGCGAGTTTCACAGAAGTAATGTATTGGAAAGCGTGCTCCCTCTCTCACGATATATTTCTTAATGCAACTTTTATAACTTTCACGAACTAAACAAGGCCAATATTTTGGCAGTTGGATAGCACCAACCTGGTCCATGAGAAGTACCGAATGTACCGGACAGGGCAGAGCGCTTTGAAGCAAAGGTTGAGGCATTTGGTAGGGTACTGGCACCGTGACACGGCCCAATGATTGCCGTTATTGCCGCCAAATTTGGTCTGCCAGAAAATCAGTTGGATCAACTCATTTCGATGAAAAACAGGGTACATTTTGCTAAAATGTAAGGGTGCATCACAGCCTGTTCGCTTGGCTTATCAGCCACCAGCCAGCAGTACTTTTCTCTCACAACAAATCAGCACCAGCCAGCAAGCAGTACTTTTCTCTCACAACAAATCAGCACCAGCCACCAGCCGCCAGCCAACCGAACATGCTTAACTCGGGAATCTAGCTATCTCCTGGCAAAGTTCTTTATTTCTTCCCCATGAACACGCAAAAACTTTGTGTATGTGGATTTTATAGAGGAAGTGCAGAGATGAGTAGTAGGCATGCAGGCGGGGTGGGTTGTGGACAGCCGCATGTCCTCTAAGCTTGCCGCAAACTAATTAAACGGGTTAGCGGCTGTCCGCTACCGCAAATATGCAGCTTGCTACTATTTGGTGGACTGTTGTGGCAGATGCAAAGAACCCGCCAATCCCGCAAAGCACGCAGAGCTAACTTACTTACTCTTTAGTAGTTCAACTCGATATCTTTTAAAAACTGCGGCGCTTGCACTGCTTTGCAACTCTGGATGCCCAAATTCCATAATCAAAGTCAGGATGCACGCATCGATGTGTGGCAGCAAGCCGGCAACGAAGAGTCGAGACCTTCCAAGCTGCAAAGGGGTACGTTGTACGTAGATGATGGCATGATGCAGCGTTGCCAGCTCCATCGCGTGAACCTTTCAAAAAAAAAACACTCCATCGCGTGAAGAGATGACGGTGGGCCGGGCAGGGACGTTGGCGGCGCGTCCACGGTGAGACTCATCGTGATGAAAGCCAACGAGAGAGAAGCTGCGGGTTTTTGCGGGCCTTCGCGGGTCTGTTCTCTGGTCCGCGGGGTTGGCGAGCTGGCCGGCGTTGGACCGCCGAAGCTCCGCGGCTGGACCGCAAGCGCCACATACGATGATTTTGCGGGGCGGGTTTGCGGGTTCGTATAGGAACCCGCCCCGCCTGCACTCCTAATGAGTAGAATCTAGTGTGATCATCATAATGTCCCGAACTCCAGCCGAATCTAGGAAATAAAATCGAGCACAAGTGGAATCCGCATTTGCTGTCACATGATGAACACAGGCAAATGATGCTTGATTGATTATTTTCGCAGAACAGAACAGATCATCTTGTTGTTTTCCATCTAGAAATTAAACAATTAATCCCCTCCCCCTCTCCTAACTTGAGGAGCCATCCATCCAACCATTGATATTCCTGGAGCTTCTGCTCCTCTAGGCCGAGATGGCCGGGTGGCAGTAGGCCCCGCTGACCCAGCCGTCGGCGATCTTCTTGTACGCCGCCTCCGTGAGGTGGATGCCGTCCCAGCTGAGCGACGAGGCCGGGTTGGAGCACGCGTACGCGCCGGCCATGCCGCACCGCGCGCCGTTCTGGTAGTTGTACTTGCCGCCGCCGGCGCCGCAGCAGGCCCTGAGGTTGGTGCTGAAGCCGTAGCTGCCGGGGCTCTTGACCATGTCGTAGACGTGGCTGTAGAAGTCGGCGTACATGATGCGGGCGCCGGGGTACTTGCTCTGCAGGCTCGACACCTTGCTCTGCAGCAGCTGGTTGTGGCGGGTGGACAGCGCGTTGAAGCGCTTCAGGCAGCCGTACTGGTCGTAGTCGCCGGCGTTGGAGGTCTGGTACAGCGTCAGGTAGATGGGGAAGCAACCCACGGGGAGCACGCCGGGGACCACAACGTACATGGCGCCCAGGCTGATGAGCTGCTCCACGCCCTTGCCGATGGCGTCCACGATGGTGCCGCTCTGCCCGCTCGCCTGCTCCGGGGTGTAGCCGCCGAACACCTGCGCGTTGTAGTCGTTGCCGCCGAACTCGCCGAGGACGAAGAGGGACTTGGACAGGTAAGACTTGCAGGCTGTCAGAGAATCAAAGCAGCGTGACGTTAGTCGTTAGTGGCGATCGAGAGTAACAGCAACCACCACCCATCACCATCATCTTCTTCCCTGGGATAGGAATGAGACCATGCGTGCAGGACAGCGGGGAGGTTTAATGGCGAGCGCCGGCGTGGGCAGAGGGCGCGGCGGCATTGATGACGTACCCTGTGTCGAGCCGCAGATGGACGGCATCAGCTGCTGGAACCACTGGATCTGGGTGTTGAGGGGCCCGTTGTTCCAGATCTTGTCGGCGATGCCCAGCGACTGGAAGAAGCTCGAGTCCATGGTCGTGGCCCCGATGATCGCCATGTTCGCGCCCTGCTTGAAGTTGGCGCCGCCCTGCTTCGACGGCTTCAGCAGCGGCAGCCCGAACCTCTCGGCTGCGCAGCAGAAAATGAGCATGCCACCACGTCAGGTGTTTGCCTCTCTCCATTGACAGTGTGACGAGCAGAGCAGAGCAAGGTGCTCTGCTTTTTGGAGGGAAATGCTGAATTTGAAAAACGAGCAAAAGGGTACCGAGGAAGTCGACGACGAGGCGGCCGTCGGAGCAGCGGCAGGTGGCGCGGCCGAAGAAGGTCTCGCCGTAGGGTGGCTGGGTGAGCGTCAGGCCGGCGGGAGGGCCGTTCACGCAGAGGTTGCCGGTGTCGGACATGGAGTCGCCGAAGCTGAAGATGGCGTTGAACTTCTGGCCGGAGACGGCTACCAAGGCAGAGGACACGGCGAGGAACGCGACGACGAGGCGAGCCGCCATTGCTGGTGTCTAGTCGAGTGCTCCGAGCTCTGAGATTGCTCGGCTGGTGAGGAGGCTTGCTGGGCTCAGCTGCTTATATAGAGGGCGTCAATGGCGTGGGTTGGGATGTAGCTGTTACGCCATCTAGCCCACCTCGTGTCAGTCTCCTTCGCCGGGCTTAACAACCATGGACTACTAGTCTACTACCACTCGGTTCGGTGGTTGTGCATGCATGGCCTTGCTTTTCTTTTTCTTGTTTTTTCTTCTTGGAGGAAACTTGAGCTGCTTTTCTTCCGTCTTTTCCTTTTTTTCCTTCTTCTAATGTTTTATCATATCAAACATCAAATCTTGCTCTGCTTTTGGTAACTACTTTACAGTTTTCAAGATGTATCTTTTGCTCACAAGAGAAGTCTGTATACTTTCAGCACTAGATGTTGAGAAGATGGCTCAAGTGGTTGAAGCTCTTGTCGCCCCTGTTCGATTCATTTTCGGCTTAGTGGGAAGACATCAAGTTCCTACCCTGCAAATATTACTTGTCTTTTAAAAAAGAATCTTGAAAAAAGTTATGTTAATTTCTGTGGCCAATTGTGGTGGACCGATGCTACAAGAAAGAATGGATCAATATGCATGAGGATGTGGGTTAGATATTTCCTTCTGCTCCTAATACATTGTCCATTGAAGGCAAAATGATTGAGATGTGTGAAGCATGGGCGCGCGTATAGTATACTGTTCGAGTTGGACCAGCCGTGTTTGATGCCTCTGCAGTAGGAGCATTTCATTATTGAGACTAACACCTTTGGCTTTGCCCTAATCATTTTCCACTAACTTCTATAATCTATGCAACCGACACCTCATACACCTTTGGTTCAGCTTTTGATGCTCTTGATTCTGGAGTTCTTCGCAAATAATGCATAGAAACTTGATAATCATTTATACAAATTTTACAAACTCTCAAGTGAAACTAACATAACTTGATAATCTCCTCCTTTTTCTTCCTCACCGTTCATGTTTTTTTGTGCAAATGACAAAAAGCAGTTCCTACTCATAAATGCTGTAGCTAGTGCTTTCTGTTGACTAACATAACTACCAAGCCGATTTTTGAGAGCTGGAGCTGGATTAGGTAACCAGAGTCTGTCATGGAGATAGCATCATCATCAAGTTCATATTTCACAGTTTCATACCGTTTCACTATTGTCAAGTAGTTGCTTGGATTTATAGCCCAGAAAGTTGTGCTTGTTATAGACCAAGGAAGCAAAATTTGCTAGCGACTACAGAGTCTACAGCTACAGGTACCGTCTATCAGCCAGCTGAACAGCACTGTGTGTGCTTGTGTTTGTGTCAATTAGACGCTACCCTTGTTGCTTTCTCATCCTGCTTTATTTCCCGGTTCAGGCAACAGGTAGCAGGTCAAGCAGCATTGTCAACAACAGGGAGGCCAGCATCTGCCAACACTAGATGCTGCATGCTGATATATTATAAAGTACAACTATATAAATCATTTGATATGACTTTACAGTTGAGAGAAAAATCGTTACAATTTGCTGTAGTGCCTGATCAATCTCCATGACACCTACACCTGAACGTCAAAAGCTAGGGCTCAACAACTCCAACAACATGGAGCAAAGGAAGCGACATGCACTAGCCACTGCTCTCGCAGGCGGATGCCATGTCAATTCCCCAGCGAACTTGGCGCCGGTTAGGCCACTCCGGAGCGGTTGCAGAAAGACTTGCAGTTGCAGTCCGTTGTTATCCAGAGTGGGGGAGAAACTGCACTTGACTGTAACCAAATTAACGGAATATCAGATCATATATATCGTCAGACTATTTGGTTCTGAACTTTGGAACAGCCACCGTCTGCTTTCAGTACTGCGTTGTGACTTCTCTGTCAGCGTCATGAACAGATAGATAAATGGAGAGCATATTAGGCGCTTTAGATTTCAGCAACTAGATATATTGTTTTAAGAAAAGAATCAGCAACTAGATATTGTTTAAGAACAAAATTATTCAGCAACTTGGAAGTATCTTAACAAGATTATCCGCATGGCTGACTGAAAGACCAACGTCAAAGCACGTCTTTTTGACCACGACGGTTCCGTGTTCCTTCATCCGCCACACACACTCACACATTCCGAGAAAAGCTTTGCAAACACATCATGGCAGAATCCACATCTAAGCCCAAAACAATTGCGCCACGGTACTTGTTAATCCGCCGGTTGCAACCTCTGGCATCGATAATTGGAGCCTGTTTGTACATGCATACGGACACCAATCAAGTCCCCAAAGTCCAAACGATCAAGAACAATCCAACAACCCGAGACCGCCGCTTTAGGCCACGGAGCAGGTACGCAGCGTAGGAGCTAGCGTTTCCTCCGTTCGTGCATGATTTGCAAGCGGACAAGGGCGCTCCTGTACGGGGCTCGATCTGCCTGCACTAGCGCCAAGGACCCCGGCGCCGGCCGGCCGGCCGGAGACGGCGACGGCGACGGTGATGTGCTTCGTGCTGTGTCTTGCAAGCGAGCGAGCGAGCGAACCTTCCAACGTAACCTCCGTGCATGTCCGGCGAGCTAACGAGCGCCCCGATTCGTTTTCGCTTTTCTAACGCCCGGGATCGGGCGGGATGGAGTTGGAGTGCCCCGGAAGCAACCTCGTTGTTGGGTGCGAAGCGTACTGTGCCGCCTGAATTTTTCTGGTTCGTGATTTAGGGGGTGTTCAATTCCCCCAAAAAAGATTTCACCAAAATTTTTTCCAAGGGAATCTTACATGCATGGAGTAGTAAACGTATGTTAATAACAAAACCTATTCCATAACCCCAGGTAACTTTGCGAGACGAATCTAATGAGCCTAATTAGGCCATAATTTGCAACAGTGATGCTACAGTAACCATCCACTAAACATTCACTAATCAGAGATTAATTACCATCATTAGATTCGTCTCGCGATTTTCATGCGAGATCTATAATTAGTTTTATTATTAGTCTACATTTAGTACTCCTAAATGGTAAGATTCTCTTGTAAAATTTTTCACCAAAATTTTTTCACGGAATTGAACACCCCCTTAGTGGAGTTTAGTGGCCTCTGGATGTTTTTCAGTGTACCTAATGCTTTGCTTGCCGAAATAATTCGGTTTGAATGCTGTGGTAGGCTGGTAGCTAAGTTTCTGGATGCTGGATATATATGTAGTTTTGTACTAGTATAGTTGCTTCAAGTTCTTGAGGTAAAATTATACTGAAAATCTTTGTTCAGATTTTTTTTTTAAAAAAAGATTGTAGTGCTGAAGATTTACTACACTGCAGCATATCTCAGACGAGTTGCTGAAAAATGAGCGCGGTTCATTGCATCATGCATCAGAATATCAGATGCCTGTTCCTGGATATTCTTGCTTGAAAGGACACATGAGGCGCCAACCCATTTCCCTCACCGAACATATGCACGAACATGAGGCGCCTAATTTGTCCCCTTTTTTCTATAACTGCATCATTGGCTAACCCAATCGTTGGCCTGTTGGCGTCATGAACATGGGCACTTGATTGCGTGGCAACTGATGATCGAGACTCAAGGGCGGCTACCGTCTAGCCTGCTACTGGCTGCAACCTGAATCATGTGAGTTCGTTTCGACCCAGTTCCAGCTTCTGAATGTGTGATCGAGATGAAACAGTCGGTTACAGAGGAGAAGTGGCCGCAGACAGTTTGCACGTCAGTTCGATCGCGGTGCATGGCTGCTAGCAACATGTTACCTGTAACAGCAACTGGCTGGACTTGCTGTGCTGGGGAGATGACGTCAGCTGATTTGTGTAGCTTCCAAGGCTGATCGACCCGGCGGCCCTACAGCACTGACGCCGAGTGTGGTTGCGATTAGACGCTTAATCATGTGCTGATCAGCTTGGACTCTTAAACACATTGGTCTCAGAATTTGGGGAACTAACCCGTTTCATTTTATCTGACGAAAAGAGACGAGTTAAGTGTTTACATGGCGTTTGGTTCGTGAAAATGTAACGTAATGGGATTACAGACGTTAAGCGATATCATTACGTGCGTTTGTTTGAAACTCCCCCGTAATTTAATTACGCGTAATCGGATACCATCCAGTTACAGTCCCATTACGCTCCTCCCTCCCCGGTATCGCTGCGATACCGTGGAGTCATGTTTCCCTGTCGCTGCCCCTCTATTTAATACCATTACATTGTTCAACCAAACAAATCTCGTAAACAGCTATTCCATCTCAAATGCCCCTGTAATTCATTTACAGTCCCGTTACCGTTACCCGTGCGGCAACCAAACGCCTCCTTAGTTGGATTTGCATTCCTGACAGGGAACGGAATGTTTATCCCCTTCCTCTGACGAGATATTCTTTCTGGATAGACGTTACTCCTTCCGTCCCAAAAAGAATGCAACTCTCGCATCCCAAAAAGTTAAACGATTTCAAGTTTGACTAGATTTATACAAAATAATACTAACATAGTACAATACAAAATAAGTATCATTAGATTGATCATGGAATGTATTTTCATACTAAATTTATTTAAAAGTATAAATGTTAGTAATTTTTTGTAGAAATTATTTGACTTTTGGAGATTCGAAAGTTGCATTCTTTTTTTCTTTTTTTTTTGACGGGGGGAGTATATGACGAGGCCATTGACGACAGGCAGTCGGGCAGAGCCTGCGGAGGAGCCTAGTGGCAGTGAGCGGTCAACGGAACGTCAACGCCTGCTGCTGCGTCGGCCTCATGCGTGATGGCAGTCACCTCACCATCATGACGCATTAACTTGCTTGATTTGAATGGTCAACTGAACAGTGAAGGTTTCATCAGAGTTTTTGTCAGCATTAGGGGCTGTTTAAAT
>CM014273.1:62958734-62978323 GCA_004135705.1 Alloteropsis semialata
GACTCCACGAACTAAACAAGGCCTTAGTTTTTAGACTGAAACTGTGCACTGGCCTTAGACCAAACGAAATTGTGCACTAACGGATCGCCACCCTGAACAGTGAACACCGACAGACGGGCAGGTTCAGAAGTTAGGAACCGTCGGATCAGCGCGCTGTCTATGACAAATCACTTGCAAGATCACCGGTCCTGTCCTGACGCACTTGGAAGGTCTCGCCGGGTGTTCACCTGAGCCGTCCGATCCTGGATCCGACGGCTCCGCGGCGGCGCCGAGGCATGGCCATTAAAGGCGCCACCCTCGTCATCACCGCCTCGGAAGCAGCTCGCCGTCGCTGTCGCGCCAGCGAAGCTCGAGCCAGGCGGCACGCCGGCCGTGCTTCTCTGGCCTCTGCTGCCGCCGACGCCGAGCGTTTCAAGGGACGAAGCGTACGTGCCGCCCGGTCCTTTGCTCCAAGTCCACAGGCCCATTACTAGTCGATCCGCGAGCCTCCCGGGCACGCCGATCAGCAAATCAAGCCGGAGCTTGCGAGGAATCAATGCGCGATGGATTGATCGGCCGGACATCCCGGTCCATGAACGTTCGCAACGCACGGCTGAAATAAAGCTGCGCACCTGTGTGTGCAGACTGCAGCAGTGCGACGACCAACTGCAGCATCGTCAGCAATATATAACTCGTGCCTCGCTTTTAGCTTGTTGCGTCGGCTAATGGACGAGGCAGACCCCGGTGGCTGTGTTTCACCAAACCCGTCACGTATCTTCGCCATGGATGGCTCGAGAGTCAGCATCGGGGTTTTTACGCCTGCTGGCAAGGTGCAAGCAAGACAGGCCAAGGAGGTGCACCGGCATACAACAGCTGCATCAATCAAGCAACCACAGCAGCATCTCCTCTTGGTGCTCACTAATCGCAGCCACTAGGGATGCAAGCGGGGCGGGTTGCGGCTGTCCGCCCCGCATCCGCTTGCGCCGCAAAAAGCGGCGACCCGCACACGTCCGCCAGGCTTTTGCGGTCTTTGCGGCAACCCGTCGCACATGCGTTGTCGTGCTGACGGGTGACGGCCGAGGCGAGTCTACCCGGCAACAAGGTCTCAGTAATCCAGTGGCCGCAGACAGGCAATCTTCATGCCCGCTGATCTCTTTGTTTATCTTCTCGATTTTCTCACTTTCTCAATATTTAGTTCAGATCAAAGATAATCTTGCTTTGCGGAACCTGCTAAAGCAAGCAAGGATGATTCTAGATTTCTAGCACTAATTAGTACTTGCTAGCCATGACAAGGACTCAAGAAGCTGAACGGAGCTCTTGGACTTGGAGGAGCAAAGTATATCGAGCTCTGCAACACACCTGCCTTTGTTTTTGTTTGGTTTTGGTTCTGCTGCCAGCGAGTCTTCGCATACGCCGTATGGAACATTTGGAAAGAACCGTGTCGACGAGTCTTCGACAACAAGATCATCGATACTGATCTTCTATGTGAGCGCATCCACCAGGAGGTGCACTCTTTCAGGCTGGCTGTAGGTGAATAGCATCTGTTCTTCTCAATGTCTGTTGATCTACCGTAGCAGTAGAGACTGAAGATTTTTTTTTTAGCTTATTCTTCTTTCCTTTAGTTGCCGGAAGGCAATCTATAACTATAACTTGCTTCCTTCTATAATGAAACGGCAGAGCACCTGCCAAAGCCTGCCAAAAAAAAAAAAGACAGGCCAAGGTCTGGGGTTCAGAAGTTCAGAAGGTGCCGAGAACAAACCAACAGCCTTTCATAACCTGCAACGAAACCAACAAGGCACCATGTGTATATGGTGAATTGGTGATCTGGTCACTGTTGGGTAACCTAAAATGCTGTTTTATGTGGACTAATTTATAAATAAGATAATACATATAACGTTTTTTTTCATTGTGATGTTTGTAAATTATTTGAGATCGGTACATGCTACTTTTGATCTTAATCCGCCAACTTCTATATTCTGAAAAATAAAAAAGAGCATGAACTTCTTTTCTCTCATATGGTTGGGATTGTCTAAATGGGATTGATAAAAAACTTACAGTACCATATTGTAACCGCCCTCCATCTCCAAAACAAGTCAAACAATCTTACGTTTGACAATATATTTCATTGCAAATCCAACTATACGTATTTGGTACCATACATATTTATATTTTTTATAAGCTTGGTCCAGTTCAACAAATTTTGACTTGAAACAAAATTAGAATACGACTTTCTTTTTCGGCGGAGGAAAGTACTAATTAAATCTCCTCTGTGCGTTATTTTCAAGGATCCTCCAGTGGACTTAGTTTTGGTCCTCGACCCAAAAATGTTTTTGCAGGAGCAGCACATTTAAAAGGACGTGGCACTTAGAACTTTAGAAGCAGCAGTGACGCACATCTTTGGCAGCCACAACTGGACGTGTTTTTCTGAAACTTTTGATCATGTGCTGGTAGCCTGGTACTTTGACGTTGGACACTTTGATCGTGTGCTTCTCGCTTTCGGTAATAATTTTTGTACCCGGCTGCTGACCTGCTGTACGTACTGCAGGGAGCATGCATGACCCTAATCAACTGGACACCGTACATTCTCAGGTCAAGCTTCCTTGCAAGCTGAAGACGCCGAAGTTGACCTCGCGCTGACTCGTCCTCTGTTCTCAATAATCGCGCGCATGCTCTGCCCTCTGGGAGGGCAGCTCTGAATCCAAGCCTAACTGACGATGGTAGGCCACCCGCGACGGGTTTGTATGAGTGAGTGGGTGGGTTGGAGTTTTCCGGGTGGTTACCTGGCCGGGCCTTGCTTTTGCGTGCACGTAAACGTGTAGCCATCAATGGTTTGTTCGATTGTTTGGTCCTGCTCTTCCGATCCTCGTGTGCGTGCGTGCATGGCTTTACATGCATGGCACGTTATTAATTAATTAATTAAAGCGGGCGGCGGCTACCGGCATTGCTAGACTTGCTAATCTAATTGGCTTTCGGTTCATGGACCATGAGCTGATGAGCTTTTGATGCCGTGTACGGTGTACCGCTGCGTTTCGGGTCTCTTCTCGGTCCATCTGTTGAGCAGTCCGGTGGCCACCTTTGCATATATCCTAGGGATTCGTGCTCGGTCCGACGGAGCCTCTGTTTTTTTTTTGGAAAAAGGAAACGAAAACGAAACCACAGAGTCGAATACTCAGACGTGGTAAATAGGTTTCAGAAAAAAATGGTAATAGGTAACACTGCCGTATTTCATAGAATCATATCTGTAGTTACAGACTTATTACAGTTGACATAGACTAATACATTCCGCTTATGCACATGTTTTTTTAAAAAAAATAGTCCGTTGATTTCATTTTTCACTTTCGTCTTTTTTTTCCCTTTTGAGCTGATACTATTCATCACTAGTTTTGTAATGGGAAACTCTGTTCGCTAGTTACGTTGCAGCTTATTGTCCCTAGAATACACAGAGTTTTTCACTGGACCGTGATGGATAGAAATTCCGTTTTTTAAACTCGGGAAAAAAGAGAGAAAGCGTTAGGTTGAGAATTTGAGATCAAATTTAGCTACGTAGGCCGGCCCAGTAAAAGACCCAAGACATAAACTTGGGCCGCTGTTAACTAACTAATTAACTATCGACCAAGTGGGCTTCCGGAGCGGCTGCGCGATCCGCTTCTGGGAATAATGGGCCTTAGTTTCCAAGCAGCGAACAGCCAAGCATGCGGGCCTCCTGCTGGCAAAACTGGCACGGCAGACGCGGCGGGCCGAACGGGCTGGCACGTAGCCCACGACGGCATCGCAAAAGGCCCTAGTCGCCGGCCGCCCGGCCGTCGGCACTTGGCCCCAGGCCACCACCACTTGCGCGCGCGCGGTCACGGACATTCTTGTGCCCGTGCCCCTCGGGCTCGCGGCTCTTGGACCCCTGTGAACGGCCTCGCCCGCCTTCCGCCGGGCCGGCCCACACGGGTCGCCGGTGCATGCACCTGACCTGGCCCCGAATCATCGCCCTCTTCCCGTGCCATGCCCGAGCTTGGCGCGACGCGCCTGGCCTGTGGCTGCGGTGGAGCTCTGTGGAGACCACGGGTCCCAAGCGTACAGCCCAGCCGCGGGTGCCACCCCCTTGCCGGAACACGCCAACACGCCGTGCCGCCGCCGACATTGGTGGCGCACCCGCCACGTGCGGGCACGGACGCGCGGGCGCGGAGGCGTGTCGCACCGACGCACCGGGTGACGAGAGAGTCCCCTCCATGATTGCTAGCTGCGCAGAGCAGAGCACACGCTGCCGCCGCCGCAACCCCGAACCGACCTCGCTCGCTCGCTGCATCTGCCCTCTGCAATGGTGGCAGCGCAACCTCAATCCAAGCGCAGCATCGCCTGCAGCCGTGCACTGCGACTGCATGCGCGCAGCTGAATCTTCTCTATAAAAGAAAGGCCACGCATGCAGGCCATGGCCAGTCAGACCATCTCCGGCCAGATCACAATCGCAGCGATGGTGCGGCCGTCGATCGTGCTGTTCGGGGACTCCATCACGGAGGAGGCGTTCGGGGAGGGCGGCTGGGGCGCGTCGCTGGCGAACCACTACTCCCGCTCCGCCGACGTGGTGCTCCGCGGCTACAGCGGCTACAACACGCGCTGGGCGGCCCGGGTGGCGGGCCGCGCCGTGGCCACCGTCGCCGGCGCCGTCTCTGCCGTCACCGTCTGCTTCGGCGCCAACGACGCCGCGCTGCCCGACCGCGCCAGCGCGCCCCAGCACGTCCCCGTCGCCGAGTACAGGGACAACCTCCGCGCCATCTGCGCGATGCTCCAGAGGCGCTGGCCCGGGGTCGCCGTCATCCTCATCACCCCGCCGCCGGTCGACGAGGACGGACGCCTCCGGTGAGCTAGCCCCCCTGCTTCCTCGCCGATCGCTCCATCAGCATTGACCGCCCGACGACACTGCTCTGACGAATGACGAAATGGCTCGGCGAAATGCAGGTACCCGTACGCGCACGACTACTCCGGCCTGCCGGAGCGCACCAACGCGGCGGCGGGCGCGTACGCGCGGGCGTGCGTGGAGGTGGCGCGCCAGTGCGGGCTCAGGGCCATCGACATCTGGTCCAGGATGCAGAAGTTCCATGGCTGGGAGAAGTCGTTCCTGAGGTACGCACGCGCCCGTGACTCTGTGCAACTCTGTTCCGTCCGCGGCCGGCCGCTCCAGAGGGAGCTGAGCTCAGCTGAGTGGATGACAGACATGGTGGATGGAGAACTCAAATTCTTGTGCCATTTCTGTTGGGTTTGTGCGCGCGTGACGGCAGGGACGGGCTGCACCTGACGCCGCGCGGGAACCGGGTGCTGTTCGAGGAGGTGGTGTTGGCGCTCAAGGACGCCAACCTCAGCCTGGAGGCGCTGCCGGCCGACCTGCCGCTCTTCGGCGACATGGACCCCGACAACCCGGCCAAGTCGTTCGAGGATGACGAGTGAGCGAAGACGCTGACGAGGGCTTGGAAGCTTCAGTTTCGGCTCTGCTAATTTGCGTCGTTACATTTACACAAAATGTTCAGAACGAAATTCTTCTCTGCAGTGTTCGCTTGCTCCCAAGCTCAAGCAGACTTTTTTTTTTCCTTTTGTTGCTGTAACTTGTGAGTGTATTTCATGTTCATTCTTTTACCAAAAAAAATGTTCAATAAATGCCTGCGGGCTTGTTTCTTCTCTATCAGCACACGATAATTCTTTGCTTAATTGTCCGGTTTGACCCGTAACTGGGACGGACTTTGCCAATATGAGGCAAAATTTTCTTTTGCCTTTCTCCGTGCCAAAAAAAAAAGAGGAAAGAATTTAGCATCTACAGTACTACGGAGTAAGGAAGATTGCTGGGCTTTCGTCTTTCCAGTCATTAGGCCTATGATGACCCAGCCCACCCGCCTATTTCAAAATGGCCCAAACGTAAACCTTACCAATCCGCCCAAATGTAAACCAATGTAAACCTCCACCAACTGCCATAACGCCACCCGAGCTCCCTCTGGGCCTCCGCGGCCGTCATCCACCACCCGCCTGTGTTGAACCCCAACATGGGCAATCGGCACGGCACTGGCATCAGTCTCAGTTGTTTGTGAGATTTTTTTTAATTTTTTTTACGATTTTACAAAATCAACGCAGCTGTCACCCAACCACCATTTAAAATGGCTGCCGCCGTATGAAACGGCGGCAAGCCCCTCTAACCGCCAAATGAAGCAGCAGTTAGATGAACCGCCGTTTGAAATAGCGGTTAAATTTTAAAAAATATTTTCGCGTGCGATGGACAACCTAACCGCCGATACGGCGGTAGGGTTCGGCACCTGGGCCCAACCCACCTAACCGCCGTTTCATTCGGCGGTAGGGGGCCGGCGCACGGCGGCAGCACCCTACCGCCGAATGAATCGGTGGTTAGGTTCGTGCCCCTATAAAACCCTCAATTCAGTTGAAAATCTCATTCTAAATCAGAAAAAAGAAAAACTAGGGTTAAAGTGAGGGAGTGAGGGAGAGGGAGATTCAGCGGCGAAACCCTGCCGGTTCCGCACGTCAGATTCAGATAAAATCCGAACTCGTAGCTGTAGCTTTATTATGAAATTACTTACTGATATTAGATGTAGTGATATTAGTGTTAGTGATATTAGATGTAGTGATATTAGTGTCAGTGATATTAGATGTACCGATATTAGTTTTAGTGATATTAGATGTAGTGAATTAATTTTTTTGATATTATATTTAATTACTTTAGTGATATTAGATTAACTGATATTATAGTTGATATTAGAGTCAGTAATATTAGACATATTGCACCAATGTTTAATATGTGTTTCAATGGATCGTAGGATGCCGAGGCGTGGTAAAACAAGTAAATATTGTCAGCCAAGATAACGTCCCATACATCGTATAAATTTGTGCCGTTAATTTATCAGCTTAGGGTCCATCTTATGTACTTTCTTCTGTAATAGTCGTCGAATGGGAAGTGCATATGAGCTGTTGCCGCTGCCTATGTGCTTCTGTGGTGACGAGTGCAAGGTCGCCAGGTCCGACGAGGAGGAAACGTATAGGCAGAGATACTGAATGTGTGGAATTATGCGTTTGACCCAAAATGGCTACCGACGACAACTTAGGGCCGACCATCTATACTGAACTTTCTCCACAGTTTGAAGAACATTTTCCAATCCAATCCAAGAGCGATTTTGGCCCACAGCACAGCCTCCGACCTTATGAGCGCAGAAAGTCGGTGCACTGGCCAAGATGTGTACACGGTGAGTATTGTGTTGTGCAGGTTCAGCATTCAGCTTCGGTGGGCGGACGACGATTCTGGCGATGTCCTAGGGGATAGGTAAGTCATAAGCGTGCGTTACAATGTTTCCATCCATATTTCCTATCCTAATCGTTTATTTTCAACATTCAAAGCTCGTTGGCTCCCGAAGGTTACTGATTCACAAGGTGGGTGGATCCCCCACCAATTCAACCATATGAAGAGTACATCGCCTACCTCTACCTCGTCATCGATGACCTTCAGCGAGAGGTGGACAATAGTCGGCTCCATCAAGATGACCTTCCTGATGATTCTGAGGACAGTGCACCAAGCTTTGCGCCTCCAGTTTGTTATGACCCTAACTGTCGGTGCTCATGCCACCTAAACAGTAGCCAACCACCACCGCCTGCGCCACCGTCCGAGCCTCGCCCTAAGTACTACTTTCCCTCGCAGCACTCGGGTGGTTCTCTCTTCTCTTTCGAGCAGTAGAACTGGACGCTTCGTCCAACCGTCATTTTAAATTCCCTAAGACATGTTAGGATTAGCAACGATGCATGTGTAGGTTAGAAAGATGTGTCGTACATGTCATTGCAAGGTCAAGCTATGTATTCTAGTGCTACTCTTCGTCAAGTTAAATGTTGGAACCAAAACAAAAGAGCTCGAAATGCTTCCATTTTGCACATTATTCATGACGCGGAACGATACAGAAACATAAAAAATGAAGGTACATAAACATATATTACTACAGTGTTCCACCTACTGAGTGAAACGAACCGATTTCCCCTTTCTAGCGCGATCCGAAGAAGACCCTATGGACTCCATGTTCTGACTCTTCAGGCGCTCTTCATCCTCACGTACCCGATCGTCCCGGAGCTTCAGTTCAGCCTCACACTTTCATACCTCCTTCTGCCTCCTGAGAAGATCTTTCTTCACAGAAGCAAGGCATGCCGCCTCTCGAGAATGCTCAAGCCTAGCATGGTACTGGCCTTTTGTTTCTATTTCAGTTGGTACTCCTTCCATGGTTGGACCTTTCTTGTCAATCCATTCCACGTAATTACAAGCCTACATTCCAAAATTAACCGAACGATGATATGCTAAAGAAATTGTATGTACTATGTAAGGAAAGATTTGCACCTTGAAATCGTCATCGAGGTCAAGGCAACAGAAGAACCTAGCACCATACTTGGATTTCATAGCTCTTACGGTGCAGACTTGCAACCAACAACGGAAACCGCAATGGCATTTCAGACGCTTCTCCCAGGCTGGCACCCCCCAAGATCATCTCTCGAGGAAGACATGTGTTGGACTCTTGCTTTTTCTTCGAATGAGAACGAATGCTTCAATTTCACAACACAGCAGGGCATATATATACCATTACAATAACACATGGGGCCAAGCCTGCATCGGCCTACTAAAATAAATAGCCTGCACCGCCCTATGGTGCACTGAAAAGACAACACATGACTGCAATGAATTGCCCTGGCTTTCATTGAATTTAAATTGTATGACACAAAAGGTCATAGTGCATATAGTAATGTTGCATACACAGTACTGTAATGCAACTTGGTACCACCATTAACCTTTGATCTAGACAATCTAGTACATTTTACGGTGGCACGTGCGACACAATTAACATGAGTCGTCCTAAACCTAATATGCCTTAGGGAATTTGATAGCCTGGCAGACAACTTCAGGGACCTCATGAATCCCTCTTCTCACGACGTTCCTTCCTAATTTCTTTAATATCTTTCCTGAATTGCTCATCTGCAAGTCTGTTAGCTTCAGTCCTTTGTGCCGCTTATCGTCCTTCCTCGCCTCTCATCTTCATCTCATCCCAGCGCATCTGGTCCTTCCAGCTGATGGAGTCGTCGATCCATTCTGTGAAGTGACACGCCCTGGTGTCCGGTGTAGCAGTCCTTTTACCTCTCTGTATCAAGTCGTAAAAAAATGATAACAATGTTAGTATTACAAACAATCTACATTTTATCTTCTTTGAGGCCATTACCTGGGAACTGTTTGTTATCTCATGGATCCTCTGGCAACACCAATACCTCTTCCCATATGTGCCTTCTTCGAATGAGATAGCCATCCCACTGTTCATGCCACAATAGCACTTGGGTGGTTTCTCATCTTTGGCCTCTGGTTGGCAGCAAGGATAGATCTCTCTGGATCATTGCGAGGAGCTCCCTCCATGGCTTCCATCTCTCGGCGCAAATGCATGAACCCACCATGCCTCCTATACCTAGATCCACTCCCACTCTGATCAGCCATTGTTGTTTCTCGTGGACATCAAAGCGTCGGAGCTTTGCATTTTATAGGCAAAGGCAAACACCCCTTAGATTGACACATACATAACGAGCCCGTGAGATGCCCTGGTTGATTCCCATCCTCTTTTCAGGCTTGACAAGCTAACTCACTGAAAAGCCTATGAGGCAGCATGGCGGATCTGAAAAGGCTATAAAGGTATGACAGGACTACTGAAATAGTCTGCACCGGCCTACTCAAAAGCCTGCACCGGCCTACTCAAATAGCATACACCGGCCTATTAAATTGCCTGCACCGGCCTACTGAAATAGCCTGCACCGGCCTACTGAAATACCCTGCACCGGCCTACTGAAATAGCCTGCACCGGCCTACTGAAATACCCTGCACCGGCCTACTCAAATAGCCTGCACCGACCTATTCAAATAGCTTGCACCGGCCTACTAATCGCAGCCATAATTCTTATTAAAAAATTTTAATAACCTATAACATATTAAATAATTTTTTCAACCATTATTTGAACTTCAAATTGAAAAAAATATAACCACCAAATGAAACGGCATTTTAATAAACCGCCATTTCATTTGGCGGTTTTAAACACCGCCAGAGCACTTAAACAGGAGCGGCGGTTTTTCCTTCCTAGGAAAAACCGCAGATTCATTGGGTGGTTTATTGAACCGTCGATTTGAACGGCGGTTAGATGGGCTTGCCGCCGTTTCATACGGCGGCAGCCATTTCAAATGGCGGTTGGATGACAGATTTGCAAAATCTGTCGCCCATGCGTTGATTTTGCAAAATCGTAAAAAAAAAATCTGTTTGTGACGAACGAGAGAAACATAAAACGAGTTCTTATTTTTTAGTTTTTGCTTTGGGCCCACCAACCGAACTCAGCGCTGTGGTGGTCGAAGCTATGCATTCCCTTATTTGCTTGACATAAAATATGCAGCACTGGAGCTGCCCTTAGACCTTGGCCACCGTATTATCGTATATTTGTCCTAAATCAAACTTAATCAACTTTAATTAAGTTTATTGAAAAATAATAACACTGTAATACCATAATTGTTTCATTGAATTTATTATTATATATATTTTGATTGTACATATGTTAGGTAGTACAATTTTTGCTATATTTTTTATAAATTAGGTTAAAATTGGCTAATTTTGACTTGAAACAAACCTAAGTCATGTAAACAAAAGTAGTTTATATACAACACAAATGCACACTAACCAAGAAATTAGTAGATAGTTCAAGTAAAGCCAATGTGGAATGACCATATGCACCCCTGTTAAATAATACTTTATTCTACTACCTCCATGTCGTTTTATTTGACGTTGGTTAGTTCAAAAATAAACTAACCAACGTCAAATAAAATGAATTGGAGGAAGTATATGATATTTAAGAAAAAGTAATCAGATATTTTTTAGCTAGCTTGTCTCTGAACATCGTGTATTTGAAATTGGAGGGAGTATAATACAAGTATACAACCACTTTTTTTAGGAAAAAAAACATTTGATTTCAGACAATGAGTAGAAATATTACAACATTCTTGATGGTATTCTCAGAGTTACAAACATCGTGAGGCATTTTCTCCTCGGATCACAGTCAAACACAATACCTCCGGTTTTATATATGACGTTAGGACATTATTATTAGTTCATTTTTAGCTAAATTTAGCGTCCTAACGTCATATAAACAAAACCGGATGTAGTACAAAACGAAGAGAATATTTATTGACTACAAACCGGACGTTTAGGACATTTATCATATATCGACATTTATCTAAAGCAATTTTGGTTGACGTTTAGGAACTTATTTTAGCTGTCCTATAAACGTCAACCATTATTGACCGCAGACGGACAAAAAAGTACCATGCCGCACCCAACTGGAACCGTCCTGATCCCTGGCAACAACAAGCGGCGGGAGAGTGAGGGGTCAATGCTTAATGGTGCTGAGGGTCCGGCCCGCTCGGGCTCGACCTCTTCGACTCGGAGTACGCCGCCGCCGCAGGCGCCGCGCGAGTGAGCCGCGGCGCTCCCACGGCGGCCGTTGTTGTCACCGCCGCCGAGCTCGCGGCCGGCGCTGCGTTGGTCCCGGCGACCAGCATTTTCCGGCCGGTGACAACGACGACCTCCGTCGCTCCGTTGGTCCCCGCGACCAGCATTTTCCGGCCGGTGACAACGACGACCTCCGTCGCTCCGTTGGTCCCGGCGACCAGCATTTTCCGGCCGGCGACGACCGCCGCCGCCCGGCTCTCGTCGGACTCGCAGCGGCCGTGCGAGACGACGGTGGACAGGAGGAGCACGGCGCAGGCCAGCGCCTTCAGCGTATTCGAGCTGCACAACGCCATTGGTGTCGCCGGTCGAGGTCCTCGTGGAATCCTAGGAATGTAGCTATCGATCGATCGATCGAGCTAGCTTTGTGTGTGTGGTGGCAGCTTCGATTGCTTGGTAGTTATTCTCGATACCGGTCGAGGATTTTATAGGCGCGGAGGATTGATCGTGCTGCCGTTTGTCGTTGCGCTTGAGCTGGTGGTTGCCGCGTGCAACACGGAGGTGGAGGTCACTAGCTCGCTCTGTGCCCGCACCGCGACGATGGATGGATGGATGATGAGCTCAGGGGAAAATGGCACCGCTTTTGCTCTCCTGGACAGCGCCCATGCTCATCTAGTTTAAGCCATGTTGCTTCATTGCTTGCACATAGCTTTGCATATAGTTTTGGATGAGACGAGGCTGGGGCCCTCTGGATCAGATTTTTCATGCAATTTTTTTGCATATATATATACATATGTGTGCGTTATTCATAGTGGACGATGACTGGCGTTCTCCCTCCTCGTGAGAGATATACAGAGCCAGCCAGCCATTCGAAGTGTGGAAAACCGTTACTGGTCGCGAGATTTCGTTGGCCGGGCGGCCGTGACGTCATCACACGGTCGAGCTGGCAGTCGGTTAAAAAGGCTCTGTCTTGGTGGTATATGGATCGGAGCCTGCAGCCAGAGCACCTCGCACGAATTACCCCGCGCCGTAATCTTGAGCCGGATCTCGCTTCTGTCGTCGCATGCGTGAGCTGTGAGCATTATACATAAACATGGCCCTGTTCTACACGCTCATTTATCAACGGGAACACGACGAGAGAGATCAGTTCGTGACGTACACAAAGTTGGGGCTTTTCTGTCACGGTTCCCTTTGCAAAATAAAGGGCTAGCTTGTACAGGACCACAGCACCAAAGGCAAACACAACACGATAGTAACCAACCAATCTACTCACCTACACTTGTAGCCTGCCAAGTCGTAGGCGAGTACAAAAATCCTGGTACTTGTACGTACACACACGGTTGGCCGCCAGTTATCCTCTGCCGTTGGGCCTTTTCCTCTCTACCGGATTCGTTCATGCACGCACGAGCACGGGTGACGAGCACGATGGCTTGTTTAGGCCGCGATCCGTGTCAGTTCCCACTGGTACACCATTCTATACGCCCGGCGGAGCAATGGCGGCGGGGATGGATGTGCGTGGCCGCCATGGCCGTGGCCCCCCTCGCTCACTCCCTGCCTGTGGCTCCTCTCGATCGATCGGCTCTGCCCAACTACCAGCCCCCAATGCGCCCGGTACACGGTGCGGTCCGGCCACCAAGGTCGCCGGCCATTGGCAGCTTTAGGTCCTCGCCGTAGGCCATGGCCCCCACGCGCGCGTCATGGACCGTACGGAGCCTGGAGCTCCGGCCCCCGAGGGCGGCCAGCGGCCGGACGCGGCGGGGAGGGAGGAGCCGTCGAGGAGGCGAGGCTACACCAACACCACACCACACACTGGCCTGGCCCCCCGCGTTTCGTCTCAAGGGAATGCATGATGGGCTCCCGAAGGACGTCTCAAACTGATGATGTCTGGATGCAGCCAGGAGTCAAAGGGCATCTACTAAGAGTATTTTTGAAAAAGGACCTTCCTACTAGGACCCTCAAGCCAATGTGGTGAGACCCACAAAATGCTGTACTATGTTTTTCACGAGAAGAATGGCATGGTTGGCCTGGTACAGAAATGGAGTTTGGGCCACTAGCTGACGGCAGAAATGTAGTGACCAGATTGTATATATCATGCATTCGTGCCTATCTTGTTATCAGTAGATTAAAATGGATTGGCAGAACGAGAACGTAAAAAGGCAGCATGTAAAAAGGCGAAACGGAAAAGAGATGCATGGAGGCGATGACTGTGCCGCCACCAGCTCGGGAAAGGCGTGAAACGGTCTCAACGTTTTCGGGTTCTGATTCGCAACAGATTCTGTACGCGTAGTACACACACTTTCGTAAACACAAAGTGCTTTCGGACGAAAGTTAAGTTACCCCCGATAAAGGGAATATGAGGAGCTAGCCAATGAATCGAAAAGGAAGCTCTCTTTACTCGGGGAGAAAAGGTAGCCTGGTGATACCGTTCTGGGTATGATCCACGTCATTGGAGCTCGCTGAGTCTGCCAGCCCCGTCGCGGGTTCTTGCTCGGCGGCGCCGGTGGCTTCTTTGGCCGTGAAGTGTGGAAGGATCCTCACGTGTGAGTTGGGCTCCTGGCCTACCACCTCCCACTTGAGGCTGAAGCTTTCCACGAGATCCACTTGGGAGGAGATGATGCTTGATGGTCTCGGCAGCAGCTGCACGCTCTCGCCTTTTGGGATCACCACCTGCTCGATTGCCAGCCTCGCTTCCTGATCATCAGGGTACAATTTGTTGAAACTTGAAAGGGCTGATTCGGGAGGAGTAGCAATGTTACAGTGAAGACGGTCAGAATGTGCAGAAATGAGAACTGTACCTCCAGAGCATCAGTTTCCTCTGATGATCTTGCTTCTCCCTTATCATGGTAATCTATCAACTCGTCCATGTGATCATCGACAAGCGCGCGAAGAGCTCTAGTTATTTGTGACAGGGAGTTTGTCTGTGAAGAACAGCAACAAAGTATAAGGGGAAAAAAAGATGCTGGTTCTTAAAAAAGTAAATGTGCATTGGAATTGGAAATGAAAAATGTGCAGGTAAACCTTCACAAAGAAAACCGGTATATCTTGAGATTTCACCATAGCCTGAATCTGAGAATTCTTCTTGAGCTTCGAATGTAACGCGATCACTGCATCAGCTTCACTGATATTGTAAGTTAAAGTAACAATGTCCTCCAACTCCAGCTGTTTAATGGCTTGCACGGCAGTCGACTCGGAGATCTAGAACAGCCTATCCAATAAGTTATAAACTAAGTACTGAAAATTAAGGAAAAAAAACTTTAGAATGAAACTCAGTGACCCAAGGGTTAAACCACAATTGTTGCAGAGACAGGAGGGATATTCAAATCAAACAAAGAAAGGCAGTCAAATTACTGAATTAGGTTTTTGCAATTCTGTGTACCAAATGAAAAGAATCACAAATTGGAAATGCAGGCATGCGGATTAGAGCAAGCCACAAACAACTTGACTTCCCCACCTAATACCAGCCTTCAGATACACTTTACAGAAAAACTAGAAAGGCGCGCGGCGTTGCCGCGCAGTGCCTGTATTTCGTTGTGGTATTATAGTTGATGTAGGTTTTATTTCATGAATGGAGTAATAGTAATTGTATGGAGGCAGGTGCAAATTTTTTGTAAGAACGTAGTTGAGATAAATGTTTTGCCTCGTTATTTTTTGCATAAGTGTCATGGTTAGTAAGATGTTGTTGCCTCTGGTATGTATTTTGGATGTTAAATTGTTGTGGAAGTATTGTTTAAGTGAAATATTATTTTGGGTATTGAAATGGAGCTTTTTTCCTGTATTTACTGTGGAGAAAGAAGGCATGAAAGTATTTATTAAGGAGGCAATGTAGTTGGTACCAAGTGCGGGTTTTTTTTTTGCAATGGTGGGATGTAGAATAATTTTTGTAAAGTTGGAGGGCTAGTTTGTGAGAACACACGGGACTCAAATGTGGATTCCGTGTTGAGAAAGAAGGTGTGAAAGTATTTATTAAGGAGGCGATGCAGTTGTTAGAAAGTGTGGGGTGTTTTTTTTTCAATGGTGGGATGTAGATTAATTTTTGTAAATTCGAGGGGCTAGTTCGACTCAAATGTGGATGCCGTGTTATTTTTTAAAAAAGTAGAGGTTCTTTTCGTACTAATGTATGAACTACGGTTTGGTTGTTGTAAAGTACATGACGTTCTTTAATAAATTTAGGCTATGCGTTGGTTTATGAAAAAATCGGAGGTTTTTTTAATGAAAAGCTCAGGCCTTCGGGTCGATTGTTATGAAATGCGGGGGCTTTTTTGTAAACTTGTGGGAATGTAGTTGTTACCAAGTGCGGTTTTTTTTTTAATGGTGGGTTGTAGATTAATTTTTGTAAAGTCGAGGGGCTAGTTCGTGTCAACACACGGGACTCAAATGTGGATGCCGTGTTATTTTTTTAAAAGTTCAGGTTCTTTTCGTCCTAATGTATGAGCTACGGTTTGGTTGTTGTAAAGTATATGACGTTCTTTAATAAATTTAGGCTATGTGTTGGTTTATGGAAAAGTCGGAAGTTTTTTTTGTGAAAAGCTTGGCCCTTCGGGTCGATTGTTGTGAAATGCAGGGGCTTTTTTTGTAAACTTATGGGTTGAAAACAGATTTTCCTAAAAGTTTAGGGGCTTTTAAGTAAAAATCTATGGACTGCAGGTTCAATTTTCACTAAATAGAAGGGCTTTTTTGTAAAAAACCCGGTCCTCGCTCGATCCAGGCCGTCCAATCGGCCGATCCGACGGACGGGGGAGGGCCGCGACGTGGCCACTCTCCCTGGGCCCGATTTGGTGCAGGAATCGTAAGGTAAAGATATCACCAGAGATGATTAATATCATACAGGCTTATGAGCAACTGACCAGCTCTCAATCCTTTTTAGTGGTACATACCTACCTTACCCTAATAGCGTTACTATATATAACCAACATCAAATATCAATATCATACAGGCTTAGAAGGAATGGGCCAGATAAGCATACTTTTGAGTGGCACGTACCTACCGCACCCTAGTACTACTAGCTTATATAACCAACATACCTACCATACCCTAATAGTTCATATAACCAACATACCTGCCGTACCCTAATAGTTCATATAAAATGCTGTGAGTGTCTGCGACTAAACAAAAAGCAGAGCATAGCCACACTCTGCATACTAAACCATTACTCAGAGAAACTACTACCTACGGGTGTAAAGGGGTGCACTGCTTGTAAAACTAGAACATCAAAAAACAATGAACTATTGAAGAAATCCATACCCCATAAGCATACAGATCCAAGCTTGACTCAGCTTCATCTGACTTCTCTCTGTGTCCTTCGGCAGAATCAAGATTAAATGCAGAGTCCAAGCTTCTTCTAGCATTTCCTAAAGGGTCGCTGTCGAATTGAGTTGCATCTTCATAAAAACCAACTTGTGATTGTTCCTTTTGCACAGAAATTTCCTGCATCAGTCCCTTTGAACCTAACTTCCGAATTTCAACATTAGGCGGCTTGCCTGCACCATAAAAAGCACATGACTAATCATGATGACATCAAAGCTACATACTTACATGTTTAACAGCATAAAATTTTTAACATGATAATGCAGCTAATAATAGAACAGTCAATGAGAACCTGCAAGTAGAGCATCTACTGTGGCTTCCAAACTACGATGGACACGTAATTCAGTTTTAGAGACAATCTCCGCAGCACATGTAAATGTTGATGGGCCCTTGCGCTCTAGAACAGTTTTCTGAACCCCTCTCCTGTTAGCTTCTTCATCACCAAGTGTGACACTCTTACATGCAAACAATCAAACAACATTGTAACAGATCTCCTATTTGTTGACAAAAAATGGTAACCACATAAAGACATAAAAAAAGAAGGTAAAGTGCTTCTGTGCCTTCTGAGAAGAAAGCTGAGCATCTAATTGCTACTTGCTAGAGCGCTTAAGTCTTCTTGTGGACTTTAGAAGCACTCTTCAGCAAGCAAACTTGTAAGAACTGAAAACTCACTTGCATACTTAGACATGCCTGAAGAAATCAGTAATTATCATATATTCCTATGTTATTGATCAATAATGAGTGCAACTAGTTCAAAACTTGATTAAATTTCTCTCATTTGTTTTACCTACTCCATCTTCTTGAAGTTCGTAACTGAGTTTTTTAAAACCTCTGTGGTGAACAAGCAAGCAGTGATGTACTGATTAATAACAACCTCGCAACGTGTCATGTCTTATATAGGAACATAAAACAGTTAAAAATCTGAGTTCGAATGATGTGTTACATTTCAAGTGCCCAGAAAGGTAACGAAATCATAGGGAGGAACAGCAGAAGACAATCTTTTGGCAACAGGACACTGGATGAAGTAAAGGACGTCCTTACCTGTATTCCTCCCACGAGCATCTCCAGTGATGGGTTCATGATCAGATTCTCTATCGTGACGCCATGGGCAGTTGCAACAAGCTGTATTCCCCTCTGTGCAATGGTGCTAGCAGCCATAGCCTCTAATTTGGTTCCAATTTCATCAATAACAATTGCCTGGGGCATATGGTTTTCCACAGCTTCTATAAGTACCTGATTGGTATCAAGTAAGTTAATTAGCATGCATATCAAGTTCTGTATCAAAAAACACATAAGCATCTAATTACAAAGGTCCTATGACCTTCTTAAAAGGTCACGAGTTATGATCAGTGATCCAACTAGGAGCTTGGATAAGTTTCAAATATGACCGGTCCCTACTAAACCCTATATTCAAGAGGGATACAACAGAATTATGAGTTACATTATGGCATATACAGTAACATATACTTGACTGGATGCACCGTAAACAAGAGTAATGATTTATATTCCTTATGCTCGGTACTTCAGAAGGTAAAAGGGTTGTTTAAAACAAAGACCTTATGCTGCATGTCTTGGTTAGGCACTTGCAACCTACGGGCATTGCCTATTCCTGGGTGAGGAATATCACCGTCCCCACCAATCTCATTAGATGTGTCAACAATCATCACGCGCTTCTTGTAATCATCAGCCAGCATTCGGGCTATTTCTCTACACAACAAGACAACAAATCAATGCTAAATTTGGTATATACTAGCATTCTGGAAAATAAGCATTTGCGATTCTAGCTGCAACCAATATTTCTCACTAACACAGCTTGTAAATTAACATCTTAACAATCAGAGCTCGTGAATCCAAACCTACCTTATGACAGTAGTCTTCCCTACCCCTGGTGGGCCGATGAGCAGCAATGACCCGCCATCCTTAACCAAATCCTGAAGCAAATTGGCGCTACCTGGCACTGCCCGCCCGACGCGGCAGGTGAGGCCTACAATGACGCCCTTCCGGTTCCGAATCGCGCTAATCCGATGCAGCGTCCGGCTGATTCCGGCACGGTTGTCCGCTCCAAAGTCCCCAACCTACCAAAAGGCATCGCAGACTATGAGCAAAGCAAACACGCTATCGCAGACTATGACCAAAGCAAACACGCTAACTCGCCATGTGTAACGAATTAAGCGCAGTGGCATGAGACGGACCTGGGAGGTGGCGTGTTGGAGGTCGTCGAAGGAGATGGGGCGGTGCGAGAGGAGGAAGTCGCCGGACGGGAAGCGCGCGAGCGGGGGCCGGCCGAGGTCCATGACCACCTCCACGAGCGCCGGGAGCTCCGGATGGGTCTCCACCCGCCGCCGAAGCTCCCCCGGGAGCAGCTCCAGCAGCCGCCGCAGCTCCTCCTCGGAGCCATCGGGCCACGCGGCGCCCTCCGGCTCGGCCTCGCCCTGCGCGGCGCAAAGGGGAAGCGGGCCACCGCGGCGGAGGGAGACGGGACGGGCGGCGATCGGGCGCAACGAGACACAAGGGAAGCGGGAGGCGCAGCGGCGATAGGGCGTCAGAGGGTGCGGCGGGTGGAGGGAGAGGCGGAGGCGGAGGTGGAGCGGCGGCGCCGGCGGCGTCATGGCACGGGGCGCGGCCGGAGGCGCGCGAGTGGAGGGAAAGAGTTGCAGGTGGGGGAGCGGCTGTTTCTTTCGGTTTGCTAAATCCTCGCTCTTCGATCAGGAGCCGCTCGATCTGGTGAGCGGACGGTTCAGATTACCCTGCGAGAAAGACAAACAATTGGGTGCCAGTTGCTCCTACAGTACAACGCATCTTTGGGCTTGTTTAGTTGGTCCAACTTTTC
>CM014273.1:63013909-63030827 GCA_004135705.1 Alloteropsis semialata
GTGATACGCAAGACTCGCTAATTTTTTCATTAAGGCTCTAGTGCACACATATCAATGGCGCGCGTCTCAATAAAACATGCTGCTCCCTCTGTTCCAAATTAGAATTCGTTTGACTTTTTTAACCTCAAGTTTGACTATTTGTCTTATCCAAAAAATTGTGCAAAATATTAAATATTTTGTTGTAGTTTGTTTTATTAATAAAAGTTCTTCAAGAATTACTTAAATTTGACTATATTTGCACAATTTTTTTGAATAAGACGAGCGGTCAAACTTGAAGTCAAAAAAGTCAAACGAATTCTATTTTGGAACGGAGGTAGTACTAATTACATGTGAACAGTAATTATCTTGGTGGCCTACGTCTTCTAAAGACCTGCGTGGAGGAGAAAATAAAAGTAAAAATAACAGAAACATTTTAGAAAACATGTTTTTTTTTTGCGAAAACGTGGTTTTAGGTGGTAGCGTACGCAAGACAATCTTACCCCTTCCTCTTCCTCTCGTCCCCGCCCCGTAAGGCCGTAACCATAACCATCGAATTTTTTTATTTTTAATTTTTTTTACGATTTTGCAAAAACGGTGTCCGGATGATAGATTTTGTAAATCTGTTACCCAGCCGCCGATTCAAACGACGGTAGCCATATGATACGGCGGCAAGGGCCAAAACCACCGTATCAAATGGCACATAGAAAAACCGCATAATGAACGGCGGTAAGCTACAGTACCCGCGGTGCTACAGTACTATGTCAAAAAATCATAACTTTTTCATATGAACTTGAATGGAGCAAAAGTTTATACAAAAATTGTACATCTCGACGAGATCGACAACTTTATAGTTCAAACTTTTTTCATTTGAAATCATCTTTATGTTCAAATAATCCACACAATGTTCAGATATAATGAAACAGAAGAATTTTTCTTCTCTGGACAGTATATCTTCAAAAAATTATAACTTTTTCATATGAATTCAGTTGGAGATAAGCTTCGTACGAAAATTGTAGAGCTTGATGAGATCTACAACTTTGTTGTTCAAACTTTTCTCATTGCAAATTATTTTGGTGCTCAAATAATCGAGACAATATTCAGATCTAAAATTCAAAGTTTAGATATGAATATTGTGGATTATTTGAACATGAAGATGATTTCAAATGAAAAAAGTTTGAACTATAAAGTTGTAGATCTCGTCGAGATCTATAATTTTCGTATAAATTTTAGCTCTATTCATGTTCATATGAAAAGTTATGATTTTTTTGATATGGAAGGAGGAACTGCCGTTTGAATCGGCGATAAAGTGCTATGGTACCCACGTGGTTACTCTAGCACCGCGGGTGCTGTAGCTTACCGCCGTTTCATTCGGCGGTTTTTCTATCCACCGTTTGATACGGCGGTTTTGGCCATTGCCGTCGTATCATATGGCGACCGCTGTTTCAATCGGCAGTTGGGTGACAGATTTGCAAAATCTGTCATTCGGACATCGTTTTTGCAAAATCATAAAAAAGAAAAATTTAAAATAAAAAAATTCATAACCATCCGATCCATTGGATGCGGCCCAGGATCCTCCTCTCTGGCTCTCTCTTCTCTTCTTGAGCGTCCGGGCATCGTACTCGTACCGGCCCGGGCCCTCGCTGTACACTGTACACTGATGAGCCCTCACAGCCAAATGGTAATGGGCCGGTAACAGGCCATACAAGCCCATCACGTCCGTGTGTGCCTGCTTTTTACAAACAGACCAGAGGCCTGCTAGCGAGTGGCACAGTCAGTTTATCAAACTACCCGGCCGTGCCGTAAACCAGCCGCTGAAAATTAAGCTGCAGCTATGAGAAAGAGAAACCTAAGTGCAAAGATGGCTAGCCGACGCAACAATCATCCCTAACAGAGTTTAGCGAATCGCGCCATGAGCGGTAAACTGGCACGTGATTACCGATCGGTTTTCCAAGGAGCTCTGTAAATCTTTAGTAATTGGTACGGTAATTGTAACAAATGGCTCCTGCTAGCTTAAAGATCCTGATGAATCATGTCCAGTGGCGTTCTCATTGGCAACCATGGACCGCTCTAAAGAAAATTAACCTTTCAATCCCTTACCATCACATAATCTAGTTTACCGGATCACTAGGGGTGTGAGTGTGACATATGGTTTATGCCAAGGACGCCTACTGTTGTCACACGTCCTTTATACTATTCTCATCTGTCTACACATGACCTATACATAGCACTTGTGATGGCAATAGATCGTAAGCTTTTGATTCAAACACAACGTGACATTGCTGGAAAAAAGCTACTCGTACGTGCTCGGGCTTGGATATCACCGAGACACCGACCGAATCACCACCGCCTTGTTTTTTAGCTAAGACTGACAAGTTTGTGCATTATCACAACTCTTTGTTACTAAGAAGTGAAATACATAGATGATCCCTAAACATGCTTGTTATAGAAGTGCTATCCACACCAATAAACTTCGAAAATGCATATATCCTACTCTAATTTTAAGGACTGCCCGAACACTCCACCCATATTGTAATTTTACCAAGCTCGCCCATTTCACTTGTTTCTACTATATAGCCGTAATCTTCTAGTTATTTAGGGTTTCTCACTTACTACTTGCACTATATTAGCATACTCTTCATGATATTACGGTAAGGACAATGCTGTCGACTAATAGACGATCTCATACAGTGAAACACAATTTTGAGACGATTTAACAAACAATCTAAACAATAGGTCGTCTCATAGTAAATTTGTGCATAGACAAAACATATGTCATGAATTGCATTGTAACGGCAATTCATACAATGATGCAAAGGGTTGTCTTGTAGTCCTAAAATTAAGCTTATGAGATGGTTATTTCGCGAAACAATGACCTTTTTCTCTCACCTTGCTCTCTCTCCTTCATATCACCAAAAATCCTATATAAAATTGCATGGCATAATCTATGAGACTACTGGACATGTAGCAATATTTGATGGTCGAGATCCTCTTTGTTTTGCATCGCATTTTCGACGGCCATTTTGTTTTTTGCCAAGTGGCACGTCCGCTTAGGACTAGCAGGCCTTGGCCCTGTTTGGAACAGCTTAAATTCTGCTTATGGTCAAAATAAGCTGAAACTAGTAGCCAAACGGCCTGCTTTTTTTCAGCTTTTTCTGGCCGCGCTTCTCCTCACCACACCTATTTGTACTAAAACGCAGAAGCTGGTCTAGACCCGCTTCTCAAATAAGCGTATTTTCCATAGTTATGCAGCTTATCTGAGAAGCGCTTCTCTGGACCGCTGTTCCAAACAGGGCCCTTGGGGTACGCGTAGCAGCAAACAACGGGAAAAAAAAGAAAAAAATAGAGAGAGAGGAGCTGCTACTAAAAAAGAGGAAGGCCTCGAAAGCGACCAAATCTCGCAGCAACGAATTCTCATTTCCCCCACATCCATCCCCCACTTTCTCTTCCGCTCCTTCCTCGGCGCGATCCAAATCCGGCGATGGACGGCGGGGCGCTGCCGCCGGACACGGAGATGACGGACGCCGGCGCGGGCGGAGGCGGCGAGCCGCCGCCGCAGCCGGCGGGCGGAGCCGGGATGATGGACAACATCCAGGCGACGCTGAGCCACGGCGGGCGCTTTATCCAGTACAACATCTTTGGCAACGTCTTCGAGGTCACCTCCAAGTACAAGCCCCCCATCCTCCCCATCGGCAAGGGCGCCTACGGCATCGTCTGGTCCGCCCCCGCCCCGTCCCCTCCCTCTCCTCGTCCGATTCGCGTCCTTTGATCCGTGCGCCGCCGTGCCAGCCGGCTAATGATTTGTGATTTGGTGGGCAGCTCGGCGCTCAACTCCGAGACGGGCGAGCAGGTGGCGATCAAGAAGATTGCCAACGCCTTCGACAACAAGATCGACGCCAAGCGCACGCTCCGCGAGATCAAGCTGCTCCGCCATATGGACCACGAGAATGTCAGTCGCCCGAGCCACCCCCGATCCGTCCACCGCTCCCGCCCAACGATCCCAGAATTTCTTGTTTTTTTTTTTCTGTCTGTTCTCTGCGAGAAGCATATCGGAGATTCTCGTTTAATGCTTGTCTGTTGGTCGCATTAAATTTGGTAGAGGTTGGGGTTAGTTACTTTAAATGATTAAGTTCACGACAGCTCGCCTAGGGAACTTTTCCTTCCTCCTCGTGGCTGGGGGGAGAAGTTCAGGAATAGCAATTGTAGACATGCCTTTAAGGGAGCCAACCACCTTTTTTTGATGCTATTCATTGTGTTCTTGAAGAAATTGAGGGCAAAGAATGATGTGAAACAACCTGGAGCAGCAGTGCTTGATGCTTCTGCCTGCTGATGTCAAAAGTGAGTCACTTGAGGACCGACCTAGTGCTGGCCTTTTAGCTAGATCTTCCCAATCGGATGGGAGTGTAGTGGAGTGAATACCCAGTGGGTAGGGGACTAGGAGCTTGCGTTACTAGTACTGGAAAGACATTTGTAGACTTTCTGTTTGTATGCTGAACTTGGACCTTTAATGTGAAATACTACGTGACAGGATTCCATTTTTTATCCAATTTGGTCAGCATATATGGTTAAAGAATCGTTAGCTTGTCAGAAGGGACAGCGATCAATGTCGGGAGGCGAAAGACAGTTATAGCGAAGGGCCTGCCGTTACGGCTTCAAATGTCTTGCACGTTCGGAAATTTGCTGAATTAAATTGGATGATGTTGTAGATTCGTAACAGCAATAACGTAACATGACATAAGTCGTATGCAGAAACTGCATGTCTTCCTATTCCTTTCTGTTATTC
Source organism: Alloteropsis semialata (assembly GCA_004135705.1). Taxonomy (NCBI): domain Eukaryota; kingdom Viridiplantae; phylum Streptophyta; class Magnoliopsida; order Poales; family Poaceae; genus Alloteropsis; species Alloteropsis semialata. Next base: position 63,018,669 of record CM014273.1, read on the forward strand.
CAAAGTTATGTGTGTAGAAGCATATCTTTTGATTAGGCAAGGTTCGGTAGCAGTTAATTATTGTACTTGATTTAGACCATGTGTATTCTTGGCCAGTTACATGAACCTTGAGTCCTCAACTTTCCATAACGGTAGCTTAAGCCATATTATCTGTACTATTCTGCATGCCAGTACAGAATGGAATTATGCAGCACGTGAGGAATATGCTGCGTAGCTTGCAAATTTGATACAAAAGGTCAAAAAGAGTATAATGACAATACAATGCATGCTAACACTACATAAAAATGGAAAGCTGCAGGATTTTTCTCTACTTTGTATATAGTAACTTATGGCGTTACATGCTACGAATATAGCATAAAAAGGCACTGGTTTATGCTCTATATAAGTTCTTACCACACTGCAGAAGTACCCACTTGATTTAGCTGTAAGCGTTAAACTGTACCACAGGGTAGCTGAATAAATTACGTGCTTTTAAGCTTGCCCTGAGCCATTGACTTATTTTAAGTAACTCCAGCTGAGATACCTTGAGCCACTGAACAAAGTTTGTTGCCTCCTAAAGCATTTCTTTTGTGCTATAGCTTCATTCTGCAGTCTGCACTAAAATGAAGCCATTAGAATCATTGCATTCTTGTTACCGTAGTTAAAATTGTAACTGGTTTCTGGCTACAAACATACTATTTCTGACACAAACTGAATTTTTTTTGTGCAGATTGTTGCAATAAGGGATATCATACCTCCTGCACAGAGGGAGGCATTCAATGATGTGTATATTGCATATGAATTGATGGATACTGATCTGCATCAAATTATTCGTTCAAATCAAGCTTTATCAGAGGAGCACTGCCAGGTACCTTTTTTTTCAATCTAAGAAATGCGTTATACTGTCAATTATCTCTCTGGATGCTTCTTTTTTTCATTGTTTGAGATTTTCTCAAAATCTATTATGTTCTTCTGTTTCTGTTTGGTCGTGTTTCAGGTTGTGTTTCTGTGAATTTCTTGTTATCTAGGACTGTGTTCAAATTAAGTTTGTCCCAATATATGAGGATATTAAGTATTGACCCAGATCGCGATGACTGCTGATACATATTTGTGTTTTTTAAGTATTGTTAAGAATTTTTTTTACACAAATCAGATCTAACGTATTCAATGGAATCGGTCCTATTGCTCAGTGTCCAGTTAAGTAAGCAGCATTGTTAAAACCCAGATGTCAACGATTATTTTATGGTGATCTCAAGTGAATCTTTTATAGCCCATTGGCAAAATGGCATAATATGCAACAAAGTAGTAAAATTAACCTAATAATCTCATGCAAATAGAGCTGTTTAACTAATGTGTTAAAGCTAATATTTGTTGGAAGATGGCTTAGCCATCCCCTTCTCATGCTTGTTAGCTACAGATGCATAGGTGCTACTAATATTAATCCCTAAATAGAAGTGTATTTCTGATACCAAAGCGGTTCTGGTATCACAATTTTGTACCTTGTTTATAGGACTCCTGTTTCAAACTATGCAAACTCTTTCGTATTTTGCTGAATATTTCAATGAAAATATCCATGCGGCTTTCTCGCTGAACATATTCATGTGACTTTCTTACCTGGAAAAGTTTGATTCTAGATCATGCCAAAGAAGAGAACTCATACGTCCATGGATATATTTCCATAGTTTGAGCGGAATTGTAGCATGCTGACATATTTCTTTCTTTTTTTTGCCCAAGTTATCCCCCGCTCTATTTGTTAACTTGTGTTCTGAGAAACTATTCATGTTTGTATGACTGTTTCATGTGTTTTTCCTTTGCAGTATTTTCTTTATCAGATTCTCCGCGGTTTGAAGTATATACATTCAGCAAATGTCCTTCACCGTGACTTGAAGCCTAGCAATCTTCTTTTGAATGCAAACTGTGACCTCAAGATTTGTGATTTTGGACTTGCTCGCACCACCTCAGAAACTGATTTTATGACTGAATATGTTGTGACAAGATGGTATAGAGCACCAGAGCTTTTGTTGAATTCTTCTGAATATACTGCGGCCATTGATGTGTGGTCTGTGGGCTGTATATTTATGGAACTGATGGACCGGAAGCCCTTGTTTCCTGGAAGAGATCATGTCCATCAGCTACGTTTACTAATGGAGGTTAGTACTTATGTTTGAACTTCTTTCACATTGAATTGATGATACTTTATTACATTGTCTTTCTTGGCATTATCATAGCTTTCTGATAGCAGTGATGAAGTACTATGCAGTGAACTGTCAATAAGCACACCAATCCACCCACCCATCTGTTAACTTATATGAAGGCCTGCCCATTTATCTACCTACATTACTGCAATGGGTGGATTGTCGTAATGCTGGTATTAACCAGAGAGAGAATAAGCTGTAGAAGCTATACCATTAATGATGATCAGAGTATAAGCCACACTGTTGTTATGTATACATACCAGAAGTGTTTCATTTTAAAAATGAAACAATTTAGGCAATAGTTTGCTCTAGGGACTTGCAATGCCAGTCGCTTCATTTTTCAGGATTGCGTGGCTGGTTCCAAGTTACACTGTGAATATATGTTGTGGTGATTTTGAGTTATTTGAATTTTAAAGAATATAAATCACAGATGTTGTCTTGTGAGTTGTGATTGACCATGTCCACAAACATAGGAAAATGCACAGAAAAAATAGACCTCACTAGAAACTGGTTGTTTTTGTCTGCTATTCAGAAAATAAAGTCCCTGGTATCAAATCTTTTTTGACCCGAAATCCCTGGTGTCAATTCGTATCTCATATGAAATGCTTCATACTAATCCATGGCTCAATAGGGGATTTATGACTTCTTTTCTTGTTCACATTGTTTCTTGCTTAATGTTGTCATCGTGTTTCTTCCATGCAGCTCATCGGGACACCAAATGAGTCTGATCTAGACTTTGTAAATGAAAATGCAAGAAGATATATCCGTCAACTTCCCCGCCATGCTAGGCAGTCCTTTCCTGAAAAATTTCCACATGTTCAACCTTTAGCAATTGACCTGGTGGAAAAGATGCTAACTTTTGATCCTAGACAGAGAATAACAGGTAAGGATTTACACTCTTTTAGTTACTAGTCCCTCTTCTTCTATATATCTTTATAAATTGTTTTACTTGAATAATATGTTGCTTTTATCTTAAATAGTGATGATTCCACCTTGAAAATAGTGAAGTTATAGCACTATGGCTTGACATAGGAATGGTGGTACAACAATTTTAGACAGCATACAACGAGTGGGTTTGAATGTGTGCACACCCACTTGTTGTCATGATTGCTGCAGAGCATTGGTCTGAACTCTGAAGTGGGGATCAGACTTGTTGTCAGATGGTGTTTTGAATGTTAAAAATAGCATTTGTGCTATTAAAAAATATATGCCTAATTTATTGATTTATCATCAAGTTCCATGTTGCTAAATGTTGACTTCTCTTTTCTTTTGTTTTTTTTCCAGTTGAAGGCGCACTTGCGCATCCTTACTTAGCATCGCTTCATGACATAAGTGATGAGCCAGTCTGCTCAATGCCCTTCAGCTTCGACTTTGAGCAGCATGCATTGTCCGAAGAACAAATGAAGGATCTGATCTACCAAGAGGGTCTTGCATTCAACCCTGATTACCAGTAGCTGGAGACTTCTATTTCAGCCGCCAATTCGCTTCATTGACATGGAAATTTTTTCCCATCCTTGTGTCCCCACAAAACGTCTACCACCACCAGTTTCTAGCTGTAAATAATTGCCTCACCTGAAGATCATCTTTGGTTAAAGCTGGAGGTAGTGTCGTTCAAGGGTTAGAAGAGAGAGAGCTTGTGGAGGTCAAATTTCTGCGTAGCTATGGGTTCTTGTGCTTACAATATGTTGTTGTTTTATCAGACTTCCCTTTCTTTTCTTAAAACGTTTCGATGTTGTCTGTAAGAAGAGGGTAGTTCATGAACGATGACTGCCTGAATTCAATGGCTGTCGTCAAAGTTTCCATTTCTGGTCGATTTAAGAATTCTTGTACATCTAATTGTTTCATAAGACTAACTCTCCTGCAAAAGCGATGGCTGCGTGATCCTGCGGTGGCTACTGAACCGGAGAGCCTGGAGCTTTGTTGCTCCCAAATTGGCCTGGAATGCATCGTATGACACTTTGGGTTTATCGTGTATCAAACTTTGATATTTGATTGCATAACTGTTTCATGAGGATCTGCTGCAGCACAACTGGCCGCGCGCAAAACATTAAGCATGGGTGAGACACAAGACATTTGGCATCATTAAATCAAACAATCTACCTATGGTAGAAGCGGCCGAAACACGGCTCATTCTATCTTCCCAGCCCCAAATATCTTTTTGCTACTACCAGAAGTTGGTAATGGGTTTACTAGCCACAGAAAATGCCAGCAAATGAGGTGCTGAAATGCCAATGCTATAGATTCGCAGGAAGATATGGCCGTGACTCCTGCTGCTTGACGCTGTCCGCGACATGTGCGATAACACCAGCACCAGCGTTGTGAAGCCACTCATTCTTGACCTGCATCGCAGCCATGGATTTGGATGCTTTTCGTTTAGAAAATAAAAATTTGGATGAACTGGAGAGAAAATATCACTCCAGGCGAAAGCATTCAGAAGAGAACCGTGCCACACATACATGTATGTTGTTGTGAGCAGAGTAAGGCCAGAATGATGAGTGGAAGTTGACGTCCACCTTCTTCCAACCAACCTTCTGCAAACCATGGATCATCTCCTCTGTTTCAAGAACCAGTGTCCACAATCATCCAAGAAATGGGCAAATTCAGGTGGAGCATATGCGGCGAGCCGACTTACCCTCCATCATTTGGTGGTATTCCTCGGTATTTTCTGTGCTTGGCGTTCGTTGCGCAGCTTCTTTAGCTCTGGCAGCCTTGGAAGGAAAATGGGGGCCTTCTGATGATACAGGCGAACAGTATTCAATATTCACAATGTGCTTATAGCCATCCAGTGATCGATGTGCGGGCTGAAAATAGAGGAACAGTAAGATCTATTCAAATGCCATTCACTTAGCACGATAGCAAGTTGCCAATGTAATCAGTTATGGAAATACTGCTACCTTTATAAGATCCTTTTCTCTCCTTATTGAAGATGTTCGCCAGCCGACCATGTCTGGGATAAGCTCAAGAAACAAAGAACAGGTATCCAAGCAGAAATAGTTTGTGTGGAGATGAGTATTATTGGATATCATATTGCAGATCAATTGCAAGAAATGATTTTTTTACACAGTTCAAGTTCAAGAAATTATTTGGCAAGGAAGGATACGGTCATAAGAAACGTTAGCATAAAGAACGCGGTTCTTAAAAGCTGCCAATGCTAATCTGTTAGACAATGGAAAAACATTATTTCTCAACAAGAGCAACTAAGAGTCTAAATGATTTCTATTATTCACTTACATGAACATTTTGTCCTCACTGTCAGATGCCATTTGTAACAGAAGAGGTGGCTTGCTAGGCTCACCATCAGTGAGAAAGAGTTGAGCACCAGTGCGCCCAACAATTAAAGGAGCCAACGGTGCGGCAAGTTTTTCTAGAATTGATAGCCCTTGAAGAAATGGAAGCTGATAATTAGGAAAAAAACATATAAGTAAGTAGTAAAAGAGTTTCTCAATATTCACAGGTAACAATAAATTCGTCATTTTGTCCAAAGTTTACACACTAGCTGGCTCAACATGACATATCATCCCAGTTCATAAAACTCATGCCATGCAACTTCAAATCTACACAAAGGTTCTATTTGAACAAACTAGAGAGTTTACTTCCCAGGAACCCGCCCAACCTTTACTTGGAATATAAAAAGTATATTTTGCAAAAATAATCTAACACATTTTGGTGACCCACCTGATTTCTCCCTCTGACCCCAAGATGTGGGGTTGCTAAAGTAATAAAATTAATTGGCTCTAGTCCAGCAACTGCACCTAACCCTAAAGTCTGCCGTGATTTTGCAGATCCTATTGCTGTAGGAACGATACTTGCACCACTTTGTCCTGCATTCTTTGTTTCCAGTGAATAGAGCATCGCAATAGCGTATCTAGCAAACAGACCACCCAACGAATGGGATAGGAAGGAAATCTTTCTCAAGCTGGACATCTTCTTAACCACACCCAAGACCTGTTTCCATAGGGCACAATTATCAGAGCTTCCAACCAGTTCATCAGTATCCAGTACAGGAGATAGCAGTCTTCTAGCAAGGTGAATGTACTTTCAAGAACGTACTTCATCTGCTAACCTTCTTCCAGCTGTATCAATTCCATCAAAGGTTTTGGTGTAGATGTTCGATGAACTAGCTGCAGAGAAAAATGTTTTCACATTTATGGCTCGTCACAAATAACAAACTATTCTCACCTGTAAACCTAAGTAGCTAAAGTAAAACTTTGGGTGCCATATTCACATTGTAGCTACACACTCCTTTTACATGAGTTAACTTCATAAATCGGTATTGTGATCAGAAAGCCAGAACGAATAGACTGGTGACAACTAGTCTTGAAGCTAGTGAATGCAGAATCCAGGATGAGCATGACATACCATAGATGAAAAAATTATCACCCAACCGCCTCTTGAGCACTGCTTCCCCATATGTCCAGTCTTTGGGGCTTCAACCAAAGTAGAATGAAACAAAATTGTCAGTAAAAATCAAGAAAGAACACAGAAATGTGCAGATTGAGTAAAGAAAACGAGTAACTCGTGTCAGACTAATGTGCTGTTTACACCTTGAGCGTCTTGCAAATCTATGTTCACAACTTACTACGGGAGAAGCAGGATCTGCAGCGCAGTTACCTTGCCATGATACCATGGACAAGAACAAGGAGATGATCTGGTCCTTGCTTGCTTTTGGATGTATCCATTAATGAACACGAAACAGGACTTCCCCTTGATACTGGATGCAAATATAGGTTTTTGCCAGAATTCAATCCTGAAAAAAATCATGAAGCTCTGTAGCGATGGAGATGAGTTCCAGCATACCTCACTAAAAGCATGTTGAAAAAGGGAACATATCAGGTGCAAACCAACCCTTCCGTGCAAACTATGGAAACTTCAATCTGGACCACACGATATTGATCCAAGGGTGCACTCAGGGGAGGTGGGAGGGGTGATTTGCAATACGACTTTGCAAATCACCCCTCCCACCTTTCCTGAGTTTTGCAAATCACCCCTTCCACCTCCCCTAAGTGCACCCTTGGATCAATATCATGTGGTCCAGATTGAAGTTTCCATAGTTTGCACGGAAGGGTTGGTTTGCACCTGATATGTTCCCGTTGAAAAATATAAAAACAAGGCGATGAAACTTTATTTAATCGTGCCTATTGTGATCAAGTTGCTTAACTGAAACTACCTGACCAAATATTTGTTCGTATGCCGGATAACCCAGTCAGATCGAACAAACCACCTGGCATTTGAATTGACTATTTGACTTACAGGAAGCATCAAATTACAGCACTACAGTTACAAAATTATCCGGCACTTCGATTCCCTGGAGCAGCACCCAGCTCCAGAGTGTCCCCCAATCTATAGCCAAGCAAATACCCGTAGGAATGGGGAAGCGATCGAGAAGAAACCTGACAGGGTGCCGCTTCCGCTCGAAGAAGAACAGGCGGGGCCGATGGGGGAGAAACCGACGAAGCGGCTGCTATATGAGCCGCGGAGCGAGTGGCCTTGGGGAAGGGAGCAAGTCGAGGACGCCATCCCCGCGCACGGTGGCGGCGGCGGCTGCCCGGGACAAAAACCGCGCCGGGATCAGTGCCGGTGTGGGGCTGATTGACGAGGGACGCGGCGGGCGATGCAGCTGACGCGCGCCGCATGGGAGGACGGAGTAGGCGGTTTGGCGAGGCCGCGAGGGTATCCGATCCAGAACGTGATCGTTCCAGGCTTCTTTCAGCCCACCACCACGAAAAAAATGTTCACAAAGTAGAAGCAGTTTGGACTGGCAAACCAGGCTGAAGTTGAAGCGTGTATACGTGGTACGCGCACGTACGTACGTACGTACGTATGGCTCCAGGCCTCCATATTATCTCTAGCAGCTCCGCACGTGCGCGACAGTCAGTGCCCGCTCCCCCCAGACCCCCGCGTCTGGTCACTGCAGCCGCGAGCTTGGCAAGCCGGCAAAACCAAAAGGTCTGTGCCGGGGAAACTCCATCCCCGCCGTGCACCAGGCGGCCTGGCTGCCGTCCGTGTTTGGTTGAAGCGAGCACATCATGTGGGACCGTGGCCGTGTGGCGCACCGCACGCGCCACACTTGCTCCTGATTCCTGTCGCGTCGACTCCAAACACTCCATCGCTGGCTCGCGGGGGTTCCGTGCCGCGCGCATTTCCGCGCCGGGACCTGACGCCGACCCGGCCGGCCGTAAACCGCGCGGGGACGCCCACTGCCCGCTTCGCTCTGTGCGCGCGCGCATGGCATGCATGATCATGTCGACGGGCACGGACGGAAAGGACGGCCCAGCCATCCCTGCGCTGCGGCCGACGGCGACGTCGGCAGCGCATCCCATCTCGGCTTCGTCGAGTTTCTCTACGTACGTGCTGTCGTCGTCGAATGGATCACGTCGACGTCTCGGGTCCCTCCGGATAAGGTTACCAGTGGACATCCAGTTGTGTTATCTGCCACAATATTAAGCCGAAGAAAAAAAAAAGAAACCAAAGCAGAAGACCTAGCTTGACTTTCATGAAAGATGCTGTACGATACGTGCCAATAAAGTTTGGTGCATTATTGCACAATGTGGAGCAAGTGTACTCGTATTCCAGAATAATCAATAAACCATTTTCGTTTGCTGGCGGGTGTTCTGTGGTGTCCGCCAGCATAAATGTTGTTTGTGCACAAAGTTGATGGCGGGTGTCTAAACCACCCGCACAAACCTCGTTTAGCCATCAGTCAAATTTCAAAATGCTTTTTATGTACTACTAGTGCAAAGAGACGAAGAAGAACAGGTCCTGGTTTATCTTACGCCTTTAACATCTAGGATGGTATATGCTCCATGTGTTGTAATCATGTACGGATTGGTCCAAGGAAATAATCTACGTTGCAATGGCCGTGTTTGGTTTGGCCGTGTAAAAAATTTGCCGCGTAATAAATGCAGCTTTGACCGTTAATTAGGGGTATTAAATAAAGTCAGTTTACAAAACTACCTCCACAACCCTCCGTGTAAATCGCGAGACGAATCTAATGAGGGCTTTGACCGCATGATTATAGGATGATTACTGTAGCATTACTGTAGCAAATCATGGATTAATTAGCCTCGCTAGATTCGTCGCGCAAAGTTGCACTCATTTGTGAAAAGGTTTTGCAAATAGACTTCATTTAGTACTCCATGCAAGAAAGATTCCTTAGCAAGATTATAGGATGATTATTGTAAGGATGTACCTTGAGGCCGATCTTGAAATGTCCAATCGGTCTGGATAGCGCTTGAGCAGAGCAGCCAATAGCGAGCATTGGTTATGAATCCGGCACGTGTGACTATGAGCTACCTATCACGACAAACGAGTGAAATGAGCACGGGATGAATAATGATGGCACTATTGTCATCGTAGTATAGGTACATAGGACATGGATAGTGCAAGCAACAAGGGCCATGCGCGTTTCAATTCTTCGCATGGTGGAGCTGTTAGCTGTATATAGTGCGGGCTTGCTAAGGTGTGATGGTCACATATAGCGAGAAAACGATAGATCTTATCCATAAGATTTTCGATCAATTATATCTATAGAAACCTGAGCAAAATGACAGCGTTTATATTTTTGACATCTCAAATATTAGGATTTCACATCCAGTTCGTGCACAAAAGAATAAATAAACAGTACTATAATGATGCCCAAAATTTCGGTTTGTGTGTTGGGTTCAAAATTGGGTCTTTGTGTTGGGTTTAGTGGAAGAGCTTTCTAGCCCGGAAAAAGAAGCACGAGGTGATGCTATGCCGAGCACGGAGCACCACCGGCCGGCGCCGACCCCAAGTACAAGAACCAACAGCTCCGCACGTGGGAAAAAAAAAGCGAGCTCCACCCACGTGGCCACGTCCCAACTCCCACCGTACCAACCAACCAGACAACCACAGCCACAGGCCACAGCCCACAGCCGCTCGTGGCTCGTCGCTCCGTGCGCAGGCCGGCAGAGACAACGCACGTGCCGATCGACCAACCCCACCCCACCCCGCACGCCGCGCCCGGCCGCCGGTTGGCGGCAGCGTGCCGGGGCCCGGCCCGGGGCACATCAGTAGCTGGCACTGGCAGGCACTAGCACGTCCCCTTGCTCCTTCCGTCGCATCCATCACTCTCACTCCAGCGCGCAATGCGTACGCCGCGCACGCGCGTTCCCGGCGAGGCGCGCCAGGCGGAGACGCCCACGTGTGCCACCGCCACCGGCGCCACCCGCGACGCCGAGACCTGACGCCGCGCCGCGCCCGCTGCCGTACGGCCCCACAGACATCACCGAGTGCGCGGCGCATCATCGTGTCGCCGACGAAAGGCCAGGCGCGCACAGGCGGCACAGGGCGCCGCCGCGCCCGGCGCGCTGTGGGGCCCCCGATCGGACGGACGGAGAGACTTTTTGTCGGGGTGACTGATGAGACTCCTGCCACACGCGAGACGCGACGCATCCACCGGGTCGGTCGCCGCGTCGACGCGCGTGCCGGGCCGGAGACGCGTCCATGGCCCGGCCCCTCCCGGCGCGCGCGGCTTTGCTTTATGCTGGTTGTCTCTACGTGCTGCGGATCACATGAACATCTCTATCCCGTAGGGCCATAGGGGGGGTCCGGCGGCGGCCCACGCGCTGCGGATAAGGCGAGCGGATACTCTCCATCGATCGGGTTATCTGAAACAGTACTAAACTGCAAAAAGAGAAAGAGCGTGTGGAAAGGAAAAGCGATGGGCACCATGCATAAAAAAGCATGAAAAAAACTTGGGTTGCATGAATGGTGGTCTCGTATGGCCGCTAGGGATAAGGGCAGGCCAACCGAAGCAGCACCGAACATTAGCCTCACATAAAAGTAAAGAGTCCACATCAATAAAAGAATCTGAGCCAATCACTTGGCCCAACGCAAGCTACAGTCCTCCCCTGCTGTTGGCTCTGCAGTACAGAAAAAGCTCGCTCTCTTTGCATGTTGTTTGTCAGATGAGGCCTCTGTTTTTCTCTCACAAGGCACACTCTTGCTAGCACTTGAGTTTTTGTCAGACGAGGCAGTGCTCCCTCTGCAAGCTACTGTCAGACTCTGCGAGACCACCGGTTGGTCCGATGTGGAGGATGCATGCACATGTGGAGGCTAGAGCTCCCAGCCACGGTGTAGCGTTGGGCTTGGCCTAAATCCGCGTGCATGTAGAGAAACTAAAGTTTGTCCACATTTTTCTTTGATATAAAAGATCGACAAAATAATTAATTTTTTTTGAGACCAGACAAAATAATTAAGTTGCAGAGGAACAAGAGTGAGAATAAGCTTCAAAAGACAGGTTCTAGGATATTAATAATTTTATGCTTGATATATAGTGGTAGACGGCTCATGTGTGTCATGGCGGTTGAATATACACGGACAGATAATTTAACATTTATGGTCGCGGAACCGATAACAGGATTGGAGAAATGTAGAATATGTCAGTTAGGCATGTGATGGTGGTGATATTATCGCGAGATAGGATGCTGGCAATTTGGCAATGAGAGAGACATGTGCATCGTCTCGTGGAACCATAGGCCAGTGGACGTGCTAGAGATTAGGATTGGTTTGGAAGTGACGAGAAAAGGAGACCGCGATCGATGATCTTATGATCTTATCCATATAAGATCTGGGTCGATGATTCTAAACAAAAGCTGGTAAAACCTATGCCATTTATGTAAGGTGGATTCTTATAGGGTTGAACTCTTTATCACAAGATTGATATCATACGAGGACCTTTTCAATGAATAAATTTCATAAACAAAATACCTAAAATGGTGCAAAAAACAAATGCCCTACTATATAGAAAATTTTGAGAAAAACAATTGTTCCGGTTTTTTATTTCTTTTAGTTTGCAAATAGTGAACTCGAGCCCCCTTTATTTTGTATTTTCCTACAAATGCATCATTTTAGAACTTATTGTTTTGCTAGTTCTCTTGCTTGTGCTTTGTTTTCAAAAGAATGACTTTTGCACGTCCTAAACATCTTGTGCATGATTTGAGATTTTCCGACGCCGCCATAA
>CM014273.1:63063741-63075981 GCA_004135705.1 Alloteropsis semialata
CTCTTCTATGAAACCGTAGTATACCTCCTGCTCACCGTTGCTGTTGATGACCTCCATCTTCACACCGCTGTTTTGGTTCACACTTTTGGCGTCTTGTCTCCTTGTGTAAAATGTGTACGCGTTTATTTCATATGCTTCGTATTTTGAAATTGTTGCCGATGGCCCCATGGCTAGTATGTCCAACTGGGGGTTCCCTGTCTGTATCCCAGTGAGTTTGGCTTGCAGCCAGCCACCAAAGCGGAGTCTGTGCTGCTTCGCAATGTACGCCTCGCTCCTGCCAATGTTTGCTGCCCGCAGTTCTTGCTTGTGGATATCATGATAATCGGAAACTGCGGAGGCGTTGAGGAGTACGGTGAAATGTGCTTGCTTGAAAGCTTCCAGATCATCCACATGGCCTCTTTTGCGCCCGATCGTGCCCTTCCCTACGAGCCTGCCCTCATGCCGAGATACGGGGACGCCGATTTGATCCAGGTCAAGGTAGTATGTGCAGAACTCGATTGCCTCCTCGGTAGACCACCCCTCAACCATGCACCCTTCCGGTCTATATCTGTTGCGGACGTACTTCCACAGGACGCTCATTAATCTCTCGAAAGGAAACATATTGTGCAGGAACATTGGTCCAAGGGCTTTTATCTGGTCAACCAGGTGAACCAGGAGGTGCATGGAGATATTGAAAAATGTCGGTGGGAAATGCATCTCGAGCCTAGTCAATGTGTGCGCCACGTCTGCTTGTAGCTTGTCAAGTGTGGTCGGGTCTATGACCTTGTGCGAAATTGCATTGAAGAATGCGCATAGCTTTATTATTGGGTCCCGTAATTTCTCGGGTAGAACACCTCTGATGGCAACTGGCAGCAGTTGAGTCATCAAAACATGGCAGTCGTGGGCCTTCATGCATCCCATGTTGAACTTCAGCTCTTTCATGTTCACCAGCCTCTTGATGTTGCCGCTGTAGCCAGTAGGCACTTTAAGTTGATGAAAGAAACTTATCAGCTTCACCTTCTCCTCCTTCTTCAAGGTCCATGACGCCACCGGAAGCTTATTTGACCCGTCAGGCTGCTCGACAGGATGCAGCTCTGGCATCAAATTCATCTGTTGCATGTCCAGTCGAGTATCTAGTCCATCTTTGCTCGTGCCAGCCTTCGAGCCCATCAAGAGGCCAAGCAAGCTCTCACACACGTTCTTTGTTATGTGCATCCCATCAAGAGCGTGTCGAACAATCAAGAACTGCCAATAAGGGAGCCTGAATAGGATTGAATTCTTTTTGAACAAAGATCCGGATGGTGCCATCACACTTCCTTGGCTCTTTCCCATGACAACTTTTAGTTTCTTCACCATCTTAAATATCTGTCTCCCATCGAGATACTGCGGAGCGGGACGGTCATCTCCCATCCCGTTGAACGATTTCTTGAGCCGGCGGTAAGGGTGACTTTTGGGTAGGAACTTACGGTGACCCATGTATACCATCTTACGACTGTTTGACAACCATGTTGCATCAGTATCATCAAGGCAGATGACACATGCCTTGTATCCTTTTGTCGCTAGCCCTGCTAAGCACCCAAGCCCGGGCAGGTCTGTGATCGACACGAAAAGAATAGCTTTGAGCTTGAACTGTTCCCTCTTATACTCGTCCCAAACCTGGACACCGTCGTTCCACAAAGTCAACAGATCGTCGATCAGAGGCTCTAGAAACACATCGATATCATTGCCCGGCTGCTTCGGACCTTGGATCAGTAACGGCATCATCAGGTACGTCCGCTTCATACAAAGCCAGGGCGGAAGGTTGTAAATGCATAGCGTAACTGGCCAAGTGCTGTGTTTGCTGCTAACCATGTTGAAGGGGCACATCCCATCTGTACTTATACCGAACCTTACGTTCCTAATTTCTTTAGCAAAAGTCTTCTTGTATTTACTGTTAATAGTCCTCCACTGAGCTGCATCTGCCGGGTGCCTGAGTTTTTCATCATTCACGCGTTCTTCAGCATGCCACCTCATCATCTTCGCTGTCTCCGCGTTTGCGAATAACCTTTTCAGACGTGGTATTATAGGGAAATACCACACGACCTTCGCCGCCGGCCTTTTTTCACGCTTGCACTTCAACTTGCCTGCTGCGTCCGATCTGTACCGTGAAGCTTTGCAAACCGGACACTCATCCAGCTCTGCATAATCGCCACGAAACAATATGCAATCGTGGCGACATGCGTGGATCTTTTGCACTTCGAGCCCCAGCGGACAGATCATTTGCTTCGCCTTATACGTGTTCTCCGGCAGCACATTGTCTGAGGGTAGGAGTTTGTGCACAACATCTAGCAACTCATTGAACCCTTTGTCTGACATACCGTGGTTTGACTTCAGCTGCATCAGCATAATGTCCGCCTCTAGTTTGCTGACTGATGCTCCCGAGTACAGGGGTGTCTTTGCATCCTTTCTCATCTGCTCAAGCTTCTTCAGTTCGCGGTCATCGAGGTTTTCGGGCTCAACATCACGCATCATCTGGTCCAGGGCATCAAACGCATCCTCATCTGCTAAGGTGCCCTCATGACCAACATCGTGCTCTGGCAACACAGAGTCATCACCCGTTGGATGCGTAGTGTCTTCCTCCAGCACGGTTTCATGCTGGCCTGCCGGTTGGGTGCTACCGGCGCTCCGCCGCACAGATTGTACTGTGGGGTCCTCGGGTAAGTTCTCACCATGCTCCCCATGCTTATTCCAAATCTGGTAGTTCTGCATGAAACCCCTGCATAGCAGATGGCAACGGATCTGCTCGGCATTCTGGAACTGCTTCAGGTTCTTGCAATCCCTGCATGGGCAGTATATGTACCCTTGAGCCGCTGCATTGGTTGAGATGTGGGCCCTAGCAGTCGTGATAAAAATATCTACGCCCGTCACAAATATGCCTTCTTGAGTCCGTTGGTACATCCAGTTGCGATATCGATCCATCTGCGACAAATGACACATAATATCAGGAATTTTAATATTCATTCAAAATTATTTACAATTCTTTTCAATTTCAATGAAACATGTAGTTTACAAAAAAACAATTTCATTAGTTGCACCAATTCCATCAAATTTGACAGTCTTTTGTGCTATAAGTTGTTATCTGGTTTTGAACCCATATCATGTGAAATATGTTAAATAATTAGACAAACACAGTGTTAAATCCTAAATATAATAAATCATGACAAGCACATACACTATCATACAAAAATCTAGTGTACTAGTTTTCAAGAACAACACTAGAAATATAGCGCGGCTTTGCCGCGCTGTCGTTGGAGTGAACCCGGCCGTCTAGGTATGTCAGTTGCTTTCCAAATCAAGGGATCGGTGAAAAAAATAAGTGAGCTTAACTTTTCTTCGTAAAAGGAAAAAGTGATCTTAACTGAACATGATTTTGAACATATTCTTTAGCTAGTTTGTTTTACAAGTTTAGTCCTTGTCACATCAAACGTTCGTATAGTAATTAGGAGGACTAAAAATGGACTAATTATTATTATGCTCATCATGAATGGAAATGTCTAACTGAGATGAGCTTCTTCTTTTCGGAAATGTGAATAAGTTACCTTGGGCACACACTGCACTACTCACCAATGATCTTCACGCGCAGTTTCTTCACCAATGAACTCTTATTATCACCAATGGAGTCAAAATCTACACAAAAATTTACAAAATTAGCCCATTTCATCTCATCACCTCAAACCACAAATCTAGCGGACAAAACGAGTTGGGAATCGTAGTGGATGGGAGTCATGTACCATAGAACAAAGTAATGGAGACAAATTGGAGCCTCTATGCCATCTTGGGCGAAATTGGGGTGCCAAAATGGTGAAGAAACGAAGAGGAAAGGGGTAGAAATGAGGGAGGCCGCGGGTAGAAGAAGAGGGGGTGGGGGTTTTTACCAGGGGACCCTATCACCGCCGGCCCAATCCACAAACCGGCGGTGATAGGGGGGATTCTCCGCCGGTTCGCCTTCACGGCCGGCGGTGAAGGGGAGCCGAGGCATCACCGCCGGTTTTAGCCACCGGCCGGCGGTGATAGCCACCTTCACCGCCGGCCCCAACGGCTCCAGCCGATTCCCGGCGCCACCTGCTCCCGGGCCGGCGGTGAAGGTGCATCACCGCCGCCTGGGAGTAAACCGGCGGTGATGCCTGGCCGCCTATGAGGGTTTCTGTAGTAGTGTTGGGTTGTTCATAGGAGTGTATAAGCAAAGCATGCCATCGATACATTAGAATACGCACAATAGTGGCTGGCTTTAGGTGGTTTATTCTTCTCAGCCTTTGTCACACTCACACCTCACATCTTGAACTCTTGCTCAGTTTATCCCACAGCAAATCGGGTGAAAGTTCAACTTCTTTCACCTAATTAAGAAAAGAATGGCCGTCTTGTTAATGGGCAACAGCAGCGACACGTCCGTAAGTAGCACCACCGGTTTGACTGATGCCATTTCCAAGGCCATACATGTAATGACCTTTTGGCTTTTGCACTCGCCACCCTATAAAAAGGCACGAACCAAAGACTCCTCATCATCGCCGCAGCAGAAAGCAAAGTGAATCTCAAGCTTACCCACATCTATCCGTCCTACACATTCCTATCCTAGCTTAATTTCTTGACAGGTTCACGTGCACAATACTTGCAATGGCGAACCGTGGCACCGCCGCTCTTCTGATCGCATGCCTCCTCATCGTGATCACCGTGGCGGACGCGCTCCCACCGGTTTCGCCGCTTGTCTGCAAAAAGGTGTACGGGGTGCAGAAGCGCGAGACGTGCTTCGCCGTGGCGGAGGCCGCGGGGCTAACCCTGAAGCAGTTCCTCCGCTTCAACCCCAACATCCACTGCCACAACCTCTTCATCGGCCAGTGGGTCTGCCTTGCTGCTGTCCGTGCTTGATTTAGAGTTTCCACCCACGTCCTACGGTGTAGACCATCGCTCTTGCTATATATATTTTGGACGCGAATGTTCGTGCTCCGAATAAGGTCTCTTCTATGTTTATCACCACCTCTATACATGCTATAGCTAATGTCGGTTGTCTTTGCTACCTTTTTCTGTACTATCTATGGGGTGAGATACCACTCTGTTCATGTAAGGCATGTTTTTAAAATGATTATCAGTCATTTAGTTGTGCCTCCTGTTTCTTCCTGGCGTTCTTTATTCAAGCACTACCACCGCCATACATGCATGCTGTTTTTTAGATTCGTCCTGCCTATTCTGATGTATACGTGTAGTTTTGTCAAAAACGATTGTGATGTATATGCGTCTCTTATTTAGCATTGTTTTTAAGGCCACATAGTAGGATTTTTCGTTTATCTTCAATTCCCATAAATCTCCCACTGGGGCTTGAAGCCTTGAACCCGTACTTCCGCATTGACATGGAGGATCGCGGTGGCGGCGGCAGCCCTCGAACGTCCCTCCCGTGTTGGGTCAATTTGTCGCTCCCTTCCCTTGCTTCGGTCGCTGTCCGGCCGATGGTCGCTTAAACCTTGGTGCCGCCGCTCGTCTTTGGCAGAGCCGGCCTTCTCTGTGGGCACGGGCGGCCATGCGCGCGGAGGCTTGCCCTGTTGTGGGGGCTGGCATCCTGCTATCATCTTCTCCACACGCTGGTCAGTGGTGGTCGTCGTGACTATGCCCTTCGCCTCCCCGCATCTCGCCTTGCTTGTCGTGCATGGCACTAGCTCGGAGGCGCCGCCGGGCATGGCGATGGTAGAGGCCATGGGCGGTCGATTTGGCACTCTGGTGGCCGGATCCGGCTTTGATCTTGAGGCCCGATCTGGGTGGGCTTGGGCTGCGCCAGGCATAAGCGTGCGTGGAGGTGGGCATTGGTCCCTACGGAGCGACGGTTTAGTGGCTCTGCCAGACATGGCGATGGTGGCAGCCACGGGAGGTTGATTTGGTGCCTTGGTGGACGGATCCGGCGGTCCTAAGGCTGGATCTGCGGCCATGCTTTAGCATGCATGGAGGCGCACGAAGTTCCCCATGCGACGGCAACCATGCAGCTGGCGGCAGCACGTCAGGCGCCTAAACCCCGGTGCGCTTATGCACGAGGCCGGTCGTGAGTTGGGATGCGGAGAAGCAACTGCGACAGTGGGTAAGGTGGTCGACTCGCCGGTGCCCGGCTGCTATGTCGGGTTCGCACCCCACCCTAAGATCTACGCCCTCTCTGTGCCTGGAGCGGTTGCTCCCATCATTGTTGGGGGCTACCCCTCGTCGCCCCTTACAAGGTCACCAAGGTTGTCTCCAGCGCCAAACCCATAGCCTCCACCCTACTCAGCATGTCGTCGCTGGCGATGGCAGCCGCCACCCCCACCTTCTTCGGTCGCACTGTTGCCCGGTGGATTCTCCTCGTTGCCCCACTTTCCTTGGGTGCACTGGTGGATCCTCTTAGGTCACTCTCTGCCATGAGTGCCCTCTGCCTTGAGCTTGCATCGCCCCTCTCTGGCCCGGACTGGACCTTGCCACCCCGCTCCAACACCTTTCTACCCTTTACTGCAATGGGTTGCCGCCACCTTGGCCCCGCTAGGAAAGCTTGTGGCTTTCGGAAGGCGTTGGTGCAGGCGGGAGCTGGTGGCGACTTCGGAGTGGAACTTCTCACCACTAACATGTCACCCAAGGTCACTTCCTTGGCATGTATGTGGTTGTGCGGATTGGTGTTGGAGGCCTGTGTCGGTGCGTCAAGGCTGGGGGAATCGTTGCCATGCTTTGCGGCGCAGGGCGCACATACGCTTGTCGTGAAAATGAAATCTAGGACACCTTGTCTCTTTTGCAGTTGTTATTTGTTCCTTGTGGTACCTTCAGTCATTGGGCTGTGAGGGGTCGTTGATGCTGGGTTCATAATTGAAGCGCCCTTGCCTAAGCAGAGACTAAATGTGATACAAATTATCAGTCCCAGGAGGCTGATACACATTTATTCAACAGATAGTTCAGAACCTACAGCCCCCGAGGGAGCGGGCACTTGATACAAGCTAGGATAACCAAAAGGTAAACTACGGCTAGGAGCCAGACTAGGAACCAAGCCGGCTCAACAAAGGGATCAGAGCTATGCGACAGCGAAGACATCTTGGGCGGGTCCAAACTCCACAGGCAAAGTTAGGTGCGGAAGCGACCACCTATTCAGCGTCCTCAACAACAAAGTCCGGGTCTTCTTCTGAAGCAACAAAAGCAAGGGTGAGTACAAAAGTACTCAGCAAGTCCAACCACACCCACGGAGGGGTTAACACAGAAATATGCACAGGATATACCAAGGATAAGGCTAAGGTTCATTTGCAATAAAGCCAAGTTTTACACATGCAATGGTTTGTCAAGGAATGTTTTAGCAAAGCCAGTTTTAGTAACAAAACAACAAGTGGGGGGGTTTGATCCACAAAGGATCCAAATTTTAATGCTACCGGATTTTCCATCCGTCGTAGCTTCCCAGCACAAAGCCGGACTCTTTCCAAAACCAACACACTCCAATCCATCCCAAAACCTTCGGTATTGTGACCAAGCCATAACTCGCCCATGACCGTGGGCACGGCTATTCGAATAGTTTGGAAACTCTGCAGAGGTGTACACTTTCACCACAAGTAGGGTACCGCAACACGGTCACCTTAGTGCCAGCGCGGATCCTATCGAAGTCATTACCCACCATAGCCAAAACTGCCTAGCCATCACAAGAAAACAACCAAGGGGGTTCATGACACTAAGTCGGCACCCATGACACTAAGTCGGCCCTTGGCTTCCCGCTGCACACCTGCCTCCAGACAACTAACAGTCAAGCTAGTGGGATTTAGACTAAGCCCTTGCACCATACAAGAGTCGAGTGGTTGTACGAGGATAACTGGGTTAGGCAAGATGACACATCACCTCGATTTAAAAACGGGACAAAATGGATATCTCCCAACTTGCTTAACCACAAAGGTACAGGCCTCCTTTGGGTATTTCACAAAGAAACACCCATCCATCTCATCCAACACTTTCTTTATTTTCAAAACCCATTTTCTTACTCAACACACTCACACTTTTATTCTTTGATAAACCAAGTATAGTCATGATTGATTAAGTAAAGAAAACAAGTCCTAAGCATTCTAGCATTGGTTATCATCCAAACAGAGCATATCATATTTAGAGATAACTAGGTCATCAAAGAATTGTCATAGCAATCAAGGAATGGCTATCCAACCGGGTTTCAGTAGTAAAATGATATGCAATTTATAAAAGGCCAATAGGTGTCACACCCGGTTTTAAGGACAAAACCGAATGACATTCATATGTGTGCCAGGATCAAGTTTTCACACATATGAGACTTCATCAGTGATAAACAATAGCAGTATCACGTAAAACAATACAAAAGACTTACAATCTATCAGAGTCACAGCTTATCCTGGAAACGAAGGCTCCAACACTTCACAGGCAATCGACTGGGGGTTGCGTACGCCTAGCACCATCTTCAACATCTTCACATCACCTTTCTGAGCAGCAGTAAGCAAGGATGAGTACACTTATGGTTGGTACTCAGCAAGGCCACAAGAAATAACCAGAATATGATTTATTATCCACTTAAAATATATTAATCATGTGAGGGTCCAGGCCGCTCTTGACCGTGAGCACGGCTGTTATAACAGTTTTTAACACTCTGCAGAGGTTGTACACTTTACCCACAAGAAGCGTAAACCCAACCACGCGGTGCTGATCAGGCACACTCATCACACTACCTTTGGTGTGACTGCATAGGGACGCTACAAGGCCTTTACAAAGACACACAGATAACTAGCGGCCCGCTAGAGTTTCAGCCGCGGTGAGGTCCATAACCCTCCCTAATGAGACCGTACCTTAGCAAAGGCTACTCCTCCAAGAGGACCGGGCTATGACCCCTTCACCGTCCCCCTCCTTGCCCTTTCGGTAAGGCCACTAGTCACCTATATATCTAATTAATTAGCCAAGACCAGAGCCATATAGTACTCGTGGTTGTACTGTTTTCCTGGGTGGTTCTCCATGTTCCAATTAACATCATCACAATGATATATTAAAAGCATAGATAGAAGGATGGTTAGGGACACTTGCCTTTCTCCAACGTAAAGGTACTCTTACTGCTATTGCTCACTTGGAGTTCTTGATCTTGAACGAACAGCGATCCTTCTACTCGAAGCGATCGTCGGCACAAGCATACAAAAACAAGCAAAAAAAACACAACTAAGAACAAAACACCAATCAAACAGGAAAGCAATAAAAGAACGCACTAAAGGATGGGGCTCGAAGAACAGGGCTCGAAGCTAAGGTTACGTGGGCTCAAAGAACGCTGAAAACAAAGCAACAATGTCACTACAGATTTAGATCTGAAGGTAAAAGAATAGGAGCACGAGGAATGCTATCATGCAACTTGCAGATTAATACATTATTACTTTAATAGCTCAAACCTATGCTGAAATCTAACGGCATAAAATTAATTATTTTTATACCATTGAAAATAGCATAAGGTCAATTATTAAGTAAGACAACTAATCTGTAGTGGTCAACATATCATTCCTAGTATAGGCTACTAAGAAGTATCAGATGATCAAAGGCTAAAGGAAAAGATGGAAGCGGTAACATATAATCTTTACAAGCTTATACATTATTTAATAATGCAAACTTAAGTTGTATTGCAATGAAATTGAAATGAACCAGTAATTAAGATCCTGGTTTCATTGCCAACAACATAAATTTAATTACTAAATAGATGCTAATTTTGCAAAGCTTTATCGTTAACCGTCAAAACCTTACTGGGCTTGAATTAGAAAAGATAGGCAGCGTATTAACGAAAGGAAAGCAAATTGATTAAACTAAAGACAAGCATAGCTAACGATGTAGTTTGATAGAAGGGATTCATTAGATAGGTGTGATTATTCTGGCCAACTATTCTTGTGGACATGAGCATGTGTAAATAAACCAAGGATGTGCCTACCAACGCAGGTACAAAGCTGACACGCACATATCTTGACGTATACGTGCATGAAAACTTTTAAGACTAGCTGGTGGATATATTCAAAATAGATTGTAGTGATGTGACGGGATCATTGCGTAGGCATGTTGTAAGCATGACATCACCACCAGTATACTAAGGGAATAGGATAGGATGGCAAAGAGTTACGTGCAGAACTGATCCTTGCATCGTGTATTCGATCGATCTCCACTGGAGAGCGAACCTAGTTTCTGGTGGCCGGGAGCTAGTTACATCACAGAAATTGCAAGAGATAGATAAAAGAACATCGGAAGAAAAGAGTTGTGCAAGACTTAGCATGGTGCTGCTTGCGTGCACCAAAAAGGCAAGAGCTGCTGAAGCCTGTTCATGCTCGTGCAATACACAGAGGCAATCTCGGCTTACTAGGTTCTTCATGGGTGGTTTATCTGGCAAACGTACGAAAGGCCTAAGGGAAGCTGGGCTGATTCGCTGCAGGTGTACAGAGAGCTAACATGCAGCGGCAGCAGGCAACAGCACGCACACATGGAGGGAGCGACGATATATAAAGCATAGCCAGATCAACGCACGGGATTCGACGGCTAGACAGAACTACGCACGACAGATAGGAGTCCGGGAGGATGCAGAGATGAAAGTGCATGTGTGTGCTCACCGGTGGGAAGACTGGACGGCGTCGCCGGCTAGATGACAGCTACGAACGGCTCTCCAGGGAGGCTTCGCATGGAGGCGGCTCCCTTCATCGGGCGTCCGGGTGCGGCGCATCACAGAAGACGGCGAGCGACAGGCCGAGGATTGCTGGTCGAGCGTGCGACGGCGCGGGGTTCCTGGCCGGTGGCAACATGGATGAGATGCAAAACGGAATGAGCAAGAACGAGGAAGGTCATGATGATCTCACCTACAGCAATCGGCAATGGAAACAGCGAATCGACGATGGACACCTGTGGCGGCCGGCGTGGGCTTCCGATCCAACGATGACGACCGCGAGAAAGCCCAGTGGTGTGGACGACCAGCTCGGCAGCGAGGGGAGATGGGTGCGGTGGTTTGAGCAGAGAGGGAGGCTGCTTCGGGTAGAAGAAGGAGGAGGAGAGGGAGGTGGCGTCCGGTGGAGGAAGAACAGGGGAGAAGAGAGGGGCGGCGGCTGCTGGGAGGGGATGGAGAGGAGAGGGAAAGGGATGGGGAATTTACAGGGAGTAGCTAGGGTTAGGTTAGATAAGTGGGCTTTTAGGTGGGCCTAGATTTGAGCCAAAATATTATCAGTCCACAAAATAAATTGATAATAATTTATTTCATAAACCGCGGTACAAATGAATTAGATAATTATCCAGAACAAATCGGTTGACATCGTCATACTTCAAAAAAAATTCATAGATATTTTGGATGAATTAATTAGACTATTTTCCAAACTAGATTAATTAAATAAATAATTAATCCGATCAATTGGAAAATAGCGTCATAATTCGGATAAGGTCTTCTAAACTCCGGATTGATTTGGGCGCCGAGAATTTCGATATAGACTTCGATTTGGGATTAAAGAGAGATGGCAGCATGAGGTAGAAGAGAGTGCCGACAGGTGGGCCCCATCTGCAGTGAGGGAGGGAGAGAGGGGAGGTGGAGGTGTGTGGGCCGGCTGTGTTGGGCCGAAAGAGGGGAGAGAGGCCGATTGGGCCGGAACGAGGGAGAGAAAGGGAAAGGCTTTGGAGATTTATTTGGAAAATTTGATTTGGAATTGAATTGAAATTTGGTTTGGAATTTTAAATAGGATTTTGAATAGCAATTGGATTGGGGATTTTGGAATTTTAGAATTTGGGTGTTACAATAGGTTGTGTTTATAAAACTGGGATAAACATGCATCAAAGGATGGGATTGGACTTGCCGTCTCCAAAAGCTTCTGGGAGTTCCTGCTCGCGGTACAAGTTTTCGGGGTCGGGCTCGCGGTACTCTCCTTCGTACTCCGGCTCGCGGTACTGACCCTCCTCGTTTACTCCGTCGTCTAGGGCACGCACAAACAACACACAATAAGAAAACAATAATCCTTTACCGATGAGTTGGAAAAGGAAAATAATAAAATAAAAATAGGAGGAAGGATTATTTTTGAGTGATTTTTGTATAGCTCGGCCGAAATAGATGAAAGAAAGGTGTGTGTGAATTTGGTGGAATTCCGGAGGAGTTTGGCGCATAAAATGACGAGATTAAGGAGGTATTAGGGCTCATTTGGGAGGTTTAGGGCCTAATTGTAAAGGTTAAAGGGGCTAGGGGCCTTTCTATAAATACTTTTGTATGGTGGAAGGACATGTTGGTAATTTGGGAAAGATTTTGGG
>CM014273.1:63076515-63110616 GCA_004135705.1 Alloteropsis semialata
GAAGAAAAAGAAAAGGAGGGAAAAGGAAAAGAAAAGAAGAAAAGGGGGGAAAGGAAAGGAAAGAGAAAAGAAAAATAAGAAAAAAGATTTAGGAAAAGAGAGAGAGAGATTGCGGGATTCGCGGCGGTGGTCGGGCACGCGCGACGCGCTGATCGAGGAAAAGAAAGGAACGGTGGAAAGGATTTTTCAGAAGATTGGGATTTAGAACGACGGGAAAGGATTTAGATAGATTTGGAAATTGGAAACTCATCAGAAAAGTTTTAAAAACCCATCGTTAACCAAGATTTTGAATTTTGAATTTTTCGGGCTGTTACAATAATCGGGGGTTTGAAAGCCATGGGTGAAAACCTAGCCCGGCTTCTACCAGTGCTGACAGTGGCTACAGTCTCGCGTAGTTCTCCCTATTTGGGCAGTGACGGTCTCCCTCCACTTCCTCTGGTTTTGTCGGGTGAAAACCGGGTTCGTCCTTTGACGGACGGTCGATGGTGTCGCTTATGCGCCGTAATTTTCCTCGAGGCAACTGCGACAGTGGGTCTAGTGGTCGACTCGCCGGTTCCCGGCTGCTACGTCGGGGCCGCACCCCACCCTGGGATCTACGCGCTCTCTGTGCCTGGAGTGGTTGCTCCTATCCTCGTTGGGGCCTACCAGTCGTCGCCCCTTCCAAGGACACCAAGGTTGCCTCCAGCGCTAGACCCGTCGTTTCCCCCCTACTGCATGTGGTCGCTGGCGATGGCAGCTGCCGCCCCCACCTTCTTCGATCATGCTGTCGCCCGGTGGATTCTCCTCGTTGCCCCCACTTTCCTTGGCTGCACTGGTGGATCCTCTTGGGTCGCTCTCTACCATGAGTGCCCTCCACCTTGAGCTTGCATCGCCCTTCTCTGTCCCAAGCTGGACCTTGCCGCCCCGCTCCAACACCTTTCTATCCTTTACTGCAACGGGTTGCTACCCCCTTGGCCCCACTCGGAAAGCTTGTGGCTTTCAGAAGGCGTTGGTGCAAGCGGGAGCTGGTGGCAACTTTGGAGTGGAACTTTTCACCACTAACATTTCACACAAGGTCACTTCCATGGCATGTATGTGGTTGTGCGTATTTGTGTTGGAGGTCCGTGTCTGTGCGTCAAGGCTAGGGGAATCACTGCTATTCTTTACAGCGCGGGGCGCCCATACGCTTGTCGCGAAGATGAAATATAGGACACCTCGTCTCTTTTACAGCTGTTATCTGTTCCCTGTGGTACCTTCAGTAGCTGGCCTGTGAGGGGTCGTTGATGCTGGGTGCATAATTGAGGGTTGGAAGCCATGGATGAAAACCCAGCCCGGCTTCTACCGGTGCTGACAGTGGCTACAGTCTTGCGTAGTTCTCCCTATTGGGGAGGTGACGGTCTCCCTCCACTTCTTCTGGTTCTGTCGGGTGAAAACCTGGTTCGTCCTCTGACGGACGGTCGATGGTGCCATTTATGCGTCATAACTTTCCTCAAGGCATTGTCCTACAGTTCCTCTTATGCCCTCTAGCCTCTGAACTGTTGGTCGCCTTCCCCGTCGCTAGCAAAGTCGTCTTTGCTATGGTGTGTCTGTCGTATGGCCCCTTGGTCGTTTTGATAGTCGCAAGTTCTATTGGTTGCTTCAAGCCACTATGAGGAGCGTTCGTAGAGGCTCCCTTTTGATGTGTTGTGGTGTGCTGGGTTCGGCGCTTTTCAAGCTTCTGCAATAAATGGCGTGCTGGCACTTGCCGTGCTCCTTCTTACTTGTTGTAGTAGAGCATCTCTAGCGTGGCCATGTTTTTGTTGAGTGTCTTTTAAGTCCTTATTTGTACTTGTTACTTTCCCTCGTCTCTTAACGAAATACACGTTCAGCTCTTTCATAAAAAAAAGAGTGGAACTGTAGAAAGGGACCCTTGATGAGCATATTTGGAGGTTGTCACCAATAGGAGAATACATTGCTAAATCCGCTTACAATTTACTTTTCTAGAGAGCCATAAGTTTTGCATCTATATGAACATATCTGCAAATGATGGGCTCCTCCCATGTGTCGTTTCTTTATGTGGTTGGTCACCCACAACTACTGTTGGATAACAGATAGACTGGCTTGGCGTGGCCTTCCCACCCGGAGTAGTTTCTGCTGTGTGATCAAGAAGAGGAGAGCATTCAACACCTTCTTGTTAAGTGTATGTTCGCGAGGCAATGCTGGTTCCACATCCTACAAAGTGTTGACCTAGTTTCTCTTGCCCACAACCTTATGAATCCTCCTGGGATGACTGGTGAGATAGAGTGGCAAACTCAGTGAGTAATGACATGTGGAAGGGTCTCAACTCTCCCATCACCCTGGGCACCTATAGACCATCTGAAAGCATTGAAACAACTGTGCCTTCAATGGATCTGCCCCTAGCATGGTGACGGCATTGATCCTGGCTAGAGATGTAGCCCATCTATGGAGATTAGATGGGGACTATCCCTACTCATAGTTAGAGGGGCTGTTTAGAAGGTCTAGTGGTTAGATCTACGTATGACTCTTTCTTTTATTATTTATATAATGGTACGTAGTTCTCTTATGTGTTTGGAAAAAAAACAGCAGGAGAGTTTCAAAATATTATAACTTTGTTATATTAGACATTTTTAATTTGTACTATAAGTATTAATGGTCAAAATGGCGGTTTGGTGACCGTATGTCTCGTAAAAATGACACTTATTTATGATGAGAGTAACTGCATTAATTAATTAACTATGCAAAATAGAAAATACCCACTATCACCTATCTTTTTTTAGAAAAATGGAAACGGTTCCAGCTTCTTTTGCACATGGTCTTGTAAGTACAAGATAGTTCTCTTTATTATTACGTGAAAAAAGTCTAAATTACCCCTGAACTATAATCAAAGTCTAGATAAACCCCTGAACTAGTTTTTGGTTCAAATAACCCCTAAACTATGTCAATTGGTTCAACTTACCCCTCAATTGAATTTGTCTTTTTTATCTCCACATACAAATAGAGTTTAAGTTCAAATTTCGCGGTGTGATAGTCGACATCATAACTTATGTTAGAAAAATATATTATAATTTTTAGTATTATTTTAATAGGTTAGTATATTTAATTATAAATTAATCATAAGATGTATAAAAATTAAGTACAAAAAATTATATGATATTTTTTTAACATAATACACGATGTTGTCTGTCATCTCACAAAAAAAAATTGAACTTAAATCTCTATTTGTGTGTGGAGAAACAAAAAAAGACAAATCTTACTAAGGGGCAAATTGTACCAATCGGCAAAGTTGTGAGAATAAGTTGAACCAAAATATAGTTTAGGAGGTTAACTAGACTTTTGACCATAGTTGAAGGGGCAATTTAGACTTTTTCCTTATTAGTCACATCATCAGCACTATGTTACCTCCCCGTATTCTAATGGATCGATGGCGTGCTTTGCTTATGTATTCCTCTGTATAATCCTAAATTAAAGCATGGCATCCGAAATGAAATATCAACGTAAACGATTGAATCATTTGCTCATTCAAAACTTCACGGTACAATTATGGATTTTACTTCCATTGTTATCATAAACTCTCTCCGTGGAGGCTGTTCTATGGTTCACTTGATCCTGGACAATAATGGCTGGCTTTAGGTGGTTTATTGTTCTCAGTATATACCCAGCCTTATTCACACCTTGAACTCTTATTCGGCTCCTTCCCGAGCAATTCAGGTGAAACTTCATCTTGTTTCACCGATGAAAATAATGGCAACAGCGACATATCCGTAACTACTATAGCTAGTAGATAGCTAGCATCACCAGTTTGACTGCAGATGATGCCGTTTCCAAGGCCATACATGTAACGACCTTTTGGCTTTTGCACTCGCCACGCTATAAAAAGGTACGAACCAAGACTCATCATCATCGCCGCAGCAGAAAGCAAAGTAAATCTCAAGCTTACACACATCTATCCGTCCTACACATTTCTATCCTAGCTTAATTTCTTGACAGGTTCACGTCCACAATACTTGCAATGGCGAACCGTGGCACCGCCGTTCTTGTGATCGCATGCCTCCTCCTCGCGATCATCGTGGTGGACGCGCTTCCGCCAGCGTCGCCGCTAGTATGCAAAAAGGTGTATGGGGTGCAGAAGCGCGAGACGTGCTTTGCCGTGGCGGAGGCCACGGGGCTAACCCTGAAGCAGTTCCTCCGCTTCAACCCCAACATCCACTGCCACAACCTTTTCATCGGCCAGTGGGTCTGCCTCGCTGCCGTCCGCGCTTGATTCAGAGTTTCCACCCACGTGCTACGGTGTAGACCGTCGCTTTTGCTATATATATTTTGGACGCGAATGTTCATGCTCAGAATAAGGTCTCTTTTATATTTATCACCACCTCTATACATGCTATAGCTAATGTATGTTGTCTTTGCTACTTTTTCCTTGTACTATCTATGGAGTGAGATGCCATCTGTTCCTGTAAGGCGTGTTTATAAAATAATTATCAGTCATTCAGTTGTGCCTCGTGTTTCTTCTCGGCGTTCTTTATTTTCCTCATATGGCTTGGCTACACCACTAATCTCCAAATTGTGAAGTTAATATATAAACTAAGAAATGACAAACTATCTATAAGCTAGTAGCTATATAGCACTACCACCACCATTCATACATGCTGCTTTTTTAATTCGTCCTGCCTATTATGATGTATATGTGTAGTTTTCTCAAAAACAATTGTGATGTATATGTGTTTCTGATTTTAGCATATTGTTTGTAAGACCACAGAGTAGGATTTAGGCTACTCCCAATAGGAGTTTCATTTTTATTAAATAGGGTGTTATGTCACCACTTTTGATGATGTGGCAACAAATGAATGAGGAGAGAGATCAAAGAGGTTCCAACACAACTTGTGTCTTGCATGTGTTGCCTATAAAACAACAAAAATGAAATAGTGTATTGTAAGAGGTGTTTCATTTATTGGTTAAATGCTTCTATGTATATGTGGCAATATTTGAAAACATCAAAATGAAACTCCCCACTGAAAATAGTCTTACGTTTGCCATAAATCTCCCACTGGGGCTTGAAGCCTTGAACCTGCAGGGTGCAGCTTCCGCATTGACATGAGCTCCGAGGAGAACGAACGCCCTGCTGCTCCCCGGCGGGCAAGACTCTCCGCAAAATCATGCACATTTCATTTTAATCCAACAGGCAACCAGAACAAGAGTCAATAAATTATTTGGAAATTAGGAACCCACATACACATAAAAACGCCAAAATTTCAAGTCCGCACATCGACCATTAGTCGCCATTTTACACGTCACAAGTTAGTCCGCCCTGGGCATCAAGTACCAGGCCACATATACATTCATCTCATTTAGGAAGAAGAACAAGAAAATATGCAGGCGCCTAACAAGAGCATAGGGACTTAGAGCAACTCCAGCAATACCCTCTAAACAAACCTCTATTTCTTTCGGTAGGGGCTGCCTCTATTTTCTAAGGACTTGATTTTTCTTTTCAACTCCAGCAATACCCTCTAAACAACCATTTATTTTTTATTGGCCCACTTGTTAATTTCTATTTTGGAGTAGAGGGCCCCTTAGAGACCCCCTAGGCCTAGGGGGTTTGGGAGGAGATTTGGATGCCTCCCTATTTTAGGGGCCAAAGTAGAGGGTCTGCTGGAGTTCGTTTTTTTTATCCCACCCTCTAAACTCAAAATAGGGACTTATTTAGAGGGCTTGCTGGAGTTGCTCTTAGAGCAAGCTACTCAAAATAGGGACTTATTTAGAGGGCTTGCTGGAGTTGCTCTTAGAGCAAGCTACTCAAGCAGGGCCTGCTGGAGTTCGTTTTTTTATCCCACCCTCTAAACTCAAAATAGGGACTTATTTAGAGGGCTTGCTGGAGTTGCTCTTAGAGCAAGCTACTCAAGCAGGTTGGAAGAAATAAACAGCGTAGCATGGTAAACCAGGTCCAGCTGGACAACTGGAACAACTAATCACTGAATCTTCCTTCAGCTGGCACTACAGGTACAACTGTCAAATAATCCTAGAGACAAAGGCCACATGCTTACTTTCTTGGGAAGGTCAGTGCTTCCCCGGCCTGATAAAACTTATCAGGTCCAGCTACATACTTGAAACATCTGGCTACTAAATCTAAGCTTGGTACCACAAGTGAAACTGTCAACAATCCCACAGACAAAAGGCGGCATTCTTAGTGATATCAGCATTCCACTGATGCAGCTTAGTTTTCTAATGGAATGAAGTGGTAGAATATCCGCCTTCAGCATTCAGCTTCTATTCTAAGAAATTAAAACCTGTACAGATCGGTAAGCAGAGTAAGTGCCAAGGGGTATCATCTGAGAAATGATTGAGGTAAACATTAAGATACAGGAAAACACCAATGTATGAAAACTTCACTTGACCAGACTGAAACAACCTGAGATATTCCATAGCTTGAGTGATGTACAACTAAAAATGCAGCAAAAATAGTAGCTTTAATCAATTACTTCCTTTGTTCAAGAACATGACATCTTCAGGACACTGGTCCTTGACATGCACTTTGATTTTCACCTAAATAAGTGTCTTGGCACATTATTGTGTCTCTGAGATGCAACTTTGAGTATCACCTTTTAAATAAATATGTTGGTACAAAATTGTAAAAATATTGATCAATGTAAACAGTATTATTTATATATTTCTTGATAGAGCCAGTATTCCCCATTAGTTTTGAAGTAATATCTCCCAGTATTTCCACTACAAACACTGCTAGCAAGAATATCAAGATATTCATGAGAAGCAGATAGCCCTTATTGTCAAACTCTAGCCGATAAGGTGGATACCAAAGGTCCAAAGCTGATAAATAAGTGAAAGTAGACAGAGAAATGGATATGGACCTCACATCCTTGTCTATTTGCATCCTTGCATATAACTTTGCTACTTTCACAACCCTTCAACCAGCACAGGAGTACTACAACTTCCTAAGATGGTGAAAACAGATCCAGGGTTTCCAAGTGTCATAATGGTTAACCCTGCGATAACAAAAATAAAACAAGGAGAACAAATAAAAATATTCTACGAAATAAACTCGTGCACTAGTTATATACAGATTATCAATGAATAAAGAGGATTATCTATTGAACTTCTGAAAATAACATTTAGCACAACTAAAAAATTACATATACACTAGGAGCTATTCAACAAAATCTGATATATGGACATATTTAATTTGTGGTACAGAACTAATCAGTAAGCTGCACATGTACTACTGCTCTGCCACAACAAAAAAAAAGGAGTTCAATGTGTTTCCGTTTTTTTCCCACTCAGTGAATAGAATGGCATGCTTTGCTTATGTATTCCTATGTATAATCCAAAACTAAAGTATCCCACCCGAAATAAGATATCAATGTAAACGATTAAATCATTGTTCATTCAAAACTACATGTTACAAAGTTATGGATTTTACTTTCATTGGAATCATAAACTCCCACAATAACGGCTGGCTTTAGGTGGTTTATTCTTCTCAACGGTATCCCCAGCTTGTCACACCTCACACCACTCTTGTTCAGTTTCTTCCTGAGCAAATTGGGTGAAAGTTCAATTTCTTTCACCTAAGAAAAGAATGGCCACCTTGCTAATGGGCAACATCAACATATATGTCCGTAAGTAGCATCACCAGTTTGACTGATGCCATTTCCAAGGCCATAATGACCTTTTGGCTTGCACTCGCCACACTATAAAAAGGCACGAACCAAAAACTCTCCTCATCCAGCAGATCGAATGCAAAGTAAACTTCAAGCTTACACACACACCCCCTATCAGTTGTGCACATTTCCTGCTTAATTCCTTCACAGGTTCACGTGCACAATACTTGCAATGGCGAACCGTGGCACCGCGGCTCTTGTGATCGCGTGCCTCCTTGTCACGATCACCGTGGCGGACGCGCTACCGCCGATGTCGCCGTTGGTCTGCAAAAAGGTGTATGGGGTGCAGAAGCGTGAGACGTGCTTTGCCGTGGCGCACGCTGCAGGGCTGACCCTGAAGCAGTTCCTCCGCTTCAACCCCAATATCCAATGCCACAATCTCTTCATCGGACAGTGGGTCTGCCTTGCTGCCGCTCGTGCTTGATCTCAGTTAGTTTCCACACAAGTCCTACGGCATAGACTGTCGTTCTTGCTACATATACTTGGGACACGAAAAAGGATGTTTGTTCTATGAATAAGGAGGTCTCTCTAAATATCTTATATTTTGTCTATGATCTGCTATATCTAAGGTCGGTTGTTTTTGCTACTTCCTTCTACTATTTGTGGAAGGGTCAGATTGATGTCATTCTGTTTTCCTGTAACAAGTGTGTTTCGAAAATTATTATAAGTTGTGTTGTGCCTCGTGTTGTTCTTTATTTTTCATGTATGGCTACACTGCTAATCTCCAAAATTTGAAGGTTATACAAAAGGCATGGTGCTTTTCAAACTAAGGAATGATATAAACTAGCCTATACACCTAAAGGTTCATCACGTGCCCAAAAATCTTCCCGGAAACAAATTATGAACCCTCTCAAACATCACATCTCTAAAATTCAACACGTCACACCATCTAGGTGAACCAGAGCTATTTTTTTTTACTGAATCTGAGAAACCAAGACTTCGGTCTCGAGTATTTTTGCTTCTACTAATCTGCCTCCAAAACTTGCCGATCAAGTGTGAGTTGGCTGAGTGCTGAAGCCTCGGGAAGAACCGTGCTTGCACAGGTCCCAAATGCATCTACAACAAATCAGAGATGGATTTAACATCACACAATGGTTTGCATCCCTAATCCATCTCAATTTTGTGATTTAACAGGGATGTGATCAACTCTAATATCTTATTTCATCATTCACCATGAATGTTTGGGTAGCACTGTGAAACTAGAGCGTAATAAGGAAGATGACTGAATGTCATTTCTTTTATTCTTTTTACAGAGCTAAATCGTTACAGCTCACAGGAACAATGCTAATTTGTCGTGCCCGTGTTCACCTCTCAGCTCAAGAAAGGTGAGAAAAAAAAATCATCCCAGAAAAATTTCCCCAAATCCTACTTTATCGTCTCACCTCCAGCAATAATATCTCAATTCTGCACCAACGCTCTTATTACACATATTAGAAAAAGAAAAAAAATGCAACTAGATAAGATCACCCATATTTGCCGCACGGTCAAAAGCAGAACACCGGCTATCCCCACTGCTCGGCTGCTCCTGTAATCACAAGCAACCCATCCATAGCTCAGCATCATCCCACACCATCCCCACCCGGTTGAGTCCCACCTGAAATAGGCATCTCTGTATTCATTTGATGCTCTCACAGTTCATCAAATCCACCATTAATCCTCGACTAGTCGGCTGTTCAGCTGCATCTCGAATCGGAGCCAAGACTCGGCTCGCATCTCCGTGTTCATCATATCATTCTCTGGTGCTGGATAGTAGTCCTCCCGTAACTGCATGTCCCTCAAATTCGGCATTGTCAAGAAGAAGCTCAGGAAATGCTCATGCGTGGTGCCATGGACAAAGAGCTTCCTGAGTCCAACGCAGCGCTGGAGCAGTCCCACGGCGGGCAGTGTCAGGCTCCGTTGGTTCACTTCCTTGTCTTGGGGAGGCCAATAGTCCAGCTCATACAAAGTCATTAGTGTATCAATACCTTGCAAATAAAATCGCTCCCACAGAGAAAGATCCATCTGCCCTGCTGGTGCAGTAAGTGCATAACCAACTGCCTCACTCAGATCCAATTTCATCTTGGCCAGTACTGGGAAGCCTGCAAGATCACTCAAGCCAAAAAACACTCGAGGGCCAGGGCGTGCACATGTCCGGCAATCACCCTCCACCTTAATTGAGATCTCCTCTAGCACAGGGCAGCTATCAAGCCCAGCAGAAATGAGTGGGGAGAGTAGCTCACCAGCAGGGAACCAGAGGGAGAGCGAACGCAGCATCTCCCAGCTGACTAGATCATCCAACTCCATGTACCTACATTTCTTTGATGCAGACTCATATGATACATCATTCAGATCATCATCCTCATCATGACCACACCCGGTTGTTCCATTGGCCACACTCTCGGGCTGTTCAACCTCTTTCCAGACACAGTTGATCTCAAGACTCTCAATGCGATCTCGGATCGGACTTAGAGCAGCGAGGCATGCCGCTGTGTCCAGAAGTCGGCAGTGCATGATACTGACTTCCTTGATTGTGGGCCGAAGTGCCGTTGCCAGCCTCCTGATCCCAGCTGATGTCACAAGATCGCAGCCATGGATGGCGAACTTAACAAGCCTCCCACATCCACGACCGATTGCCGCAAGGCTTGAGTCAGTGAGATCCAGACAATTCTTGATGCATAGCGACTCCAGCGAACCACACACTGCAACGCCGTCGAGATGCAGCCATGATGCCTTGCATAGCCCCTGGAAGCCCCCCAGCGTCAAGAACTTGATCTGCGGGCATCTGCGGGCAAGCGCCTCCATCGCCGGCGCTGCCTCCAGCACATTATGCCGGAGGTCAAGCGTGAAATCCTCCAGCGCCGGGAGTGCAGCAAAGAAGGAGACGAGCCCTGCCACGGTAATGGCCGCGTCCTCCCTTTGGCTGGTGGACGCCGGCTCGAACGGTTCCCGAAGCCGCAAGACCGTGAGCTTGGGACACCTGGTGGCGATGGCGAGGAGCGCGTCGTCGCCGACGAAGTCAACGTACCGCGGGTTGAACACACATGGCGCCACCAGCTTCCGGAGACTCGGGCAGGATCTCGCGATGGCCCCAAGCTCGGTGGCGTGGAACCCGTCTGTGGCGCCCGCCAGGCCGAGGTCGAGCTCGGTGAGCGCCGCGGCGGCGGCAGGGTACGCCGCGAGCGCTGGCTCGATGTCCTCCGTCCAGCAGTAGAACTCGGAGAGATCGAGCGCCCTGAGCGCGGGGCAGTCCCGGAGCAGCGGCTCGAGATCCGCGCCGGCGTCGAGTCCGGGCGGGCGCTGGTGCCAGCGCACGAGCTTGACGCTGCGCAGGCGGCCCCGCCACTGCGGGGTGAGGCTGGCGAGCGTGGTGGGGTCGCGGCAGTAGACGGCGAGCGAGGACACGGCCGGGAAGCACTCCGCGAGGCGCTCCGCGATGAAGGCGTTCTGCTGCGCGACCTCCTCCTCGGCCGAGAACGGCGCGGCGGCGTCGGCGGCCGGCGCCGCGGCGGAGAGCAACGGGTGGCCCCAGGGCGACACCAGTGAGAGGTCGAGCCGCTCCAGCGCCGGGAAGCAGAAGGCGACCCCGAGCAGGAGGAACGCGGGCGACCGCAGGTCCCCGCGCAGCGACAGCGCGGACCGCGTCGCCCGCTCCGCCGCCAGGAGCCGGCGGCACGCGAGCCCGGCGCGGTGCCGCGACCGGGGGTCGGCGAGGAAGCCCAGGATGTGCAGCAGCAGCGGCTCCGGCAGGTCCAGGATTGGGGACCCCGCCGCGGCTTCTTCCTCCGCCATGCGACGCGGCGATGGGGTGGGGTGGAGCGGGATGGGATGGGATGCGTGCGCCGCCGCGTCCGGCAAAGTCGTCGAGCCCTTTTCCTTTCCCTTGCGGGCGGGGGGCAGTTGGGGCGAGAAGAGAGAGGGGATGTGGCCTGCGGGCGAGAGGGCGGAGTGGGGACGAGGGACACGAGCGCCTGCACAGCGAAGTGATATACTCGACAGCTCTCTCTCTGTTTTATTTTTATCTGTATATAGTATTATCTTATCCTATCCGTATAGAAATATTTTCTTTGTTGAGAAATGAAATAATTTCTTCCCCCAACTCTCTCACGTCCCGTCTCTATTGCGGTTGCGGTGGAGCCAAGCCATATGCGGGCGCTGCTTCGCGTGGGCGAGCCCGTGTGCTGGTTGTTGGCCTCGCGAGCGCGGCCGCGGCGGGCGATGGGGTCGTCGGCGGCGGCGGGCGGCAGGAGGGATCCCGGGGAGAACCCGGCGGTGGGGAGGCTGCGGGAGCTCTTCACCGGCGACGCCGACGCGGCAGGTGAGGCTGGTGACGAATCGTCTCCCTCGTGCCGGTTGTTGCGGGTTAGGGAGATGCATTTGGGAGGTGTGATTGCTGGCGTTTCGTTTGGTTTGGTCTGGGTTCTGTACGAGGGGTGGGCGGGCATGTGCGTGCGTCCGGGCGTGGATGGGTGCTTGATCGGTGGAGTGGGCTGTGGCGAGTAGTTGGGAGTTTCTCGTCTCGTTAGTAGTTGGAACTTGGAGGGAGTGACCTAACATCGGAAACGAACAAGCGGTGGTGTCATGGTGTGGTTGAGCTGTGGCGGGTTTCTCCATTGCTGCTGCAGAGTCATCACTTGACGTGGGAGTGCAGTGGAGCTGAAACTCTAGTTATCTGATAGGACTAGTTTTAACAGTTAGCACAATAAGGTCGAGGAAAGTAGACAAATCAACAGTTGGGGCGCTTGAAAATACTGTCTGTGTTTATAATGCAAAATTCGTATTCTGGAAAACTGAAACCATTGCTGATCAATCAGAGAATGATATTTCCACATAGAGCGCGATGGCTGCCATTTGTGATGAGTATGCTAGACAGTTACAAGTCACATATTAGGTTGTCAGCAGACAGATTTGCCAGCCGGGCACATTATGCTGTCTGCTTTCTTTGTTGATTTTTTTCCAGTTCTTTACATCTACTTTGTGCCTAGTATTTTATCATGTGACTTGGCTGATTCTGAATCATCTTTTCTAAATTATGGTTCATCAGATGGGTGGGAGAAGTCTTGGGAGTTTGGTGTCACCCCATGGGATTTGGGAAAGCCAACACCAGTCATCGAACATCTAGTTAGATCAGGAACACTACCGAAAGGAAGAGCTCTGGTTCCTGGATGTGGAATGGTAAATTATCTTTGACTTTTGGCTTCCTTTGGGTTTCAACTCTAGCCTACCACAACTGGCTTGGGACTGAAAGGCTTTGTTGTTGTTGTTGTTGTTGTTGTTTTGTTGATGTACCCCCTGATATTACTACTTTCCCCCCATTTTTCTCCCAAATGACCAAAGCTTACCAAAATCAGACTGTTACTTTCTCCCTGGCACATGTGTCGCAAAACTTGCTTACTTTTCTCCATTTGTCCTTCATCATCAATGAGAGCTGATGCACCATGAGAACCGTACATGACTTGACATGATACAGGACATTAGCAATACCAACCTTTTCATTGAAGAACAGTGAACTGTGCTATGGACCATTTTGGAAATCTAAAAGTGTAAGATAATACTGTAAGCTGGAAGTCTGGAACCCATTCTGTTACCTATTACAATAACATTTTACAAACTGGAACTTAGGTTTCAACTGTAATACCATGTCATCAAATTTATTTTTCCCAGATTGAGTTGCTTCTGTATAACAGGGATATGATGTGGTCACTCTGGCAAGCCCTGAACGATTTGTTGTTGGCTTGGACATATCTGATATGGCTGTTAAGAAGGCTAAGCAGGTATGCTGATGAGCAATAGCTGCCTTGACTATCAGTTAAAGAAAGCTATCTTGAGAATTGACCTGCTTGTATCTTGCCTAGTTTTTTTTATTATGTTTCAAGTGGTTACATTTGGTATGCGCCGCAGGGTATATTTTGCAAAATAATGTTAATCACAAAAGAGAACCATACATGTGCAAAAATGACAACTATATGGTTTTGATGTTATGAACTCAGTATATTATCTATAGTTTGTACCAGTTTGGACTTCTGAAATTGTGAATTCTTACAACATTGATCATCATGGGCTTGATAATTAAACCCTGTTCTGGGATAATTGGTGTTGGGTTCATTTGTAAATGAAATCTACATATCTTTAACCATCACAACTGGAATATAGCTTTTGTACTATACCTTTTTCTTCCCCTAAATACTATCGTCTGATTCTAGGTAAGACCCTTTATGATGTTGACTTCAAAATAAATGTGTCTGATTATCTTCTCCATTGGTGTACAGTGGTCATCCTCTTTGCCCAATGCAGATTATTTTACTTTTCTGGTTGAAGATTTCTTCAAGTGGATACCGAGCGAACAATTTGACCTTATTTTTGATTACACGTATGTGTCAGTTTATCTTCGCAGTTAATTATTCTGGTGGCAGCTCAGATCACATGTATCAATGTGTGCAGGTTCTTTTGTGCACTTGACCCGAGCTTGAGGGTGGCTTGGGCAGAGACAATTAATCGCCTTCTAAAACCAGATGGAGAGCTTCTCACCTTGATTTATCTGGTGAGGACATAATCTCTGAGCTCTGTTTATTTTCTTTTGCATGAATCTCCCATTGAACAAATCATATGATGCTCTATTCTTCAACTGAACTCTCAATTACCTGCTGTAATGTTTCATGTATTCTACTCCTAGTCTCCTAGAAGGTTGTGTTGTTAGCTCTTTCTGTCTAGCAAGGATCACAATATGATGTATTCCACTGGAAATCATTGTTGATAGGAAATTCTGAAGGCAATGAGTAGAATATGTGGAATGTTGTAGAATCTGTATTGACAGACAATGGGGAAAGTGAGAACAATGGCTGCATTGTCGATAGATTGGTGTAAATCAGAGCAGGGATTTTACCTACTTAGTCAGACCTTAGTGCTTGACAGTTCACAAGTACCCAAAAGCAGACATAGAGATATATGTTTTTCTCATCCTCATGCACCCACAGTGGCGAATCTAGAAATTAAGAGGAGGGGGGGCTCAATTTGTTCTTCTTCTTCCTCTCTCCTCTCTTTCCCTTCTTCTTCCTTCATATTTTCTTCTTCCTCTCTTCAACCATGGATGAAAATTGTTGGGGGGGCTTTGGGGGGGCTCAATGGAGTTTATGGGGGTAGGGGGGGCTCCAGCCCCCCTTGCCCCCCCCTTTGGATCCGCCCCTGTGCACCCATGTGTTTCAAGACTTTGTGAGATGGCCCTGAAAGTACTGAATGAACATGTTGTACTTTGTGAGCATCAGCTCAAGTTATTGGCATTGGACAAAACCATGAATCTCTTGTCTCGATATTTTTTGTCAATTCAGTGTGGTTACTCTAATAGGAAAGACAAAACATAAACATGGAAAAGTTGAATAGAAGTATTATAGTTCTGGACACCAAAACTAATCCCTCTGCATGCTTGAAATCAGTGTGCTTGGTATTCCGTCGCTTTGTTCACCATGATAAGAATTTCTTACACAGTTTCGTACTCCAGATCAGTGATCAAGATGGAGGACCACCGTACAACAATACAGTTGCTGAGTAAGAATAATTACCTGTTGCCATCATGGAATAGTTAATTTACAGTTGAAACCCTTCTCGGTAACATGACTGCTTTATTTTAGACAAAAAGATGTACCTTTCTATAATATTGTTGGACAAAATCGTAACGTTCTTCACTGTTGCATTGATAACTGTCCTTTCTGAAACTTCAGCTATCAGAAGGTACTGGAACCGTTGGGATTTAGGGCTGTTCTTATGGAAGACAATGAGCTAGCCATTAAACCACGGAAGGTACATGTTGTTTTCTCATTAAGTTATCTTGTGCAAGGCGCTCCATGTTGCCTAGTTGCCATGGCTTGGCCAAAGCATCACATGGGTGGCCCTGTTTGTTTGAGCTTATGGACACTTTTAGCCTACTGGCTTTTCGTGTGTCCAAAAGCCGGATGCCCCTGAAAGCCAGAAGCCTCTTTTCTTGAGCTTTTTAGCTTCTGGCTTTTGGGGTCATCCGGCTTTTGGACATCTGAAAAGCTAGAAGTCTAAATATGCCCAAAAGCTCAAACAAACAGGCCCACTGCCTGAGCAGCTATTCAACGAGCCTCTATTATCTGTAATCTTGTGCAACTATGGTCAATTGTTCATTTACCTGATCATTCACACCGTTCGTAGGGCTGTGAGAAACTTGGGAGGTGGAAGAGATGTGCACACCAATCATCTCTGTGAGAAGGCAGTAAGCATTCATGAACAGAGGGAGGGGGCCAACTTCTCACATTTCTTAGACCGTGTTTGAGTGTATCAGAGTTTGACTTGATTTTGTCGTCTGTATTGAGTTGCAATCCCGAAACATGTATGCGTGCTGCCCAAGAAGCGTGAGTAGAGTGTTTTTTTGAACCTCAAGATATTCCAGAATTATAGGAAGTTAGTTTCGAAATGGAATTGTAATTATAGTCGCTTAAAAAATTGGAAAGGAGATGTCTGCTGAAGCTGAACACTGAGCTTTTAATCTTCATCAGTTTCAGGGAAAACAAACTGGGAACGCCATATCCATTAACTCTATGCTACTCTTGAAATTTTACCTTGACTATTTTCTAGCAATAACATTTTTATGCTTTTCAGTTAATGTTAGAATTATATTTATATACAAGACCAGCCTCGTATAAATTGACATTTATTTTGAAACCCGATATGGACTTAAATGTTTCAAAATTTTCAGAGGTCTTGAGTTAAGAAAGTCACTAGAATAACCCCGCAGGTGACTTTTTTTTGAGGGGGGCTCGCAGGTGACTTTTTTTTTTTGAGTGAGACTCGCAGGTGACCGTAGGGATGACAGTCGGACCCACGGGTTTCGTACCCAATGGGTGCGGGCGTGGGTGTAAAATTGCACCCGTGGGTCTACACTTACCAGCACCCGTAATAAGACGGGTTGGGACCGGGTCTGGATTTCCACCCGATGGAGCCCATAATAGTAAGATATTTTTAGTTTTTAGTAGGTCCTAAAACTTTTATCCTAGGAATTTGGCTAAAACCCTAGAGAACTCTTATCTGATCCACAGCCACCCCATTCTCACCACCACTCGTCACTTCTATCGTCTTTCGCGCCGCCGCGACTCGCGCATTCTTTTTTCTATTACACTGTATTTACTTATTGTGACAGACCGCCCCAATTAATCCGGCTTAAAAGCATGGGACCACTATCACAGCAGTGCTCCACGCCCTTAAACCGAGTTAATTGTGCAATCCGTCGGATACCTTCCCGATTAAACCACATTTTTCTCTTGACCGAAACGAAATAGCAACAGTCCCACTCGAAGATGGGCTCAGGCAGTACAACTCATCCAATATTTTACATCACACGGTTCACATAGATATGTATACAAATTCGGTACATATGTTTTATCTTCTTACAAACCAGAGTATAATACAGCGGAAGACTACACGTCGAAGCAAAAGGTATTATGCGGAGCCCTCGCACAACACCTAGTCACCGCGGCCCGAGTCGGACTCAGACGGCACCCGCTCCACAGTCCACCCATCAGGCAAAGTGCACGGCCAAGTCAAAGCAGCTACGGGATCATAGCCATCACAATCTGCAATAAAATTTAGCCACAAGCAAGGCTGAGTACTAATTACTCAGCAAGACTTACCCGGCAAGGACAAATTCTAGACATGCAAGACTTTTTGGCTCTGGGGTTTGTTTTGCCAAAAGCATCTACAACTTGAGCCTATTTTCAATATTTTAGCCAAGTTTTAAGTGTGACTAACCATTACTAAGTTTGCCAAGCTATCCAATAGCAATCAATGTTGACATACAATTGATTAACATCATTTCCCCATTTCTCATCTAGCCACACCTCTACTTATTTGGCCCAAGCACACTGATGTGTGACGAGAGATCAAGCAGCTTCATGTAACCGCGAAGGACGGACAACTCGAGTTGATTTTAACCATGCATGGAACAACCTAATCGCATGACCCGTGAGAGACACCCAGGACCTCACAGGGCAACCGTTCCCATCTCTCCCTGCCGTCTGCCATCAGAGCCCACTCCACCCGAGTGCACGCCCCAACGAACCCCAGGTGCCCCAGGCAAACCTGTGCCGCGGCCACTGCTACACTCGCCATCAACCCCTCGCCCAATGGAGTGGAAGTGTCCGTCAGACGTCAGTTTGCATCAAGTACTAGGTTTACCAGTTTACCACATTTCCCGGCATACGATTAGTACCTTCAAAAGCTTGACCAACAAGGCCACACCCTCAATGCCTTAGTCCAAAATTCTCTGTGCAAGCGGGACATTCACCCAATCATGAACATCGCACAAGCCCCGCTTGCCGATCATCATTAACTGAAATGAGTAAACCCCTGTATCTCGCGAGTGACAAGGCAATCACTCGACTTCTACCGGTCCTAATTAAGCATAGCATTCTATACGATCTACACATACTAGTATTAGGACATAGGTACCTAGGGAGCATGCAACTAAGGTTTCATCCAACTCCTCAAACTTAAATGCACACAACAAGGCACAAGTAAGGAGTGTTAGCTTCATAATGGGTTATGCTCCGGGGCTTGCCTTCTTGATCAACAGCGGCCTTGGGCCCTTCCGGACTTTGGTCCGGGTCTTGAGCAGTAGTCCAGTTCACTTCAGTGGCGGCGGAATCACCCTCGGGCTCGACTTCAATCTCGTACACGCCGTCGGTAATGGTACTCTCTACATGATAGGCAAAGTGAATATGAGATGCATGGATGCAAGAGCAATCACTCATAAGAATATCCACAACAACTCATATTACTTGACAATCATTTAAGGACCATAATTAACTAAGAAATTTAACTCTCACAGGAACCGGTCTGACCGATTTTGAGACCGGTTTGACCGGTCTGGCCGACTGATCAACCCAAAATCCTTATAATCGACTTAACTATTGCATAATCTAGATAAAATACCTATAAGTGACTCTTAGCTTAGGTAGTGCTCCTATGGCTGGACCCAAACATTTAGTAAGCAGGTTTGATGAGCAAAATTTTGAAATTACCTTTTCTATTCCCTTAACTTCACTAATTCATAATCCACCTAAATTATGCATCAATTTTGGCTATTAGACACTCACATCTACTCCACTAACCATATTAAGACCACCAAAGGTGATTTGCATTTTTTAGCTCATACCTAGGATTTACAAAACAATAAACCACTTTCTAGCACACATTTGGGCACGAAGCATTACACCATCCAAGCAACCATTTTGCACACAAGTCCTAAAATTCTATAGAAAACCCCTACCCTTTCCCACCTCTTACCCCTGGGTCCTTGCTTCTTCTTCCTCAAAACAGAGCCCGAGCTCGGCTT
This sequence comes from Alloteropsis semialata, assembly GCA_004135705.1. Classification (NCBI taxonomy): domain Eukaryota; kingdom Viridiplantae; phylum Streptophyta; class Magnoliopsida; order Poales; family Poaceae; genus Alloteropsis; species Alloteropsis semialata. Next base: position 63,095,485 of record CM014273.1, read on the forward strand.
GGCTGAGGCCGGCGGTGGCCCTGCAGGGGGTGGGGAAGAGGGGAAATGAGCCGGGGAGGATCAATAGACTATGGAGACTCCATTTTGGAACTGGCAGTGGTTGGAGGGCTGCGAGACGAGCTAGCCACAGTGAGGGGAACGAAGCTCGGCTCAGTGGCAATGGCGGCCGGATTCCATGAATTCCCGGCAATGCAAGCTATGGCGGAGCAAGGGGAGGTGTGGAGGGCAGAGGGGACGGGGTGAGGCAGCTGTGAGCTCGGGGAATCGATGAATGAGTGAGTGAGAGACGGTGAGCTCGGCCCCGGCGGTTTACTCGCCCGGCCATGGAGGTGAGGGGACGGGCCGGCCACCTGGGCGGCTCGGGGCGCGCCAGCAGGGCCAGGGGAGGCTGACCAGGCGCAAATGGAGCCGGAGAGGCGAACGCGTGGCCGGAGCAGTTGAGAAGGACGGTGGTTCGGTGGCGGTTGGTGGGCACCGACTGTTGCAATGGTGGGGTAAAACACCCACCGCAACAGTCCGTGGTCACGAAGAATACTGTGCCGACGAAGATTAGTTCAAATACTCGCGGCCACCGACTGTTGCGGTGGTGGCAGGCACACGGCACCGCAACAGTTGGTCATTGGTAGCACCGCAATAGTCTCTCAATCCAGAGACGAATTTCACTGTTCACTTCGGATCACCAACTGTTGCGGTCATGTTTGGGCTTAGGACCGCAACTATCTGTGCTTCTGACAATGCCACGGGGATAAGCAAACACGGATTGTTGCGGTGGTGTAAAAGGGAGCTACCACCGCAATAGTCTGTCGATCCAGAGAGCTTTTTCGAAGTTTTGCCCGTGTGACCGACTGTTGCGGTCAGCACAAAATATCCCACCGCAACTTCCTGCTTTGACATTCGAAACTTTGAAGCTCGGCCATGGAGCACCAATTATTGCGGTGGCCATCGCATCCAGCACCGCAACTTGCTGTGATGGCTGCAAATGCACTTTTCAAGTGGGTTTGATTTGAATTTGGCTGAGCTACGTCTTAGTTTATGTCCAAGGGTTCCATTAGAAACAATTACACGCTTTCTTGGACATAAGCCAAGGAACTCTCTTACTCTCTCTCAAACTCTCGTTTATAAGTATTTTTAGTATTTTACTTTGATAGTTGACTTGGGTCAAGCATATACATACACTCACACATATGCACAACAAGGTAATTATGAAATGATGCATGTCATGATCAACTTAATTAAGTGTTTTTAGGATTCTTGATCACTATAGTAACACCAGGGGTGTTACAGCCCTCCCCCCCCTTAAAAAGAATCTCAGTGCGGAATAAATGGTACCTGGGAAGGACTTCAGAAATTCTGGATACTTTGAATTAAGATATGATTCCTCTTCCCAAGTGGCTTCATCTTCAGTGTGATTACTCCACTGAACTTTATAGAATTTTGTAATCCTTCTTCTTGTGGTTCGATCCATTTGATCAAGAATCTTAATAGGATGGGCTTCATAAGTGAGATCGGGTTCAAAAGGGACTTCTTCATAAGGAATGGATTCTTCTGGAACTCGTAGGCATTTCTTGAGTTGAGAGACATGAAATACATTGTGTACGGCCGAAAGAGTATCTGGAAGTTGAACCTTATATGCCACGGGTCCACACGTTTCCAGAATTGGGAAAGGTCCAATATAGCGAGGAGCTAATTTCCCCTTCACCCCAAATCTTTGAACGCCTTTGGTTGGTGAAACCCGAATATAAACATGATCTCCCACTTCAAAGGTCAAAGGCTTTCTTCTTTTGTCATAATAGTTCTTTTGGCGAGATTGTGCAGCCTGAAGATTTCTCTGGATCACTCGCACTTTATCTTCAGCCTCTTGGACTAAATCCGGCCCAAAGAAATTCCGTTCACCGGATTCGGACCAATTCAAAGGAGTTCGACACCGCCGCCCATACAAGGCTTCAAATGGTGCCATCTTATGCTTGCTTGGTAGCTATTGTTATATGCAAATTCAGCCAAAGACAAGCATTGATCCCAAGTCTTGTCATAATGCATGACACAAGCTCTAAACATATCCTCCACTATTTGATTCACCCTTTCAGTCTGCCCATCAGTTTGAGGATGATAAGTGGAGCTACGGATCAACTTAGTGCCTAGGGAAGCATGCAATTGTTCCCAAAAGCGAGCAACAAATTGAGTACCCCGATCAGAAATAATCGTTGTGGGAATTCCGTGCAGGCAAACAACTCGGTCGATGTAAATTTCAGCATACTTCTTGGCAGAATATCTGGTGTTGACCGGAATAAAATGAGCAGTTTTGGTGAGCCTATCGATAATCACCCAAATAGAATCATGTCTCTGAGAGGTGTTGGGTAAACCCACAATAAAATCCATGGATATGTCATCCCATTTCCAGGATGGAATAGGGAGAGGTTGCAATGTTCTAGCTACCTTTAAATGGCTTGCTTTCACCCTCTGGCATGTATCACATTTGGACACATATTTTGCAATCTCCCTTTTCATTCTTGTCCACCAAAAAATCTCCCTCAAATCTTGGTACATTTTATTGCTACCCGGATGAGTAGAGAATTTGGATAGATGCGCCTCATCAAGAATTTGTTTCCTTAGATCATGATCTTTAGGTACCACGAGCCGTTGCTCAAACCAAAGAATTCCTTTCCAATCTTGCTGAAAGCATTTGTATTTGGGCAACCCTTGAGCTAGCCCGTGCTTTATATGAGCAACTCCTTTATCTTTGGATTGGGCCATGATAATCCTTTCTCTCAAGGTGGACTCCACTACCATGTGGCTTAAGGAGCCTTGAGGAATAATCTCCAATTTCAACTTGGACATCTCATGGCAAAGTGTGTCATTAAAAGACGTGATGGTGAGACAATTGCACTGAGACTTGTGGCTTAAGGCATCCGCCACCACGTTGGCCTTTCCTGGATGGTAATGCACCTCAAGATCGTAATCCTTGATTAGCTCTAACCATCTTCTTTGGCGCATATTAAGATCAGCTTGGGTGAAGATATATTTGAGGCTCTTATGGTCGGTGTAGATATTGCAATGAGTGCCCATAAGATAATGCCTCCAAATTTTCAAAGCATGAACCACAGCAGCTAATTCCAAATCATGAGTGGGGTAATTCGCTTCATGAGGCCTAAGAGCTCGAGAAGCATAAGCAATGACTCGATCCTCTTGCATTAGCACACAGCCGAGACCCGTGCCCGAGGCATCACAATAAACATCGAAGGGCTTGGATGTGTCCGGTTGAGCTAGAACCGGTGCTGAGGTTAAAAGTCTTCTCAAGGTGTGAAAGGCTTGTTCACATTTCTCACTCCACACAAATTTCTCTCCTTTCTTGAGGAGTTCAGTCATGGGCTTGGCAATTTTGGAGAAATCCGGGATAAAGCGGCGATAATATCCAGCTAAACCCAGAAAACTCCGTATTTGACGAACGGATTTAGGAGACATCCAATCCAGTACTTCTTGCACCTTTCCTGGATCTACAGCAATTCCCTCGGCGGAAATAGTGTGCCCCAAAAATTTTACAATAGACAGCCAAAACTCACACTTGCTGAATTTTACATAGAGGTGGTGATCTCGGAGGCGTTGGAGAACAATGCGAAGGTGCTGCGCATGTTATGCCTCATTTTTGGAATATATCAAAATGTCATCGATGAACACGACCACAAACTTATCCAGCTCGGGCATGAAGACCGAATTCGTGAGATACATGAAATATGCCGGAGCATTGGTGAGATCGAAAGACATCACTAAGTACTCATAGAGTCCATAGCGAGTTGAAAAAGCCGTCTTCGGTATATCACTTGGCCGAATCTTGATTTGATGGTACCCAGAGCGTGGGTCAATTTTTGAGAATACCTTGGCTCCAGACAATTGATCAAAGAGAGCGTCAATGCGGGGAAGGGGGTATTTATTTTTGATAGTCACCGCATTGAGAGGTCGGTAATCAACACACAACCTCAAAGTTTTATCTTTCTTCTTCACAAATAGAGCGGAGCAGCCCCATGGCGAAGAGCTAGGGCGAATATAACCCTTGTCTAGCAATTCTTGGAGTTGAACTTTTAGTTCAGCTAACTCCTTGGGCGCCATTTTGTAGGGCTTTTTGGAAATGGGAGCTGTACCGGGCTGTAATTCAATCACGAACTCAACCTCCCGGTCAGGTGGCATTCCCGGTAATTCATCAGGAAATACATCCGGGTATTCACATACCACCGGTATCTTCTCCAAAGGGGTTTCTATTGCAGAGAAGGCACAAGAATTCCTGATACCCTGGCGAGGCAGATATAAGGTTGAAGCACCATGGGTCGGAGAATTGATTTCCACACAACGGGAGGGAATATCTAAATTGACCCCATGATTTTCCATCCAATTCATACCTAGAATAATATCTATCCCTTGATTCTCCAAGAGAATAAAATTGGTCTCATAAACTTTACTACCCAACTGAAGAGGTATATTCTTCACAATTTGATGTGACCCGATTCTACCACCAGGTGTAGATATGACATATTGTTGAGTAGTATGCACAAAAGCAAAATTATGTTTGGTAGCAAGTCTATTGCTCATGAAACTATGAGACGCTCCAGAATCGAATAAAACATATGTAGGTATACTGCGAATAGAGAAAATACCCGACATTACTGGAGCACCAGCAGGGAGTTCATTCATAGTAGTGAAATTGAGACGGCCCTGCCTGAAAACTGCCACTTGCTTCTTGCCCTTATTATTGGCTTGATTTGGGGCATTATTCCCACCTTGTGTGGCGGAACGGTCCTACTTAAACTGACTCAGGTGCGATCTGTAGTGTTAAACACTAAACACGTCACACACCTAGGTCAGCAGAAGTCCGGAGTTCCGTCGAGTGTCCCCGGGACTACCCGAATCATCCACTTTCAACTTTCTCATCACACACACTCAGGATCCCAACACCAGAGGATACATCACAGACATTGCTCAAATACTTATATACAACACAGATAAGGATGAGTGATACAAACACCGTAGTAAGTTTTAGCTTACAAACTGGTTGAAACAGAGTTCAGCAAGTGGCTCTTAGGTCCTAATTAAACAAACTAGCTAAGTAAATCATGTCGTGCCCAGACATGATCTACGTCTTTAGGTCCTCCTCTCCAGAAGTTGCATCTACTCTTCAGGTTCAACTGCAACAGGGGTCAAACAACCCTGAGTACAAAAGTACTCAGCTAGTCTTACCCGACAACCTAGCGCTAAAGGAGTTATAAAGGAATATGCTAGGCTTTGAGGTTTAACAAGGAACAAACCAGTTTTTGCAAGAAAAACAGCTTACTAACTTAAACATCTTAATTTACCAAATTTTAATCCGTTAATTAATCACCTAGACCTTTAGATTAGCCATGCCATAACTAAGCCAATCAAGCAACTATAAAACTAACGAACATGATGTAAAGTAATTAAAGTGAGCGTAAGCAACACCTAATCCGTTTGGCAGTGATCAAGCATGTGTCAAATCCGTGACACTCGGTGATTCGAATCAATTTTTAACCCTGCAGGGATAACCTGAGACACACGCCGCGTGCGCGCCCCCGGAAGGCCGCACGAAGCTACCTTTCCCACTGCGGCCACCATTGCCTGAACTGTGCCCACATAGCCCGTGGTCGCATCCCCAATCCCTACACAGTGCCCGGGCAAAGGCATGTGGGTTACCGACTACGACCCCGCCCACGTTCCTCGCCAGACACGGTGAGTCACAGTTCAACCGTTGGTACCACAGCAGTACATCGGTTTCCCGGGTCCCTAGCGCCGGTATGCGCTCAGTACGTTCAAAGCTTGACCTCAGGCAAACATCATGCTTCCTAAAGTTTATTAACTGGGCAGGACCATCTCAAAACTATCAAACATCCAACACCTCACTAATCTCACAAGCTTGTCCTGCCCATCATTTGCTCATAGTCTTACTCATCAAATTTTAATTCATAAACAAGTCATCCTAACTTGTAGGTGATCGGGGAATCACCTGACTTCTACTGTAGTAAGCAGGTCTAAGCAATTCCACTTTATCTTTTTGAAAAGGTGGCAAAGATATCTATAATCAAGGAATGGTCATGCAGTAAACTGGGTTTCAATCAACTCTTACTCTAATGCACAATCAAAGGCTCAATCACATTATATTGCATTTTAATAAAACAGGGACAAGTATGCTCCGGGGCTTGCCTGGCTCACTGATTTCTGGTTCGACGGCTTGGGAGGCTTGCGGTGCGGCTTCTGCTTCGGTCTCGAACACCAACTCGTCACCTTCCTGGACATCGTCAGGAACTTCTACCAGCTCTGGCTACAACGTATCTTGATCTACACGACATGATGCAAGAACATGCAAGATTTAAATTAGAGACCCTTTTCCCAACCTAAGCTTTTGAAATCTATTAACAAAGCAAAAACCCTAAACTAAACTAATGCTATCTAATTACTAAAACTATGCAAAACCTAGATTACTAAGCATGGATGCATAAACAAAAATGCAACTATTCCTCCAAAATTTATTTCATAAATTTTGGAGACTCCTACAAAAAGATATGAATTATTAACCTATTATTGCATTAAATAAAACCCTTAAAAACCTAAAAACCTAACCAATTTTGCAAAAAACCCCTCCGGCTTCTCCCTTAACCAACCCGCGCTCCCTCTCTTTCCTGCACAGACCGACATGTGGGGCCCGGCCCACATCCCTCTTCCTCTCCCTCTCCAACTGGCTGACAAAAGGGCCCAGCCCTCTTCTGGCTGACAAGCGGGCCCGCCTCCTTCTCTCCCTGCTCTTTCTTCCTCGCGGAGACGGACACGCCCGCGCGCGCACTCGAGCAGAGCCGACCGCGGCGACCCTGCCCACGACGACAAGCGCCGGCGGCGAGGCCCGGGCTCCACAAACCCCACGGCCGCGTGTTCCAAACACACACACACCACGCCCCCAACTCAGCACTCGTCATCGCCCACCCCAAGTGGAGATCCAACAGCGGCGGCGGCACTAGTCCAGAGCACGGCGGCGGCGTACAAAGAACCGCCTGGATTCCACCTCCCCACGGAAACAAACAGCACCACGGGCTCCTAAACACCCAGGGACACACGCTGCTCCCCTACTCCGGAACCCTAGAGGACAGAGGCGGCCAAAGCACCGGCGGCGGCAGCGGGAATCGAAGGACGCCCATGGCGGCGCGGTGGCGTCCCGGCCACACAGACCACGGCCCTGGGCAACAAATGCCACGGCGAGCAGCGCAAGGACCCCCTGAGCACAGACCTACACTCAGACGACGACGGGACGGCCCGGAACAAGGTGCTCACCGTGCGACCGGAGAAAAACGGCGGCGACGGCGGCTCGGTTCAGGGAAAATTGCCGGAGTATGGCTGAAAGGAATGGGTGGAGGGTGTTTGGGAGCTTGAGTGGACTACCAACGGAGGCTCTGGCAGCAGGGAAACGAACGGCAAAGCGAGAAGGACGCGACGGCAGCAAGAACGGCGGTGAACGGGCGGTGAGCTCGGTGGAAAGAAAAGCGGCGGACTCGGTGCTTTAACCAGTCGAGTGGCCACCTCCTGCTGGTCCTGGCCTGCGCTGGCATCAGCTTGCCCGGCGCGCGGCCTCGGGGCACGCCCTCGGCGGCGAGCAGTGCGTGGCACCGCCGCGCCGAGCGGCGCCCTGGCCTGCCACCACCGCCCTCTGTCTCTTCACTCTGTTCCTGTTTTCTTCCTTTTTGTTTTGTTTTTCTTCAAACCCAAATTACCAAAATGCCCCTCTTACATCCAACATTCGAATTCAAACATTTGATCCAAAGTTTAAATGGACATTTGGCACCAAAAGTGAGAATTCAAACTTGTAATGTGACACAAACTTCAAATCTTAGATCACAAACATGTAAATCACATTTCTTCTTCATTTTCCTTCCTTCCTTTCTTTCATCTTATTAGTGTCCTCTTAAGACTTTAGTGACCATATGACATAACCAAGGTAAAGATTAAGAACTTAATTAACACTGGAGTGTTACACCTTGCTTGGGAAGCTTGCAATCCCTGGCAAAGTGGCCCAGCCTACCACAGTTATAACAGGGAGCATTAGTGGGACGAGGCAGTTGCTGCCCTTGAAATGGAGCACGATACCCCTGAATTTGCTGTTGTGGGGGCCTGATGATCCATGACCCTGGCTGAGGGGCCCTTTGATAAGGCTGAGCAGGATTTTTCTGGACCAAGCGAGACTTAGGCGGTGCGGAGCTAGATTGGCCAACTGGGGCCTTCCTTTTCTTCTCGGCTCTATGAGCATTGATGCTGTCTTCCTGAGTGATAGCCATGTTTACCAAGTCAGCGTAGCTATCAGCCTTGACAAGAGAAAGCCTGTCCTTTAGCTTGGAGCTAAGGCCACGGCGGAAACGGTCCTACTTCTTGGCATCAGTATCAATGTGATAGCCCGCATATGGTGCCAAGTGATTGAAAGCCTGGGCATACTGCAGCACATTGCGCGTGCCCTGGGTTAGTGCAAGGAACTCATTCAACTTGCGGTCCATCAAACCGGTAGGAATATGGTGAGCACGAAAAGCATTCTTGAACTCCTCCCAAGTCATCACGTGATCAGCCGGGAGCATTGCATAATGATTGTCCCACCAGAGTCGAGCCGAACCTCGCAATTGCTGAGCAGCAAAGCGAGCCTTGTTCACATCTGAACAAGGGGCCACCAGCAAGGCAAACTTGGACTCAATGTTGCGGAGCCAAGCATTAGCATCAAGAGGGTCCTCCGTCTTGGTAAACAGAGGTGGCTGCGTACTCGTGAAGTCCGAGTAAGTCGCCTCCTGAGGATGGGGATTGTGATGTCCGCCATGTGGGTGCTGATTTACTTGGGCTTCGGTCAAGTGCCGAAGAAGCTCTGTCTGCATAGCCAATAGCTCCGCGACATTGGTGGGTAGAGGTGGCGGATGAGGCAAACCATCACCTGGAGGTTGCGACATCTGCATTGTTTCATAGCTCACGTTAGTCACGCAATTCTTGGAATGATAAAAACAAAAGGACGATAAAAAGTACTAACAACCATAGAAATATTCTTTGTAACGTTAGTACCAAACATCATTCTATTCATCGAAAAGCGTGCTTCTAACTTGCTAAGGGCAATTAGGGACTACCCAAAAATTTCCATGTTTTATCAAAAGAGAGCTTACATAATTACGTGACTCTTTTGGTATTTGGGATTCAAACTACTTCCAATTGAAAAGTTGTGAAATTCGGGGTACCACCGACTGTTGCGGTCCCACCAATTTGGCTACGACCGCAATAGTCAGTCATTCCAGTAGCCATTTTCAATTTATGCTTCAGGACCAACTGTTGCGGTCGTGGTTTCTGATTCACCGCAACAGCCTGTGATGCATAGCACCACAACAGTCCGTCAATCCAGAGACGAACTTTACTGTTCCTCTGGACCACCGACTGTTGCGGTCGTGGTTTCTGATTAGGACCGCAACTTTCTGTGCTTCAAATTAAGTTTTTCCCGCCTAAACCTTATGGTCACCGATTATTGCGGTGCTTACGGCCAATTGTTGCGGTGGGTGGGGGGGGGGGGGGGGGGGGGGGGGGGGGGGGGGGGGGGGGGGGGGGGGTGGTCGCGGGTTTTGGTAATTCGACTATAACTTTTGTTGCCTTGTTCCAACGGAGTTGGAATTTTGACAAAAGCTAGATTATAAAGTTTTGCACAAGTTTGGTATTCATGCCTCACTCGAAAAACATCGGTTACTTTATGTAAAACTGAGGACATGCTTGTGGCCACAAAGTTAAACTTAGTATATATACATAGATGGTTCCATCATACTAGCGGTATATATATACAACATCCATGAAATAATTTACACCATCCTTGCAGCAGAACAAAAGTCTACCTTAGGCCCAAGGATTACATTCAGGGATACAAAAGAAAGTCATCTCCTACCAACACTATTTAGTCGGAGTCAACAGGGTAAAGCTCTTCCGGATCTTCCTCGTCGTCGGACCCATCATTGCCACCATTAGGAGGTGGTGCCTGGTTCACTGGGCCTTCTCCATCTGATCTGGAAGGATCGTTCAGCTCAACCGGCAGGCCCGAAACGGTATCCAATCCTGACTCACCCTGTATGGGTAGCTCTGGAGGCACAGGCGCTGGGGGAGGATGCTGTAACTGAGCGATCACTTCCTGAGCTTCATTCATGTCGTCCTCCAAATGAGCTACTATCCCGTGCTGCTCAACTAGCTCCTCATTGAGATTATGGACTTGGTGCTCCAAATCCCTCACTTGATCAGCTAAGGCTTGAGCTGCTACAGCCACCGAACGATTCTGGTGGTCGAGCATTTCTATGAGATCGGCAGAGGCTCTCCCATAGTAAATCAAAGCGATAGTAGTGGGGTCCTGAACTATGGCCCTGCTATCCCACCACAAGATGGCATTGCCGGGTAGTGGTGGAAACAAGGCTGCAGGAGTGTGGTGGAGTTGCATTTGGTGCTGCTGTCCAAACTGCAACAATGGCTGTTGTGCCACCATTTCACAACCGGGCAAGAAGGAATGGGCCCATGTTGTCACCACCAAGTCTTCCTGCTTTACTCCAGGTGGGCTTGGAATGGTGATTGTGACTTCAAATTGCATCACGTTCCACTCGTGGTGAGGTACTCCCACGTAACGGGGTGGCTCGGTGTATCCGCACCGTTGCGCGGTTTTCCATAGAAGTACGAGAAATCCCCCCAAATAGAGGCAAGTGGAGTGATAGTGCCCTTGGTCGTCGATGTGCATGGTACGATTGCTCGGACCAGCCATCTGAAAGAAATAACAACCAGGACAAGTTTAAGTACAAATGTACCAAACCCATCAAATACCTTAAGTATAGACAGATTTCAATGCAAGACAAAACTGACATAACTCCCAATTGGGAGCGTCAAAAATTTCAGAACTTTGACATGGGCTAATTAAGGGGTTTGAAACAATATTTCCCAGTGGGATTCTTACAGTTGAGGTGATCCCATTGAGCGAAAGATTCAAGCTAAGGACCATCTAGAATACCCTTAAGTGAGTGCACAATTTATTTTTATCCCTTAACCCACAATTTATGTATTTGTGCATGAATATGATGCATGAATGATCGACCTAGTCGTCCTCACAAAAGAAACAACTGCCAAGTATTCTTGGACTTACGGGGTTAGCACCGGTGGCACATGTATACGTCTCTCCTTAAAATAGCTAGCCGTAAGTCTAACGAGCACACACCTATGGTCTCGTAGTTAGTGTACCTGCAGAAAATATTCATCACTGAACCGTTTGTGCCAGCACTCACAAACAGCTCCCATGTACCTCACGCCACATGGGTGACGCATATGCGGTTACCCACATATGATGACCACACTCTGTTGCCCACTATAGAAGCAACAGTTCAACCAACGAATTAAAGCATTACAGTCATTATAACACCGTGGAGATGTTATATTGACTGCACCCCAAGTAAGCCACTGCTTGGGGAACAGCGTCCAGTGTTCACACCCTCTGGCAATGGGCGACCAATACATTACCTGGAGTCGTCGGTACAGAAAGTAATGTGCTGGAAGTTAGTCATATACATAATATGCCACCAATTCATACCCATAATTCTCCCTAGGGCTCACGTTCTATTATCTTCAAACCCTAGCGCAACCAACGAGATCCTAAGTCCAGCTTAAGTTGTGCACATCAAGAAAATGTTTTAAGATTCGTTATACCTCCCGCTGCCTATTTTTCGGCTCTGGTACTAGCTGTGGCAGACCGCCTCAATTAATCCGGCTTAAGAGCATGGGACCACTATCACAGCAGTGCTCCACGCCCTTAAACCGAGTTAATTGTGCAATCCGTCGGATACCTTCCCGATTAAACCACCTTTTTCTCTTGACCGAAACGAAATAGCAGCAGTCCCACTCGAAGATGGGCTCAGGCAGTACAACTCATCCCATATTTTACATCACACGGTTCACATAGATATGTATACAAATTCGGTACATATGTTTTATCTTCTTACAAACCAGAGTATAATACAGCGGAAGACTACACGTCGAAGCAAAAGGTATTATGCGGAGCCCTCGCACAACACCTAGTCACCGCGGCCCGAGTCGGACTCAGACGGCACCCGCTCCACAGTCTACCCATCAGGCAAAGTGCACGGCCAAGTCAAAGCAGCCACGGGATCATAGCCATCACAGTCTGCAATAAAATTTAGCCACAAGCAAGGCTGAGTACTAATTACTCAGCAAGACTTACCCGTCAAGGACAAATTCTAGACATGCAAGGCTTTTTGGCTCTGGGGTTTGTTTTGCCAAAAGCATCTACAACTTGAGCCTATTTTCAATATTTTAGCCAAGTTTTAAGTGTGACTAACCATTACTAAGTTTGCCAAGCTATCCAATAGCAATCAATGTTGACATACAATTGATTAACATCATTTCCCCATTTCTCATCTAGCCACACCTCTACTCATTTGGCCCAAGCACACTGATGTGTGACGAGAGATCAAGCAGCTTCATGTAACCACGAAGGACGGACAACTCGAGTTGATTTTAACCATGCATGGAACAACCTAATCGCACGACCCGTGAGAGACACCCAGGACCTTACAGGGCAACCGTTCCCATCTCTCCCTGCCGTCTGCCATCAGAGCCCACTCCACCCGAGTGCACGCCCCAACGAACCCCAGGTGCCCCAGGCAAACCTGTGCCGCGGCCACTGCTACACTCGCCATCAACCCCTCGCCCAATGGAGTGGAAGTGTCCGTCAGACGTCAGTTTGCATCAAGTACTAGGTTTACCAGTTTACCACATTTTCCGGCATACGATTAGTACCTTCAAAAGCTTGACCAACAAGGCCACACCCTCAATGCCTTAGTCCAAAATTCTCTGTGCAAGCGGGACATTCACCCAATCATGAACATCGCACAAGCCCCGCTTGCCGATCATCATTAACTGAAATGAGTAAACCCCTATATCTCGCGAGTGACAAGGCAATCACTCGACTTCTACCGGTCCTAATTAAGCATAGCACTCTATACGACCTACACATACTAGTATTAGGACATAGGTACCTAGGGAGCATGCAACTAAGGTTTCATCCAACTCCTCAAACTTAAATGCACACAACACGGCACAAGTAAGGAGTGTTAGCTTCATAATGGGTTATGCTCCGGGGCTTGCCTTCTTGATCAACAGCGGCCTTGGGCCCTTCCGGACTTTGGTCCGGGTCTTGAGCAGTAGTCCAGTTCACTTCAGTGGCGGCGGAATCACCCTCGGGCTTGACTTCAATCTCGTACACGCTGTCGGTATTGGTACTCTCTACATGATAGGCAAAGGGAATATGAGATGCATGGATGCAGGAGCAATCACTCATAAGAATATCCACAACAACTCATATTACTTGACAATCATTTAAGGACCATAATTAACTAAGAAATTTAACTCTCACAGGAACCGGTCTGACCGATTTTGAGACCGATTTGACCGGTCTGGCCGACTGATCAACCCAAAATCCTTATAATCGATTTAACTATTGCATAATCTAGATAAAATACCTATAAGTGACTCTTAGCTTAGGTAGTGCTCCTATGGCTGGACCCAAACATTTAGTAAGCAGGTCTGATAAGCAAAATTTTGAAATTACCTTTTCTATTCTCATAACTTCACTAATTCATAATCCACCTAAATTATGCATCAATTTTGGCTATTAGACACTCACATCTACTCCACTAACCATATTAAGACCAACAAAGGTGATTTGCATTTTTTAGCTCATACCTAGGATTTACAAAACAATAAACTACTTTCTAGCACACATTTGGGCACGAAGCATTACACCATCCAAGCAACCATTTTGCACACAAGTCCTAGAATTCAATAGAAAACCCCTACCCTTTCCCACCTCTTACCCCTGGGTCCTTGCTTCTTCTTCCTCGAAACAGAGCCCGAGCTCGGCTTGGCTGAGGCCGGCGGCGGCCCTGCAGGGGGGGTGGGGAAGAGGGGAAATGAGCCGGGGAGGATCAATAGATTATGGAGACTCTATTTTGGAACTGGCAGTGGTTGGAGGGCTGCGAGACGAGCTAGCCACAGTGAGGGGAACGAAGCTCGGCTCAGTGGCAATGGCGGCCGGATTCCATGAATTACCGGCAATGCAAGCTATGGCGGAGCAAGGGGAGGTGTGGAGGGCGGAGGGGACGGGGTGAGGCAGCTGTGAGCTCGGGGAATCGATGAATGAGTGAGTGAGAGACGGTGAGCTCGGCCCCGGCGGTTTACTCGCCCGGCCATGGAGGTGAGGGGACGGGCCGGCCACCTGGGCGGCTCGGGGCGCGCCAGCGGGGCCAGGGGAGGCTGACCAGGCGCAAATGGAGCGCGGAGAGGCGAACGCGTGGCCGGAGCAGTTGAGAAGGACGGTGGTTCGGTGGCGGTTGGTGGGCACCGACTGTTGCGGTGGTGGGGTAAAACACCCACCGTAACAGTCCATGGTCACGAAGAATACTGTGCCGACGAAGATTAGTTCAAATACTCGCGGCCACCGACTGTTGCGGTGGTGGCAGGCACACGGCACCGCAACAGTTGGTCATTGGTAGCACTGCAATAGTCTCTCAATCCAGAGACGAATTTCACTGTTCACTTCGGATCACCAACTGTTACGGTCATGTTTGGGCTTAGGACCGCAACTATCTGTGCTTCTGACAATGCCACGGGGATAAGCAAACACGGATTGTTGCGGTGGTGTAAAAGGGAGCTACCACCGCAATAGTCCGTCGATCCAGAGAGTTTTTTCGAAGTTTTGCCCGTGTGACCGATTGTTGCGGTCAGCACAAAATATCCCACCGCAACTTCCTGCTTTGACATTCAAAACTTTGAAGCTCGGCCATGGAGCACCAATTATTGCGGTGGCCATCGCATCCAGCACCGCAACTTGCTGTGATGGCTGCAAATGCACTTTTCAAGTGGGTTTGATTTGAATTTGGCTGAGCTACGTCTTAGTTTATGTCCAAGGGTTCCATAAGAAACAATTACACGCTTTCTTGGACATAAGCCAAGGAACTCTCTTACTCTCTCTCAAACTCTCGTTTATAAGTATTTTTAGTATTTTACTTTGATAGTTGACTTGGGTCAAGCATATAC
>CM014273.1:63111616-63129974 GCA_004135705.1 Alloteropsis semialata
ACGAGGGTGATGCGCTCCGTCAGGGACAAACCGGCATCGACGCCGAGCTCCCCCAGCAAGCGCTCGACGGCTTGAACCAGAGCCTGGTGGACTCCGGTCTTCTCCTCGAGGGCATTTTGAGCTCGCTCGGTCGCTTTCCCCGACTTCCGGAGATCCTCGACCGCCCCTGGAGAAATCACCTCGCCTGAGCTATCACTAAGGAAGGAAAGCAAGAAGAAGAATGAGGAGAAACACGATGCTTACTCGCCATCTCCACCCTCAGTTCGCGGGCAACCTGCACCTGCTCCTGGTTCGCAGCAAAGGCCTTGGCAGCCTCGCTCTTCTCCGACGCCAGCTTGGCTTCCAGGTCGACCTTCTGAGTTCGGAGGGCTGCGCCGGAATGCGGAGTTAAGCAACCTGGGACCACTCGGGAAATGGAGAAAGAGACGGTCCCCCAAAAGTACACGGAAAGACAACTCACCGACAACCTCCTCCTCCCGCTTCTGGGCGACTTCCTTGAGGCGGGCCCCCTCATCTGTTGCGGCCTGCAACTTCCCGGCCAGGTCGACCAGTTGGTTGTTGGCCGTCTTGAGGTCGGTGTCGGTGTGCTGGATGTCCTGCTGGAGATCTGTCACTTTCGCTTTCAGGTCCTTATTCTCCAGAATGGCGGCCTCCTTTTCCCGACCAGCGGCATCGGCAGCCGCCAGCGCCGCCGCCACCGTCTTCTCGGCCTCGGCCGCCTTCTGAAAGTGCATCTGGGCCCCCATGTGGGTTTTGGTGAATTAAAGGACTAACTTGTTTGTCTAAGACTATGAGCAGGTTATTATTTGTACAATCATGTTGTGATATTGAATTATATATGAAATGAATGTTCTTTGGCTCATAATGTGAAAGGCAAGCAAGTGTGTGATCTCTTTGTGCATAAATAATGAATGACAAGCATGAGTGTTGATATATTTTGGACAAGTCAACAAAGGTATGTCTATGTAGTTCCAATCTATGAGAAAGCTTGTTGATATATGAAGGGATCATTCAAAGTGGAAATTGCAAGGCTTCATGCATTTACACCAAAGGGACATATGCTTATGTGATATACGTTGGTCTCATTGGTGGAAGCTTGCAATGGTTTGAATGTACTTTGTCAATCAAGAACAAGCATTTGAAGAGTTCTTTCAAATGGGATTTCAAATGATGAAGCAAAGCTAAACTCAATGTGGCAAGGGTAAGTGGTGAAGAAATCAACCGAGATGACTAGAGCGAGGGACTAAGCAAGCTTTGGCTAAGCGACGGCTTTCCATGTGTGCAAATTGCTAAGGTGAAGTATCTAGGTCCATGGGGTTTCGAAGAACCATATCCAAGCTTTATTGAGGGAAGCAATGCAAAGCATCAATTAGTTGTGATTGATAAAATGGAGTGACTTAAGGATTCAAATACACTTTGTCAATGGATGATGGAAAATCCTAAGTCACTAGCTCAAGAAAGATAGCAATGTTGAAAGCCCTCATGTTGACAACTATCAAAGTATGGCATTGATCAAGACTTGGAAACTCAAGAGGATGTCTTTGTGTTTATATTTATCCTTGAGTATAGGTACGCCGTACTATCAAGAGAGATGCAACATTTGCTTATTGACAAATATCAAAAGTGCTCAATAGTTGACCTATGTGAGAATAGCCTTAAGAGAGTCTCAGAGTGTGCTAACAGTCCCAGCTCAACTAACATTGTGTGGTTTTATCCCTGGATGAAACCTTGAGCTAACTTGAGAGAAGTTTTGGGACACACTCTGCCTGACCGGTCAAGGGGACCGGTCTGACCGGTGCCAGCTCTAACGGCTAGTTTTCAAATTTGGCTCTGGCTGACCGGTCTGACCGGTCAGGGTGACCGGTCTGACCGGTCAGGACAGAATCCCAACGGCTAGTTTTTGTGTGCTGGGGTATTTATACCCCTCAGCCCCCTCTTGGTGGGCTGCTGCTTCCACACGCATTTGAGACATCCCAGAAGCCAGAAAAGCCCTCCACAACCTCTCTTTGTGAGATTTATGTGATATTTGAGATATCTTTGTGTTGGGTTGAGGGATTGAGATTGTGTGAGCATTAGAGAGCAAACAAGAGCAACCATAGCTTGAGCACTTCGATTCGCTGTCAAGAAAGCCATTTGAAGCATTTGTTACTCTTGGAGGTTCTTCCTCCTAGACGGCTAGGCGTCGCCCGGTGAGCTACCAAAGTGTGTGGTGAGCCACGGGATTGTTTGTGCAGGTCGTGCTTCGCCTCCGAAAGGGAAGAAGCAAACTAGTGGAAGGAGGAGATAGCTTGACCTAGTGTGGTCGCATAAGCTTCCTCAACGGAGAGTAGGATTCACCGTGCCTTGGTGGCTGCTTGGTGCGAGCGGTGAATCCGAACTTCGGGAAAACAACTCCTTGTGTCTTGGTTTGGTTTTGCCTCACTTGTTGATTTCTAGTACATTATTTGTGCTTCCACTTCGATCTACTTGGGTGTGCTTATATTGTGTGCAGGGATAGTTTTGCCTTGCTAAAAATCATCTACAGAAGGTACTCACCAAGTTTGATTCGTGCTAGAAGTCAAGAAGAAGCTCGAGCTGCTGTTGGGTGTGTGTACTGCACAGCACCGGTCTGACCGGTGTGGAGCACCGGTCTGACCGATCACCCTCTGGCAGCTAGAGAAATTTGGGAGAAAAGTTTTATTTGCCGGCCATTCGCCAATTCACCCCCCTCTAGGCGACATCAAGGTCCTTTCAATTGGTATCAGAGCTTGGCTTCACATCTAAGCTTAACCGCCGTGAAGAAAAGATGTCGATTGAGGTACAATTTGAGCCACTTGAGCTTGATGGCTCAAACTATGCTTCTTGGTTTGGTAATGTTCATAATGCTCTTAGAAATTTAGATCCTTTAGTTGAACATATTTTAGTTGCTAGCATTCTACCTTCTAAATTTGATTATGACAACTTTGATTTGTCAAATCTCACTCAAAAGGAGCTAGCTTGCACGCAACTTAATGCTTGTGTTATTAACTTCTTGCGGAGTTCTATTTGTGAAGAGTTATGGGATATCATCTCTAGCAAGAAAGAAATCCGAAGAGATGCTCATCACATTTGGACTCTCATCACGGATACATTTGAAGATTTAGAAAGTGATGATGAAGAGCAAGAAGTTGTGGAATCACCTGAGAAATGCTCAACTGCATCAGCAATATTCATTGAGCCTCAGGTGGTTTTTTTCCAAGGAGCTAGAAGAGCAAAAGGAAGAAATTGCAGCCTGCCTGGAGGCACCGGTCCGACTGGTTCCAGGGACCGGTCTGACCGGTTCTCTCCAGGGAGCTGTTTCCGAGTGCGCTCAAGATTCCCAAGCCACAAGCGTCACCCCATCCACTTCTGGTTCTTCATTATCCAATGATGAGGGACCCAAGTGTCTGATGGCTTGCAGAAGTAAGAAGAAGACCAAGAGAGATGAATTCCATATAGTTGGGACCATCAAGGCTCTAACTCAAGAACTTGAAAAGCTCAAGTTGTCACATGCCTCCTTGGTCTGTAAGTATGAAATCTTGTCAAAGGATTATGCTTGTGCTACTGATTTATCTACTTGTGTAGCATCCTTAGAACAAGACAAACAAATGCTTAGTGCTCAACTTAATAAGCTCACTAGTGAGCATATGGCTTTGCAAGCAACTCACAAAGAACTTGAGTGTTCTCATGAGAAGCTTGTGGAATCATATGCTATGCTAGACATTGCTCATGAGGTTGTATTAACATCGGTAAAATATCTTGAACCTCATACACACATATGCACATGCTCTCACATGAATTCTATTTTATTATGTGAAATACACACACATGCACATGCTCTCACATGAATTCTATTTTATTATGTGAAAAACCGTGTTGCTCCCAAGCAACCCAAACTTGTGTTGAGCATGTTGTTGTAGAGTCTTGTGATGATCTTCTTGCTGAAGAAATGGAAGATATCAAGCAAGAGGATGAAAAGATCAAGAATGACTTGGTCAAGCTTAAGGGAAAGGGTCAAGTGCAACCTTCTCAAGATAACCATGAAAACATGGTGAATAAGCTTGAGAAGGGATCAACGGTCACTGACTCAATTTCTCAGCATGACAAGCAAGTCAACAAAGACAAGACTCAAGAAAAGAAGAAAAGGGAGCTTGATCACATACAATGCTTCAATTGTTCAACAATGGGGCA
This sequence comes from Alloteropsis semialata, assembly GCA_004135705.1. Classification (NCBI taxonomy): domain Eukaryota; kingdom Viridiplantae; phylum Streptophyta; class Magnoliopsida; order Poales; family Poaceae; genus Alloteropsis; species Alloteropsis semialata. The sequence continues at coordinate 63,115,805 of CM014273.1, forward strand.
TTATGCATCTATGTGCCCCATCAAGCATAAAAGCAAGACAAAGAAGCATGGAGTATCCAAGAAAAGGAGTCTTGCAAAGAAAAGGATTTGCTATGGATGCAAGAAGAAGGGACATACGATAGCCATGTGTCCCGGCGCTACTAATGTAGGTGGCTCTGACCCTGACCGGTCAGACCGGCCACTTGGACCGGTCAGACCAGTGGCGGCCAGGGCAGCCACCTTTGTCCCAACTCATCGGCCAAGGCCCCGATTTGTCCCAACAGATCGGATCAACGTAAAACAACAGTCCGATTTGAGAGCATAAACCATCGGCTATGAGTCCGATTTGTAAAGATGTAACAGGTATTAAAACGGACCATCGGCTATAAAACCGAATCGTGAGGGTACATCACTAAATTAAACCATCGATCATGCAGACCGAATCGGAGATAGACCTGATTTAAACTCGTTCTTTAATATTCATCTTTCCAAAGGCAATAAATAAACTAATTCTCATGTCACTAACAATCGGATCGATTTCGAGACAGCGTTGTTAGCAGGGCACCGATCAGCCTATTTATTCCAATAGATCAATTTATATCAAACAACTTATTTAAATCTGATCTATTTGTAACTTGCGAATTAGATCTAAATCAGCTATATAAACAACAAAAACAGATCTATTATGAAGCTTAAATTATGATAAAACAAAATAGATCTTTCTTTAATAAATGTAAGCCGATAGGATAAAACAGCAAGATACAGTAAAAGGTGAGCAATCTAAACGAAGAAGGGCGATACGCCTCAATCTAAAGCCTAGAATAACTCGATAAATTGGTGAATTAACTAAACGAAGAACGGCGATACGCCTCAATCTAAAGCCTAGATTAATTCGATAAGGGTGTCGGACTTACAGAAAAACCGGAGGTCAAGATGATGCAGCCCTGCTTGCTGAAGAACTCGACGAAAAGGGTTTGGGTGGCACGTTAGGCCGAAAGTTGTGTTTGATTGAATGGTTGTGTGAACATTTTTTTACAATGGCGCAGGGTTTATATTTATACCCTGGAAATCTAGTTAAAACTTGCCAGCTACGACAATATCTCTAATTTATTTAAAGCAATCTAATCTTAAACTACTAAAACTATTACAATACTTGATGCGCAATCTGGCCCTGAAGAAGCTTCCAGACGCCTCCCTCCTGGTTAGTCGTACACGCTCCGGCCTCCTTTGTCTCGTGTCCAATCAGGACTCCTATCGGAGGAACTCCGATCGGAATTGGACGTCTCCCAGAATCGGACTCAGCCTTTATCTGGACTCTTATCATACACACGCTCAACCGAGTCAAAATCTGGTGTCAACACATGCCCCCCAATTTTGGGATAAAATATTATTTTGTTCCAAAATTCTTCCAAGCAATGATGACCCTGGCAGCGAACAGCATATGGAAACCCACACCCTTTACTGCTGCAATCCTCGAATCCCGTGCGGATACGGCGCCGTGGCCTTCGGGCGGTTTCTTCTTCCATAAGCCTATAAAACGCAGACCTGAACCGTCGTCTTCCTCAACTCGCATCTGCTCGCACGTCCGCCATTGCCATCCTTGCAAGACCTCGCCCGGCGAACATCTGACCTCCAAGCTTCAACTTTTCGCCACGAATCAGGTAAAGAACTATCCCGCATATGATTCATATCACGCATCTGTGTTTTAATGCATCCTTTTGCAATCTCTTAGATTTTTCCCTCTTCGCATCACTGTTCACTGTAGATCCATTTCTTTAAACAATGGCGGCTCCTCTTGATAAGGCAAACACTGACCAAGTTCCTGAGGTAAAAATCACTCAAAATATCCATTTAATCTCTGCATTTCCTTTCCAGAACTATTTACGAGCCTCTAATTCCTGTATTTATCATTTTATTTCTCCTATTGTAGCATCTTAAGAACAATCTGGTTATCCCTGTCTCCCATGTCGAGGCCGGGTACTATCTGGGTCCGATGGGTGATCCCGATCCGACGGACCTCATCAATATGGAATCGGAAAGACTTCCTTTCAAAGGATCAGATTTGCAAGTCACCGATTGGACCGGCTCCTTCCGATCGTGGCCTGGCAGCGTTCCAGGATGGAGGAACTGGTTTCTCAGAATGCAAGCCGCCAAATCGGCTTTTTGGGATGAAAAGAACATAAACCAATGCCTTACTCTATCTCTCGCTGATATGGCCAAAAATGAAAACCTTCTGGCCGCGAGCTCTCTGTTCTGGTCCGATGCCCTCAATGCTTATCTATTTGGCCACGGTCCAATGACGCTAACTTTAATGGATGTTCACATGCTGACCGGCCTCGACACCATACAGTTCCAACCCCAGGTCACTTATTCGTGATTTGGAATACAGATTGGTCGGCGCGGGCTCCAAAAGCTGGAAGAAATACATCGCCGATCACAACAAAACTGGCATAGTTGGAGACAGAGAGCACGCAGCTTTTCTTAATATGTGGCTAGAGAGATTTGTATTCTGCGGACCGACCCTTAGTGTCACATCAAACATGCAACCGATTGCAGAAGCTTTAGCTCGTGGCGGATCGGTGCCACTTGGACGTCTCCTTCTTGGTGCAGTTTATCATCTGCTTCAGCAAGTATCGGTCAAGCTATCGGAAGGCCAAGCAGTTGGACACATCGGAGGCCCTTGGTGGTTTATCCAATTATGGCTGCATACCCAACTCCGATCTGCCCTCCAGCTTAACTTCAAGGATCATCAGTTCCCAAGCTATTATACAGAAGAAGAAGATGTATCCTATCGCCGATGCACATCATTCGGAGAGGCAGCATCATCGTGCTTTGGGTCAAGGCTCGACGCAAAAGATATGGCCACCTATTTTGAAAGCTTCTACCATGGGATTGCATCAGAGCATTTTGACTATTTTGCCTACGCCGATCCCGATCGCAGTTATGAGCTGCCCTTATTTAACATCCAAAATGATCTTGCAACGATCATGCCGATTCTGAAATCCTTCATTACACTGGCCATCCTTGGAAGCAACATTGCATTCGGCCGCAAAATCTCCTCTTACGAATTTTACAATCCATCAGTAGCAGCTCGTCAATTGGGCTTTGGTCAGCTCCCGATCAGCCTTTATTTCTCCAATAAGATAAAGCACAGAGAATCGGTCTCAACATCCCTGGAGATGGATAGGATCTTATCACTTGCCCCCGAAGCCAATTTCGAAATAACAGAATGGCTATGCACCAGCTTCTCATCAAGGATTTACAGAAATTGGTGGAAAGAATTGCGCCTTCACATATTCAGACTCCCGGCCATCACCTTTTGTACTCTTATAGACTCCGATTTTGAAGCCATGGAAAATCCTGTAAGTCTTTTTGAATTCTTTCCATTCATCCATCTTTTATTTTAAACATACTGTCTATAATTTGAATTCCATCCTTTAACAGCTAGTTGAAGAGAATGTACCAGTGGTGAGCGTCAGTGGCAAACCGATCCAATATGCCATTAGGACTCCGTATCCAAGGATCGGTTCTACCGCCCCATCTTTAAAGGAAATCATGGATGGCAAAGGCAAGAGAAAAACCGCCCCCACTAAGATCCCTGAACCAAAGAAGTTGAAGAAAAGCCAACTGGTACGATTTTCTTATCTTGAGCAAATAACTTTCCCACACAGCCCCTGGAAAAATCCTTGGTCAATCAACTTCCAGAACTGCCGAGGAAACCGCAAAGAAAGCTGCTGAGGGCGCAAAGATGTTACTTGACGCAATATCGGTAACAATCCGATTTTTCACTTTTCTTTAAATTAAATCGGCACTAATAACTCCTTCCTTTTTCGCAATCAAATATCACATTGCCTGATCCCCAACCAGCTCCAGCCCAAGACATACAAGCAGAATCGGCTCAACAGGTAAATTCAATCCAATTCATATCTCCTTCAAGCATATACGCTTGAACTAACCGATTTAATCTGTAGACTACCATTCTGCAAACAACCATCGAGGAACCAAGTACATCTGCTCAATCGGATACCATCCATCAACAAACCGAAAAGACTATCCAATCGGAGGTTATTTCTGGGCAACAAATTGAAGAAAATGTTGAATCGAAGGTCATCCCTGAGCAACAGATTAAAGAATCAGCTACAAACACTCAATCGGAGGCACTCCCTGAACAGCCAACACTAATTTCACCAGTACCACCTCCGATTGAACCACCTCAACCACTTCAGATAGCTGTTCCTGTCACAAGCATTGCCCAGCCTCAAGTAATCCCCGATTATGTCCGGGAAGGACAATTTAAACTGGTATCAATTTGCCGCCTCGTGTCAATATTTCATTATTACAATAACATGTTTCATTAACACTCCTTTTCAGGCACATGATCCTTCGGCAATGAGTCTCACATCATTTGACTTGGACGCCATCATCGGAGAAGAGGAAGTCAGTTCCGCTCAATCATCTACAACCATCTCCGACGAGGCCAAGGCGAAGCTTCAAGAAATGCTGAATCATTTGAACAAAAGCATCGCCGTCCTGGTTGAAGATGCCGAACCGATTCGCCAAATCTTCAAGGAATTGAAGGGTCAACTGCCATCGGAGCTGGAGAACACGATTATTCCTGCGGCTTTCATTGAAGGTCATCAACCCCAAGTTTCTGCCGCTCGTCAAAGAATATCAGATCGGCTAGCTCAGCAAGACTTATCCAAGAAGCGCGACGACGGCAAAGACGAACTGAAAACAATGCAGGCCCACATCAAAACTTTGGAAGCCGAACCAGCACGGCTAGAAGATCGGATGAAGCATCTCCATGGTGTTGAAGCCGATCTACTCAAACGGCTTGAAGAAGTCCGCAAGGAGATGTCGGAGACCCAAGATGAACTCAACCAAATTCCAGCTTCCATCAAATCGGCAAAAGAGAATTTGAACAAACGCTTAGAGGAAGTACGTCAAATTCACAAAAGCATCAAGAACATCCCCGGCTCCGATGTGGAAGACTTGGAAGAAATCAAGAAGATTGACAGCATTCGGTTGAGCGCGATCGAAGCGATCCGCAAGTTTCTGTAATGTTTAAACTCTTAGCTATGCTGCTCCGATGACAGTGATCATCGTTGAACCTGAGTGATTCCGACGAGATCGATCGTCGATGAACATCCATTTTGTGTAAATATTTTTGCCCTTAAGGCGATACATATCGTTTCGGCTATCTTAGACGATATCGCTTAGATCATCGGCTTTAAGAATCGATCCAAATGCTTGGATAATATTTCTTCAAATATTTTCCGTTAAGCGCCTTTGAAAACTCTTCTCCCTCCAACGTTTCCAAAATATATGCATTTCCTGGAACGCACCGATTTACATGATAGGGACCCCCCCAATTAGGCGACCATTTTCCAAACTTAGAATTTTTAGTCCCAATCGGCAAAATCAGCTTCCAAACCAATTCTCCTTCGATGAACTCTTTTGGCTTAACCTTTTTATCATAATACCTAGCAATACGTGCCTTATTATTCTCAATATTTTCCAATGCTCTTAATCGGGTTTCAGCCAAATCATCCAACTCAAAATTCATCAGACTTTTATACTCATCGGCAGTCAAGTTTCCTTGTTCCGATATTCGTCTTGATCCGATTTTGATCTCCCAAGGCAAAACAGCTTCATGTCCATAAACCAAATGATATGGGGACAATTTAGTAGACCCATGACACGCCATCCGATATGCCCACAACGATTCGGTCATCGTTAGATGCCATCGCCTTGGTTGTTCATCAATCTTTCGCTTGATGATTTTGACAATACTTTTATTTGATGCTTCTGCTTGACCATTGGCTTGCGCATAATAAGGAGAAGAATTCAATAATTTAATACCCATACTGGCAGCAAAATCTTGAAATTCATTAGACATAAACATAGTTCCCTGATCGGTTGTGATAGTTTGAGGAATACCAAACCGATATATAATATGTTCCTTGACGAATTCCACCATATTCTTGGAATCGGCAATCTTTAAAGGAATCGCTTCAACCCACTTAGTGAAATAATCAGTTGCCACCAATATGAATTTATGACCCTTGCTCGACGATGGATAAATCTGCCTGATCAAATCAATTCCCCATCCTCGAAAAGGCAACGGTTTAATAATCGAATTCATGGCTGACGCAGGCGCTTTCTGCACATTCCCAAATTTCTGGCACTCTTGGCAACCTTTATAATATTCAAAACAATCCTCTAGAATCGTTGGCCAAAAACAACCCGCCTTTCGAATAATCCATTTCATTTTATAAGCCGATTGATGTGCACCACAAACCCCTTCATGTACTTCATCCATCATATCCTTGGATTCCGATTTACTCAAACATCGGAGCAAGACACCATCAATCGTCTTATAATATAATCGATCATCAAGTAATACATATTTAACAGCCATGAATCTTAACTTTCTGGAAACCTTTTGTGATGGATCCTTGAGATAATTTATAATTTCATACCTCCAATCTCCGATTTCTGGCTCAATCGTCATGATCTCATGAAAACTCCGATAGCCAGAAGCAGCTTGTGCCAAATTGTTAGCTTCCTGATTTTGAGCCTTGGGGATATGTTCAATATTGACCATCACAAATTATTTCATCAATAATCGGCATTCATCAAAATATTGGATCAAAACATCATCTTTGCATTCATATTTACCGATTAATTGAAAGATTACCAACTGGGAGTCTCCAAAAATCTCAACAGTTTCAGCTTCGATTTCTAATAACAATTTCAATCCTTTGAGCAATGCTTCATACTCAACTCGATTGTTGGTAAAACTTGGATCCATCGGATAACTGAATTCAAAATTTGCCCCCCGAGGCGAAACAATAACGATTCCGATGCCACACCCTTGACCACACGAAGATCCATCAAAGAACAGCGTCCAAGGCATCGGATCGACCAATTTTACTTCTTTTCCAATATGCTGTGTCACGAAATCGGCCATTACTTGTCCTTTAACCGCTTTAGCCGATTCGTATTTTAAATCGAACTCTGATAATGCTAGTATCCACTTTCCGATTCTCCCTTTTAACATTGGCATGGACAACATATATTTAACCACATCGGTCTTGCAAACAATTGTACACTCAGAAGATAACAAATAATGTCTCAACTTAGTGCATGAAAAATACAGGCATAAGCATAATTTTTCAACCGGCAAATATCTTGTTTCCGCATCAATCAACTTCCGACTCAAATAATAAACCACTCTTTCTTTTCCTTCAAACTCTTGTATAAGAACAGACCCGATCGCCAATTCATCGGTCGACAAATATAATCGGAATGGCTTATCTTTCTGAGGTGGAATCAAAACTGGTGGTGTCATCATATATTGCTTTATTTCAACAAATGCCTTTTGTTGATCTTTTCCCCAGACGAATTCTTCATCGGCTTTTAATTTTCAGCAGCGGGGAAAAAGGACAAATTCTCCCAGATAAATTTGAAATAAATCTTCTGACAAAATTAATCTTACCGATTAACGACTGGAGACTCGTCTTATCGGTGGGTGGCTCAGCATCTCTTATAGCCTTCATGCTCTTTTGTCCGACTCCAATCCCTTTTTCATGCACCATGAAACCCAAGAATTGTCCGGCCGATACTCCAAACGCACATTTATTAGGATTCATTTTCAAACCATGCTTCCTTGTACATTCAAGAGTCTCTCGCAAATCGGCCAGATGCTGTTTATATCCATCGGACTTCACTACTACATCATCAATATAAATTTCAACAATTCTGCCGATTAACTTGTGAAATATATAATTCATTGCCCTTTGATATGTAGCGCCAGCATTTTTCAAACCAAAAGTCATCACGACCCACTCGTATAATCCAAGTGCACCAGGACATCGGAATGCAGTTTTAGGAATGTCTTCTTCTGCCATAAAAATTTGATTATATCCTGCATTACCATCTATAAAACTAATCACCTTATGCCCTGAAGCTGCATCAACTAACATATCAGCAATCGGCATCGGATACCCATCCATCGGAGTCGCCTTATTAAGATTCCTGAAATCAACACAAACTCGCAACTTCCCATTTTTCTTGAAAACAGGAACGATATTAGATATCCATTCAGCATATCGGCAAGGTTGAATAAACTTAGCTTCATATAACCGAGTTATTTTGGCTTTTATTTCTTGATACAACTCAGGTTTAAATCGTCTCAGCGCTTGTTTAAAAGGCCGATACCCTGATTTAATCGGGAGCCGATGTTCAACAATAGATCGGCTTAAACCTGGCATCTCGTAGTATTCCCAAGCAAAACAATTACGATACTCTTTTAATAACTTTATTAATTCTTGTTTAAACTCAGGATCTAACTTTGCACTTACATATGTCGGCCGAGGTCTATCTCCTAAACCTATATCTATTTCCTCTAACTCATCGGCCGACATAAACCCTTGACCAAGTTTACCATCATCTTCAATAAAATCATCCATTAATACAAACTTTCAGAGCCGACTGCTAGGATCGGCTTTATACCATCATCGGATACTTGGATAAAATTGCCTTCCCAATTCCTGCCCGATAAACACTTTATTCCTTCAAACTCCCAAACTGTCAAATCGGCGGTAGCGACGCTAACCGATTCGTCGGCCTGGACAGTCTCGATGTGATCCCCATGCCATTGAATAAGCCATTGATGCATGGTAGATGGCACACAGCAATTGGCATGAATCCAGTCATGACCCAAGAGCAAACTGTAAGATCCTTTGCTGTCGATGACGAAGAATGTAGTAGGCAAAGTCTTGTTTCCGATCGTCAATTCAACATTCAATGCCCCCCGAGCCGGCGATGGATTTCCGCCGAAGTCCTTGAGCATCATATCGGTCTTGATCAAATCATCAGGTCCTTTGCCAAGCTTCCGATATGTGGTATAAGGCATCAAATTCACAGCAGCTCCCCCATCAACAAGCATCTTGGTCATCGGCTTACCATCAACATATCCTTTAACATATAAAGGCCTCAAATGCTGATATTTCTCATCAACTGGTTTGTCAAATACAGCTTGTTGTGGTTGTAGAATCAACTGCGCCATAGCCTCCTCAACTTCATCGGCCTCATCATCGGTTGAACTTGCATTGTATTCAGCAGGCAGCACAAACACCATGTTCACCGATGCCGATAGCCCATCATCATCACGTTTAGGCTTAGCTCTCCAGATCTTGGAATTGTCATCTCTTTGACACTTTTCCTTCAACAATTCTTTAAATCGGAGACGCTGAACCCTTCTCTTCTGAGTCTTGGTCAAACCATCAGGACACCATTGCGGATTGACCCCAGGAGCAAGTCCGATTTGACCTCCTTTTCCGATTCCTGTGCGTCTTCTGGCTCTTGAATAATTTCTTTTTTCCTGTACACCAGATGATCGTACACAGAAAGACGGTCTGCTTTATAATTTAGGCGATCATCATACCTTCGGCGATCATCGTCCCATCGGTCATAACACCGATTTTCGTACTCACGCCGATCATGGTATTCACGCCAATCTTTGCGCTCCTGTTGATAAGCCACCTTATCATGCCAGTTGCATCGGCGTCCGAAATCCAATCGGTCATGCACAGACTGACGCTTTCTTTTTGAATCCCTATAGCTCTCGTATTGATCGCTGCATTCTGGACAATCATAAATTGAAGGAAGCCTCAACTTTTCATTCCAACAGAACCTAAAGAACGGACACCCCCAATGATCTTCACTATCAAAACTTCTCATTGGAGGGCTCCGATCCCTTTCCTGTTGGCGCATATATTTTTCAATGAGTTGCTCCGATGTAACTCTAGGTCGCTCGCCACGTCGATGATCATCCCGATAATGCTGATGGCTCCGATTTTGCACGTCATCGGCTGTTACTTGGCAATCTGGGTCAACAGCTCTCGATTTCTTCGCATTCTCCGATGTAAGAACTTTAGCTTTCATTTTTTTTGTATCGGGTGCTCCGATCTCAACCATATTTTGAGGAAACGGATGCCCATCAAGCTTCATCGGTTTCTTACCAGTCTCAACTTTAATGATTCCTTTTTCAATCGCCGATTGAATCTCATTACGGAAAACTTTGCAGTCATTGGTATGATGAGAAACTGAGTTATGCCATTTGCAATATTTCTTTTTCTTTAACTCTTCGGCAGAAGGAATCGTATGATTTGGGGAAAGCCTGATTTGTTTCTCTGCTAGCAATAAATCAAATATTTTATCGGCTTTTGTAATATCAAAGCTGTACCTTTCTGGCTCGACCTTCACCCACGGACAGGCAACAGAATTCTTGTTCTTGGTCCACTCAGCCAGATCGACCTCAGCTTCGTCCCCATCGGAATCATATTCAATATTGGCAATTTTCCTCTGGAACTTCTCTCTCCGACAATCATTACCACGTCCTTCATGCTGAGAGAGCTTTTGAATCATGTGCCCCAAGCCTTCAAAATCTTGACTTGTATATCGGTCCCTAACCTGAGGCAACAAACTTTGAAATGCCAAATCAACCAATTGTCCTTCCGATAGATTCAACGAATAACATCGGCTGCGCACATCTCTGAATCTTTGAACAAATTCGCTAATCGATTCACCATTTCTCTGTCGGAGCGCTGTCAGATCGGACAATCTGGTCTCTTGTACTCCCATGAAGAGATAAGCATGAAACTGTTTTTCCAAATCGGCCCAATTACTGATGGAATTTGGTGGCAATGATGAAAACCATGAAAAGGCCGATCCAGAAAGTGACATGGGAAATAGCTTAACTTTCAATGGATCAATCGATGCCACTTCACCACATTGAATTGTATAACGACTGATATGCTCAATGGTGGTAACATCTCCCTGTCCAGAAAATTTATAAAAATCTGGAATCCTGAATCGGGCTGGCATAGGTAATGTATCAAACCAGTCCGGATACGGCTTCCGATACAGATAAGACTGTCCCTTAGGCTTTAGACCAAACTGATTCTTCATGACATCAGCAATCTTATCTGCCCAATCTTCCTGAGCGTAATTCCCCTGGCTAATCGGAGCATGAGTCATCATCACGGGTGTTTCATTAGGCACGATTGACGGCTCCCGATTGTCAGTTCCCTTGTTTTTTGGTGGATTTTCGATGTTGAAGAAAACAGGGTACACCATCTTGCCATCGACTACAGGGATCTGGCTGCCAAACTGATCAATATGCTGAGTACCGCCGTATTCGTTGTTTTCCGATTCACCTTCCTGTTCTTCTTCTCCCCCTTCCACTGCTTTGTCTTTTGCCTTTCTAATCTTGGGAGCTTCATAACTCTCAGGGTGAGTTTCTGGTGATGTAGACGAAGTAAATTGTATCATCTTTTTCTTGATATCCTTAATTGCTGCAGCAGCTCCAGTATCAAAGTAAGCAGGCCCCTTCTGGGCATCTTTTAATATAACTCCATCCAGCAATTGAGCAATTAGTCCCACCACCGTGTTAACCAATATTCCAGATTGGTTAATTAAAGCATGACTCAAACCAGCATCAACAAAATCTTGGAAGAATTTTCTTTCCTCGGCAGTGATCCGATCGAACGCTTCTTGAGGAACAGGAAACTGATTTTTCTTGATCACCGCATTACGAGTTTTGCTGAATGAGTCTAGGCACAGGTTCTTGAAATCTTCAATTTGTGCTTCCACGAGTTTCTTCTGTTCATCACTGAGATCCTCCATCATGATCGTAGGGATCGCAGCTGTTTTGTCTCCAGGTGCCATCGTAGAAGCTTTCTGGTCCCACCGGGCGTGCCAAAATATGTTGACGTCCAAAAAGTCAGGCGTTGACTCTCGGAAATTAACACTGTGGCCTGGAAGATTTGCTTCACTTCAGTGCAGGTCCAAAATCTCGAGGTTCACGGCGTGCCAGTCAATTTGACCTGAAATTGACAAGATAAAGTTTAATCAGTAAACAACAAGGAACTCATCGGCCAAGGCCCCGATTTGTCCCAACAGATCGGATCAACGTAAAACAACAGTCCGATTTGAGAGCATAAACCATCGGCTATGAGTCCGATTTGTAAAGATGTAACAGGTATTAAAACGGGCCATCGGCTATAAAACCGAATTGTGAGGGTACAACATTAAATTAAACCATCGAACATGCAGACCGAATCGGAGATAGACCTGATTTAAACTCGTTCTTTAATATTCATCTTTCCAAAGGCAATAAATAAACTAATTCTCATGTCACTAACAATCGGATCGATTTCGAGACAGCGTTGTTAGCAGGGCACCGATCAGCCTATTTATTCCAATAGATCAATTTATATCAAACAACTTATTTAAATCTGATCTATTTGTAACTTGCGAATTAGATCTAAATCAGCTATATAAACAACAAAAACAGATCTATTATGAAGCTTAAATTATGATAAAACAAAATAGATCTTTCTTTGATAAATGTAAGCCGATAGGATAAAACAGCAAGATACAGTAAAAGGTGAGCAATCTAAACAAAGAAGGGCGATACGCCTCAATCTAAAGCCTAGAATAACTCGATAAATTGATGAATTAACTAAACAAAGAAGGGCGATACGCCTCAATCTAAAGCCTAGATTAATTCGATAAGGTGTCGGACTTACAGACAAACCGGAGGTCAAGATGATGCAGCCCTGCTTGCTGAAGAACTCGACGAAAAGGGTTTGGGTGGCACGTTAGGCCGAAAGTTGTGTTTGATTGAATGGTTGTGTGAACATTTTTTACAATGGCGCAGGGTTTATATTTATACCCTGGAAATCTAGCTAAAACTTGCCGGCTACGACAATATCTCTAATTTATTTAAAGCAATCTAATCTTAAACTACTAAAACTATTACAATACTTGATGCGCAATCTGGCCCTGAAGAAGCTTCCAGACGCCTCCCTCCTGGTTAGTCGTACACGCTCCAGCCTCCTTTGTCTCGTGTCCAATCAGGACTCCTATCGGAGGAACTCCGATCTGAATTGGACGTCTCCCAGAATCGGACTCAGCCTTTATCTGGACTCTTATCATACACACGCTCAACCGAGTCAAAATCTGGTGTCAACACCATGGCAAAGGCCCAGCTATTGATAATGGCAGCAGTGGCAGTGATGAGGGTGATGGTGATGGTAATGATGGTGGTGATGGTGACGGGTGGTGATAGTGATGGCAACGGTGATGGTGACAATGATGATGATGGTGATGATGATGGTGAAGGTGACGATGACATTCCTGTCATTGTGAGGCCTATCTATCTCTATGGCAGAAGAGTGACAAATTATCATGGGGAAGGGATGACAAAGGCTGTGATAAAAATGCGAGATGCAGATCCTTATAGTGGGGCTAGGACAGCTACTGATAACAGATTTTGGACTATGTTTCAGCAGGATTTCTACACCTCAGTTATTCTAAAGAAGTCCAAAATCACACATGAGGCTCAGTATGTGGATTGAAAACACATGACAGATCAGCATAATCCAATTTTTGATGAGATCAATGAGACTTATACAAGACAAAGGATAATGCACCTTATGGGTTTCAAGCAAAGCTGGAACAGAGAGATTATTGCTCAGTTCTATGCCACAGTGTACTTTGGCTTTAGGAGAGGTGTTAGCACTATGTTTTGGATGACAAATGGAGAGAAGTACCATATCACCTTTCAGGCCTTCAGCAACTTGTTGAAACTTGGAAACAAAGAAAGCCTTCAAAAATTGCATGATGAGGAGGAACTTGAACTATCTATGATGAAGATCATGTATCCTTGCAATATGGAAAATGAATGGGGAAAGTGAAGCATTTGTACACTTTCTATGGAGTTCTCAATAGGCTCTTTAGAAAGACAATAACCCCTAGAGATGGCAATACATCTGAGATCACTTCCTTCCAAAAGAATTTGATGTTTGCTATGAGACCTGAGGCACCTGAATTCAGTGTTGGGGATTTTATTTGGCAAGAGATCAAGCATATATCTGAAAATCCAAAGAAGATCTGCAGCTATTGTCCCTATATCATGTACATGATCAGAAAGGTGACCAAAATTGATTTTCCTAGCGATGTGAGCCACAAACCTTTGAGGCCTAATGCCAAGAAACATCCTAGGATTCCTTCTCCTGAGCCAGAAATTCAGCATGAGCCAATTGGAGATGAGTTTGTGCAGCAGGGGCAGCCTCAGCCAGCTCAGCCTGGTGCTCAGGCCGGCACCGGTCTGACCGGT
>CM014273.1:63133429-63172952 GCA_004135705.1 Alloteropsis semialata
AACGAGATGTATGGGGTCGAAGCGAAAATTGTGTTCAAGTGCAACGCTTATTTTTTGTTGCAATATACTTTGATAATTGCAACGAATTTAAAACTTAAAAAAAAGTATGGAAAGAAAAGAATTGGGGACGCATATTAAAATTAAAAAGTGCTCCCCACAGGATTCGAACCATGGAGCTCTGGTTCAGATAAAAACTTCTCCACCACTACGCTATGTAGGTGTGTTCGTTGTAGCTCAGGTTTTAATTTATTTGATATGATTGAAGACCTTATGAGTTATAAAACGCCCCAACCCTGGCCCCATCTCGGCATCTCCGTCCTTATGCTTGGTGTCTGAAACTTTCTGTTAAGTAGTAGTTGCTGTTAAGTACTTGATGTTAAGTACGCGTGGATGTTAATTAGTACTTGAAGTTGTACCAGGGTAGCAATCTCTATGAAAAAATGATGAATCATGAGCAGGCATAAAAATGGATTCGTAGTTTAGAATGCATTCAGGCATAATATGCTATTCCTGTACCTGTAAAAAGATGGATGGCCTGCCATCAGGGAAAAGATGGAGCATACGGCTGTCAATGGTGATGGTAGGTCTCGATCTGTAAAACCTTTTGATCCCTTGCGAGTTGCGACACACTGCAGCATGGCCAGCAGCATTGACAGCCGTATGCTTGATTTCAGATTGCAACTTATAAGTGAACTCAAATACTTAAAACATTTATCTCAAGAGGTATTCATTAGCATAACGAACATTAAGGTTCCATGCAACGGTTCAAACTTAACCATGTCATCAGTTCAAAAGAAAAAAATAATAAAGTGCGACATATGCGTATGAAGGACAAGTGACCCTTCCCACCAAACAGTGCAACAAAAAAATTGTCTTCAAGCAAAGAAATCATCTTCTATTTTCTTCCATGACTGGTGCAATAACCCCATCATCAATGTAGGTGTCATCGTCGTCAGAATCATCATCACCAATATAGTCATCAACAGGTTCGGGAATTGCTTCGCTACGCACTTGATTAATAATGGCGGCAGAACCAGTTGTGCCTGCCATATCTTGTCTTGACCAGTTGAAGAATTCCTGACCTTGGCCTGATTCATTCATTTCTTGGATTCCCACATCAAGTGCATCAGCGTCATTTCCTGTGTCTGGCATGGAAAACAAATTTCTTGGTCTCACCAAAACAACAGTAGACCATCCCGGCTTGTTCACGATAGGGACATAAAACACCGGTTCAGCGTTTGAAGCAAGAATGTAAGGTTCATCTGAATATCTGAACATGGAAGTAGCAATGTCGATAATACCAAATTTATCCCTAGTGTACCCTCTGCTTCTGCTGGTACTGGTAGCCGGCACATCATACCAATCACACTGAAACAATATAACTTCTTTTTCTTGTGGGAATTCCAGTGAGATTATATTTCTAATGACTCCATACCAGGTCATGTTGCCTGTACTATCGTCACCCTTCACAAGGACACCAGAATTTTGTGTCACGAGGCTTTTCTCTATGGCAGCTGTCCGAAATAGCCAATTATTGATGTGCACTCTATTCAACACACGAGCTCGAGGGTCAGGTCCTTGAGAAAGGGCATGCATCAGTTTACTTGCTTCCCCTTTCTCATATAGTTTTGCTATCTTGGGGTCAGGGTTGCACATTTATGGAGGTCTGAAGGGCAGTGGAGCGGAGGTCGGAGGAGTCCAGATGCCGAGCAGCGGCGGCGGTCGCCCTCACCCCTGTGCGCAGCGCCCCCTGAGGATCGCGACTCCACCCCCGTTCGCAGCGCCCCCTGAATCAACGAATATACACTTCCAATTTTCAATTACATGCCATGCACACACCAATGACCAATTGAATCAGAAAACCTAAACTACCAGTTTGTTCGAGCGGACTTGGCAAGATACTGGCGGCCGGTGCTTGGGGATAGCGGAGATGGGAAATTGATGGGCGACCTGAGCTGCTATGGCGACACCCGGCGGCGCTTGCTTCGGGACTCGAGAGGGAGACGACGGACGAGTCTGCGAGAAGCGAGTTCAGGCAGGGACGGACGGGGTGGGCTGTGGGCAAGCGGCCATGCCCTGCGTCCGAGCCGCGCGTATACCAGATAGAGGCCATATGTGTGCGCGGCAGTGCCTGGCCCATTACCGAGACGGAACCGGCCTCGAGGCTCGAACGTCGTCGTCCGAGCCCGCGACACATCCTCCGAGCCCGCGAACTCCTCCTCCAACCTGCGATCCATGGCGAACCTACGGTGGAGTATTTGCGGTGGCGGTGGTGGGCACCGACTGTTGCAATGGTGGGGTAAAACACCCACCGCAACAGTCCGTGGTCACGAAGAATACTGTGCCGACGAATCCGACGAATTTCACTGTTCACTTCGGATCACCAACTGTTGCGGTAATGTTTGGGCTTAGGACCGCAACTATCTGTGCTTCTGACAATGCCACGGGGATAAGCAAACATGGATTGTTGCGGTGGTGTAAAAGGGAGCTACCACCGCAATAGTCCGTCGATCCAGAGAGCTTTTTCGAAGTTTTGCCCGTGTGACCGACTGTTGCGGTCAGCACAAAATATCCCACCGCAACTTCCTGCTTTGACATTCAAAACTTTGAAGCTCGGCCATGGAGCACCAATTATTGCGGTGGCCATCGCATCCAGCACCGCAACTTGCTGTGATGGCTGCAAATGCACTTTTCAAGTGGGTTTGATTTGAATTTGGCTGAGCTACGTCTTAGTTTATGTCCAAGGGTTCCATTAGAAACAATTACACGCTTTCTTGGACATAAGCCAAGGAACTCTCTTACTCTCTCTCAAACTCTCGTTTATAAGTATTTTTAGTATTTTACTTTGATAGTTGACTTGGGTCAAGCATATACATACACTCACACATATGCACAACAAGGTAATTATGAAATGATGCATGCCATGATCAACTTAATTAAGTGTTTTTAGGATTCTTGATCACTACAGTAACACCAGGGGTGTTACACTTATGTGATTTACTAATTGTTCAACTATAATGACTTCTTATTATGCTGATTGGTGGAACTATTGAATGTTTATTTACGTGATGCATTGTGACTATAAGATGAAAATTTGGTTTGTTGCAACTATTCATTTGTGTTCTTTGAGATGATTCACATATTGTATATTTTACTGTCATCCATAGACCCAACGGGTGCCCGGCGGGTGCGGGCACGGGTGTGAAATTTCACCCGCCAAGCGTCATGGGCGCGGGTATGGCTAGACGTGGCGGGTGTCGTTATGGATGGGTTTTTGCTGCACCCGCCCCACACCCACCCATTGCCATCCCTAGGTGACCGGTTGAGGGGTGACCAGGCTAGAGCATCTTCAGTAGATTACCAAAATATCATACACTATATAGTCTCTCTTTTCCTTATCAATACCTATTTTTGTGTTTTTGGTAACCAGTGCTGCAGCAGATTACCAAAACCACTTTAGTGGATAGGGGATTGAGATGAATCCCCTCTATTTGAGTAAGATGGATGTGTGTTTTGGTAATCACAAAAAATATTTTGGTATTGGAGATTGGATTGGTAATCTGCTGGAACACCTCCATTATCAAAAGAACTATTTTTTGGTATTGGTGTGAGTGATGAGTAATCTGCTGGAGATGCTCTTAATCTTTATCAAATTTTCTGTGCTATTGTCCCGCGGAAAAGAAATCGAAAAGGAACCGGGCCGATTTATCCGAATCGGACCCACACAAATTCGAGCTCGGATCCTACACGGACACCGGCCCAAAGGGCCGCCTAACCCGGCCCTCTACAAATTCTGCAGCAGCCGCACGCCAAAGCTCGGGTTCTTCTTCTTATAGCGCAAGAAAGAAAAGGGAGAAATCGAAACCTGAAAAAGGCCTCACTCGATTCGTCGCCTCCGCCTCTCCCTCTCAGCAAGCGCACATCGCCGGCGACGCCATGGCCATGAAGCTGGACATGTCCGCGCTCGAAACTAACTTTGCCGTCCCCTGCGGCGACGACGGAGATGCCATGAGCTTCTCCGCCGAGGCCCCCGACGTGCCGTCCATGGTGTTCCCCACCTGCGCCGACGTGAGCACTCGATCCCCCTTCCCCTCTCCTCCGCCTTTGATCTCCTTCCCGAAGGGGCTGTGCGATCTGCCAGATTCGTTCGTTCTGAACCTTGGTTTGCTTCTTGTCTCCCGCGCAGTTCGACGGATTCCAGGCAGCGACAAAGGATATGGTGAAGAATAAGAAGGGGACGACCACGCTCGCCTTCATCTTCGACAAGGGCGTCATCGTCGCCGCCGACTCTAGGGCTAGCATGGGCGGCTACATATGTGAGTACCTCGCCTTCTTCTCGGACTTGCGGTGTGGGGGGCAGTTAGGGTTTTCCGGCGGGGCTGAATCTGTAGTGTGGATGCGCAATTTGGGCCGGAAAGTTTAGATCTTTATGCGGAATTTGAAGGTTTGGTCTCTGAGGTTAGGGCTGCGTAGGTTTTAGTTCGTGGGATGGGGGGAAGTTGCAATTTTTGTGCGCGATTTGTGGTATTAGCTGTGTATGGATGGTTTTGTATCCTCAATTCACTGTAGTTGCTTATGGCTCTAATCTCAAACAAATAGAGTAGGGCGTTCAGAGTTCAGGCTCTAAAAGAGAATAACAGGTTTTTAGCATCATTGAATAGACTATCCAGAATTACTGATATACGATGTCCCTATTTTAGTTATTGGAAGAGTGCTGCTACCAATGGAATAGAATTTGTGCAGTGGTTAGGATCATTCAATGGGAACATAATTAAGACAATGTAGAGATGAACTGGGATTTTGGTGGAAAAAAAAAGGTTTACTTTTGCTTTGATTTACCAGTTGGGTTCGGGCATGTGATGTGATGGATTCAATGATAAAGCTCCAATTTTTACCAATCATTATTATTGTTGCAGTTGGCAATAGAATCTGGGTTCTGAAAATTTTGTATTGATGTTCATTTTGTGATATCAAATTGTGTTTTATATGATCTCACATTTCTTTTTTATTATGCAGCCTCACAAACTGTGAGGAAAATTATTGAAATAAATCCCTACATGCTGGGGACAATGGCTGGAGGCGCTGCTGATTGCCAGTTTTGGCATAGAAACCTTGGAAACAAGGTCAGGTTTCCTCTTCCTCTAAATTATTAATTCTTGCATTACAACTTTGCCGACTAGGGCTAATATAGGTTCTCATTTTCAGTGCCGGCTCCATGAGCTTTCGAACAAGCGCAGGATCTCTATTGCTGGTGCTTCCAAACTGTTGGCCAATATCCTTTATTCATACCGTGGTATGGGATTGTCGATTGGTACAATGATTGCTGGATGGGATGAGAAGGTGAGTTGTTGGTTTTGGTTACACCTTCAGTTTGTCTAATCTGTATGACATCTGGCTCTTCTCTTTTTCTCGAACTTTAATGGCTCTTCTCTTGATCTATAGGGTCCTGGCTTGTACTATGTTGACAGTGAGGGTGCAAGGCTTGTGGGGAACAGGTTCTCTGTTGGCTCTGGTTCCCTCTATGCTTATGGTATCTTGGACGAAGGGTAGGTTCCTTGTGACATCTGACAGCTTTGCTGTGTTATCTTATTGACTTGGAGTTGAATAATGTGTTTGGCTCCACCTTTCAGTTACCGCTTTAACATGTCAGTCGAGGAAGCTGGCGAGTTAGCACGACGGGCTATTTATGGGGCAACATTCCGTGATGCAGCAAGTGGTGGTTGTGTTAGTGGTATGTTTCAGTCTACTAAATGATGTTTATTTTCAATTTGCGGTATATTTTGTCACCATAGTTTATCTGGCTAGTGACATTAGATATTCCTCCTTTTGCTATTTTGGCAGTAATTAAAATGAACATTTTTACCGAGATGTTCTTGTGATTTTAGCGTATGGGATCTTATGTTGAATCTAACATGTCTAGAATCAATTCTTAATCTGGTTATATTGTATGTACCACCTTGTTATGTTTTCTGGTTATGATTTATAAGCATACTTCTTCCCTTGCTATGGTTCAAGGGTATAAAACTTGATAGCTTCTCTGAACTAGAAGCTTCAGCTCCAATCTATATTGTTCTGAGCACCATATTTATATTTAGCTAACTTGAAGTTGTCTTGGTGGGGTTGTGGCGGCTTTTGTTCTCAGTACCCCCTTCTGGCATTGTTTTGCTATGCTGTGTTGACTGTGCTAATGGCATGCCAATTTCTCATTGATTTATTGTCAAATGACATCCATTGTGATCTCTGTGAATTGGGGTGGGCTGTTGCTAACATTACTTATTTGAATTGCAGTTTATCACGTTGGCCCCGATGGTTGGAAGAAGCTTTCTGGAGATGATGTGGGGGAGCTGCACTACCACT
The DNA here is from genome assembly GCA_004135705.1 of Alloteropsis semialata. Taxonomy (NCBI): domain Eukaryota; kingdom Viridiplantae; phylum Streptophyta; class Magnoliopsida; order Poales; family Poaceae; genus Alloteropsis; species Alloteropsis semialata. The sequence continues at coordinate 63,139,787 of CM014273.1, forward strand.
ACTTCCCGATTCAGAAAACACCGGTTGAACAGGAAATGACCGATGCGCCTACTGCTTCTGCTTAAACTCATTTTTAAGAACAGAGTGGAGGTGGGCATGTATCCAGGGGAACCGTGAATTGTCAAAGTGTCTTGTTTATGAACTTGAACATGTTTGTCTCACAAAATGCTAGATCACTTGTGTGTTCTGTTGATGTTTTTGAGTAACTCTGCGCAACTTTTAAATTCTTGACGTCCTGATATATATGTTCTCTTTTTTTTTTTGAGGGGAGATATAGATGTTCTCTTTGAGGTTTCGTTTATGCCCATCTGTGTGATCCCTGGTCTGCGGTATATGTTTGCTGCGGCTGTTTGTAATCAGGTCTCGTGTAGTGCTGTATGCATTTCACAGTCACTGTATCAGCCAGCCCCGAATCGACATTCTCCTCTGATACCTCTTCAAAGCTCCTTCGTTTCGCTCCTCTGCAGGCTGCAGGGCGCCAGATTCGCGGAGTGATATCGAGGCTGGCGGCGCTCGATCAGCGAGGGTATGACGAGTTGACGAGCCCATGAGCATGAGTTCGTACGTGCGTGTGGGAACTGGGAACTAAAGAAAATTCCGGAAAGTCGTGTGATGATAATAGGAGACGTGCCTGGGCCAATGGGCCAAGGAGGCATCTAAGTTGGGCCGACCAATTTGCCTGTTTGGCCCACGTCGGGTTAGGAAGGTGGGCTGCAGAGCGAGAGTGCAGTCTGCTTCGTTTTCTTATTTTCTTAATACACACATAGTACATGTATATGTGCATAGTATGGTAAAAGCACATGTACATTTTTTGTTGGATTTATTTGGGCTTGGCCCTTTTATACAATTTCAATTAAATTCAAAATATTTAAGGCCCACGATTAATGCAAAGGGAGTTAAAAGTGGTTACTACCATATTGGTAGTTAAGAGGATCTCAACCAACTTATTAGGTGCACGACAACATATCAGGTGCAAACTAACCTCTTCGTGCAAACCGTGCAAACTCTAACCTGGGCCACATGATGTTGATCCAAGGGGCGCAAAAGGGAGGTGGGAGGGGTGATTTGCAAAAGCGCCTCTAATCACACTTTTGCAAATCACCCCTCCCACCTCCTCTGCGCCCCTTGGATCAACATCGTGTGGCCCAGATTAGAAGTTTGCACGGTTTGCACGAAGAGGTTGGTTTGCACCTGATACGTTGCCTAGGTGCACACATGGTACACCCAATGTGAAGTTGGCAAATGGTAACCGGGATGCCACGCGCGCGCTCGCTCGCCTCACCGAGCCGAGGCCGTGGCGAGACGGGATGTATTCCTGTTTAGGAGACATCTCCCTTCTCCCTCATTGTTTCTGCTGCACCGCTTGCCTCCCCGTCGCTAGCACTGCGCGCACGGTTCTAGCGAGGGCAGAGCCTCCGGAACCTCGACTGGCGTGAGATCCTGCTCGGGATAAGATCCTGCTCGGGATAGCCAGGCGATAAGGTTTTTGGGGAGCATCTTCACTGCTCAAGTTCGTCTGCTTCGTCTACTTCCTGGTGGCCTGTACGACTACGTCCACTACTTCCCGGTGCCGTTTGAGGGACTGCACTGCATCAACTCATCACTGCCTCACATTCGTACGGCTACATCGAACAAGGTCAACCGATTAGCATGACTAATCCAGTTGATAACGGCGCAGCCAATGCCTCCGGCAGCGGCCCCATCTCAGGGTACATCCTGAACCTTATTTGGTTCTTTACTTTGTTCTTGTTTAATATGAGATTGAACTTAAACACGTGCACATATCATGTTCTTACTGGATCACTAATCATCATCATGATTTACATGCTTTTATTCGGAACTAAAATATGTCGAATGATGCCTATATTTCTAACAATCCAAAAACCTTATAATTGTGATAGGCTATCGACTGCTAGTTTTGCAAGTGCGCTTAAACCACATGTGTTCTATGGAACACATTACAAGAGATGGCAGAGTAGAATGTCACTTTGGTTGACCTACATGAACTGCTTTTATGTTACACAGGGAAAGGCTAAGGATCTCTCTCCTGATGATGAGAGAGCTTTCTAGGTAGCCGATAACCTGTTTCGAGGTGCCGTAATTAGCGTTCTTGCTGATCACCTTGTGGACAGCTATCTGTCACTGGACACTGGCAAGGAGCTGTGGGATGCGCTTGAGGCCAAGTTCGGTGCTTCTGATGCTGGCAGTGAGCTATATGTCATGGAGCAGTTTTGCGACTACAAGATGGTCGATGACCGTTCAGTAGTGGAACAAACTCATGAGTTTCAGTCACTGGCTAAGGAGCTAAAGGGCTTTAAATGCGAGTTGCCCGACAAGTTTGTGGCTGGAAGCATGATTGCTAAACTGCCGCTCTCTTGGAGGGACTTTGCTACCTCTCTGAAGCATAAGAGACAAGTGTTCAGTGTGTCTGAGCTCATTTGGTCTCTCGATGTTGAGGAGAAGGCGAGAGCGAAGGATAACCGCGGCAAAGGAATTGCTGGGTCCTCTAGTGCAAACCTAGTCCAGAGAAACTTCAAGGGCCAGCAGAAAAAGAAGAACCAGAATAAGCCTGAGGTCAAGGCTAATCAAACAACCACTTTTAAGAAGAAGAAGAACCAGCCGAGTAAGGGCAAGGGCAAGTGCTATACTTGCGGTCTTGAAGGGCATTTTGCCAAAGACTGCGAGAAAAGCAAATACAGGCCGAAGGCAGCCAACATGGTCATTAGCGATGACAACGGAGGAATCTCGGGGTACGGTAATTATTTGCCTATGGTCCTTTCTGTTTGTCAATCACCTGATTGGTGGGTTGATACTGGAGCTAATATTCATGTGTGTGCTGACATCAGTCTGTTTTCTTCTTATCAGGTCGGCGGAACTACCTCCTTGTTAATGGGGAACGGATCACATGCGCGTGTACTTGGTGTTGGTTCGGTCAATCTGAAACTTACTTCGGGAAAGACCGTGCAGCATGTCCCTACTATCAAGAATAATCTAGTTAGCGGCTCTCTACTGTGTAGAGATGGTAATAAATTAGTGTTTGAGTCCAATAAATGTGTACTTTCTAAGTATGGAACTTTTGTTGAAAAAGGCTATGATTGCAGAGGCTTGTTCCACTTTTTTTTATCAGATGCTTGTAATAATGTGGTGAATCATGTGGTTAATGATGATGAGTCGAATGTTTGGCATTCTCGGCTGTGTCATGTTAACTTTGGTTGTATGTCGCGCTTGGCTAGTTTAAATTTAATTCTGAAGTTTACCACGGTCAAAGGTTCTAAGTGCCATGTGTGTGTTGAATCAAAACAACTTCGCAAGCCTCACAAGGCCGCGGAGGCGAGGAACTTGGCACCGCTGGAGCTCGTTCATTCTGATCTTTGTGAGATGAATGGCGTGTTGACAAAGAGGGTAAAAAGTATTTCATGACTTTAATAGATGATTCCTCTAGATATTGCTACATTTACTTGCTAAAGTCAAAAGATGAAGCACTACACTACTTTAAGATCTATAAAGCTGAAGTGGAGAATCAACTTGAGAGAAAGATCAAACGTGCAAGGTCGGATCGTGGTGGAGAATACTTCTCACATTTGTTTACCTTATTCTGTGAGGAACATGGTATAATTCACGAGAGGACGCCTCCCTACTCACCTCAGTCAAATGGGGTTGCCGAAAGAAAGAACCGCACTCTAACTGATTTGGTTAACGCCATATTAGACACAGCGGGACTTTCTAAAGAATGGTGGGGTGAGGCTATATTGACAGCGTGTCATGTCCTGAATCGTGTTCCTCCAAAGAATAAAGAGAAAACTCTATTCGAGGAATGGGAGAAGAAAAGGCTCACACTTTTTTATTTACGGACTTGGCGTTGTTTGGCAAAAGTTAATGTGCCAATAACCAAGAAACGTAAACTTGGAACTAAAACTGTGGATTGTGTCTTTCTTGGTTATGCTTTGCACAGTGTCGGATATAGATTCTTAATAGTGAAATCTGGAGTGCCAGACGTGAATGTCGGTACAATAATGGAATCCAGAGATGCTACTTTCTTTAAGGACATCTTTCCTATGAAGAGGGAAGAAAGCACGTCTAGCAGAGAATTGTCTAATGATGCTACACCTGCCGTTATGATGGAACACACAGAATAAACACTTATGGAAAATCCTGAGGAGGATGACAATGAAGCTCCTAGGAGGAGCAAGAGACAGAAGACTACAAAGTCTTTTGGTGATGACTTCATTGTGTACCTCGTGGATGACACTCCCAAAACCATTGAAGAGGCATACTCTTCTCCAGACGCTGACTATTGGAAGAAAGTGGTACGGAGTGAGATGGATTCAATTATGTCTAATGGAACTTGGGAAGTAGTTGAGCGTCCTTATGGGTGCAAATATGTGGGATGTAAGTGGGTGTTCAAGAAGAAGTTAAGGCCTGATGGTACTATTGAAAAGTACAAGGCAAGGCTTGCTGCTAAAGGCTACACTCAGAAAGAAGGAGAAGACTTCTTTGACACTTATTCACCAGTTGCCCGACTGACCACAATTCGAGTGCTACTTTTCCTGGCAGCCTCTCATGGTCTTCTCGTTCACCAAATGGACGTAAAGACAACTTTCCTAAATGGAGAGCTAGAGGAGGAGATCTATATGGATTAGCCTGATGGGTTCATAGCAGAAGGTCAAGAGGGAATGGTGTGCAAGTTAATAAAGTCTCTGTATGGCCTCAAGCAAGCACCTAAGCAGTGGCATGAGAAGTTTGATAAAACCCTCACGATCGCTGGCTTTGTTGTGAAAGAAGCTGACAAATGTGTGTACTATCGCTATGGTGGGGGCAAAGGAGTGATCCTGTGCTTGTATGTTGATGACATCCTGATTTTTGGGACAAATCTTGACGTGATTAAGGAGGTCAAAGATTACTTGTCTCAAAACTTTGAGATGAAAGATTTGGGTGAAGCTGATGTTATTCTTAATATTAAGCTAGTAAGAGAAGGTGATGGTGGGGTGACACTTACACAGTCCCACTATGTGGAAAAGGTCTTGAGTCGCTTCGGATACAGTGACTGCAAGTCTGCTCCAGCACCCTATGATGCTAGTAAAATACTAAAGAAAAACAAAGGTATCATGAAAGATCAGCTGAGATACTCCCAAATCATTGGCTCACTTATGTACCTAGCTAGCGCTACAAGACCTGACATCTCGTTCGCCGTGAGCAAACTGAGTCGGTTCATATTTAACCTGAGAGATGATCAATGGAATGCTCTGGACAGAGTAATGCGCTACCTAGTGGGTACAATGAGCTATGGAATTCACTATACTGGGTACCCGAAGGTACTGAAGGGTTTTAGTGATTCAAATTGGATATCTGATGCCGATGAGATAAAGGCCACAAGTGGATACGTATTCAATCTTGGAGGTGGTGCTGTCTCCTGAAAGTCTTGCAAGCAGACCATCTTAACGAGGTCTACCATGGAAGCAGAACTCACGGCATTAGACACCGTCACAATGGAGGCCGAGGGGCTACGTGATCTCCTTATGGATTTGCCAGTGGTTGAAAAACTGATACCGGCGATTCTAATGAACTGTGATAACCAGACGGTGATTGTCAAGGTAAACAGCTCTAAGGATAACATGAAGTCATCAAGGCATTTGAAGAGGCGGTTGAAGTCTGTCAGGAAAATGAGAACCTCCGGAGTAATTGCCTTGGACTATGTCCAGACGGCTAAGAACCTGGCAGATCAATTTACAAAGGGTCTTTCACGGAATGTGATAGATTTTGCATCCAAGGAATTGGGAATGAGACCCATGTGAGTCACTCCATAGTGGGAACCTGTCCTATGTGATCGGAGATCCCGTGAATTAGGATGAGGAAACAAGCTATTGTTTGACTGAGAGAAGAGAACCTTTGAAACGAGTTAATTCCTAGGGTGGATGCATTTCTCTTCTTTTCTGTATGGCAGGATGGTGTACACCTTAATGTAATTTGAGTGGCTTTTGAGAAGCAGAGATGTTGACCTACAGAACATCTTATGAGAATTACACCTATATGAGTTCGACTACTAGTCACAGTCTATGAGAGTGGGTTATCTCTAGATACTCATGAAAGGCCTGGAGTTTGACTTATATGCTCCAAACCGCGGGGATGCAATAAGCAGCCTAGTATCAGTAAAAGGGTTCTGGTAAAACTTGTTCGCACAAGACTGTCAATTCAAGGTATAGTCCATTGGTCAGTTGTGGATGAGCGTAGCCTTTACTCTAGGTGGAAGTTCAACTTAACAGTCTGTACCGAAACACTGGTATATCAAAACAGCAATGTGGCTGAGGGCATTTCTCGTGTGCCGTGAAATATTGGTGGGGATTGTTGGATTTATTTGGGCTTGGCCCTTTTTATATAATTCCAATTAAATCTAAAATATTTAAGGCCCATGATTAATGCAAAGGGAGTTAAAAGTGGTTACTACCATATTGGTAGTTAAGAGGATCTCAACCAACTTATTAGGTGGACATATGGTACACCCAATGTGAAGTTGGCAAAGGATAACCGGGATGCCACACGCGCGCGCACTCGCTCGCCTCGCCTCGCCGAGGCCGAGGCCGAGGCCGAGGCCGTGGCGTGGGCGTGTCGTGACGGGACGAACGGACGGGTTTTGCAAAATCAATAGGATTATGGCAGAATCAATTACCTAACTTAAACGCTCACAGGGACGTGCCTTATTTGTTCGTCCAGGTGCATCCCCCTCCGCCAGGCAGCGCCTATAAAAGGAGGCCCTCCCCTACCCAGAGACACACACCAACACAATCTCTCAGGTATTCCTGTTTAGGAGACCTCTCCCTTCTCCCTCATTGTTTCTGCTGCATCGCTTGCCTCCCCATCGCTAGCACTGCGCGCACGGTTCTAGCGAGAGCAGAGCCTCCGGAACCTCGACTGGCGTGAGATCCTGCTCGGGATAGCCAGGCGATAAGGTTTTTGGGGAGCGTCTTCACGCGACTGCTCAAGTTCGTCTACTTCCTGGTGGCCTGTACGACTACGTCCACTACTTCCCGGTGCCGTTTGAGGGACTGCACTGCATCAACTCGTCACTGCATCATATTCATACGGCTACATCGAACAAGATCAACCGATTAGCATGACTAATCCAGTTGATAACGGCGCAGCCAATGCCTCCGGCAGCGGCCCCGTCTCAGGGTACATCCTGAACATTATTTGGTTTTTTACTTTGTTCTTGTTTAATATGAGATTGAACTTGAACACGTACACATATCATATTCTCACTGGATCACTAATCATCATCATGATTTACATGCTTTTATTCGGAACTAAAATATGTCGAATGATGCCTATATTTCTAACATTTTTTACATGGTATGGTAAAAGCTATATATACCCTTTATCTTTTGTATTTTTTGAGGAATACCTGTTCTTTTGTCTAATTAGCTGATACAAGTTGCAAGCCCAGAATCAGGTCGTCAGATCAGCTCGTGTCACAGTACAACTATTCATCTTTGTATTCGGCGGTGAATGAACAAAGCAACAAGCGGCATCAATTGCTACTGCAAACAAGCAGAAGATCTTGTCTTCACATTTGGTGACATAAAAAAGAAAAGTACATCGCCCCAAGGGGGAGTCCAAACACAAGCACATTGTCAATTGAAGTATGCACTCGACATTCTACTCTCTTTTACCCGGATGCTTATGATTAACCATTGGATTGTTTGTTTGTACTAGTACATGCTCTCTTTTTTTTTCTTTTTTTTCCTCTTTTCTTTATTTCTTACTTTATTTTTCCTTTCGACGACGGACTTATCTCTTCTATCTGCTCACGCCTCCCTTTCTTTTTCTATTGGGATAATTGGATCCTTACCATCAAAAGAACCGGCGTTCAGATATGTACCATCAAAAGGTTCATCTCGAGATATATACCACCGAAAGATCCAACGTTACAGCTATCTACCATTTTTCTTGCCTCCCGTCAGTTTTGCCGTCACCGCTGTGCTCTTTCACCTCCTGAACTGGCACCGCCGCCTCGCCCGCAAGCGCTAGCTCTTCTCCCCGCGCCGCCTCCTCCCGTCCTCGCTCCGCTCCGCCCCGCGAAGGCTCCCGTGCCCGCCACCGCCGCTCGCATCGCCGCGCCTGGACACCGCTGCGGCTGATGGGGCCGCCCCGACCATCGTCGCGTGCCCTATGGACCTTGAGTCATGGCCCGTCACCTCCGCTTCTCGATCTTGGGTTTCTTGGCCGGCGTGGGTGGGGGCGAGGGCGTGAAGGAACAGTGGGTTCAGCCTCCGGCGGAGGCGGCACCTCGGCAGCGAGGAAGGTCCGGTGGCAGGAGGGGCAGGTGAGGCGGCGGCGGTGGTGTCGAGGTGGACGCGGAGGGATTTGATGAGGTACTTGAAGTGGCGGCGGAGGGCAGAGGCGGAGTCGTCGTCGGGGAGCAAGAGGATGGCGAAGTGGGAGGAGGCGTCGGCGACGAGGACGTTGGTGGCGTCGCGGCGGGTGTGCTTGCGGGCCGCGCGGAGAGCTCGGACTCGGCCAGAGCCACGAGGCGCTCGGCCTCCGCTTCGGGCTTCGCTGCCGCGCCGGTGGGCGTGGGGGAGGCTCGCCGACCATCGGTGAGTGGGGAGGGGATCGCCGGCGGTGAAAGAGCACGGCGGCGACGGCAAAACTGACGGGAGGCAATAAAAATGGTAGATAGCTGTAACGTTGGATCTTTCGGTGGTATATATCTCGAGCTGAACCTTTTGATGGTACATATCTAAACGCCGGTTCTTTTGATGGTAACGATCCAATTTTCCCTTTTCTATTTCCTCTACACGGCCTTATCTTCTTCCACCGACGCCTCCGCTTTCCTCATCGACTCACCGCGGTTCTCTGCATGCGGCGCTCCTGAGGCTGGCTGGTGTCAGCCCCGGCCGCTTCAGTTTGGCGGCCAAGCTCACCACACGCGCCCGGGACTCCCGCCCCCTCCGCCGCCGCGCGACAGCCGGCCTCCTCCCCGGCAGCCTCCTCGCGGCGCCTGCCATCCCGACCTCCGCGTGCTCACGAGCTCGCCTCTGTCAAAGCCAATGGCAAGGACACATGTATCTTCTAGCGATTTGGAATGAGAATGAGCTGGTACAAGCTACTATTTTTGGCTTCTCGCCCATCGCAAAAAAGCAGAGAGCGGGTTTCACGGGGCTTCATCCCAGCTTTCTCCATCGAGTGGTTTTTGTTTTCGCGTTTGGTACGAGAAGCTGATAAGCGCAAGCTGAAGCGGATGGGTAAGCTGTGCGAAAGGGGTCCTTAGGGCCTGTTTAGTTGGAATGAAAAGTTGCCGAAATTTACTGTAGCAATTTTAAATCGAAGATTAGGAGGACTAAACATGATTTAATTATAAAACTAAATACACGGATGGACGAAAAATTACGAGACGAATCTATTAAGCCTAATTAAATTCGTCATTAGAGATTGTTTACTGTAGCACGACGTTGTCTAATCATGGCCAAATTAGACTCATTAGATTCGTCTCGCAAAGTTACCGAGAGGTTATGGAATGGGTTTTGTCATTAACATATGTGAGATTCCCTATGATAAATAGTAAAATTTTATAAGTTGCCAAGTTGCCAAAGCAACTAAACGGGGCCTAACAGGGCTCATGGTTAGATTGATCAGATGTGGATGCCCGCGGATCCCGTGTGGCGGCTTCTTGGTGGCTTGGTGCGCGGCAGCTGTTAGGTGAAACGCCCGGCGTCGTCGTTCGCTGCCCCGGGATGCGCGCGGCGCGATCTCATCCGTGCACTATGAATTGAACGATCCCGCAACGAAACGTCACGACGCACGCGCCGCACGCGGAACGAACGAAAGCGTCGCCGACTCGCACCTGAAGCAACCGAACTAGTCATCGGCTCATCACCTCGCCGCCGCCTCCGATCCAAACCCTGCAATGCCGCGCCGCCGCCTCCAATCCAAGCCTGCAATGGCGCCCCGCGGCGCCTCCCTCCGAGGCGACTGCGACCGTCGCCTCGCCGAGGAGGTCCTCTGCCTCCACTCGCTCTGGCGCCGCGGCCCTCCCGCCCGCCCCCCAACCCTGTCCCGCTCCGCCCCCCGCGCAACCACTGTGCCCAAGCGCCGCAAGCTCGACAGCACGCCCGCCGCCGCCGCCGCCGCCACCGAGCCCCAGGATGCGGCGTCCGTTTGGGCCGTCGCGCAATCTCCGCCCAATTCGTCGCCGAAAACCTGGCCCGAAGCCGCCCCGGTCTCCTCCCCCGCGACAGCGAAGCCTCCGTCGCCGCCGCCTTCCCCCGGAGCGCTCGCGCAGCAGGAGGCCCTCCGCGTCGCGGCGGAGTTCTTCTCCAACCGCGCCCCCTCCGACGACGACGACGAGGACGAGGAGGACGACGACGGGCCCGAGTCGGAGGGCCAGCAGGATGCGGCGGGGTTCATCACGGGCTTGTTCGTGCGGGACGCCGCGCTGCGGGGCCACTACGAGCGCACCTGGGAGGTGGGGCAGTTCGCGTGCATGGCGTGCGCCGGGGGGACTAGGAAGGCGGGGCGGCGGTTCCGTGGCTGCGTCTCGCTCGTGCATCACGCGTGGCAAGCGCGAGCCGCCACGCGGTACGGGAGGCCCCGGGCGCACCGCGCGCTCGCCGCCGTGCTCTGCCGCGTGCTAGGGTGGGACATCGGGAGGCTGCCCAGCATCGTGACGGATCCCCAGGGCACGCTCGGGCAGGCGCTCGCCTCCGGGGCCACGGTTGACCTTCAACTGCCGAAGGTTGTTGGCCTGTCAAATCTTTCGAGCTCGCTGTTGAGATTTTAAGGTTTGACTGCTTGCTTAATCTGATTTGATTGCTGATATCAGGATGATTATACTGGGGAGAACACTGACTCTTCTAGTGATGAGGATGAGGATGAGGATGAGGATGAGGTTGAAGATGAAGAGGTATACAACTTGTTAAATGGTTAATGAGATCATGGTCTGTTAATTTGATTTGGTTAATGGTTCTAGGATAACGATAATATGGGGAAACTGTGGATGGACAGCTCTTCAAATGATGATTATGCATTTGTTGAATGCTTGTTGATCGTGGATGTGATTTGGTTAGCTAATCTGATTTGGTTGTTGATGTCAGGAAGATGTTGAGACATGGATGGAAGACTCAAGTACTGATGGTGATGAAGAGGACAATGAACTAGAGACCAGTGAAGAGTCTGCTGAAAAGGTTTGTTCTAGTAGTTCTAATTATCTGCTGCAAAAATATATGGTCTGCTGAAAAGCTTTGTTCTGGTAGTTCTAATTATCTGCTGCAAAAATATATGGTCTGCTGAAAAGGTTTTTTCTGGTAGCTCAAATTATCTGCTGCAAAATATATTGTCTGCTGTGCAATGTGCATTTCTACTACTGTTTCCCCTGTCTTTGATGCCATATATGGGCTTGTGTCCTCTTATATGGCATTAGTGGATTCAGCTTTGAACTGATAATGGAAGTATATGATCATTGGCTACTGGGTCATATTTGAGTAATGACTAATGAGGATGCAACATTTGTTTCAAAAGTTACCAAATGCTCAGTGATCTCTGGTGAAACTTCTGGCTAGCTAATCTGAGTTGGCTCTGTATTTTAGGAGGAGGATGAAGAAGGGATGGAGGACTCTGAAAACACTGATGATGATGAAGAGGCTATTGGACTAGATAATGGCGAGAAGTCTGCTGAAAAGGTTTGTGTTGGCAGACTGCCAAACCATATATATTTTCCTTATATCTTCTTATATTGCATTGGTGGATTTAATTACTAATGATGTGCATCATGTTAAGGATAACTTTATATTGTCCCATGCAGGAGGAAACGGAAGAAATAGGTCCTTCGAGTTGCAAATCTATTTCTGAAAATAAAGTACTTCATAGTGAATTGGCACAGGAGGCAAGTATTGATATTGTGTTTATCATTATATATCTGGTTGCATTTGTTCCTCGTGCAATAGTGGCTGAGCAAATGCTTATGTTACCAAATACAATTGTATTGGTAAAATATACAACTTTATTAACTGCTGTGGGTGACTGGACATGGCCAGCCATTCAGAACCTCCAGATTCAGCATAGTACAGGAGCAACTAAGTTACTGGATATGTATAATATGCATGGACCCATGGACAAATACATTGTTTGATGGGTTACTGTAGTATGTGAATAAGAAAGATACGCTGACTGTTTACATGGAATTGGAGCATCTTGAGAGCAGGGCAAGGTGGAACCTATTTACTGGTTATTGAACTATGATGAGAGTGATTTCAATCAATCTCTTTCAGGTTAATGCTAGCAAGGATGATTCTTTGAACCAAGGTGATAATGGAGAAGTTCACAAGCAAGAGATTGGTAAAGAATCTTCTGAACGGGTTTGTGCATGAAATATTTTTTCTTCACTATTCTATTTATACTGTATTTTCTCACTGACCACTTTGCTTGTTAGCATTTTTGAGTAAGGGATACTGCTTGAATGTTTGATTATAAGATAGTGCTTTCGTTGTCCTATGTAGGAGAATACAAACAATACATACCTGCCAGGCTCTGAAGACACATGTAAAAACAAGGAGGACTATAAAGAAGCTGCTGTCCAAGAGGTCAGTACTGATTGATTTCTTAGTATTATCTAAGACTTGGACTGAAAATCTAGATTTCTGAAACACACAATATTTCCAATATTCATATTCTGTTGCTCCATTCATCCCTGTAGATGATAACAGCAGACTTTTGTCTAGCTGATCCGCAAGTTTGGCATATCTTAGGAGCTATGAAGTTATTGACCATGTAATGTGATAATACATAGTTTCATTGTCACTAGGTTGTAGCTAATTGAATTGAACTCATAACAAGTTATGAAGGAGATTCTCCGAGTGTTACCTCTTCAAATTTTGATTAATACTGACCTATGGCCTTTCTTGCGCCACATGAATGAGACATTGCATGCATGAATTAAATGCTACAGTGTGTAAAATAGCATTCTAAAACTGCATACCACCGGATTGCCCGCACCCCCCCCCCACCCCCCGCGCGCGTGTCCCGTTCTGCCGTTTCGCATATTCCTTAGTTGGTTTGTACCTTCCTGACAACATACCACTGGATACCTTAGCTCCAAATGGCATCATTAGTTACATCATTGCATAGGAAGCTGAGCCTACCTCAGCTAGTTGGTTGTGGATGGTGGGGATTAATGCCTACACAACACAGGTTCATGTCCTCATCGATGCAAATTTGGGTGCTGATTTTCTAGTTTTTTTACATCATTGCATGGCATGCAGAAAAAAGGGCAACTGCTTAAGGCATGTTTTGGTCTTGCAGGAAGAAAATGTTGGCGAGAATAAAGAGCAGCCTGGTGAATCTACCAAGTTGAATTTGTCAGAGGTACCTGCATCTGTTGTATTTGTTCCATATCCTGCTTGATCTCATCTGCTTTCTCATTTAATAGACTCTGTATTATAGTGGTTATGCACTGACATGGCATCAAGGCAGTTGTAACTATTTACCGCGCAGCTCCAGTCTTATGTCACTAATCTGTATGCATATTCATTGAGTATTTTCTTTTCCTTGGAAGACAGGCCTGAAAGGTGAAGGTGTGATTACTAGCAGAAACTCAATGTCTTCTTGGTAGCTGTGCAATGACGTTGCTGAAATTCCTTCTGGAGCTTCATTGGATGTTGGTGTTCTTGCTGGGACACACCAGAATCCCTAGGTTGCTTAGCTGATATAGTTGCTAGTGTGCAGACACTTATTCACTTTATTACTTTATAAAAAATGTATTTGAGACTTGGGAGATGCAGCGCCAATGGTGCCTAAAAGGCTAAAAATGGTGAGGGATAATTCCTCGAAGTAGCTGCGAGTCTGACCTACTTGAGCATTGTTCATCTTCGTTGATGCTGTGGCTGAAGAATTAAAAATGTATGGGTGGGAGAAGCTGCTTGCCAGCTCTGGCTGTCACGCTGATCACATGCTGGACGGAGCCATGATAGGAATGTACTAGAACAATAGTAAGGTAACAATTGATCTGCTGGCAAAATATACATTTTACGTGCATCACGAAAAATTGGTGCTGGAGCGAAATCAGATGCCTCCAAATTAGCAAGAGCGTAGATTTTGTTTTTATCCAAATCTTAGAATTGAAATGTCCTTTGCACTTTGATATGTGTAATTGTTCTGAAATGAGACCAAATTATTCTCATGGTCATTGAATTTGGGATGGGTGCATGATTATTGTCTGAGTGCTACATTGAATAATTGGATTGTCCCAAGCTTGAAATTGAAGGTTATGTGGCATATTTGTTGATTCTGGTCAACATTTATTGTTTTATTAGTCGGGTCATTTCAGATGAAAGAAAATGAAGGTTCAGTGCAAACGATTATATGTCATGCTTTGCAACGAACACCTTAAAAAGTTGGCCTATTTATCCGTTAACTCATTTTTCTTGGATGATTTTCACTTAAAAAAGGCTTAAGATCGTTCTAAGGAAAAGGTTGAAAATAAATATGCGCATTATACCATTAAAATTGTACTTTAGAATGTCCTTACAACCATTAAAAACTAATTTATAAAGGTTTAAATAAAAAATCTCTACATGTTTACACTAGTGATTTTAGAATGTCCTTACAATCGTATATCTCACCTCAACTGGTATAGAATAGTACAGCAGTCACAAGAAAGGTCTTGGTAGTTGGTACAAGGATAAGAGGATGACTCTTTCAGTTCAGTAGTTTTAGAAAATACAAATAAAATCGAACGCCGCTCCCTAGCTTTTTCAAGGGAAAACAGCACATGTCAGGTATCCTGTGGTCACTCTTACAAACAGACCTATGTAGAGAATGAATACACCTCGGCACCAAAAATGTAGAGGTTCAAGAATGAATATGGGCATACTGCAATAACCAAAGAGGAATAAGAATACAGAAGGCGATCATTCTCAGCAATTCCCACTATAAGCATGCATATCAATATTGTATAACCGTTGCCAATCTTAATGGGAATTCTGAACCGTGGAGTTAGCTATTTGCTTGACAGTGTAGTTAGCCAGACTGTTCGATCAAGATTGGAGTTAAACATCCATCCAGACACATCATCTTTTGGTGTGCTTAGCATAATCACACCTAGCCTTAGCTGCGCTCTTCATGTGTGTTTTTCAGAGAAAGCTTCGTAAGTATCTACTATTTTCAACAGGCAGGCATGAACGGGTTAAGGCCTGAACAAGCCTGCCAAAATCAGACAGGTTAAATCATCAATACATTGGTTATGGTATAATAGAGAAACATTGAGATACAATAACATCAACTGATTAAACTTTTAAAATAACAGTGTCAAAAGAAAGACAGAAAGCCATGGAACCATACTCAACATTTTTTTAATTGTTACTCTAACTTAGCTACGCATACAAATTTACTACTTCGAATGTAGGACTGCATACATGGTTATAGTCTTGTGCTCGATCATGCAAGGGGGGTCTTTTTTCTTAAAAGGGATGCTGATTCTTACCAGTGGCAGTTAAAAAGGTTGCCATACTACAGAATTATGTATCTTCCTCCTCAAATTCATCCTGATATTCCAAGTCGTCTAGAATAATGTACTTGGCATCACCAGTAAACTGAGGTGAATTGATGTCATCCTCATTTGTTTGACCCCTTCTGAATTTCTCATACCTGTAATTAGAGACAAATATTGTTATGGAGTACACCATTAAAAGCCAACTTCTTGATATAGTGCATAGTGAGTGTTTAACTACTTGTGACCATAGGGAATAGTATGTTAACATGTTCTCAATGCAATGGAAATTCCTCAATGCACTACCGTCAGTTTACACCATACACCAATATCAAGGAAGTGATTTGTGCATATGCAAGTAGTTTGATGTGCATGGAATCAAAATCGGAGGTCAACCACGCCATAGATTCTTAACTAAACCCTTAGTTAGAAATAATGAATAGCTTAGTGACACAAAAGAAATTAAGTAGGTAGGTAGCTAATAGTAATCCATCTAGTCATAAGAAATTAACTTTATAGCTGACTTATTTCAGCATCCACGACTACTGGCTAGTACAATATCTAGCATCCATGCTACTGTTTTGAACAGTTACATTTTAAATTCTGAAAAAACATCACACAAACCATCTAACATTACTACTGACTACTGAGACTATAATGTAGGCAAAAACTTGACCAGATATTAATGGAAGATGTTTCAGTTTGCCTTTAGCGTTTTAGCTTCAGTCACCAGACACATATTGACCAATAAATTCATACAAAGCTATTCTTAATAATTACATTGTTATTTCTGAACGAATAGCATCCCTCCTGCCATGTTCTTCAAAAAAATCCTGAACAAATTTAAAAATCTCTGCCATTACTCCCTGAGACTAAAATGCAGGTAATAACTACCCACAAGAAAAAGAAATGCTGGTTATGACTCGACCAAATGTTAAGGAAGATATTTCAGTTTAGATGTTTGGCATTTCAGCTTGAGTCGCCAAACACACATTGATCCCTCTTAGCCTGAGGTGCGCAAAAGCTTGTTTCGTAGGAAATAAGGACTTTGAAATCGCAATGTGCTGTGCATGAGTTGATCTTAGAAGATTCTTCGAAAGGAGTACTTACTTGTACCAATTGAATAAGCTAACACCAACCATAATGGTGAAAAGACCAACCCCTTTCAACCAAGTAAATTCATCATGGAAATAAAATACCGCAACCTGAAAAATCAAGGTAAAAAGATCCTTTATAAGATATAATAGAAACCAGATGCATATTATTCTATGAGGCCTAGGAATAACATACAAACTACTTCCTAATCTTTGGCATTATCAAGCTTCATGCTAATACTAGCGTGAAGCAATGTGTTCAGACTTTAGGTGATGTAACTCTGTTGATACTTGATAGATTCTCTCTAATATTGTATGCCAAAAATTGAAGGTACTTGTTGGATTTTTATTTTCTCATTGGATGGTTGTATAGACAAACAAATGGACCAGTTCCATTTTTGTCAGTCAAGATTTCATAACTTCTCCAGCATGAGCCACTCAATGATACAACCACCTGTATCATTCTGAATTTTTTTCCCAGTGACTTGTAGTTCATGGTTGGTAGCAGTATATGCAAAAGTAACAGGTAAAGTAGGAAGATAATTCTTCACAAGGGTTCAGGAAATCCAGTTCCACTGCAGATGCAAGAAAATAAAGAAAAGAATTTCTTAGAAAGGATTGTATTTTCAATATTACCAAAATGGTTACAGCTTCTTTTACAACTCCAGCTATCGTCACGGTTATGGCACTTGTTGCTGAAATAAGTATATACTCTGTTAACACCTGCAGTTAGAATTAATAGATCATGAAATCTCTGATAGTTACTCAAAGTTTTTTCCCAAATCATATAAGACTTGTTACCATGAAAAAGGCCAAGGATCCTCCGATTAGCATAAGTAAGCAACTGCGCATGACATGCCAAGGGTTATCGAAATATGAATTCTTCTGGAAATCACTCCAAGGATCCAGTAACAGAGACAGTATCAAGGTGGCTATCGCCATCACTGGTGTAACATGGCTCATCAACTTAATAGGATTTTTCAGGCCTGCAAAAGGAAAATGTTCATGAACTCCTAGTAATCAAATCATGACGCGCAACTAAAATAATTATGGTCCCACTTTTATCCAAGCTTAGGACACAAGCCTAAGACAGAGATACTGAGCCAAACGGAACGGCTCAAGCAGAAACTAGAACTCATGTGTGAAGTGTTGTTCCTTCAACAGCATCTGATGCTGTGTAACATTTGGGCTGAAATTATATCAACTGCTCTGACACTTGATTCACTCTTAGTGGCTAAACAATGGCTTCAGAAAAGAGGATGGAGCTCTCATCTAATTCTTAGGTTCCTAACTTCCACCTCTCATTTGATAGAAAAGTAAGAACCAGGGGCTTAGGAAGAGGTTTGATTGGTACGCATAAAACAAATCAACTGAATAATCAGAAATGTAGAAGAATTAAAATGTCTGGACGAACTAATACTCCTCTCCTATTATTGGAATTGATAATCAAGAATAAAGCAAAGCTTACATACCATAAGTATCTTTCTTGAAATATCAAGATCCACAAGCACATACAGAAAAGAAATCATCAGCCCAGGAGCATTAAAGAAATAAAAAGAGTGAAAATGTGAGATTGAAAAACTACAAAAAGAATTGTATAAAATTAGTCAATAGCTAACCTGCAACAGAATCTGAGTCATGGACCAGCGGAACCCTGACATAACAGCAGCAAGCGTCACAAAAATGAAGCCCCAGAAGTCAAACTCGGTCTCCTTGGCAACTGATGAAAATAATATTTTCAAATCAGAAAAGATAAATCCAATTTTTTTTGTAGCATTGACAAATGAACTGCACATTATAATGCTGGTTAACAGGGTGACTATGATAAGAAAAAAAAACAATCAATTACTAAGTTCATGTTTACTGCGATGTGGACTCGACGTGATGTGGAGCAGACTATTGTTAAAAACAACAGACTCTCTGGAAAACTACTTTGGCTCAGTAGTAGATCTAATTTCTTAGAAGGACAATCCTTTCTGCATAGGACTCCAGGAAGCAGTGAACTCACAAAAAAAAGACTGCATCAGAAAGTCCTGTAAGGCTGTAATAGAATTATACAAAATTACTAAACAACTCCGTCATCCAAATGTTGGGAAAGCCTAGAAATGTGTCGCGGTGAAACTGGAGTATCTAGAACTCCCAGATCTCCATTTAACTATAAAAGCTGCCAATGATGGACCGTGTATTTTATTATTTTTAAGATGTGCGTCAATTACATTTTGATCTTCCGGGGTCAAAGCAAAGTTTCTTTAACTTCACAAGCTACTGAAGTGAATGTGAATCACATCAGATAGTCAAATGATATCACATGCTCATATTGTGGTACACTTGTCAAAGAGAATATAGCAGAAGGCATATTGGTAGCTACAAACCAAACTGGAACTAAGGAATTTCCTCAATTAAGAAGAAGAGTACAACATCAACAGAGGATGTGGATTATAGGCAAGCTTCTGTTCATCGCCTATAGATTTATGTTTTAAGCAGTGCAGGAAATATACAATCTATCAATGATAAGTATGGAGAAGCACCAAAGGGGTAAACGATTACATCTTGGAAGTAAGCAAACTGACACTGCACAAATTCTTTGCTAAATCACAACAGATACCTGTCAATAGAACTCCAATAGAGATAACAAGTATGATTCCTAGAAGCTTGATGCTAGGATTTTCCAACCTTTAAAATTGAAAGGAACTTTTAGAGGCATATACAATTGAAAGCAATGGAAAAAAAACACTAATATATTTATGTTATTTAGGGAGTGATGGTGAACTCTTTCTCAAGGAAATAAATGGATATCATGACACTGTAACCAACTTATCATAAGAAATTAATAAATGGATACTATGTAATCAAATTAGTTAGTGAATGAGCAGGTTTTACTTAATCCAATGGGATTGCAAAATGTGCAACAAAATTCTTGTAAAAGAAACTGCAATGCTCATCTGTACTTCCAAAAGAATATTTCACAAGTTACAATTCAATAAGAAAGCAGTAGGTTGAGAAAATATTTCGTAAGACAATTTATGGTAAAAGAAGCATATGTTTATTTAAAATTAGTTTACTTGCAACTACCCTTCTTAATAAAGTTGTTCCTGCTTGAAATCTCCAGATACTGAGCAATTAGTGTGGCTGTGGCCATTTAGAGATCACACCAGATCTTTATGTGGTTAAGGGAAGTGTGGTTTATCACTGCTTTACATTTGAACCACAATTTTTGCTTTCATAAAAGCGTCAGTAATACCTTTTTTCTAGCTTAAGATTACCAGAATTGATGATTGAACGGCATTAGCTCCTTCAACTAATCATCTTCAAAAGTGGGATAAACATAGAAACTGTATCGACCAATTATGATTTATGTGGTAAGATATGAAAGCCCTGATCCGCTAATTTGATGTATAATGCAATTTAAAACTAACTTCCAAGTAAGAAATACAATAACCAGGGGAATGAAGATGAACACTCACCTAAATGCAAACGCGAAGAGCAAAAGGAATATTGGGGAGGCTGATTTACACTGCAGAAGATCAATTTCATGAAATCTAGTTACTGAACAGACTGAGGGATCTAATTAAAGAAGCACAGGTGAATTAAACCCTTCAGCGGACAACACACCATAGTAGCAAATGTCACCGAGATGAACACTAGAGATGCGTTGCTCAGGTTTATGTCCAATGCCGTCCCTAGAGCAGTTGGCACAACTGCAGACCGGCCAGTCAGAACTACAATTTTGTCCGAAACAAGCAAACACAAATCATTGCTGCAGTTAGTTGTAAACCGAGATCCACACCTCTCATGAAGTAATCCTTCCACCCCATATCGACGGCACTGTCAGGCCCCTTGGACTGGAAGAAGATGATGAGCTTGGAGAGCCCCGCCTGCAGCGCGAAGTGCACGGTGTTCATCAGCAGCGGCGCGGGGAACTTGCCCAGCTTGTCCCCTAGTAGCGTCTTGTTGTATCTGCCATCCCAACAGCCGAAGCAATCAGGCCACCGCTTCAGCAGCGAGAGGAGTAGGGAGGGGAGTGGAGATCCAGGCCACTCACAGCGTGAGGCAGGTGCTGAACGCGTACCACACCAGGATGTAGAACCCGGTCCTGAGCACGACGGCCGGCGCCAGCGCGGCGCGCTCCGCACGCTCCAGCGACTCCAGCTTGGTGACGGACTCGCTGGGCCGCAGCCCCGGGGCTCCGCCGGCGGCGGCGGAGGAGCACGGGGGGTTCTCGACGTCGAGCGCCCGGCGCGCCGCCTCCGGATCCGCGGCGGCGTGCATGCTCCGCTGCCGGAAGTAGCCCGACCGCGGGGACCCCACCTCCGCGGCGGCAACCCCGTCGGCGGCGTCGCCGCCCTCGGGCTTGGGATGCATGTCTCGATTCCGTTCGTGCTCCAGCGGGGTGCTACAAGGCTCGCATTCGCATTGCGTGCGCGCGCGCGGTGGGGCACGGCGCTCGACGGGATGCCGGTGCCAATGCCGCGGCGCGGGCTAGGGATCTGGAAAAATGGTCCGTCCGCGCGGGGGAGAGGAGAGGGAGGGAGTGCCGGAGTGGTGGGGACGGCGCCTGCGCGTTCGCCAGCGGCTGCCTGCCGGAACGGAACGGGACGGGGGCGGGGAAGATGGGTTGGTTGATTTGGCGGGTGCGCGCGGTCGGGCAGGTCGGGTCGGGGTCGGGTGTGGCCGGATGGACGCGCCCGGTTGGGCGCCTGGGCTGGTGGGTTGGTGGCGGCACGGGGCCTGCCGTGCCGGCTGCTGCGGCCGAAACGTGAAATGGAAGGGTTTTGGGGGCGTGGTGGTGGGGCTTGGATGTTGATGGTGGTGCATGACGGCAAGAGATGACTGGGCAATGGTTATCTTTTCACCGTTGAAAATTTATGGTCTTAATGGTTGTGTCCATATATGGTCAATGTTTAAGAACCAAGTTAGAAACTTAGGACTAATGACCGGTACGGTAAATGTGAATTTTCTGGGTTTAAAAAAAAATTTACTTGTCGCGTATGTTTTATAATTTTTTTAAAAAAAGACATACTATTTTTATATGGGTTGCGTCGTGCGTCGTGCGTCGATTATAGCGATGAAAGTTTTCTAGAGGTACATCAGCGATGAAAGTTTTCTAGAGGTACATCGTAAGATATAGCAAATAGTGTCAGTTGAGCTATAGATGGACATTAAAAACTCAATCTATCCTTGTTGATGTAAAAATTCCAACATTTATATATACTTTAGCATTTTGCATGGGTTGGAGTGGTTTGTTCATGGTTTTATTTAGCAGTTGGTGTAACTTCTCCACGTGATATATGTTTTTTGTGTGCATCAAGACCGTTTGGTCAACAACATATAACTCTCACATAAATTTCATGCGATTAAAAAAGTTATGTCTTTTAGAAAGTGATCGTGACATGATCTAATTCTTAAATGGTTTTTTATTTCATCTTATTTTTTTAAAAAAAGAATCTTAAGCGTGTGTTGCATTTGTCAACTACTTAAGCGAAGCAACAATGTAATATTCAAACAAACGCACTGCTTAATTCCAGCTAGGTGTACTTTTCCAGCTGAGGAACTGAATCAAATACTGAAGAGAAGACAAAAGACATAATTTACCTAGACTTTTCATTCAAAAATGGTTTACATAGATTAGTGCCACAACCCACAATACTTCCAAATCTGCCAGTGCAGGCCTGAGCCGGAGACGAAAACGCAAGCAACACTTGCACAACACAGGAGTTGCCGAGGCAGAACAAACCATCGAATCCGAGATCCACATGGGGGCCAAAGGCAGATCTGAAATTGCAATTTGCAAAAGCAAGATCACAAGCTCCGATCCGGTTCCGGATTTGGATCCAAAACATTCTGCGTCACATGTCGACCCAAACCCGGGACATCCTGAACCCCGAGGTCTTAGTCTAAGCCAACGGCATCAGGATTAATCTAATGCGATGGGTTTGGACAGACCCAAGAAGACACCTGCGTTTGTTGGACCTAACACGCACGGACGTACTAAATTATTAACCTGGTTGCTGCATGCCATGATGCTGGGAGCATTGCTCTCATTGCACGCAGACACAGGCAACAGGCTTTGTGTTGTAATAAACTTGACCAGCTCCTCTTTCTGGTAGAAAGGACACACATGTTGGCCCAAAAGGAGTTTAGGTAGTGTGTACCTGTGCAGGTAAAGATGGAAACTTGGATTGCTGCATCTGCATTTAGGCATGAGCAGATCTATTGGTTGTTGAGTTTTGCTGTTGGCACAGTGGGCATGCATGATCAGGTTCTGGGGTTTGAGCTAGTTCTTGGTCCAATGGGAAACTCAGGTTCAGTCATTTTCCTGAAACTGCATGCGTGCGAGCATGAGTTCAGAGTTCAAAACCAAAACAAAAGGATCTGACCAACCATCTATCCTATCCGTGGCACTGGCAGTGATGATCAGGTATTCAGGTTGGAGGGATCGGTGTCGCAATCAGGTCCGCTTTTGTCATGCAGGCATGCAGCCCATGAATCATGGGACAGTTGGCCCATCCGGGCAGGACTTGTTCCATTTCTGGGCCCTGGCCCATGGCCCGTGTGCGTTCACCATGAAATTTCTTCTCACGAGTTTCCTCTCCAGTTTGAGCGTAAATGCATAATCCGTTCAATACCAGTGCCGATGACATGGCAGGGAATGGAATGTGTGTGTGTGTGTGTATCTTGTATATGCAGATAACGCTAACATGACATCATCGAAGGGTATAGGACATGACATGCGCGTGGGTCCGGGGCGGGTGGTCCCGGCATGTGGTTAAAGCAACCGCGTTGTGGCGCCGACGTGTCTGTTTTCAGTTTCACGATCGAGCGCCCGGCGAGCGACAAGGAGATCGAGCGCCGACGGTAACACGGCTAATCATGATCATCACTTCATCAGGCATGCCTGAACTGAAACTTGTGCAGACATCAGAGAGTCTGTGTGATTGGGTGCAATGAATATGGATCCCATGTTGCCGGGTTCCGTGCCGCGATCGAGATCTCTTTTCCATCGTGACACGACCTGGCCGACGGCAGCACCCACACCGCCCAGGCTCTCGTAGGCTCGTAGGAGGCGGCGTGGCCGTCACCACCTGATCCCCTTCTACTCGATCCCTAGAGGCTATATACAGCGGCAGCATGCTGACGAGCGCAACAAGGGCCTTTTGCCTCGGCGTCGCTTTCGACTCGTTTATGAGATCTGACGGCTCTGACGCAGGCGCGTCGTCCTCGCCTCGCCTCCTCTCGCGGCGACGCGGCGAGCATCTTGATCGATGGCGGGATCGACGAGCCGCCCGCACGACGACAAGAGCGGAAGCCTTCGGCATCTCCACCAGCTCCCGTTGCAGTTGCTTCCCTGCATGTTCCCCTTCCCCCCGAGCTAATTCAGCTTCCAAGTCAATCGCCTGCTAATCCTGATCGCTGGAAGCCGAGACCCATTGGTTTACTTTGAAATGGTTCTCCTGCAACTAAATATTCCAGTTGAAATGATACATTTATTTATATTAACATTGATCAGCTGGAATGGTTTATACCTTTTAGTTTCAAAGTAGCCGGCCCGGCAGGGACGGCGTCAGCGGAACGGAATCTTGCGAACCTAGGGCTACGCAGACAGAAGTTGGCAATGAGGAGCCCTGCTGTGCGTATCATTGTCACCGTGTCAAGAGATCCCGTCGGTCGTAAACACCTAACCAAGTTATCAGTCACATGCTGTCTGTACGTACACTGAAACTTCACTTTATTTACCTTCACGATTGCGTCTGGGCCTGCAGACAGCAATCGCACTGCAACACCGTAAAACAGGAGCCAACTTCGATCATATCTCTGGTCTTGTTCTTGTCTTGAGTCAGCCACACACCGATCACTCAAAGGCGGGCGGGCGGGCGGTACACGGTGCAGGTGCAGGTGCACGCCCATTGACCACTGGGCCAATGCTAACCTCGGCGCCAGTCAGCCAATAGGCTGGGCTTGCTTGGTAGTAGGCCGGCCTCCTAGTTCCTTGGGCTCCTGTCAAGCAATCATACCATCGCTGTTTGAAACCCGTACGCCTGTCGGAATTCGGAAACGTCTCAAGTTACAGATCACCTTCGCCATATTGGCATATTGCAGTCTCACTCTCATCATATATATTCATATCTGATGTTTACCGTTGTGAATGCACGGTACCCACTTCTCAAGGTTGTTCGATTTCTTCGTGATTCAGCTTCAGTAAATTAATCAGGCCATACTTGGAGCGACCCTGAACATTAATTACATCCTGGATGGCTGGATATATTGGTATATATCGACATCCAGTGGTATCATATTTTGGATAATAATGCGACGAATTCGATGATTTTTTGCTTCAAAAATACCCAGGTCGATCGACAGAGAGCTACGGGTTTATCTCCAATATATCTGCTGCATCTGCACTTCTTTTCCGATCCCCCCAAAGCCGCCGATGAAACGTAACGACGACCCAGCAGCGAGCGTCAATGGTGCCTTTTTTTTATGCTGTCATCTTCAAGGGCGCGACATTTCCCTCCCAACATGTGCTTGGAGCTTAGTTCATGTCCAAACTGCGTACGAGATATTATTCACATACGACGTTTTCAGGGGGCAAAGGGAAACGTCACATTGCATATTCCTAAAACGACATCTCTATATATATATAGCAACGAAGGTAGCTAAGCTTACTAGTCATAAAGATTGGACGCGTCTGTTCCAAAAACGTAGGTCGTAGAATCTTGATATAGGATGATAGAAAACTAAAACGACCTACATATCGAAATGGAGAGGTATGAGTATGACCACACTAGCTAGCCTTACATGTAAGAACATGCATGAGATAAAAACTTTGTCAGTTATTGAACATATTCTCTTAATGAAATACGTGCCAAGCATGTTCTTAAAAAAAAATTATTGAACATATAAGATAGATGATATTCAGATTAGGATATGTGTAATCACGCAAATGCCTCACACCGTCCCACGGACTCAGCTGTGCCGGGATGGCATTTCACGCATTTGCAAGCTGCTGACAATCTGCCAAAACAACAGCCAACAAATAATCGTCCTGGCAGGGTGGCGAGGATGGGATCGGCGGCAGATCAGGCAATGGATTACGGGAGAAAAAAAAATTAAGAATAGTTTAGTTTAGGGACAAAGATTAGAGTATGTATCCATTGGTTTAAGTTGGAGGAGGGGAGCCACCACTGTCATTATGTAGTTTAGGGACAAAGATTAGAGTATGTATCCATTGGTTTAAGGTATTGATGAGTTGGTGTAAAATCTATATTTTGAATAATTAAAGGATTTAAGATATTGATGAGTTGGATTCAGTTTCAAACTCATTCTTGGAATACATATAAATAAAGGATTTAAGGTGTTGATGAGTTGGTGTAAAATTTGTATTTTGAACATTTAAAGGACTTAAGGTATTGATGAGTTAGATGTTGTAAAATATGTATTCTGAACATTAGTATTGATGAGTTGCATTCAGTTTGAAGCCATTTTTGAAATATATATATTTGAAGGATCTAAGGTATTGATGGGTTGGATTCAATTTCAAGCTCATTTGGATTTGGTTGTTTCTTGTATATCGTCAACTCACAATATTCATAGTCTTAATAAAATAAAAAAGTCTAAATTACCCCCTCAACTATAGCTAAAGTCTAGATAACCCTCTAAATATTTTTTTTCAAATAACCCCCTAAAGTATGTCAATTAGTTCAACTTACCCCTTAATAGAATTTGTCTTTTTATATATCGACATACAAATAGAGTTTGAAGTTCAAGTTTTGCGGTGTAATAGCCGACATCATAACTTATGTTAGAAAAATATATTATGATTTTTTCAGTTTGATAGGCTAGTACTTCTAATTCTAAATTAATCATAAACTGTGTAAAAATTAAGTTAAAAAATTATATAATATTTTATTAATATAATATATGATGTTCTTATCATCCTACAAATTTTGAACTTGAAACTCTATTTGTGCGTGAAGAAACAAAAAACACAAATCTTACTAAAGGGTAAATTGGACTAATTCAAAGTTGTGGAAGTAAATTGAACCAAAAATAGTTTAGGGGGTTAACTAGACTTTTGAACATAGTTGAGTGAGTAATTTAGACTTTTTCCTAATAAAATAGATGGAGAGGCCACTATACCATGTATAAATTATAGTGTTTAGGTGAATGTTTACTATTTTTTTCATAAAACACGGTATAGACACATACAATCAAATACACACTCACCATAGCTATATGAGAACACATCTGACTAAGGATGTCTTGCTGTTGACAGCCAAGTCATCTATATCTAAAAGGATAGCGTTGTGTACTGGCTCCTACAATAGATCTAGGAAAATATGAACACCGTCCGCGGGTGAATGTTTACTACTATAGCTATGTGTAACGAAAATGGCCCTATGTGCCATTATATTGTGATTTTGGTAATTAAATGACAACATAGTTATTAGGACTAACAAGTTTGTTAAGTGATTTACATAGAAAATTACGTCCCAAGAATGGTTCCAAAGCATAGCAAAAAACCAGAGAGTCTTATTTTTGAGTATTCATGACATGGTGCTGGCATGTTAAATCATGGAAAGGGTTTGAACTGATTGAATAGTATAAGCCTGCATAATTTGTACACGGCGTATTAAACGACGATGCACGGCGTACAAACCAGAAGTATACGATGTGTAGAGGCTGATCAAGCAAAGCAAGAAGAATCTACACGGCGTATGATACGGCGATGCATGGCGTACAATTTAGAAGCATAAGGCGCTCGAAGAATTCAGAGGAAGGGCATCAGCGTATGGTCTGGTGTTACTGTGCGCATGAGGAGTGTATGATACGGCGTTCAAGGCATGGGCAAGTTCAAGTTAGGGTCAGCAATACCCTACACGACGTATCATACGCCGACCATCGCCGTACAATCGGCATACAAGTTACACATATTCGATGTCAAATGAAGATAGAGAAAAGGCCACGGCGTATGAAACGCCGACCATCGCCGTACATGTTCAGAAGCATACGGCGTGTGCAGGTAGCCATTGGAAAAGGGAATCCGACCGTTGGAAAAGTACACGGCGTATTATACGTCGATGGGGGTTTGGTGCACAGCGGATTATACGGTGTTCGCAGAATCTGTGCACCTTTTGGGTAACTGCTAGTTGAGCCTCTTGGGCTATAAATACCCACACCATTTGGCCATTCTGAGTTGCTGGAGTCCAGAGAAGTTCACTTACAACCACAAAACATCCAAGCCACCACTTGAGCTACATTCTTCATCCTTAGTGAATGAGAGAGCTAGGATAGCCCTAGTGAGTGAGTTGCAAGGTGTTGAGCCTTGTGTTTGGTTCTAGAGTGAGCCACCTCTTGTAATCTCGGTGTGCCGGCCCCTTGGAGTCTTGGTGACTCGCCGGCAAGTCTTCGACCCTCCGGCTTGGTGTGGAGAGGCGGCGTCAAGATCTCCGGGAGAGTAGGTTGATGAGAGCAAGGTCTTGGTGACTTGTGAAAGGACCTTGATGTCGCCTAGAGGGGGGTGAATAGGCGAATGGCCGGCAAATAAAACTTTTCCCTCAAATTTCTCTAGCTGCCAGAGGGTGACCGGTCAGACCGGTGCTCCACACCGGTCAGACCGGTGCTGTGCAGTGCACACACCCAACAGCAGCTCGAGCTTCTTCTTGACTTCTAGCACGAACCAAACTTGGTGAGTAGCTTCTGTAGATGATATTTAGCAAGGCAAAGCTATCCCTGCACATAATATAAGCACACCCAAGTAGATCGAAGCGGAAGCACAAATAATGTACTAGAAATCAACAAGTGAGGCAAAACCAACCCAAGACACAAAGAGTTGTTTTCCCGAAGTTCGGATTCACCGCTCGCACCAAGCAGCCACCAAGGCACGGTGAATCCTACTCTCCGTTGAGGAAGCTTATGCGACCACACTAGGTCAAGCTATCTCCTCCTTTCACTAGCTTGCTTCTTCCCTTTCGGAGGCGAAGCACGACCTGCACAAACAATCCCGTGGCTCACCACACACTTTGGTAGCTCACCGGGCGACGCCTAGCCGTCTAGGAGGAAGAACCTCCAAGAGTAACAAATGCTTCTAATGGCTTTCTTGACAGCGAATCGAAGTGCTCAAGCTATGGTTGCTCTTGTTTGCTCTCTAATGCTCACACAATCTCAATCCCTCAATCCAACACAAAGATATCTCAAATATCATACAAATCTCACAAAGAGAGGTTGGGGAGTGCTTTTCTGGCTTCTAGGATATCTGAATGGCGTGTGAAAGCAGCAGCCCACCAAGAGGGGGGCTGAGGGGTATAAATACCCCAGCACACAAAAACTAGCCGTTGGGATTCTGTCCTGACCGGTCATCCTGAGCTGAATTTGAAAACTAGCTGTTAGAGCCGACACCGGTCAGACCGGTCCCCTTGACCGGTCAGACCGGTCAGGCTGAGTGTGTCCCAAAACTTCTCTCAAGTTAGCTTAAGGTTTCATCCAGGGATAAAATCACACAATGTTAGTTGAGCTGGGACTGTTAGCACACTCTGAGACTCTCTTAAGGCTATTCTCACATAGGTCAACTATTGAGCACTTTTGATATTTCTCAATAAGCAAATGTTGCACCACTCTTGATAGTACGGCGTACCTATACTCAAGGATAAATATAAACACAAAGAGATCCTCTTGAGTTTCTAAGTCTTCATCAATGCCATACTTTGATAGTTGTCAACTTGAGGGTTTTCAACATTGCTATCTTTCTTGAGCAATTCCATACTTGAGCTAGTGACTTAGGATTTTCCATCATCCATTGACAAAGAGTATTTGAATGCTTAAGTCACTCCATTTTATCAATCACAACTAATTGATGCTTTGCATTGCTTCCCTCAATAAAGCTTGGATATGGTTCTTCGAAACCCCACAGACCTAGATACTTCACCTTAGCAATTTGCACACATGGAAAGCCGTCGCTTAGCCAAAGCTTGCTTAGTCCCTCGCTCTAGTCATCTCGGTTGATTTCTTCACCACTTACCCTTGCCACATTGAGTTTAGCTTTGCTTCATCATTTTGAAATCCCATTTGAAAGAACTCTTCAAATGCTTGTTCTTGATTGACAAAGTACATTCAAACCGTTGCAAGCTTCCAACAATGAGACCAACGTATATCACATAAGTATATGTCCCTTTGGTGTAAATGCATGAAGCCTTGCAATTTCAACTTTGAATGATCCCTTCATATATCAACAAGCTTTCTCATAGATTGGAACCACATAGATATACCTTTGTTGACTTGTCCAAAATATATCAACACTCATGCTTGTCATTCATTATTTATGCACAAAGAGATCACACACTTGCTTGCCTTTCTCATTATGAGCCAAAGAACATTCATTTCATATATAATTCAATATCACAACATGAAT
This sequence comes from Alloteropsis semialata, assembly GCA_004135705.1. NCBI lineage: Eukaryota > Viridiplantae > Streptophyta > Magnoliopsida > Poales > Poaceae > Alloteropsis > Alloteropsis semialata. The sequence goes on from CM014273.1 coordinate 63,169,761, forward strand.
GTACAAATAAAAACCTGCTCATAGTCTTAAGCAAACAAGTTAGTCCTTTAATCGTTTTGTCATACAATTCACCAAAACCCACATGGGGGCCTAGATGCACTTTCAATCTCTCCCTTTTTGGTGATTGATGGCAACTCGATTAAAGCTTACAAATATGACAATTAAGCTCTTTTGGTCTCTTAGATATATTGTGAGCTCCCCCTTAATGTGTGCTTTGAATGGAATTTCAAAAATGGCCTCACATGCCAAGAGCACATATTTCACAATAAAAAATTGAGAGCTACCCCTATATCTCAGAAACCGTGGGGTGCAACAAGTGTGTGTACAAAAAAAATACCCGTGATGCATATGACAAGAAAGGCACACAAAGAAATGTATGTGTGCTGTCAGGTGCCTGACCGGTCAGACCAGTCAAGGTGACCGGTCAGACCGGTCAGCCCCAGTCAGCACACATACAAGGGATAAAAACAACCACCAATCAATCCATGCATCACATACTAACACAAAGATACTTAGAGTGCATAAATAAAGGTCTTACACACACTAGCATACATTACAAGTTCTCAAGTCCACAAAGGAATAGAATTCGAGATTTATTACAAAGTTCCACTGCCAACTATACCTGACCGGTCAGACCGGTCACCCTGACCGGTCAGACCGGTCAAGGCTGCTGCCACTGCTGCAGTACTGAAGAATGAGGCTTTAATCCAACACTTCTCCCCCTTTGTCATCCAACATCCATAAAAGGGCCTGGAGAAGTAGTAGCTGCAGTCACTCCTGTCCATTGCCACTGTTTCCTCCATTTCCTCCTTCACTAGGTGATGCTCCTGACCAAAGATGAAGTCCTTCATGCAAATGCGAGAGAGGAGGCATAAGATATATGGAATCTGATACGGTGATCTCAGAGGGAGGAGCAAGAGTGGGATCAGTAGTACCATAGGAAGCTGAAGAGTCAAGAGGCACAGGAGGAGTATATCCAAAGATAGAAGTCGAGAGCCTCGCTGCTATGTCAGAGGTCTCCGGTGCATCACTAGATGTGCCAAGAATGCCACCGCTGAAAGGTGGAAGAGAAGAACCCGCCACCGTCAGAGGTCTCCCGTACTGATCAAAATATCCAGCTGAGGAATAACCTCAGAGCCTGTCCTCAACAGATGGAATCTCTATCTCTGTAGGTGGTGAGAGGGAGGAGAACGCGGAGGCTGAAGGTTCATTGCATTGTGCATCAACTTGATTGAATCATTGATTTTCTTGTTGTCCCTCCGCTGACGCTGCTGCTCCACCTCTACATCTCCTTGGCTCTTGCACATGCCAACAAACAAATTGAAAAGCTTCTTGATGGGTGAGGTGGGACGCTCCCTTGGCCGGCGAGTGAAGACAACGGGCTCAGGCCCTAACCGGTCAGACCGGTACCGGTCACCGGTCGGACCGGTGCCGGCCCGAGCACCAGGCTGAGCCGGCTGTGGCTGCTCCTGCTGCACAAAATCATCTCCAACTTGCTCATGCTGAATCTCTGGCTCAGGAGAAGGAATCCTAGGATGTTTCTTGGCATTAGGCCTCAAAGGTTTGTGCTTCACATCACTAGGAAAATCAATTTTGGTCACCTTTCTGATCATGTACATGATATAGGGACAATAGCTGCAGATCTTCTTTAGATTTTCAGATACATGTTTGATCTCTTGCCAAATAAAATCCCCAACACTGAATTCAGGTGCCTCAGGTCTCATAGCAAACATCAAATTCTTTTGGAAGGAAGTGATCTCAAATGTATTGCCATCTCTAGGGGTTATTGTCTTTCTAAAGAGCCTATTGAGAACTCCATAGAAAGTGTACAAATGCTTCACTTTCCCCATTCATTTTCCATATTACGAGGATACATGATCTTCATCATAGATAGTTCAAGTTCCTCCTCATCATGCAACATTTGAAGGCCTTCTTCATTACCAAGTTTGAACATGTTGCTGAAGGCCTGAAAGGTGATGTGATATCTAACTCCATTTGTCATCCAAAACATGGCTTTAACACCTTTCCTAAAGCCAAAGTACACTGTGGCATAGAACTGAGCAATAATCTCTTTGTTCCAGCTTTGCTTGAAACCCATGAGGTGCATTATCCTTTGTCTTGTACAGGTCTCAATGATCTCATCAAAAATTGGATTATGCTGATCTGTCATGTGTTTCCAATCCACATACTGAGCCTCATGTGTGATTTTGGACTTCTTTAGAATAACTGAGGTGTAGAAATCCTGCTGAAATATAGTCCAAAATCTATTATCACTAGCTGTCCTAGGCCCACTGTAAGGATCTGCATCTCTCATTTTCAACACAGCCTTTGTCATCCCTTCCCCATGATAATTTGTCATTCTTGTACCATAGAGATAGATAGGCCTCACAATGATAGGAATGTCATCATCACCTTCCCCATCATCATCACTGTTGAGGCCATAATACCAGGGTACCCGACCACGAGGATTGCCGACTACCGACTCCAAGACGACCAAGACTCCGAACAAGACACGACAACCAGATCGCAGGAGGGAAGCCCGAAGACAGTTCGAGTCCTACTAGGTTTAGGTCTGTTTTGTCTTGTAAGGCACGTCTCCCTGGGTATAAATAGCGGGGTCCTGTGCGTAGAGGGTATCGAACATCCAAGTTTGTATTCCACAATCCACCCGAGGGTACTCGTTACGCATTGTAATCTGTACTCGACGAAATAATACAAGCAGCAACTGGACGTAGGGTTATTACTCGATCTCGAGGGCCCGAACCAGTATAAAAATCCCGTGTCTTTCTGTTCATCACCGTGATCAATCTTCGCACAAAGCGGGGTGTCTACCGGACAAATATCTGACGAGTACAACCTCGACAGAGGCGCGCCAGGTAGGGGCCCTTGCGTGAAGAAAGATCATGCCGATCGTCAACGGAGTCTGGTTCGCCGACGCGTCGAGTTCCTCGATGCCCTACATGCCCAGTTCCGTCAAGTCGGGAGCGATCGGGAGTTCTGCTTCCGCTTCCGATCTCTACGCTCACCGCCACCAAGTGCCTTCACGAGAGATCCGCTTCGGGGATCTTGTGTTCGAGCACCAGGGCGACTACGAGCTCAAGCTGACAGGGATCCACGATCCCGATCTCACATGCGCCGGTCGGGAGGTTTTCGCCACCTTCACGGAGCCAACTCCCGAAGACATTGCAGATC
>CM014273.1:63173952-63221499 GCA_004135705.1 Alloteropsis semialata
GGCGGCGACCTCGCCGCTGACCGCTCCCCCCACCTCCCACCCCTCGGTGCGGACGGAGCCCGGTGAGCACCTATCTGAGCAGCACGCAGTGCGAAAGAACGAGAGGAGGAAGAAGCAATCGGACGGTCACCCCTGAAGAACGGACGGACGGGAATGTGGAAGCCATCTGGCTTCCGGGCTTCCGGAAGCCAGATAGGTTTCCCGGTGATGATCAGGTTGACCCTCCCAAGCGCCCTTGGACTTCCAACAGGCTTCGCCGCCACGGGCTTAGAAAGGACGATGCTTGTGCGCTTTGTGCACAAGAGCCAGAGACTATTGATCAGTTCCTAATTGGGTGTGTGCATAGCCGCGAAACGTGGTTCAGGGTCCTTGGGAGCGTCAACTTGTCAAACCTTTTCCCTTCTAGGGAATCGTCTCTTGCAAATTAGTGGTCGCTCATGCGTAAGAGGGTTCCTAAGGTCGCTCGAAAAGGCTTTGATACTCTAGTTCTTTTGGTCGTTTGGAGTCTTTAGAAGGAGAGGAATCGCCAGGTCTTCGCGCGTGTCTGGTCGTTGGTAGTTTGTTTGTTGTCTTGTGGTGTCGTTTTTTTTATTGTTGTTGTGGTTCTTTGTCTTTGGGTCTTATATTCTATATTGTTTAAACTTATCCTTCTTCTTCTAATAAAATATGTGTCAAACACGTTCTTTAAAAAAAAAGTTTGGAGGGATCGGTGTCGCAATCAGGTCCGCTTTTGTCGTGCAGCCCATGAATCATGGGACAGTTGGCCCATCCGGGTGAGACTTGTTCCATCTCTGTGCCATGGCCCATGGCGGTGTGCTCACCATAAAATTTCTTCTCACGGGTTTAATTCATCTCCAGTTTGAGCGTAAATGCGTGATCCGTTCAATACCAGTGCCGATGACATGGCAGGGACCGGAATGCGAGATTCCTTTCTGCAAAATTTTTTCAACCTCCACGTGAACATGAAACTGCATGCGTGCGAGCATGAGTTCAGAGTTCAAAACCAAAACAAAAGGATCTGACCAACCATCTATCCTATCCGTGGCACTGGCAGCGATGATCAGCTATTCAGGTTGGAGGGATCGGTGTCGCAATCAGGTCCGCTTTTGTCATGCAGGCATGCAGCCCATGAATCATGGGACAGTTGGCCCATCCGGGCAGGACTTGTTCCATTTCTGGGCCCTGGCCCATGGCCCGTGTGCGTTCACCATGAAATTTCTTCTCACGAGTTTCCTCTCCAGTTTGAGCGTAAATGCGGGTATAGGACATGACATGCGCGTGGGTCCGGGGCGGGTGGTCCCGGCATGTGGTTAAAGCAACCGCGTTGTGGCGCCGACGTGTCTGTTTTCAGTTTCACGATCGAGCGCCCGGCGAGCGACAAGGAGATCGAGCGCCGACGCCCGAGCCCGACGGTAACACGGCTAATCATGATCATCACTTCATCAGGCATGCCTGAACTGAAACTTGTGCAGACATCAGAGAGTCTGTGTGATTGGGTGCAATGAATATGGATCCCATGTTGCCGGGTTCCGTGCCGCGATCGAGATCTCTTTTCCATCGTGACACGACCTGGCCGACGGCAGCACCCACACCGCCCAGGCTCTCGTAGGCTCGTAGGAGGCGGCGTGGCCGTCACCACCTGATCCCCTTCTACTCGATCCCTAGAGGCTATATACAGCGGCAGCATGCTGACGAGCGCAACAAGGGCCTTTTGCCTCGGCGTCGCTTTCGACTCGTTTATGAGATCTGACGGCTCTGACGCAGGCGCGTCGTCCTCGCCTCGCCTCCTCTCGCGGCGACGCGGCGAGCATCTTGATCGATGGCGGGATCGACGAGCCGCCCGCACGACGACAAGAGCGGAAGCCTTCGGCATCTCCACCAGCTCCCGTTGCAGTTGCTTCCCTGCATGTTCCCCTTCCCCCCGAGCTAATTCAGCTTCCAAGTCAATCGCCTGCTAATCCTGATCGCTGGAAGCCGAGACCCATTGGTTTACTTTGAAATGGTTCTCCTGCAACTAAATATTCCAGTTGAAATGATACATTTATTTATATTAACATTGATCAGCTGGAATGGTTTATACCTTTTAGTTTCAAAGTAGCCGGCCCGGCAGGGACGGCGTCAGCGGAACGGAATCTTGCGAACCTAGGGCTACGCAGACAGAAGTTGGCAATGAGGAGCCCTGCTGTGCGTATCATTGTCACCGTGTCAAGAGATCCCGTCGGTCGTAAACACCTAACCAAGTTATCAGTCACATGCTGTCTGTACGTACACTGAAACTTCGCTTTATTTACCTTCACGATTGCGTCTGGGCCTGCAGACAGCAATCGCACTGCAACACCGTAAAACAGTAGCCAACTTCGATCATATCTCTGGTCTTGTCCTTGTCTTGAGTCAGCCACACACCGATCACTCAAAGGCGGGCGGGCGGGCGGTACACGGTGCAGGTGCAGGTGCACGCCCATTGACCACTGGGCCAATGCTAACCTCGGCGCCAGTCAGCCAATAGGCTGGGCTTGCTTGGTAGTAGGCCGGCCTCCTAGTTCCTTGGGCTCCTGTCAAGCAATCATACCATCGCTGTTTGAAACCCGTACGCCTGTCGGAATTCGGAAACGTCTCAAGTTACAGATCACCTTCGCCATATTGGCATATTGCAGTCTCACTCTCATCATATATATTCATATCTGATGTTTACCGTTGTGAATGCACGGTACCCACTTCTCAAGGTTGTTCGATTTCTTCGTGATTCAGCTTCAGTAAATTAATCAGGCCATACTTGGAGCGACCCTGAACATTAATTACATCCTGGATGGCTGGATATATTGGTATATATCGACATCCAGTGGTATCATATTTTGGATAATAATGCGACGAATTCGATGATTTTTTGCTTCAAAAATACCCAGGTCGATCGACAGAGAGCTACGGGTTTATCTCCAATATATCTGCTGCATCTGCACTTCTTTTCCGATCCCCCCAAAGCCGCCGATGAAACGTAACGACGACCCAGCAGCGAGCGTCAATGGTGCCTTTTTTTTATGCTGTCATCTTCAAGGGCGCGACATTTCCCTCCCAACATGTGCTTGGAGCTTAGTTCATGTCCAAATTGCGTACGAGATATTATTCACATACGACGTTTTCAGGGGGCAAAGGGAAACGTCACATTGCATATTCCTAAAACGACATCTCTATATATATATAGCAACGAAGGTAGCTAAGCTTACTAGTCATAAAGATTGGACGCGTCTGTTCCAAAAACGTAGGTCGTAGAATCTTGATATAGGATGATAGAAAACTAAAACGACCTACATATCGAAATGGAGAGGTATGAGTATGACCACACTAGCTAGCCTTACATGTAAGAACATGCATGAGATAAAAACTTTGTCAGTTATTGAACATATTCTCTTAATGAAATACGTGCCAAGCATGTTCTTAAAAAAAATTATTGAACATATAAGATAGATGATATTCAGATTAGGATATGTGTAATCACGCAAATGCCTCACACCGTCCCACGGACTCAGCTGTGCCGGGATGGCATTTCACGCATTTGCAAGCTGCTGACAATCTGCCAAAACAACAGCCAACAAATAATCGTCCTGGCAGGGTGGCGAGGATGGGATCGGCGGCAGATCAGGCAATGGATTACGGGAGAAAAAAATTAAGAATAGTTTAGTTTAGGGACAAAGATTAGAGTATGTATCCATTGGTTTAAGTTGGAGGAGGGGAGCCACCACTGTCATTATGTAGTTTAGGGACAAAGATTAGAGTATGTATCCATTGGTTTAAGGTATTGATGAGTTGGTGTAAAATCTATATTTTGAATAATTAAAGGATTTAAGATATTGATGAGTTGGATTCAGTTTCAAACTCATTCTTGGAATACATATAAATAAAGGATTTAAGGTGTTGATGAGTTGGTGTAAAATTTGTATTTTGAACATTTAAAGGACTTAAGGTATTGATGAGTTAGATGTTGTAAAATATGTATTCTGAACATTAGTATTGATGAGTTGCATTCAGTTTGAAGCCATTTTTGAAATATATATATTTGAAGGATCTAAGGTATTGATGGGTTGGATTCAATTTCAAGCTCATTTGGATTTGGTTGTTTCTTGTATATCGTCAACTCACAATATTCATAGTCTTAATAAAATAAAAAAGTCTAAATTACCCCCTCAACTATAGCTAAAGTCTAGATAACCCTCTAAATATTTTTTTTCAAATAACCCCCTAAAGTATGTCAATTAGTTCAACTTACCCCTTAATAGAATTTGTCTTTTTATATATCGACATACAAATAGAGTTTGAAGTTCAAGTTTTGCGGTGTAATAGCCGACATCATAACTTATGTTAGAAAAATATATTATGATTTTTTCAGTTTGATAGGCTAGTACTTCTAATTCTAAATTAATCATAAACTGTGTAAAAATTAAGTTAAAAAATTATATAATATTTTATTAATATAATATATGATGTTCTTATCATCCTACAAATTTTGAACTTGAAACTCTATTTGTGCGTGAAGAAACAAAAAACACAAATCTTACTAAAGGGTAAATTGGACTAATTCAAAGTTGTGGAAGTAAATTGAACCAAAAATAGTTTAGGGGGTTAACTAGACTTTTGAACATAGTTGAGTGAGTAATTTAGACTTTTTCCTAATAAAATAGATGGAGAGGCCACTATACCATGTATAAATTATAGTGTTTAGGTGAATGTTTACTATTTTTTTTCATAAAACACTGTATAGACACATACAATCAAATACACACTCACCATAGCTATATGAGAACACATCTGACTAAGGATGTCTTGCTGTTGACAGACAAGTCATCTGTATCTAAAAGGATAGCGTTGTGTACTGGCTCCTACAATAGATCGAGGAAAATATGAACACCGTCCGCGGGTGAATGTTTACTACTATAGCTATGTGTAACGAAAATGGCCCTATGTACCATTATATTGTGATTTTGGTAATTAAATGACAACATAGTTATTAGGACTAACAAGTTTGTTAAGTGATTTACATAGAAAATTACGTCCCAAGAATGGTTCCAAAGCATAGCAAAAAATCAGAGAGTCTTATTTTTGAGTATTCATGACATGGTGCTGGCATGTTAAATCATGGAAAGGGTTTGAACTGATTGAATAGTATAAGCCTGCATAATTTGTACACGGCGTATTAAACGACGATGCACGGCGTACAAACCAGAAGTATACGATGTGTAGAGGCTGATCAAGCAAAGCAAGAAGAATCTACACGGCGTATGATACGGCGATGCATGGCGTACAATTTATAAGCATAAGGCGCTCGAAGAATTCAGAGGAAGGGCATCAGCGTATGGTCTGGTGTTACTGTGCGCATGAGGAGTGTATGATACGGCGTTCAAGGCATGGGCAAGTTCAAGTTGGGGTCAGCAATACCCTACACGACGTATCATACGCCGACCATCGCCGTACAATCGGCATACAAGTTACACATATTCGATGTCAAATGAAGATAGAGAAAAGGCCACGGCGTATGAAACGCCGACCATCGCCGTACATGTTCAGAAGCATACGGCGTGTGCAGGTAGCCATTGGAAAAGGGAATCCGACCGTTGGAAAAGTACACGGCGTATTATACGTCGATGGGGGTTTGGTGCACAGCGGATTATACGGTGTTCGCAGAATCTGTGCACCTTTTGGGTAACTGCTAGTTGAGCCTCTTGGGCTATAAATACCCACACCATTTGGCCATTCTGAGTTGCTGGAGTCCAGAGAAGTTCACTTACAACCACAAAACATCCAAGCCACCACTTGAGCTACATTCTTCATCCTTAGTGAATGAGAGAGCTAGGATAGCCCTAGTGAGTGAGTTGCAAGGTGTTGAGCCTTGTGTTTGGTTCTAGAGTGAGCCACCTCTTGTAATCTCGGTGTGCCGGCCCCTTGGAGTCTTGGTGACTCGCCGGCAAGTCTTCGACCCTCCGGCTTGGTGTGGAGAGGCGGCGTCAAGATCTCCGGGAGAGTAGGTTGATGAGAGCAAGGTCTTGGTGACTTGTGAAAGGACCTTGATGTCGCCTAGAGGGGGGTGAATAGGCGAATGGCCGGCAAATAAAACTTTTCCCCCAAATTTCTCTAGCTGCCAGAGGGTGACCGGTCAGACCGGTGCTCCACACCGGTCAGACCGGTGCTGTGCAGTGCACACACTCAACAGCAGCTCGAGCTTCTTCTTGACTTCTAGCACGAACCAAACTTGGTGAGTAGCTTCTGTAGATGATATTTAGCAAGGCAAAGCTATCCCTGCACATAATATAAGCACACCCAAGTAGATCGAAGCGGAAGCACAAATAATGTACTAGAAATCAACAAGTGAGGCAAAACCAACCCAAGACACAAGGAGTTGTTTTCCCGAAGTTCGGATTCACCGCTCGCACCAAGCAGTCACCAAGGCACGGTGAATCCTACTCTCCGTTGAGGAAGCTTATGCGACCACACTAGGTCAAGCTATCTCCTCCTTCCACTAGCTTGCTTCTTCCCTTTCGGAGGCGAAGCACGACCTGCACAAACAATTCCGTGGCTCACCACACACTTTGGTAGCTCACCGGGCGACGCCTAGCCGTCTAGGAGGAAGAACCTCCAAGAGTAACAAATGCTTCCAATGGCTTTCTTGACAGCGAATCGAAGTGCTCAAGCTATGGTTGCTCTTGTTTGCTCTCTAATGCTCACACAATCTCAATCCCTCAATCCAACACAAAGATATCTCAAATATCACACAAATCTCACAAAGAGAGGTTGAGGAGTGCTTTTCTGGCTTCTAGGATATCTGAATGGCGTGTGAAAGCAGCAGCCCACCAAGAGGGGGGCTGAGGGGTATAAATACCCCAGCACACAAAAACTAGCCGTTGGGATTCTGTCCTGACCGGTCAGACCGGTCACCCTGACCGGTCAGACCGGTCATCCTGAGCTGAATTTGAAAACTAGCCGTTAGAGCCGGCACTGGTCAGACCGGTCCCCTTGACCGGTCAGACCGGTCAGGCTGAGTGTGTCCCAAAACTTCTCTCAAGTTAGCTCAAGGTTTCATCCAGGGATAAAATCACACAATGTTAGTTGAGCTGGGACTGTTAGCACACTCTGAGACTCTCTTAAGGCTATTCTCACATAGGTCAACTATTGAGCACTTTTGATATTTATCAATAAGCAAATGTTGCACTCCTCTTGATAGTACGGCGTACCTATACTCAAGGATAAATATAAACACAAAGAGATCCTCTTGAGTTTCCAAGTCTTCATCAATGCCATACTTTGATAGTTGTCAACTTGAGGGCTTTCAACATTGCTATCTTTCTTGAGCAATTCCATACTTGAGCTAGTGACTTAGGATTTTCCATCATCCATTGACAAAGAGTATTTGAATGCTTAAGTCACTCCATTTTATCAATCACAACTAATTGATGCTTTGCATTGCTTCCCTCAATAAAGCTTGGATATGGTTCTTCGAAACCCCACGGACCTAGATACTTCACCTTAGCAATTTGCACACATGAAAAGCCGTCGCTTAGCCAAAGCTTGCTTAGTCCCTCGCTCTAGTCATCTCGGTTGATTTCTTCACCACTTACCCTTGCCACATTGAGTTTAGCTTTGCTTCATCATTTTGAAATCCCATTTGAAAGAACTCTTCAAATGCTTGTTCTTGATTGACAAAGTACATTCAAACCGTTGCAAGCTTCCAACAATGAGACCAACGTATATCACATAAGCATATGTCCCTTTGGTGTAAATGCATGAAGCCTTGCAATTTCAACTTTGAATGATCCCTTCATATATCAACAAGCTTTCTCATAGATTGGAACCACATAGATATACCTTTGTTGACTTGTCCAAAATATATCAACACTCATGCTTGTCATTCATTATTTATGCACAAAGAGATCACACACTTGCTTGCCTTTCTCATTATGAGCCAAAGAACATTCATTTCATATATAATTCAATATCACAACATGAATGTACAAATAAAAACCTGCTCATAGTCTTAAGCAAACAAGTTAGTCCTTTAATCGTTTTGTCATACAATTCACCAAAACCCACATGGGGGCCTAGATGCACTTTCAATCTCTCCCTTTTTGGTGATTGATGGCAACTCGATTAAAGCTTACAAATATGACAATTAAGCTCTTTTGGTCTCTTAGATATATTGTGAGCTCCCCCTTAATGTGTGCTTTGAATGGAATTTCAAAAATGGCCTCACATGCCAAGAGCACATATTTCACAATAAAAAATTGAGAGCTACCCCTATATCTCAGAAACCGTGGGGTGCAACAAGTGTGTGTACAAAAAAAATACCCGTGATGCATATGACAAGAAAGGCACACAAAGAAATGTATGTGTGCTGTCAGGTGCCTGACCGGTCAGACCAGTCAAGGTGACCGGTCAGACCGGTCAGCCCCAGTCAGCACACATACAAGGGATAAAAACAACCACCAATCAATCCATGCATCACATACTAACACAAAGTTACTTAGAGTGCATAAATAAAGGTCTTACACACAATAGCATACATTACAAGTTCTCAAGTCCACAAAGGAATATAATTCGAGATTTATTACAAAGTTCCACTGCCAACTATACCTGACCGGTCAGACCGGTCACCCTGACCGGTCAGACCGGTCAAGGCTGCTGCCACTGCTGCAGTACTGAAGAATGAGGCTTTAATCCAACACTTCTCCCCCTTTGTCATCCAACATCCATAAAAGGGCCTGGAGAAGTAGTAGCTGCAGTCACTCCTGTCCATTGCCACTGTTTCCTCCATTTCCTCCTTCACTAGGTGATGCTCCTGACCAAAGATGAAGTCCTTCATGCAAATGCGAGAGAGGAGGCATAAGATATATGGAATCTGATACGGTGATCTCAGAGGGAGGAGCAAGAGTGGGATCAGTAGTACCATAGGAAGCTGAAGAGTCAGGAGGCACAGGAGGAGTATATCCAAAGATAGAAGTCGAGAGCCTCGCTGCTATGTCAGAGGTCTCCGGTGCATCACTAGATGTGCCAAGAATGCCACCGCTGAAAGGTGGAAGAGAAGAACCCGCCACCGTCAGAGGTCTCCCGTACTGATCAAAATATCCAGCTGAGGAATAACCTTAGAGCCTGTCCTCAACAGATGGAATCTCTATCTCTGTAGGTGGTGGAGAGGGAGGAGAACGCGGAGGCTGAAGGTTCATTGCATTGTGCATCAACTTGATTGAATCATTGATTTTCTTGTTGTCCCTCCGCTGACGCTGCTGCTCCACCTCTACATCTCCTTGGCTCTTGCACATGCCAACAAACAAATTGAAAAGCTTCTTGATGGGTGAGGTGGGACGCTCCCTTGGCCGGCGAGTGAAGACAATGGGCTCAGGCCCGAACCGGTCAGACCGGTACCGGCCCGAGCACCAGGCTGAGCCGGCTGTGGCTGCTCCTGCTGCACAAAATCATCTCCAACTTGCTCATGCTGAATCTCTGGCTCAGGAGAAGGAATCCTAGGATGTTTCTTGGCATTAGGCCTCAAAGGTTTGTGCTTCACATCACTAGAAAAATCAATTTTGGTCACCTTTCTGATCATGTACATGATATAGGGACAATAGCTGCAGATCTTCTTTAGATTTTCAGATACATGTTTGATCTCTTGCCAAATAAAATCCCCAACACTGAATTCAGGTGCCTCAGGTCTCATAGCAAACATCAAATTCTTTTGGAAGGAAGTGATCTCAAATGTATTGCCATCTCTAGGGGTTATTGTCTTTCTAAAGAGCCTATTGAGAACTCCATAGAAAGTGTACAAATGCTTCACTTTCCCCATTCATTTTCCATATTACGAGGATACATGATCTTCATCATAGATAGTTCAAGTTCCTCCTCATCATGCAACATTTGAAGGCCTTCTTCATTACAAGTTTGAACATGTTGCTGAAGGCCTGAAAGGTGATGTGATATCTAACTCCATTTGTCATCCAAAACATGGCTTTAACACCTTTCCTAAAGCCAAAGTACACTGTGGCATAGAACTGAGCAATAATCTCTTTGTTCCAGCTTTGCTTGAAACCCATGAGGTGCATTATCCTTTGTCTTGTACAGGTCTCAATGATCTCATCAAAAATTAGATTATGCTGATCTGTCATGTGTTTCCAATCCACATACTGAGCCTCATGTGTGATTTTGGACTTCTTTAGAATAACTGAGGTGTAGAAATCCTGCTGAAACATAGTCCAAAATCTATTATCACTAGCTGTCCTAGGCCCACTGTAAGGATCTGCATCTCTCATTTTCAACACGGCATTTGTCATCCCTTCCCCATGATAATTTGTCATTCTTGTACCATAGAGATAGATAGGCCTCACAATGATAGGAATGTCATCATCACCTTCCCCATCATCATCACCATCACCATCAGCATCACCATTATCATCACCGTTGCCATCACTATCACCACCACCGTCACCGTCACCACCATCATTACCATCACCATCACCCTCATCACTGTCACTGCTGCCATTATCAATAGCTGGGCCTTTGCCATGGCGATGTTCCACTCTATAAGGACTCTGTTCTTCATCATCATCACTACTAGTTTCCACTTCCTCCTCTTCTTCCTCCTCGACATGCATCTCAACTGAAGACCTCTTCTGCCCTCTAGGTCTCAGTTTGCTGGCATAATCATCTTGCACAGAGCTAGCACCTTGAGAACTAGAATCATCTTGTCTTCTCTTTTTCCTTCTCTCGGCATCATGACCCTTAGTCATAGCTGTTGATCCTGAGTCACAAAGATTATGAAAAGTATCCATAAGACACCAGGGCACAAGATTTGATAGATTTGACGATAGAAAGCACATGGATTGAAACAATTGGAGCAGCTCTGGGCTTGCCGGTCAGACCGGTCAAGGTGACCGGTCAGACCGATCACCCCCAGAACTGAGCCAATAGCTCCATCCAGAAATCTTGAGCAGCTAGATGGTCTAGATACGATCAAAGAAATTTATGAGACATCCTAAGCAGATAAAGATTGAATTATATTGAAGAGACTCAAACTTTGGAGGTGAACTGCCCGGACCGGTCAGACCGGTCAGGGGCACCGGTCAGGGGCACCGGTCAGACCGGTGCTGGCAGTTCATCCCCAAAACTCGATTTTCACCAATGCACCCAACCAAATTGAAAGATTTTCTAGGAATAGTCTCTAAGGGTTGCCAGGAGATGCTATACCCAAGGAATTTCAAATCTACTCATGGAGTTGATAGATCGGGCAAAAACAAGATTTGAATACCTTTGGAGAGAGGAACTCGAGATTAATCCAAGGGGCCGGTTAGGGCACCAGTTAGACCGACCGTGGAGACTTGAATCCTTGAGGAGGGCGAGCTTTTCCTTGGTTGAATCCTCAAATCGCCAATGGAGATTGAGTGGGAGACTTGGGCGCATGGGCAAGAGAGAGAACAGGCCGTGGAGGCGAGTGGGGGGTGAAAGAGGATAAGATTGCACTGTTTAGTCACGGGTGGGGGGTAAAAGGGTGAAACCCAAGGTACACTGGTTAGACCGGTGGCCGGCACCGGTTAGACCGGTGCCCTCCCCACGGAAAATGTGAGGTGACTGATTTGATAGATTTTGATCCTTTAGCTCTCACAAGATTGGACATAAGATTTGCAGTAAATATTTATCCAAAGTTGACATAACTCAGAAGAATATAGGATAATCCAAATTATTTCTCATTTCTTGATTCTTCCAAGAAAGATAGACAGATAGATAAAGATTTTACGGACTTGAGAAAATCTTCCCATTTGTGACTAGGCATCAAACAAACAAAGTGAACAATAGTCACAAATGAGTCAATCGGGCCACAAAGACCAAGAACCAAAATTTTCAAAGAAAGCACACTTCCTACACATGCTAGTTGAATTTTCGCAAAAACTGCCCTATGCCACAAAAGACATGCATCCATCTCAAGTCAATAGTCATCTTAGCATATTTAGCTCATATCTTGCAAGAGATGACACCAAGTCAATTCT
Organism: Alloteropsis semialata; assembly: GCA_004135705.1. Lineage (NCBI taxonomy): Eukaryota > Viridiplantae > Streptophyta > Magnoliopsida > Poales > Poaceae > Alloteropsis > Alloteropsis semialata. The sequence continues at coordinate 63,185,967 of CM014273.1, forward strand.
CAATGAAGACATCAACTAAATATCTAGATTTGAAGCTCAAAATTGACTTAAAACAATTACATGTAAAAACTCACACTAGCAAGGATATGAGGCCTAGATGCTCAATGTAAAAACATAGGTTAAAGGAACATACCTTGGCCTCTAGCTAATCCTTTTCTTCACATTGGTGAAGATTCATTTCTCAAGTCTTGTGCATTATCAATGTAATCCAAATGCCTCTTATTATTTATGATTTTCCCTTATATACATCATAGAGAAGAAATGCATTAAGAAGCACAAGATCTAGTTTCATCATTTAGTGATCTTTGGATTGAAAAGGCACAATGGATCACTAAAATATGAAACCTCATAATATAGGTTAAATTCCTTTTTCTTGATGCACATGTGTATATGGGTGGAAGGCAAGCTCACATGCATCAATCTTGTCACAAAACCAAGCAAAAGGATTTAATCCATATTATGGGAAGCAGCTATTTAATAAAATAATTCATTGTCCAAAGAGGAGATAGATACACTTTTACCAATTTTGAACAAAAGACATAGCTTGCTTCAAAGAGAGACAAACTCTCACGCATGAGACTACAAGATCACTAGAAGAGAATGTTAGTCTCTAGGACACAAATTGTAGCATAATCTCCCCCTTAATAGGTGCATCATGTATTTGAATATCATGTCACATGCACTTGATCAATTTAATGAATTTGAAGAGTTTATCTCACAATTTTGTCCCGGCACATAAATAAATTGCATTTATTGACAAGGTGCCAAGAATACTTACTACCACAAAGATAGTGCATAAATTGTATGCCATGGAGGTGCTGAAAGAATTTCTTGTAGTATTCCAAATTAGATGAAGCTTGACAATCAAACCTCTGCCGGAACTTCTGGTATGATTTGGCCGGAATTTCTGGCATGAAACCGAGGCTGCCGGAACTTTGGGTCGGAAGTTCTGGCGTGAAACCGAGGCTGCCGGAACTTTGGTGTTTGCTAACTGGGCCAGAACCGGTCAGACCGGTCAAGGTGACCGGTCAGACCGGTCATCCCCAGTCGGCGCACACACAATTGGAATTCTTTTCTTTTACTTGCTCCAAGAAATTTCTTCTTTAATTTTTCTGTGATTTCCGAGATGATATTGGTTTTGTGATTTCAACACTTTGCAAGTCACTTGGCTAATTTCTTCATTTCTTGTATCTTTTCTATAGGTCAAGTGTCCAATGCCTCTCGACGATCCTGCAAGCTCAGCAAGCATTCTTTGGTACCCAAATCTTGTTGGGTCCTTTGAGGTTAGTCACAAGATGCTTAGGAACCCAAATGGCTCTTATGCTAGTTTGAGGTGAACTAATCACTCTTATAGCACAAGTGTCAGTTTTGTCTTTCCCAAGCTTACTAAAATCATACTGGACAAGGTTAGATTCAAGAATGTTACCATTTGGACAATCCTTGCCCATGTGACCCATTTGCTAGCAAGTATAGCAAACACGGCTCTTGTCCTTGCTTGAATTTATATTCCTTTGCTTTTCTTGCATTTGCTTGCTTTTGGGTTCCATGGATGAAGAAGTGACTTCAATCTTGTCACTGTGGTGAAAGGTGGCTGCCCTGGCCGCCACCGGTCTGACCGGTCCAAGTGGCCGGTCTGACCGGTCAGGGTCAGAGCCACCTACATTAGTAGCACCGGGACACATGGCTATCGTGTGTCCCTTCTTCTTGCATCCATAGCAAATCCTTTTCTTTGCAAGACTCCTTTTCTTGGATACTCCATGCTTCTTTGTCTTGCTTTTATGCTTGATGGGGCACGTAGATGCATAATGCCCCATTGTTGAACAATTGAAGCATTGTATGTGATCAAGCTCCCTTTTCTTCTTTTCTTGAGTCTTGTCTTTGTTGACTTGCTTGTCATGCTGAGGAATTGAGTCAGTGACCATTGATCCCTTCTCAAGCTTATTCACCATGTTTTCACGGTTATCTTGAGAAGGTTGCACTTGACCCTTTCCCTTAAGCTTGACCAAGTCATTCTTGATCTTTTCATCCTCTGGCTTGATATCTTCCATTTCTTCAGCAAGAAGACCATCACAAGACTCTACAACAACATGCTCAACACAAGTTTGGGTTGCTTGGGAGCAACACGGTTTTTCACATAATAAAATAGAATTCATGTGAGAGCATGTGCATATGTGTATGAGGTTCAAGATGTTTTACCGATGTTAATACAGCCTCATGAGCAATGTCTAGCATAGCATATGATTCCACAAGCTTCTCATGAGAACACTCAAGTTCTTTGTGAGTTGCTTGCAAAGCCATATGCTCACTAGTGAGCTTCTCAAGTTGAGCACTAAGCATTTGTTTTTCTTGTTCTAAGGATGCTACACAAGTAAATAAATCAGTAGCACAAGCATAATCCTTTGACAAGATTTCATACTTACTGACCAAGGAGGCATGTGACAACTTGAGCTTTTCAAGTTCTTGAGTTAGAGCCTTGATGGTTCCAACTCTATGGAATTCATCTCTCTTGGTCTTCTTCTTTCTTCTGCAAGCTATCAGACATTTGGGTCTCTCATCATTGGATAATGAAGAACCAGAAGTGGATGGGGTGACGCTTGCGGCTTGGGTGTCTTGAGCGCCCTCGGGAGCAGCTCCCTGGGGAGAACCGGTCAGACCGGTCCCTGGAACCGGTCGGACCGGTGCCTCCAGGCAGCCTGTAATTTCTTCCTTTTGCTCTTCTAGCCCCTTGGAAAAAACCACCTGAGGCTCAATGAATATTGCTGATGCAGTTGAGCACTTCTCAGGTGATTCCATAACTTCTTGCTCTTCATCATCACTTTCTAAATCTTCAAATGTATCCGTGATGAGAGTCCAAATGTGATGTGCATCTCTTCAGATTTCTTTCTTGCTAGAGATGATATCCCATAACTCTTCACAAACAGAACTCCGCAAGAAGTTAATAACACAAGCAGTGAGTTGCGTGCAAGCTAGCTCCTTTTGAGTGAGATTTGACAAATCAAAATTGTCATAATCAAATTTAGGAGGAAGAATGCTAGCAACTAAAATATGTTCAACTAAAGGATCTAACTTTCTAAGAGCATTATGAACATTACCAAACCAAGAAGCATAGTTTGAGCCATCGAGCTCAAGGGCTCAAATTGTACCTCAATCGACATCTTTTCTTCACGGCGGTTAAGCTTAGATGTGAAGCCAAGCTCTGATACCAATTGAAAGGACCTTGATGTCGCCTAGAGGGGGGGTGAATAGGCGATTGGCCGGCAAATAAAACTTTTCCCCCAAATTTCTCTAGCTGCCAGAGGGTGACCGGTCAGACCGGTGCTCCACACCGGTCAGATCGGTGCTGTGCAGTGCACACACCCAACAATAGCTCGAGCTTCTTCTTGACTTCTAGCACGAACCAAACTTGGTGAGTAGCTTCGGTAGATGATATTTAGCAAGGCAAAGCTATCCCTGCACACAATATAAGCACACCCAAGTAGATCGAAGCGAAAGCACAAATAATGTACTAGAAATCAACAAGTGAGGCAAAACCAACCCAAGACACAAGGAGTTGTTTTTCTGAAGTTCAGATTCACCGCTCGCACCAAGCAGCCACCAATGCACGGTGAATCCTACTCTCCGTTGAGGAAGCTTATGCGACCACACTAAGTCAAGCTATCTCCTCCTTCCACTAGCTTGCTTCTTCCCTTTCGGAGGCGAAGCACGACCTGCACAAACAATCCCGTGGCTCACCACACACTTTGGTAGCTCACCGGGCGACGCCTAGCCGTCTAGGAGGAAGAACCTCCAAGAGTAACAAATGCTTCAAATGGCTTTCTTGACAGCGAATCAATGTGCTCAAGCTATGGTTGCTCTTGTTTGCTCTCTAATGCTCACACAATCTCAATCCCTCAACCCAACACAAAGATATCTCAAATATCACACAAATCTCACAAAGAGAGGTTGGGGAGTGCTTTTCTGGCTTCTAGGATGTCTGAATGGCGTGTGAAAGCAGCAGCCCACCAAGAGGAGGGCTGAGGGGTATAAATACCCCAGCACACAAAAACTAGCCGTTGGGATTCTGTCCTGACCGGTCAGACCGATCACCCTGACCGGTCAGATCGGTCACCCTGAGCTGAATTTGAAAACTAGCCGTTAGAGCCGGCACCGGTCAGACCGGTCCCCTTGACCGGTCAGGCTGAGTGTGTCCCAAAACTTCTCTCAAGTTAGCTCAAGGTTTCATCCAGGGATAAAACCACACAAATGTTAGTTGAGCTGGGACTGTTAGCACACTCTGAGACTCTCTTAAGGCTATTCTCACATAGGTCAACTATTGAGCACTTTTGATATTTGTCAATAAGCAAATGTTGCATCCCTCTTGATAGTACGGCATACCTATACTCAAGGATAAATATAAACACAAAGAGATCCTCTTGAGTTTCCAAGTCTTCATCAATGCCATACTTTGATAGTTGTCAACTTGAGGGCTTTCAACATTGCTATCTTTCTTGAGCAATTCCATACTTGAGCTAGTGACTTAGGATTTTCCATCATCCATTGACAAAGAGTATTTGAATGCTTAAGTCACTCCATTTTATCAATCACAACTAATTGATGCTTTGCATTGCTTCCCTCAATAAAGCTTGGATATGGTTCTTCGAAACCCCACGGACCTAGATACTTCACCTTAGCAATTTGCACACATGGAAAGCCGTCGCTTAGCCAAAGCTTGCTTAGTCCCTCGCTCTAGTCATCTCGGTTGATTTCTTCACCACTTACCCTTGCCACATTAAGTTTAGCTTTGCTTCATCATTTTGAAATCCCATTTGAAAGAACTCTTCAAATGCTTGTTCTTGATTGACAAAGTACATTCAAACCGTTGCAAGCTTCCAACAATGAGACCAACGTATATCACATAAGCATATGTCCCTTTGGTGTAAATGCATGAAGCCTTGCAATTTCAACTTTGAATGATCCCTTCATATATCAACAAGCTTTCTCATAGATTGGAACCACATAGATATACCTTTGTTGACTTGTCCAAAATATATCAACAATCATGCTTGTCATTCATTATTTATGCACAAAGAGATCACACACTTGCTTGCCTTTCTCATTATGAGCCAAAGAACATTCATTTCATATATAATTCAATATTACAACATGAATGTACAAATAAAAACCTGCTCATAGTCTTAAGCAAACAAGTTAGTCGTTTAATCGTTTTGTCATACAATTCACCAAAACCCACATGGGGCCCTAGATGCACTTTCAACTTGCTCATCGTCCCTCTTGGGGAGCCTTTGTGGTGAGCTCAAGGCTTTGACTGGGAACAAGACTTGGCGACCGGAAGCACATCCTTTGTGGAGCTCCAACACGGAGTAGGCGTTAGCCGAACCACGGGATAAATCTTCGTGTCAAGTTTGCATCGCTCTAACCCTCTTAAGCTTCCGCATTTTATACTTGCAAACTTATGTGTCTTTACCTTTCTAGAGTAGTATCTTGATAGGATTGGTTCTAGGCTGTAAAACTCTTTGGGTGGAGTGCAAACACTAGATGAAAACCTTAGTTGCACATCTAAATAGCTTGTCTTAGTTGTACTTTGTGCAATTAGAGGCATGTGGTAGGCTAAGTTTTTAGAAAGTCTAATTCACTCTCTCCCCCTCTTAGGCTATCACGAGCTTCGATTCCTTTCCCTACGATTTCATTTGTGCATTCTAAAAGACACTTTCAACTTACTACATATTACATCCGAAACTAGAAAGAAAAGCAACTTGTTCCAAATCTGACATGAAACTTCGAAAGGAACACCATAATCTGCCATGTATAGTTTATTAATCAGAAGCAGATGTAAGCATGAATGAAAGTTGATCAAGCAAGTGGTGATCACGTAGTAATCAATGAATAGAAATTGCTATGTACAAGCAGACAAACACCCTCCCAACATGTTGTAGAAGCAAACAAAGACGACGCAAGTGGTAGAAACGAGACGTGGCGTACGATCGACAGCATCTGCCACCAGTGGCTCGACCGTCGAACGCACGCATGGGCATCAAGCATCGTGGCATGGACCAACAAAACTTACTTCCTACCGTACTCAACTTCCAATCACTCGCAGTCGCCATGCAAACTGCAAAGAAGAAGAACACGCAGGAGAAACCAAATTAATCAGCAACATGGCCCTAATGAAAACTACTGCGTCGACGACAATCTCTGTATGTGCAGCTAAGCTAGTGCCCGACGCCGGGGCTGGGGACGGACCCCAGCACCCGGGCGGCATTGCCAGGTGCCGCCGCCCTCCTGCCGCCGACCTCCGGCGGCGATCCCCGGAACCCGTCCGCCGTTCTGTCGTCGTTGGCACCCTCCACGTGCGGCGCCTCGCCGCCGGCAGGCAGCAGCATCCGTGCCGCTGTGGCGGAAGGAGGCGACGCCACGAGCGCCACGGCGAGCGACAGGAGGAGGACGAGCACGGCCACCCGGCAGCTGCTGACGGCCATGGTCTCGAACAATCTTATCTCACCAAGAACGGGGGCTGTGTGCGTGGGTCGGGATCGCGAGTGTTTGTTTCTAGTCCAGCAAGGCAGCGCGAGCGAGCTGGTCGGGGAAGATTTCGTGGGGATTAGGGAGGGTTTATATAAGCGCGCGCGGCGGGCGCGTGGTTGCGGCCGGGCCTGGCGGCTATAGCTGCAGGGGGAGGGAGAGAACGCGAGGAGGCGTAGGGACAAAGCCAACGCCACGGCGCGTCGCAGCGGCGAGCCAGGCGTGGGGGGAGCCGGGGACTGGGGTAACCGAGCCGAGGCACGGGGTGGAGGGAGCATCGGGAAGCGAAGGGAGCGGACAAGGAACACGCGGACGCGGAGCGGGGTTGGTTAGTCAGGCGACGTCAGGATCGCGATCACATCATCTCGCCATCTCGGAAAGGCTCGGGGCCGGGCCGGGTGCCATCGCGCCGTTGGGCGGCGAGACCACCACCCGGCCCGGCCGCCGGCCAGCGAGAGCGACCCGCGGCCGGGGGGTCGCCGGCGTCGTCGGCCGCGCGCTTTGCTCTCGTCCGGCGCGGATCGGGAGTATCTCGTGATGCGGGACGGGCCGAGGGCACGTTGCTTGAAGCGAGTATTAGCGCCTGTAATTAGCGAACCCGCGTTAACCGTTTCTGGGATCTTTCGTCGCGTAATTGAGCTTTTTGCGCGTATGCTATGTGCACGTCATATGATCGAGAAGGAAGGTGAGATCAATTGGGACGCGTGAAGGTTTTAATTGTGGTGTACTGTGCAGTGGAAAAATTTGAAGCCAAACGGCAAACACTTTCCTAGCACGTTTGGAGAAAAAAAGAAAGAGAGTGAAGGAATATGATGTTTGAGATGCTTAAACTTTTTATGTTTGGGTGGATTACCAAAGTGGGGGACTTTATTTTAGACAAGGGACTCACTAGTGGTGGTGGTGGTGGTACAAACCTTGCTCGAATTACGGAGCTTTGTTTAAAGCGGACTAGGTTACGTTACATTTCGTTGTTTAGTGCATGCCATTTGCTCGAATTATGAAACTTTTTTTATGTTTGAATTGGCAAATTTTCACATGAGTTCTGTAGGAATTGGATACTCCCTCCATTCTAAATTATATTATAGTTCATTGTTGACTTCTAAAATGCAACTTTGGTCATTCGTCTTATTCAAAAAATTAGTACAAATAAAATAGAAATGTGAGTCATACTTAAAGTACCTTTATAATAAAAAAGCAGTAACGACATAAATCATAGTACTAATATAAATTTTTTGAATAAGACAAATGGTCAAATATGGATTACAAAAGTTAACAGTGAACTATAGTTTGGAATGGAGGGAGTAGAAAATAGTCCAAATCCCGTGCTACTCCAATTAAACAGGCCTACAAAACGTTTATTTGTTTATTTTCTTCACAAATTTGCGGAAATGAAACAATACGTTAGCTGTCCTGTCAAAGGGGGGAAATAAATTAAAGAGGAGGGAACCTGGAACAACATGTAACAAAAGCAGATAAAAAAAGGCGTTTTGTTTGAGATGCAAAGTTGGAGCTGGTTTGCGTCGTTCTTGCTTCGCGGGAAAGCTTTCCTTCCAAGGGAACACTTGCTGGTCTGGGACTCTGGGTTCCTCTGCATAGGATTGGCTGCTATTGGCTGGTTGTTGGAGGGCACAAACTGAAAACGGAATCGTTGCCTGCGTGCAGAAGGCACCATTTCTTTCAGGCTAACTGTTGCTTCTCTTTCTGTTGCCCGTTGCCTGTGTTCTTCCTTGGACTTATATTGCCACAAGGATCCCTTGCCCATGTTGCCGCGTTTGGTTTCTACAGGGAAAATTTCCCCCCAAGGAATCTTGCATGCATGAAGTACTAAATGAAGTCTATTTACAAAACCTTTTCACACATGAGTGCAACTTTTCGAGACGAATCTAACGAGCCTAATTAATCCATGATTTGCTACAGTAATGCTACAGTACTCATCCTCTAATCGTGCGGTCAAAGCCCTCATTAGATTCGTCTCGCGATTTACACGGGGGGTTGTGGAGGTAGTTTTGTAAACTGACTTTATTTAATACCTCTAATTAGTGGTCAAAGCTGCATTTATTACGCGGCAAATTTTTTACACCCCCTAACCAAACGCGTCGTTTGTCTACTGTTCCCTTCCGTAGAAAGGAAGCGTAGCATAGTAGAAACTACGAAAATATCTTTGTACTAAGTGATAGCTCTGCGCTCTAGTGGTGGATATTCGTATATTCAGCGAACTCTCAAGTTTGTGAATAGTACCTCTATATCGAAATATATGTCACCATTGATCTTTTGTCTTATTCAAATTTTTTATACAAATACATAAAAAGATAAGTCACGGTTAAAGTACATATAATGATAAAGCAAATCATAAACAAAATAAATGATACACACACAATATTTTGAATAAGATGAATAGTCAAAGTCATGATAAAAAGTCAATGGAGTCAAATATTTCGATACGGATGGAGTATTTACGAACAGATATACTACATAAATGAATACTGCAGCAGCAACAAGCGAATGCAATGCTAGCTTAACTGCTTAAGGTTTTCGTTTCTTTGGAACTATATATGTGTCACTGACTCACTTTGAAAACGCCTTTAAGTTTCTCAAACTAACAACTTGAGTAAGCCACCTCAATTACTATATAACCCACTAACCAGTAACCTATATTCAGGTTCAACAACATTTTTTTCTGGGTTTTATCAACTTCATCTCCCTTAGCTTCTTATCCGCTTCTGGAAGTCAATGGATTAACTTCACCCACAAAGACACTAGTCAGTCCAAGATGGATACTATATACTAATCTCAAATTTAAATACAACCAGTCATATACAAATTCAGTGCCACTTAACCCCCAACTCATCTTTGATGTGATCCCAATCACACGCACGGGTGTGATGTGAAGCCACTTTGGCAACTGGATCGAAGAGAAGTGGATTAAGATTGTCAAGTAGTATTTAAGTATGTTGTTTTCTGCGTTAACCGGAGACATGGATGTAAGCTGTGTATTAAAGGAAGTGTGCACGCCAATTCTCAACTTCTTGTGCTCAAATGCAGCTTATAAGCTAGCCCTCTAAGCTTCCATTTTTTTATTGAAGTACAACACTACAGCCGCCCTGACCGGTGGTGCACATTCCACAAAAATCTGCTAAATGTTAGAAACATGAAAACTATATTAAAATCATATTTCTAGTTTTTCTCGAACACAAGAATCATATTTTATATTTTTTTTCAAAATCATGAACACCATATTCAGATGAGTTTTGTAGAAAGGTAGCTATTAAGTCATCTTCAAACTTATTTATATGCCTTTTATGTTTGAGAAAAAAATTTATATGATTGTATAAGTACTTTTAATGTTGTGAAGTGTCTTTTTTTACACCTCTTTTTTTGACCGAAACCGAATTTTTCCCGTGGCGAAATGCTCAACCAGAAACGTAATGGCTAGCCCTGATGTTCACGTTCATATATTCAGTTGTTCATGGCTAACTGACGGTGACATGCAATGGCGCCCAAGTTGTAAAGCAAGTTGTAAAGCTGGATGATGACTCATGTCCAACAAGTTGGGTGGGCCCAAGAGGTAACGTGGTGTTGGTAGAAAAACAGAGGCACACATGGCACGCCATGAGGAATGACCCACCAACCCTAGTAGATCATCTTATATTCGTGGATCAGTGCCGTTAAAATGAAATTAATTGTAAATGGGCGAGGGCATTGTGTTTTGTAGAAAAAAAAACTAATCAGAATTATTTTTTTGATGCATCATACGACGTAACAGTAAGTTTTAAGAAGTTTTGTTTTAGAACTGCAACAGGAACTGTAAATTTGGCAGAGATACTAACCGGGCTAAGGTTATTTTCCCTGCCATTTTGCCAAACCCAGACCCTGGCTGAATTTCGGAATACTAGTCCTGAGCTAAAGAAAGTTGTGGCCGCCAGCCCAGGTATTAGTGGGGCATCCTCAGCCCACGTTGGTGGCACAAAAGGATTTGGGTTGAGGCCCAATCCAAAGGCCCAGCTCTCGAGAGTGCAGCACGACGAGATGCCCACGAGCGGCCTTCGGCAGTTCGGCCTGCGTGGGTAACGGCCGCCGCCGCCTCGGCGCTCGGCGGTCACCACCATCGTCGCGGCCATGCTGCGGTCTGTTCTCCGTGCGCAGCCGCTCCACCCGCTCATTCCACGGCCACCGAGAGATGCAGCGGCCAGCAACTTTGGGCCTGAGAGCCTCCTCCTCTGCTCGCAGCTGGCCGCACGACGGACGACGCTCGACGGAAAATCAACGGGACATATCTAGAGAAAATCGGATCCCATGTCTCTCTATCCATGCTAGTTGCGAAATCAGGAAATAAAGAAAAATTCAACGGGATCCATGGCCCCTGCCGCTCTCGACGGAAAATCAGTAACAGGATGTGAAGCTGCGAGAGAAGGGATGATCGGGCAGAGAGAATGTTCTGTGCGAGAGGGGGCGAGCGGTGACGGCGAGTGAGAGAGGCTGAGGAGAGAGCTCAATATTTTAAAACAGCAGTTGTAAACATCAGAGAGCTCATCATCATCGACTCTGATCTCATCACATACAGACAATAACATTGGTTATGGTGCAAAATCAAACCATAGGCTAGCTTAGGTTTAATCCAGCCAACATCTCAAAATAATGCACCATGGCACTTCATCCAGTCCAGTTCTGGAGACTAACAGCAAAAATCTTGCATTCTACTTCGGCAAAAATAGAATGCATGCATTTTGTAGAAGCAAAAGGTTAGTTTCAACATGGCAGCACCAAAAGGTAGGTTCCTGCAAAAGACAATGTGGGTTCAAGCAAGCTATATTTTCCACACCATCTTACCCCTGTAGCTAACCTGCTCTAATCTGACTTAGCACAAGCTCAAGTTTTGCATCTGTCTCAGCTTGCTTCTTCTTCATCTCTTCTTGATCCCTGATCCTTGCCAGTTCCCCTTCCTTAACCTGCTTGGACAACACATCCATTTGTTCACGCTGGGCGTCGACAATCGATCGAAGCTCAACATTTGCCCTCTTCTCTGCTGCCAGTTCTACTTCAAGGTTCTGCACATTGGATCTTGGCTGCATAGTCTGGATACCCACATTCTGAAGAAACTTGTTTATCTTGGTGTTCTCACCAAGAAAGTCTGCCACAACCTTGGTCACAGAATCAGGTTGCTCAGTACCTTCTGCTGGTTGAGATATTTGGTTTTCCATTTGAGTCTAGGAAAAGAACAAAGACGATTCATGAGGCAGAGCTAAAATTAAGCATTGCAATGAGATTGAAATCCAACTTACAATTGCAGCTTGCACAAAAGAGGTGTATCCATTCTTTTTCTTGCTGTAGTGGCACTCCTTGAACAAATCCAATGCATTGGGTTCTTGATCTTTATATTTATCCCCCTGAAAATTAGCATGTATGCAGCAAGCTTAAATATTCCAGCAATGCCTACCAGCCTAGACAAATAAAGAACAGACTAAAATTCACAACTGAATATTATTAAATTAGAACTAGGATTTATCATTTGCTGAAATATGAAGGAAACATGTCCACTTGAACAAAAATGGATTTGCAATGAACATTGCTACATATTAACATGTACTTTCCATCACAAGTTTGCACATGAACAAGTTCAACTTACCAAATTATCCAAGTGCACCACGTAGCTGCGCGATCCAGTTGTTTGATGGAACTTGACTTGACCTCGGTTGTCTTTGTTCTTTGCACATGATTCCTACATCACACAGAATAAGTTTAAGAACAATCCATTTTTCAGGTATATCACAATACGAATTTTTAAGTGTACATCATAGAATGAATGCTTTCAGGAGCATACCATTTTTTTTGGATTTTTCCAGTGTTCCACAAGGCTAATCCATTGTGCATTACTTGTTGAATTGACAGGAGAAGTTTTTGTCACCAAATGGAGTGGATAAGGATCAAAATACTTTTTCTTCAGCCTATGTCGCTGCTGGCGTATCGCAGCCTTCATCATCTTGGCACAAGCCTTTCTAACCGCCAGATCACTTGCATTCATATCAAACTTTATCTATTCATAGGAAAGAACATGTATAAGATACAAATCTGTCAAAATATGCAGCTTGGTAGATTTTAGAAAGGGGAGAGGCCTGGACGGTGTACTTACACCAACTTTGTGCATAAAATTTCTGAAGATCCCAGGTTGTTTCTTGTAATCCTTCCAGTGTGGTAACACGGGCACATGGTTCCTCACAGAAATGTTGCATTCAGTTGCAAACTTTGCTGCAATAAGAGGTACCACCGGCCTTATCCTCCCTTCAGGAATGACGAGTGGCAGTTTTCCACGCCGAGCTCGAGACAACTTTTGGAGACCATGTCCCATACCAAGTCCCCTGTTCCAGGGCTCCTCTTCTGGCATGAATGTACAGTGAAAAATCATAGGTCAAGATATTGTCAAATTGAGTTGCATCCAGATTTGGTGAGCTCCACTAAATACACTATTGCACTGTTCAATATACAACAATTCCAATTGAGCAATAAGAGAAGTAACTGATCTGTGCACAGGTAATGGTAGTTGATCTCACAGGTTTAATTATTTGCAGAATTCACTTGGTTCAGCACATGGAGAATATTGTGTGAATTTTTTCATGAATGTACAACACAAGAAGCATATAGACTAACAGTGATGCAATAAGCACTGTAGCAAATAAACGGACATATTAAACAAGATTAACTGAAAGAAAATCAGGCTGGGCAGCAATTACCTCCATCAAGAATTTCATTCTGCTCATTATGCTGGGCATTGCCAGTAGGTTCCTCATTGCCCATTTGGTTGTGCTCATCAGGCTCAATGACAGCATTTTCATTGCTCATCTCGGTGTTCACATCAGGTAATGCAGGGACACCATCTAAAAAGAAGTCAGCCAGTAAGAGTGTGCTCGTCATGCTATCAAAGCATGTCAATACATGGAAAGAAACATGGAAGTAGAACTAGCCTTGAACACAGGGCAAAATGTGGTCATCAATGTTCCCAAACATTTCTTCTGCTTGGACCACTTGAGGGAGTGATGGAGTTGGCACAGGACTGTCAGTTGATGACAAATCTTTAGGGTCTTCAAACGGCATGCTTGTCTTGGACCTTGTAGCTCTAGTAGCTGGCTGTTCTGCAAGAACTCGCTTTGTACACCTAGGCTTGATTCCACTAGGAGCCATTGCAGCAGTCCTTTTGTTACCACTCTTCTTGCTATTCTTCTCAGAGTCTACCAGGTCCTGCTAGAAAAACATGAATCAGTGACCAAGGCGTTAGAAACAAATTATGTTTCAATAGTAAACAAGCAACATGTGAAGCCCTGACAAGATATAGGAATTAGCACCTTGGCTGTGTTATCATCAAACAAATATCCTTCACCGGTATCGTCCTGTGCAGGATCATACTCAGATTCGGAGTCTTCATGACTAGTGCTATCTATATTGGTTTGCAGCTCCTCATTCTCCTTCACCAGGTCATCATTCTTGGTCTGCCGCTCTTCATTCTGCATCCTCATTCCATCAATCTTGCGTTGTATCTCCTCATTATGATTCCTCAGGGACTGCATTTCTTTCACCTTTAGAGCCAGCTCAACTCTCAGCTTCTGATTCGCCTCACAGTATCCAAGCTCTTTCACATCCTTATCTAATTGAGCCCTCAGGTATTCGATCTCATCTAAAATCATCTGAGAATCCTCGCACGCCACCTTCAAATGGTCTGTCCATTGGTGACGAATATTAAAGTCATGGCATGAAAAAGAGCATGAAAGATTGGAGAATGTTTCCATAACACATACCTCCATTCCCATCCAAACTTATCGAATCTTCGGACATAACTGCGCCTTCCTCTTTCTGCTTCCAGATTCTGCCCCAAGATCCTGGCCTGCTGCAGCTCCAAAAACAAATAAAATGTCTCCCTTCAGTAAGTGCAAGCTAGATACCCCCACCACAGGTACAGCAAGGCGAGTAAGAAATAACAAAGTCTGATCCTGAGATTATTACATATCACTGCTATAAACACAAACAATCATAGTTAACGCACACTGATTTTTGTAAAATAAGTTAGACAATAAGATGTTAGATGTGTCAGCAAAACTGAGGATCCAAGCAACCAACTAGAGTCGACATATGGTGTCAGCCTTCAGAAAGCTCGCAAGCTTGATTTTGAATAATTGTCACTGTTGATTTCACGTTGCCTTAATTCAAGTGCCATCGTTCCCTGTTATCTGTATCATGTCACCATACTCCTCTATCGCTACAAGTTCCACCACTCAGATAGTCAGATTATTACTCCTGGAGGCCAAAAGGTCTCCAATCGAAAGAGTTTGCGATCCTCGCCCAACTAAAGGTCGCAGCTTGTGGGGAAATGAAGTGAAGGGAATTCGTAGCCTGGTATTCGAAATGCATTATAGATCAGAAATGTATCCAACTATGCCATTCGATCACAAAGAACAACAGAGAAGCGTGGATTAACTAAACTGGAGGGAAGTAGTACTAGCAGATAACTCAACTCAAGGCGCCCTCGCAAACAAAAAACAAAAAAGAAAAAGAAAATGTAGTTAGTTGGAAGGAAGAGAAATCGCGGCTTCTCTTACCACCAGTAGCAGTACCTGCATCGACTCCACGGGGAATGAGCCGCCCGCCGCCCTCTCCCGTCCCGTCGTCTCCGCCGGCGGGGCGCATGGCTACGGCGAAGGATGAAGAGAGGCGGTTTTTCTTTCTCGCCTCGCTTGCGACGACGGATGAAGTGCTAACGGCAGGCCACTACACGGTGTGTGTGACAGTGTGAGCTCATCAGTCTGACAGTCTTGACCTCACAAAGGCACAATCCCAGTAAAAAAAATACTTCTGTGTTGCCTATAGTACAATAGAAAGGGAAGGGCTGCATGTGATGATCAGCTTTCTCGGACCATCAGCCAATCAAATACTCTCTATTTTAAATTACAATTTATTTGATCTTTTACTTTAAGTTTGATCACTCTCCTTATTAAAAAAAATATTAATTTAGTCAAATTTAAATTATTTTTTAAAAAAATTTATTAATAAAACAAGCCACAACAAAAAAAATTGATATTTTGCACAATTTTTTAAATAAGACGAACGATCAAACTTAGGGTAAAAAAGTCAAATAGATTGTAATTTGGAACGAAATGAATACGTCACATCTGTGTATCGAAGCCGCACCATGCTATATCCACGTCTTGGAGAGGGTCCCAGGTTTTCATTGAACCATGCTATACACAATTTGTTTAACATTTTTTACCCCATGCTATATCTAGCAAGAGGGCAGCGAACCGGCCGCAACGCAGCAGGCCAGCGGGCGATGCAGCAAAGACGGTGAAAAATTTTTCATCCAGCATTAAATGCAGAGAATCTCACATGCATGAAGTACTAAATGAAGTCTATTTGTAAAACCTTTTTACAGATGAGTGCAACTTTGCGCGACGAATCTAATGAGCATAATTAATCCATGATTTGCTACAGTAATACTACAGTAATCATCCTCTAATCGTATGGTCAAAGGCCTCCGAAATTTACCTAGAGGCGTGGAGGTAGTTTTGTAAACTGCCTTTATTTAATACCCGAATTAATGGTCAAAGTTGCATTTAATACTTCAAAAAATTTTCCAACCTCCAACTAAACACAGGCTAGGCAGCAAACAACGCGACACACTCCAGTCAAAGAAAAAACAACACGACATGTGGCACGCAGGCGTTGGTGGAACGCGAAAGCTCTCCCGAAGTCGGGAATTCTTCGTGCCTTAGAGGTACCATATATGATGCATTGCACACATAGAAAGTTATTCTGTCTTCTGAATATTTATAGCTGTTAATTTTTATTGTAACGTTTTATTATTTATTTACTTAAAAAATTATTGTAAATATAAAAATAAATCATGCATAAAATACTTTTGAAGATAAAATAAGCAGCAAGAAAAGCAAATAACATTTAAATATTTTTTAAATAAGATAAATTGTCAAACGTTGTGACCAAAAGTCAACAGTGACATGGAGTTAGAATTTTGTTTGACCAAATCAATTAATAATAATTTTACTTTCTAAAGCTTCCGTGAAATGTTGTTTAGTTGCTTACAAAACCAAACAACCGACGCAAAGCCTTGCATCCAAAGTTTGCCCATATTGCCGGTGCCGGCCTCCTGGCCAGCATAAGCAGTTAGGGGTGGGCAATCGGTATTTACCGAACCGATCGGTTCGGTACTTCGGTTCCTCAGTACTTCGGTTCCTTCGAAAATAGGTACCGATCGGTTCCTTTCAAAAATCGGTACCGGAGAATTTCGGTTTCGGTACTTTCGGTTCGGTTTCGATATTTACCGAAAAGTACCGAACCTATCACATATGCAACCTATCACATATGCAACAATAAGTTTAAAAGCTAATTTTAACATGATTTCATAGGAAATAGTTGTGCTAAATACATACATATAAAAAGTCCACTAGACCATAAGAGTAAAGTAACACAAATATATGATATAACACTCCACAATAATATAATCAATAATATAACAACATTCACACTTAGCATATTACATATAGTTCGGTAAATTCGGTAAGTTCGGTTTCCCTCGGTAAAGGTAAATTCGGTTCCTAGGAATTAGGAACCGAACTAGGTACCGAAAACTTCGGTTTCCGTGCTCTCGGTTTGGTTCTCGGTATTTTCGGTTCGGTGCTCGGTTCTCGGTATATTTTGCCCAACCCTATAAGCAGTCTCAGCTGCTACTCTTCAACGGCTATATGAACAATCTCATAGACCGCGTCCACAAGATCACCGCACGCGCACCACACATACCTGTGCGACGCCTTTCCATACACCGCGTCGGCGCGTCCACGCGAGGCTCCTCTCGTTTCCACCTCCCCACACCTCCCTCCCGCCACGAGCCCCTTATCCTTCGACGGCCAACGATCATCCCGAACAAGGCCGCCGCGCCATCCGCGTCCGCCCATGTCCGCCGCGGCCGATGACCTCGCGCGCCGCGTCGCCGCGTTCCTCCCCGTCCCGCTCCCGCCGCCGCCGCAGAAGCAGCAGCTCTCCGGCGTCGCCGCCGCCGTGCTCGACGCCGGGGGCCGCCTGGGCCGCGCCGTGGGCGACGTCTTCCGGCGCCTCCGCATCGACGACACATTCTGCTCCGGCGCGCCGAATCAGCGCCGGGGAAAGGCCGGGAAGAATGGCGGGAGACCGGCGGCTGGAGCGCCGTCGGCCGGCAAGGAGGGGACCACCGGCGGCGGCGATCCCCTCGGCGCCTCCGGAAGGTTCGCGCGGTCACAGGGGAGCATGAACCTGTCAGCGACGTACGATAGCAGGACCAACGACGTGGAGAGCTCGGTGGTGGCCAGAGGCGACCTGTGGCGCGCGGAGGCGTCGCACAGCAGCGGCGGCGGCGGCTCCGCCAGTGCCTCTGCTCCGAGAGTCGCCGGCGACGGGGCCAACCTGTTCCTTGTGCAGCTCGGCCCTGTCCTCTTCGTCCGCGACACGACGTTGCTGTTCCCGGTGCACCTGTCCAAGCGGCACCTCATCTGGTACGGATTCGAGCGAAAGGTGCGTTGATCTCGCGCAAAAAACTTCAGCATTGCTTCATCCAACCAAGAATTGCACTGTCCAAAATGCCTAGAGTTGAGAGCACAAGAGCTTCGTTCTTGCAGAATGGAGTGCACTCGGTTTGCCCTGCTTATTGGTCGGCTCACAAGAGATGGTTCTTCATGTCCATGTTATGCCTGAACCCGTTTGCTTGTGTAAGCCATTGTGATCTTTCTGCCTATTTCTACTAGTACATTACAATTTTCTCATACCCATATGGCCATATATGATTGAGCATTTTGTTCAGTCATTCATGGACATGCAATTCCCAAATGGGCAACTAAGGTATGTGGCCGGCGATGGCTTCACGGCGCGCGCTTTCCTCCCTCTCGGCGGTGGAATCCTCCAAGCCCATGGAAAGTTCCCGGGGGACAAGAGGATCAGCTTCTCTTTCAAGGTCGGACGAATGATTGAGATGCTTTAATTCATGAGGAACAGAAGCTGCATTGCTGTACTTACAAAATGCTATCAGTCGCTTGCAGAACAGGAGTGGGGGCAGCGTCGTCCCAATGGTTCAGTGGCCGGATAAGTCTGTCTCATTGGGGCTTGTCCAGCCATTGTCTTGGAGGAGATCTGGCCTGATGCTGCAACCTGCAACGCAGATCAGGCAAATCGCTCACACCCCGGCAACTTGTAGCAATCATATTTGATCCAAACTGAATCTTGCTTTCTTTCTGTTGATCAGTGTACTAAATCTTGCTGAATAGGTGTCCGGACTGACTGTTGTTCCATTCTGAATTTCTGATGCACAGCATATGCCCCACGATCGGTGGACGCCATAGTGGGGTGTGCACTGAGCTGATCCACTCAGTGAACGAGAACGTAGGCGTCGTCTGTGGCTACTCCCACACTGCTTCCCCTTCTGCACATGCCTCCATTTCGGTCTGTCCAGTTGTACCCCTGCATCTGAAGAAAATTTCTCTAGACTCAGCTCTCTGATAATCTTGTTTGAACATCATCACAGATCGGAAGATCGAAGCTGAACGGCGGCGTGGCAAGGTCAGGGATAGTGTTCAGAGTAGATGCTCCGCTCCACGGCTTTGGCCGGCCATGGTTCTCGGTTCAGATGAACAGCGGGATCGAGTTCTGAACTTATGATCCCACCATTCATTGTTTGGTGGTGACTGAACATACAGAGTTACACCACTCTTCAAAAAAGAAACATACAGAGTTACAGATGGTACACAAAACTACATTGAAATGTACAGTCAATGTTGTGTAAATAAACATAAGGCTTGCCACGGACTCGTTCTCTAAATGATCTGAAAAAGGCAGTTGAAAAATTCATTGTGGCAAAGCATTTTTTATGCTGTCAATACAAAAGGTGATATTGGAGGACTGATGTTTCATATGAAACTCATACGGCGAGTCGATGACTACCAGTCTACCACCATCAGTACCAGAACATCAGTACACTACAGCACAGTATAAACCCGTGCTTTATTAACACCACTTAAAGCAGCTGCCATTAGTATAAACCCGTGCTTTATTAACACCAGTACACTACAGCACAGTTCCATTAGTTCATCATCACCAGATGTTATCTTGCAACCTATCCAGATCTCTCTGGATGTACTCTTGGGCTTCCGCTGGTAACTATTGTTCAGAACCAAACTTGTTCAGAACCAAACTTGTTCAGAACCAAACCTGGCATCGCCGTTGTTCCACCACCATCTCATGCATCTTTTCCTGGAACACAACAAGCAGGGGCCGGGGCCTGGCCAAACTTCTGAAGAAAGTCAGACGCTTTTGCTGAAAAAACCATTTGCACGGGCCATTCAGTCAGCTGATTTCAAACCAAAGAGAGGTGTTAATCACTTGATCCCATACTGAAATTTTTTTTCTCTGACGTCCATGCAAATGCAATAGTTGTGCAGTACGAGCATTGCTCATTTATCCTTGTGGGGATCAAAAATTCAAGCAGTACTGCGCCGCGCGTTGAATTGGCGCCGCTAGCTTATACTACTATAAGAGCAAGCTTTGCTTTCTTGCCGATCCCGGTGTAGCCGACTAGTGCAGCGGAATATTGCTCCTCCCAGTTTCCTGCTTCGTTCGGTTAATCAGGTCCGTACCGTGCAGCTCGCGATCGATCGATCATGAAGGGCAGAGTCTTCCCGGCGGCGTCGCCGGGCGAGCGGGACGAGGAGGGGGCGCCGTTGGTGCCGCCGGCGACGGAGCAGGAGATTACTGAGGAGGACGGCGCGCCGTGCAAGGGCAGTGCGGCCTTTCCGGTAGCGGCTCTGGCCGGGCCGTCGCTGGGGGCGGTGGTGCGGACGAGGGGCGTGGGGTCCGTCGTGCTCGGGCTCGTCCTCCTTGCATTGCTGCTTGCCGCGCGCACATGGATCGGCCTCGACGCTGTAAGCACAAGGATGCATGATGCATCTGCTTTGTGTTTTTAATGCTCCATTTTGCATCACTGGCAATCGCTCATCAGTCATCACATTTGCAGCTTGAGATTGGTTACGTGTTAGTCTAGGCTAATTGTTTGTCTTGCATAATTCTTAAACGAAAAAAAGCTTCATTCTCGAGAAAAAGTTAACTTTTTTTTCGAATGAAACCGAACTTCTTGCTGATTGTGTAATTAAGGAGCTCAAAAGTCAAAACGAGCGAGCAGTGTAGCATACTGTACGTGCAACGCTGGTAAAGTCCGCGTAGGCCTCGTTCGTTTCCCTGGATCGGCCCGGAACCAGCCCCGTTCCGGGTGGTTTCGTGCGGCCCGGAACGAAAACGGGGCCCTATGAAAAATGCCGTTCGGTTGGCCCGGAATGGAAGCAAAACTGGGCCGGTTCGGTTTCAACCCCTCATCCCACGGCCTGGGTTTGAATCCCCACCTCATCCGCCCTGGAACGGAGCCACGCCACGCACGGCCGCACGGGAGGGGACGACGCGGCTTCGCCGACGGCGCGCGAGGCGATGACACAGCGGCGCGACGCGGCGGCGTGGCGGCGCGAGGTGGCGCCGTGGCAGCACGACACATCTCCCCCGACGACTATCACCACGACGGCGACGGCGACCATCTCCCCTCCGACGTCGACGCTCCCCGCCCCCTTCTCGCCGGTAGGCCTTGGCCTCGCCTCGTCCTTCCCTTCTCCTCCTTGAGGTTCTTGCCCGAGTTAGTTGAGATCCATGGCGCGTATGCATAGAATTTTGATTTGATTTGTATGAAAATCCTAGGTCGCTGTTTTTGAGCTTCTTGTCGGGACGACGCGCCACACGCTGACCGCCGGGATGTTCTTTCTTCTCTGCTGCTGGCTCGATCTATTTGTTGGGATGCGTCTGTTGGTTGGCGTTGCTGATATTTTGCAGAGAGTGTCGCCGATGTGCAGCCCTATATGCAGCGGCAATGACCTGCTTGTTGCAGTCCAGTGGAGGAGCTGCACTTTTGTGTGGCCGACAGCAAGGAGCTCTCACGTTTCTAGCTAGCAGTTTGGCAGAACCAGTTAGATGATGCCCTGGCCTTTAGTAATCAAGGGAAGTCATTGCAAGATGGCTAGGTGTGCAGAGTTTTTGTGTGGCGAGTTAGCTGCCCCATCAAAGTTTCAGAAGGCAAATGCTGATGACCAAACGCAAAGAGTAATTAGTGTCTAGTAAAAAAAGGCGCAGTGGACACAGAAGTGCAGTGTGTGGATCAGAAAAGAGTTCAGCGATGCATATATTTCAGTGGAGGCTAGTGATGTTTGCAAATATCAGTGACTAATAAACATAACACAATCAGCTTGCTTTGTTGAACAAAACTTGGCATGGGAAGCTTCGTGAGAATGAAGCCAGGAAGTACTTCCTGAAAGAAACATTTTTTACGTTCTTGAATGATATACGTCATTGGAAATTAAAACTTTGTAAGATGTCCGCTTGGACACCCACTGTGTAGAAAAAAAGGGTAGCTGTTCTTTAAGCAAGTACAGTAAACTGGTTTTGCTCGAACACATTTTGTAATCCTCAAATTTTCTTTCTATTTTCACATCTCCCACTGAAATTTTAGTCCTACCTTTGCCATGCATTCTTACTGTATTACTTTGTCTTGAGTTGTCTAAATTTTGTTTTAAGGCCCATCTTATCAATTGCATAGGTCTTTTCTATGTAGAAATATCTACCGTGTAGGTTTATGTCAGGATATCCTAATGTGACTACTGAATTCTGCTGAATATTTATACTAGGCTGCTGACATACCTATTTATTCTTGTTTGGCTGAGATGCTGCTACTGCAGCAAATATATCTGTCATAGTTATGAGTTCAGAGTTCTAATTTTAGTCTTGCAGTGCGAAGAATTTGCATACCCAAACAGTAGCAGTTCAGGATTTATATTGGCTCTTTGATGTTTGTTGCAACTTGTAGATTATACCTCATTTGTTGATCACTCCAACTTTCATTTCCATACATAATGAATTAATTTCTGTATGCCAGAAGTAATTTCTGTCTCATGGCTTTCTCTTCACTCTGCAGCTAGAACCATGCATAAATGGACTACCAAACTTTCATTTCCATACACAGTAATGTTAAAGAGTAGTAGTGGCAAAAGGCCTAACAATTCTTTACTTATTACTGCTTCCTCTGCTTGTTAGGCACTGCCATTTTAACTTGTTAGGCATTGCATTTTAGCACTACATGTAACACTACTGTTGCTAGTGAGAATAACATGCGTGTTATTATGATTCATATGCGTGCCATTTCAATTTTCTTTCTGGTATTTGCGTATTTTCTGTTAGAAGCATATATTGTACTTAATCTTTTCTACTCCTGAATATATGCCACCAGGTTATTCACTTTCTAGATATTTGTGCAGGATGTAAGCTGATTTTTTTTATTCATAGCTGAACCAGATTCTGTGCAGCTAGAACAATACTCAACTAATAGCTGAACCAGATTTTTTTTCATAGCTGAACCAGATTTTTATTTAGTTTACTCTGAAAGTCTGAATGATGATGTCCTTCAGGATCCTGAGGGCAAGGTGCCACTCTTCTGAGGGATCACTGCTGATGGTTATCGCGTTCTCTGATGTCACCTCTCAAGTCTGGGCATGAGAGTCTGTCTTTATTATTGTACTTAATTCTCGTTGGAGCGAAGCTACTACAATATGTTTCATGAACTCTTTTTTATCCTAGCCACTGTTGTTGCAAGCCACTCTTGTATGGTGCCACTGATCGGTTCCCAGCTACTATAACTTGTATGGTGCCACTGTTGTTTAACTTGCTATTAGATTCAGTTTATAACTTGTATGGTGCCACTGTTATTTCAGTGCTTGAAAAAGAGTTAAATGATCTGCACTACCAGCTTTGCCATGAAAGGAATGAAAGGTTACTTGCTGAAAATAATCAAGGATGCTTCATGATGGTTTTTTTTTCATGTTTTGACATCTAAGACTCCTGCTACAAAAAAAACTTAGATGCTGAGAGGCTGCCTTTGATGTTCTGTCCTTAATTCTATCAGTAATTTGATGGTGTAGATGCTGGGAGCACTAAAACACTCAGATGCTGGCTTTGTTTAAAAAACAGTGATGAAATGGTCTATTTTCTTGTGCTGCTGGTTTGGCAGTGTCAATGTTGTGATCCATGTATAAACTACTTTCTTGTGCTGCCAATCCATGTATAAACTACTTTCTTGTGCTGCCTGCTAGTTTAACATCAGCTGGTTTCTTTCCTGTGTAACCGAACAATGCTTTTTGAAAGGTGGTTATGCATCCAGGAGAGGAATGACTTCAACTGTGGAAACAGGTGGAATGTGTGAAACAGGTGGATCAACTTGATCCTGGGCAGGAAGCAAAACAGGCCTGGTGTCATTCCTGTGTTGCCGAACGAAGCCGTGCATGCATGTCCGCAGCCGTCTCTACTAGGCAACACCGTCACCATGGGCGCCGGCCAACGGCGGCGTCACCACAGCAACTCAACGGCGCCGCTCGTACCGATACCATTCACCTGTGGCAACGAGACGTCCCCGCAGCCGCCGAAATGCCCTGGACCACCAGCACCACCACCGTCGACGCCGCCGCAGCCAATCTCCGGCGGCTTGGCGCCGTCGTGCCCGGACTACTTCCGCTACATCCACGACGACCTGCGGCCGTGGCGCGGCGCCGGGATCACGCCGGAGGCGGTGGAGCGGGCGCGGCCGCACGCCTACTTCCGGCTGGTGGGGGTGGCCGGGCGCGCGTACGTGGAGACGTACCAGCGCGCGTACCAGACCCGGGACGTGTTCACGCAGTGGGGCATCCTGCAGCTGCTCCGGCGCTACCCCGGCCGCGTCCCGGACCTGGACATCATGTTCGCCTGCGACGACCCGGGCCAGGTGCGCGCCGCCGACTTCGCCGCGGCGCCGCCCGTGTTCCGGTACAGCAAGGACGCGTCGACGATCGACATCGTGTTCCCGGACTGGTCATTCTGGGGCTGGCCGGAGGTGGGCATCCGGCCTTGGACGCAGATGCTGGAGGAGGTGCGGCAGGAGAACGAGCGCGTGCGGTGGCCGGAGAGGCAGCCCTACGCCTTCTGGAAGGGCAACCCCGAGAGCTACCGCGTACGCCACGAGCTCATGAGCTGCGACGCCTCCAATGGCCAAGAATGGAACGCCCGCCTCTTCACCCAGGTGCTCCTTCAAAACCCAAGAAAATTGCCGTTCTTTTTTTTTCTTTTTTTTTTTGCCTTTGGCACCTGACAAATGATGTTAATTTACCTTACTATCACTTTTCTTGTAGGACTGGAATCATGCAATTCAAAATGGGTTCAAAGATTCGAGAATACCTAAGCAATGCACATACAGGTAGGCACATCAACGCTGGACTCTTGCAGAATTTCTTATAACAGACTATATTGTTTCCTGCAAAATGTGGTGAAATTCCTCGGTCCAATGGAAGATCCGAATGCACGGTGTAGTTCAGACATTTGTCAATGGATGCAGGTACAAGGTTTACGTCGAGGGGAACGCGTGGTCAGTGAGCGAGAAGTACATCCTGGCGTGCGACTCGCCGGTGCTGTTCGTCACGACGCCCTTCCAGGACATCCTGTCCAGGGGGCTCGTCGCAGGCAAGCACTACTGGCCAATCAACCGGGAGCACATCTGCAAGTCCATCAAGTTCGCCGTCGACTGGGGTAACAAACACCCAGCGCAGGCGCAGCTCATCGGAGAGCAGGGCAGCCGGTTCGTGAGGGAGAGATGAGCATGGACTACATCTATGACTATATGCTGCACCTGCTCACCGAATACGCCAAGCTGCTTCGGTACAAGCCCACCGTTCCGGAGAACGCCGTCAAGATCTGCACCGAGTCCATGGCATGCCCCGCCCAGGGCCTGCACCGGGACTGCATGACGGACTCCATGGAGAGGCATGTAGCCAGCTTGGAGCCATGCACCCTGCCGCCACCGTTCACCACTAAGGAGGCCAAGGAGATAGAAGAAAGAGAGGCGGAGGCGCTGAGGAAAGTAGAGAACATGGAAGGCGCTAGCTGAAATCTGAGACTAAACAATTTGATGCAAATGAGAAAAATGAAAAGTGTTTAGCTGGAGCCAAAGGTTTCTGCTTATGTAAGAAAAGAGCTATTGCCAAAGTTGCTACATCTACACAGACAAAAATAGTCGGTATTAAGTTGAAAACACTACCAAATAAGTTTTATATCTAGAGAGTTAGAAATGTGTACCTGATAAGTGCTAGCTGCCTGTATACTTCAATTGCTATTGTTGTTCCATTTTCTTCACTCTCCTCATTTTCCATGAATTTCTCACTCTCATTTCCCTTTTCTCCCTCCAAGTGAGGAGGGAGAAAATAACGAAAATCTCCAGTTTGGTGACATTGGCTTTGCCACAAATGGCAGACAAACTCATTGAGGATATAGGTGGATATATGCTTTGATTTTTCATGCTCTTCTGAACTGTTTCTTTCCTTTCCGAACGTGAAATTCTTCGTACTACAAAAGACCAAACACTTTAGTTACTATATGAAAATAAGGTGATTTAACTAAACAAAACAAAGGAAACACAAAATTAGAAAAAACAAATTGATTGTCAGAGATTCATTTTTCCTGTGGTGTCAGTTTTAACAAGATAAGATATGATACAAACAGAATAAGCTGAAGAATACAAGGGGACATGATATTTCGTTTTAGCCTAAGAAAGAGAAAGATAAGATACTGGAAGAACAAGGCATATATGGCTAATTATTTAGTTGGCATATAATCAGGTTAGAAGGCGCTTGATCTTTCAAAGTTATATATATTTTGTTTATTTTGCAACTGTGTCTTTCATATTACATAGTGGAACCTAATCTCACCATCGTAAATACTTTTTTCCAGAAAAGTAGCATATCCATAGCTAATTTCCATAATTTATACAAAGAAAGGCGCTTATCAGCTAGGATAAATGAGTGTTAAATATATAGATCAAACCACCACGAAGCTCTAGTAAGTTGGCAGAGTATATATTGTGATCTTTTAGTGTCTAAAACAAAGACAACAAATGATCTAACATTAACAGTAGTACTTTCTTCCCTAAGCTAACAATTGTTATAAACAACCAATACTGCAAGCTGCTACTACCAAATCAAGTATTTATCAAGAACCAAAATTTAATTCACTTGTTAGGAGCAGAAAATCTGATGAGATGAGATGACATGGTTGCTTACTTCACATAACCGTGCAGCATGAGGCAAAAAAAAACTTCTTTCAGCCCTACCACATGGAGCACATCAAAGACTCATGCAGAGTAGCAGATCATATCCTACCACAGAACACTGATCCGAATTCTCTGTGTGTTATGACTCATGAGAATAAGGCTCCAAACATGACCATCAGGTTTCCACAAAGAGAGGGTGATCCCTGAATCAGCCTCATCTTGAACCTGGAAGCAGTCCATCCCTTGCCATGCCATGCAGAATATCTACCACTGCATTCACATTACCTTCCTTCAAGTTGAGGTCAATGAGAGTCTTTGATGCTTCTGCATCCGCTAGGGAACAACAGTTCAACAACTGCTGAGTCACCTTATCTGCTTCCACAATCATCCCTTTTTCAAATAGACCCCTGATCAAGGAAATTGTGCTTGTTGAATTTGGAGCAAAACCACACTGCAACATTTGTTTATGGAAGCCGAGAGCATTCATAACATTTCCACCCCTGCAATGCCCATGAATAAGCACACTATACACAGACCCGTCAAGCTTCCAGTTTCTGTCCAACATGGATTGATACACTTTATCAGCTTCATCCATTAAACCTTTCATGCAAAATCCCTTCAAGAGAGCCAACACACTCTTGAACTCAGCTTTTCTACAGCAAAGCATCAGGGCATCGTATTTAACATTTGCTGGAACTGGATCTTCATGATACAATTTGAAGAGCAACCGTTGCGCTTCCTTAGTACGTGCTGATTTACTAAGGCCATTAATAAGCACACTGTATGTCACAACATCAGGGAGAACTCCTATGTTTATCATCTCATCATGCAGAGAAAGGGCCTTCTCCACGTTCCCCTCCTTGCAGTGGCCATCAATAAGTGATGTATATGTAAATTCGTCAGGTTGTAAGCCACTTTTAATCATATTTTCAAAGAGCGCATGTGCATCATTTAGTCTTTTCTCCTCACAAAGACCCCTTATGAGTGATGAGTAGGTAATTGCATCTGGAAGCACACCCTTTTCAAGCATTTTTTGATTCACTTGGAACGCAGAATCTGTATCACCACTCTTACAGTATGCACTAAGAATCGTACTGTAGGTCACAACGTCAGGTTTCATTCCTTTAGCCTCCATTTCACGTATCAATTCTCTTGCCTCATCCATTCTTCCTACAATGCAATAGCCGTTTATAAGCGCATTGTAACACACCAGTGAAGGCTGTACCCCAGATTCCCTCATCTCCTTCACTGCAAGCAATGCATCATCCAAGAAGCCCTTCTTGCAGAACCCGTCAATCAGAGCTGTGAAAGTGATCTCATTCATCCGGATGCCCCTCTCCCTCATCTGCCTCAGCAATGCCACTGCACGCTCCAAGTTCCCAGCCCTGCACATCGCATGGATCAGCGATGTAAATGTCACCACATCTGGCGAGACACCTTTCCGCATCATCTCTGCAAAAACAGATAATGCCTCCTGCAAGCATCCCTCCTTGCAATACCCAGCCACCAAGGTGTTGTAACTGACCCCATCTGGCACCAACCCCTCCCTGACCATTTCATCGAACAGCTTGCGTGCGTCCTCCATCCTCCTAGCTTTGCAGAGCCCATTCACCACCGAGTTGAAGGTCACCAGATTCGGCTTCACGCCGCCCTCCCGCATCATGCCGATCAACCTCTCGGCGCCATCCACCTCCCCGGCTCTGCAGAACGCCGCGACGAGCGTGTTGTAAGTCACAGCGTTGGGCGCACACCCCGAGCCACGCATGTCGCGCACGATGTTGAGCGCCTCCTCCCGGTGTCCGCGGCCGCACAGCGCGCGGACGAGGATGTTGTATGTGTACACGTTGGGCGCCACGCCGTCGCGGAGCATGGAATCGAGGAAGCGCCGCGCAGAGAGGAGCGAGGCGTCGGAGAGCGCGAGGAGGACGGCGTTGTAGGTGGGCACGGAGGGAGCGTACCCGGCCGACCTGGAGAACGCGAGCGCCGCGGCGGCCAGGGAGGCACGGGAGGGAAGCGAAGCGTAGGACCTGATGAGCGCGTCGAAGGGGCGCGGCGGCGGGGACGGCAGGAGGCGCAGCGCACGGAGGAGGCAGAGGAGGAGCGGGAGCGGTGGGAAGGACGCGGCGAGGCGGGCGGCCGCGGGTAGCGAGAGCTGGAGGTGGCGGCGGCGGAGGGGAAGCGGGAGCGGCGGCGACCGCGGGGAGGGGTTCAGCAGAGCCGCGAGGTGAGCGTGGTAGACGGCGTGTTTGTTGCACGGCGCCGCCGCCGTCGTTTTCCGCCCGGCATGGGCGGTCGCCATACTCAAGACGCCGCCGCCTACGACGGCGGTGGAGGCGGAGGAGAGGCGGCGGCGCGGGTGGCACCCGGGCTCGGCATGCCGGTCAAGACTCGAGAACAGTCGAGACCGGCAGGTGTGGACTCTATGGGTCCCACCCGTCAGTGAGTTGTCAGCCCAAACCCCGCGTTACCCGCACCCTTCCGGGGTTATAAAATGTGCCCGTCTCGTCTCCGAAGGCTCTCTCCTCCTCCTCCCCCTTCCCTACCATTCCATTCCGGTGCGTTCCCCAACCCTTCGAGCACCCCCAGGTGAGAATCGATCCCCAAAAATATCCTCGAAATTTCTCTGGTTTCCGATTGCCGTTCATGTTCTTCTTTCGATTTCCTGCCGTTCCTGCGTTGCCCCCTCGTTCATATGGAGCGTGAATTTTGCGTCGTTTGTGCGCGCTTATTGACGAGCTGATCCGCCCGATCCGTCGTCGTGGGAATCCTGAGAGAGTTTTCCATGAAATCAGGTGGTGATACAGTTAGTAATTGATGTTTGATTGGCCTGTTCTTGGTTGAACGCGGGAGGAATTGGCTGGGTAGGGCTAGGGTTATTCCCGAATTTCTTCAATTGTTTTTGAGCCGCCTTTCCCCATTTTCATTACATAAAAATGGAAATTACATGATATCAGGATGGAGAGATCAGGAATTAAAATCTAGTTTCCTAGGCCTATCTATCTGATTCAGCTAAATAAAAACAAGAAATATTTCCACAAACAGTCAGGCTGTTAAATTCCTGTGTACAAACAGGCTGTAGACAGTTCAGTATACCTTTTAATTTTTTGGCAATTGAAAGATGAAGAATGGATTGTAAGAGCTGATAGCTTACTTTTAGGTTTATTTCCAAAGCAGAAGTTCTCGAAGAATATCCGTTTATCTGTTAGAATATCCTGACCAGTTGTTACTACTGTATTAGTTAGGCATTGCTTTCGTATATGTTATTCAGTAGCTTTTATACATGTTTTATTTTCCGTAGCATTTTAAGTTAGACAAAGGTCCTTGAAATCTACACAGATTACATTGGCCTTTCTTGTATACATAGTATTGTTCTCTTATGGCTTGTTCATTACATGTAGAACTACATATATGTGTAGTTCTGTACATCTTAAGGTCATTTAGGAGACGTAACCACTGTACTTTCGCTTGATTTGAAGGAAGAAAAGAAGTTGAGCCATGGGCAAGAGAAAGTCAGCTGCTAAGCCGCCTCCTAAGAAGCGGATGGACAAGCTTGATACTGTCTTTTCCTGCCCATTCTGCAATCATGGGAGCAGTGTTGAGTGCCGAATGTGAGTATCATTTTCCTGGTTTTCTTGTTCATCTGCTGGTACTGGATTTGGTATTTGTATTGATTTCTCACTTTTATCCAGTGACATGAAGAATCTGATTGGCGAAGCTTCTTGTAGAATCTGTCAAGAAAACTTCAGCACCACTGTTAATGGTATGTCAATACTATGTATAAAAATGTACTACTTGCTCCTAAAGCTGCGATGTTTACTAATTTGCATCTAGAAAGTTTGGCATCAAGTAACCCATGAATTTGTTTCTTATTATTGGTCTGATAAACAAGGCAATGTGAAACTTCTGTGACACCTAGGAACAGAATATAGCTTATATACTGCAGAGCCATCCCCCCCATTTCATTTTGTAGGTGGACTGGGAGTTGGCTGTTACATACCTAACTCAAACTTGACCATGATAATATCTGATTACGTGAGCTATAAAACATCAGAACTGCATCCATCAAAAGTAAACTTGGATGGAATACCATACATAGAAATATAATGATTATTAGAAGTTAACTGTTATTTGCACCATTTCTTCATGTTTGTACTAATTGTTTGATCTCTTTTCTTTCAGCCCTCACTGAGCCCATTGATATGTAAGTCGATTCTTCTAGATATTTCTTACTCTTTTCAAATTTGTGATAAGGTTGTCATGTTTATCCTCAAACTGGAACTGAGCTGGAATTCTTCCATTTCACAGATATAGTGAATGGATTGATGAGTGTGAGCGTGTCAATACTGTTGAAGGTGACGATGATGCTTGAGCTTACCCCCATGCGGACTACTTACAACTGTAATGTGCCGGCATTCTCGAGTGCCACAGTCAGCCATGGCTTGTAAAAACGTTATAAGAATGTAGTGGCTGATTGGTATGCCAGTAGGCAGTTTATCTAGCACTTAATAAACTCCAAAAAGTTTGTAGTATACATGTATGTCAACCTTAAAAGTGGTTATGTGTGTGCCTATGGAATGAGTGCTCATCTCAGATAATGCAAGTGTTTTTATGTGAGTTTGTTCTTGTGTCTAGATTCCTATAAATTTCAGCCCCAGCAAACAGTGATGATAACTTGGCTTTTTCCATGGAAACGGAGGTAATTGCACTGCAGGTCTTGAAATGGCTGCATTTGTACGACAATTCAAGTATGTGGATCCTTCAGTTCATTTTAAGGGTTGTATATCACAAATGCAACAGGACATCAATCGGATGTATATTCTGCCTCAAAAGCTACAAACATAGTTAAAACAAATTTTAGCAGCAGGAATCCATTCAGACTTTTATATTGGGATGGGAGCATTTGTTCTAAGGTGGTTTTCTATGACTCAGCTATCTGAAAGCGGTCTGAAGCCTGAACTTTGGGTAGCAACAGTTGGCAGCTTTCGAGCCTGGAGTCAGTCTTGAGTATTTCCTTCTGTTTGTGAAGTCCCGTTCATTTCTTATTCTGTGCACTATTGCGAACTCGTTATCATCCGAAGTGTCTGCTCCGGAAACCCATCAGTCCATGTCGATGGTAAGATGATCGTTGTGCTGCGGCTCGCTCTCGTCCTGATGAGCAAGCAATTCGGGCACGTATGCTGCTACGCAGAACTGGCAATAGCACCTCGATGGTATGAGCCCGTCATGGTGCTTCCTCTTCTAGGATGCGTCTTGGCTAGGCGAATCCTGCAGGCCATCGCATCGTGGAGGCTAGGGCCGGCCCACGGTAACGCTACATGCCACACGCCCACACCGCTTTCAATATTCAGACTCATAACAAATGCTCAGGCCAGCTGCTTTCAGTATTCAGACTCCTATATTTTGGGAGCAGAAACGTGTTCGATTTTATGGTACAAGTAGTACTTTGTTTAGAACAAGCATAATTATCAAAAAACTAAGAAAACTGTCTAAAGCGTCCTCGTATTACAATTATTACAATCAACAAAGAGAACAGACCCAGATCAACATGTTAGCAGTTGTCCCTCGTCAACTTCTCAATGAGGCTTCCTCGCACTACTACTCCATGTCCCTCTATCCCAGGCAAACAAAAATGGTAGGGAAAATTCTCTTGCTATTTGGTTGCATCCGCAGCAGTAGTATTCAAGAGACAATTGTCTTCTGAAAAAGATGGACGATAATTCTAGGTCAGTTCTTTTTCTCCAACTATGATAACCTTGCTTCTGTGCCATTTGTGGATGGTGTTTCGCTTTTCTTGACGCCGAAAGCAACATAATTCACACTGATATCATCTGACAGGGACCACTCTCCACTCAACGGATTATAAACAAACCCTGCCATCTCTTCGACCTGGAGATGGGACGCCAAGCAATCAGCAACATAACTTTATAAATAAAATCAGCATGTTACTGTGATTGAAGAACTTACAGAGACAGAGGCCTTCTGCAGCATTAGGGCAAGCTCCTCAGGGGTAACCAATTTGGACCACTCATGCGTGCCTTTAGGAAGCTGTGTAGGTACAATAATTCAGAAAGCAATATCAATCTTGCGATGCACTAGTGCTTCACCTTAAGCAAAACTGTGCCAGTATACTTGTGAAACATATAGCATTGCATGGTTCTCTGGGAGAGATTTCAACAACTAGGCTCGTTAATGGATCCTGACCAAAGTAACAAACTGAGAAACTGGAACTAGCCTGGCCTTTCAGAATGGTTACAGGTTTAATTCACATGTTCTCTGCATTATATCATTAAAATTTTCAAATTTGAAACGAAGTCTTCAAACCAGACAAATTTTAAGGGGTGTAATGTAAACCAGCTTGTTTATGGGTCTAAGACTGGTTCTGACAAACCATGGTGTTATATGTTACAAAGGAAAGAACTACTGTGTTTCCTTTATAACATAACTGAGTATCAATGATTTCTGATTTGCTATAGGTCAAGTTCCTAAGAAGCATTAGCTGTCAGAAAGATCTGAGCTAGTTGCACTCACAAGAGTATCTTCCCTTGCTAGCATAGGCTGCCCAACTAAGTTTATTGATCTCAGAAAACGAAGGTAAAACATGAAAGACAGGTAGATACTATCATACTAACCCATCTGAGGATATACTCGGCAGCGACTATTGCAGTGGCATATGCTCTCATTGACCTGTTGATTGTGGAAACTACAATGGCACCATTAGGAACTGTCAAAGCCGAGAGAGATCCGCAGAACTCCAAAGGATTAGCGACATGCTCGATCACCTGTAAAATATGCAAAGTTCAACCCATATTACAGAGATGAAATGAACCTGAGAGAAGGCACTGAAACATGATTTAAAGATTCTACTGTTAAAGATGAACTCATATGCTGATATTCTGTTTTAGATTTCACATGTTTCTCATGGATCACTTATGTAGTTATATTGATGTAATGATGTACACATGGCACTGATATCCAGATAGAACCAGATGTACATGAAACAAATTAGTCTTACCTAACCTTATGACTGGGCTAATACAAGTATAAACATATTTCCTCTCAATGATTAATGCACACAAGACTACTGATACCTTATGATCTATATTTCTAATAGGTAATTACTCTCAACCAGAGAAACAATAGCACAAATCGAAAGCTCTATGCAATCAAAGGCAGAACAACCAAGGTTACTTTATCAGTATCATTCAAACCAAAAGGCCCCTCAGATGGAACAAAATTATGCGTACCTCAAGAGAAATTACAGCATCAAACAGCCTTTTCTCTTTTACCAATTCCTCTGCACATAAACAATTTTCATACAGGTTTAACTCCAATCATAAGAAATATCAGGGATCAATCACTTAGATATGCAAATTCATTCTCTTGTCAAAACTGGAAAGGTAGACATTTAATTCATATAAGTTTTATATTCTTCTTTTGTAGTACAGTTAATTCTTAAATATATTCATTAAGATTGTAGTAACCACATTAAGGACTAACAAAGTTTACAGAGAGCAATCCAAACCGTCAATCCACATATGTGAACCAAGGACATTAATCACCAAAAAATAGTTTACATTACCCTACAGTGTCAATGGAAAAGAACTGCCAGGGTCAGTGCAGCAGCCCTCTATCATTGTTCAACAGAAATGCAGAAGGTAAATACTGTTATAAGTATATAATGGAGAGGCCCTTCAAAAAGAAATGATGTTGAACATATAAATTAATTTGAGAGACGGAGGGAGAGGGGGGGAAGAGAGAGAGAGAGAGAGAGAGAGACCAGCTGTTGTGCAGCAATACTCAATTGAAGCAGTCGTGGGATCAGATGCCTGAGAAGATAAGAACCAAGAATCAATGACTGAAGGAATACTTAAGTTACGAATTTCTGTCCTTAAGATCTCAAAATGATCCTCGAGACAAACACATCTACATTCAGCAAATAATTTGCATGATCAAGATTTTGCACATACCGCGTGAATACTTGCTATCTTTATATTCTTGTCAACAGCATCAATAGCAGTAACTGTAGCACCCAACCGAGCAAGAGGCTGCCATCCAGCACGAAGATATAATTATGTTATTATTCTTTTCCAGGTCAATCACAAAAGAAAATGCCTGTTCTCCACAATTGTATTGAAAACACCCAAAATGGATTGCATCTACATTAAGCTATAATGCTGACACTTCTAAACAATTATTGTCCTTTCATGATGTTAAGTGTCCTTTCAAAAAAAAAAAAAAGAGAGAGAGAGACTGAAAGAGAGGCTCTCAACCTCTGACAAAATGCCACCTCCACATCCAACATCAATAACTTTGAGACCTTCGAGTGGTTTAGATGAATATGGATCCCTCCTGGACGCACAAAATATGCATACTCACGCAATTAGCTAAAATGAAAAACAAACTAATATTATGTACTTAAGACATGTCAGTTTATAGTCCAAACAAATAAATATTAGCCCAGACATACAAGAGCAGAGTAATTCACTTGCACAGTGAAGAAATCGACCCTATATAAAAGCACTGCCCATGTAAACCAGGAACACCATAAGAGGAATTTTACTCACAAACAGAATGATTTATCAATTTTTGTCTTCAAGATGGTAAGATGTCCCATGAAGGAAACATTACAGTTCATTGTCCGTGACTCCATGTATATATAGAGTGGCAGTCGGTTTCATGTATATTTATTCAGGAAGCTCACTATGGTATCAGGAAAAATGAATAAGTTCAAGGGGAGCGGAAATGTACCTGAAATGTCTACAAAGAGTGGAGCGGA
Organism: Alloteropsis semialata; assembly: GCA_004135705.1. Classification (NCBI taxonomy): domain Eukaryota; kingdom Viridiplantae; phylum Streptophyta; class Magnoliopsida; order Poales; family Poaceae; genus Alloteropsis; species Alloteropsis semialata. The sequence goes on from CM014273.1 coordinate 63,221,432, forward strand.
TAAAAGACAGTCGGGTTGGATTCATCAAATGCAAAGGTTTGAATGGACCGTTTGAATCCCACCTGTTT
>CM014273.1:63222499-63261342 GCA_004135705.1 Alloteropsis semialata
GGATTTGGGCTAGATCTTGAGCAGTAAATCACAGGATATGGATATGTAAAAGCATTTGAGCAGCTCTAGGTAAACATTGAGGGTCACTAGTGCACAGATATGAGCATTTAGGGTTCAACAGCCAGAAACCGGTCAGACCGGTTCCAGGAACCGGTCAGACCGGTTCCAGGAACCGGTCAGACCGGTTCTTGCAGTCAAAACCTAAATCGAGATTCCAACAAATGTAGCCCACCAAACTGAATCAAACTTTAGGGATGTCTTCCTGGGCATACTAGTAGATGATTGCTTGAAGGAATCCTAGAGATATTCACTGAGCACATAGATCGGGCATGGGGAACATATGAATACCTTGAGAGGGAGGAAACTGAAGATTTGAATCCAAAAACCGGTGTTGGGTCCGGTCAGACCGACGAGAATCACTTCAATCTTCAGAAACTTCAAGGGGCCGAGCACTTCCTTGGGGAAAACTTCAAAAACTTGAGGGGGAGAGGAGTTCGGGCATGAGGGCGCACGGGAGAGAGAGAGCTCGGGTCTGGTATGGGTGAGAGAAGTGAATGTGAGTGGATAGGGTAACTTTTGGGGTGAAGGGGTAAATAGTTGGGTGGACCCGGGGCAGACCGGTCAGACCGGTTCCAGGAACCGGTCAGACCGGTTTTCCCCAGGAAACCAGCCAAAGTCTAAAATTTGCACCTTCACCACAAGAAATTTATCCAAGATTGAATTAGCCTTGTGCTAGATAGATATTGGCATTGGATATTGATCAACAGATAGGAATTTCCAATTTTAATCAAACTCCTTGATACTTCCAAGAAGGTTGGGAAAGATAGATAATTTATAGACTTGAGAGAAATTTCACCATTTGTGACTAGCCATCAATCAAGCAAGGTTAACTATAGTCACAAACAGATCCATTGGGTCACAAAGACCAAGAGCCAATTATTTTCAAAAACACACAAGTCCTAACATGCTAGTTGAATTTTTCAAAGAACTATCCTATGTCACCAAAGCATGCAATACATCAAGTCAAGAACCGTATTAGGATGTTTAGCATATTCCTCTAACCGTTTTTATGGAACATTTGACACCAAGTCAATTTTAAGGAGGAATTTACTAAACACCTAATAGGTCACAAGAGAAAGACTTGATAAAATTGCATGCAAGAATGCACACACTAGCATGGATATGAGGCCTAGATGCAAAAGATAAGAATAGAAGGTTCATGAAAACATACCTTTGCCTTAAGCCCATTCAATTTGTGCATATCTCAATTTAGCATGGTGCTAGCTCTCATAATTATTTTTCTTATTCAAGTATTGAGTTAGCACAAGATACACTAGCACATGTGACTACAAATTCACTAGAAGAAATTGTTAGTCCCACAAGTGACACAAGTATTGGAACAAGCTCCCCATTAGATAGTGCATAAGAATTTTGAATTTCTTTTGAGTTGCACTTTATTCAATTATGAATATTGAGGAGTTTATTCACAATCTTGGTCAAGGCATATAGAAGGTAATAAACAAATTGAAATTATGCCAAGGATCTCAATCATAGTCACATAAAACTTTTCATGCTAAACACACTAGCATGAGGGAAGGCCTAGATGCATTGAAATGAATATATGAATTTGAAAAACATACCTCGGCCTCTAGCTAATTCTTCTTCTCATTGGTGAAGATTTATTTCTCAAATCTTGTGCTTTATCCATATAATCCAAACACATCTTTTCACTTGTGATTTTTCCTTATATACATCATGAAAAGAAATGCATTAAGTGGCACAAGACCTAGTTTCATCATTTAGTGACCTTTGGATTGGAAAGACGTAATGGATCACTAAAAGATAAAACCCCACAATATTGGTTAGATTCCTCTTTCTTGATGCACATGTGTATATGGGTGGAAGGCAAGCTCACATGCATCAATCTTGTCACAAAGCCAAGCAAAGGAATTTAATCTATATCATGGCAAGCAGCTATTTATCAAGATAAATCATTGTCCAAAAAGAGATAGATACATTTTTACCAATTTTGAACAAAATGCATAGCTTGCTTCATAGAGAGACAAACTCTCACAAGAGAGACAAGCTCTCACAAATGAGACTACAAAATCACTAAAAGAAAATGTTAGTCTCTAGGACACAAATTGTTGGATAATCTCCCCCTAAATAGGTGCATCATGTATTTGAATACCATGTCACATGCACTTGATCAATTTAATGAGTTTGAGGAGCTTATCTCACAATTTGGTCCCGGCACATAAATAAATTGCATTTATTGAGATGGTGCCAAGAAAACTTACTACCACAAATATAGTACATGGATTTGTATGCCATGGAAGTGCTTGAAGGATTTCTTGTAATATTCCAGCTTAGATGAAGCCCGAAAAATAAATCCCTGCCAGAACTTCTGGTATTGATTTACCGGAACTTCTGATACGGAACAGAGGCTGCCGGAGTTTTGGGTCGGAACTTCTGGCACGAGACAGAGGCTGCCGGAACTTGATTTCTGCTAACTGGGCCAGAACCGGTCAGACCGGTTCTTGGAACCGGTCAGACCGGTTTTCCCAGTCTGCTTCATATAAGTGGATTTCTTCTCTTTTACTTCCTCCAAGAAATTCCTTCTTTAATTATTCCATAATTTCCTGCACTTAAAAATAGTATGCTCTACTAGAGGGCTATTAAAAGCATCACATGGCATAAGGGGAATAAATCACAATATGAATGTCTTACTCATTACCGAGTGCTCACACACAAGTTAGAGCACTTGTATCCACAAAGGACTGAATGAGTAAGATAGTCAGTTAGTGCATGTTACCGAGATGTCATTGGAATAAGAGTAGTTGTTATTGTGCTTGAACTACAAAACAACAGACTTGAATTCTTTTGTTATACTTGGCAAATTTATTTGAGTTGACTCATCTTCATTCTATGCCAAGGTTCCAATGCATCTCCTTGCCCCTGCAAGTCTAGAAAGAACTTTTAGGTACCCAAGCCATGTTGGGTCCTTTAGGGTTAGTCACAAGACACTTGGGAATCCAAATAGCCCTTATGCTAGTTTTAGGTGAACTAATCACTCTAGTAGCATAAGTACCAGCATTGTCATTCCCAAGATTAGCAAAATCATAATGGACAAGATCAGATTTGGGAATATTACCATTTGGACAATCCTTACCTAGATGTCCCTTTGATCGACAAGTGTAGCAAATGCAATTCTTGATATTTCTTGGTGATTTGCTCTTCTTGTTGATCACTTGTCCCTTGCCAGCCTTGCTGTTTGAATATGTAGCTTGATCACTCTTCTTAGGAGGTCGGACTGCTGCCTCATCCAGAACCGGTCGGACCGGTTCCCGAGACCGGTCAGACCGGTCTGGTGCTGACAGAACGGTCGACTTCTGCGGACAGTCGTTGATGAAGTGTCCAAATTCCTTGCATTTGTAGCATAGCCTTTTCTTGGACTTTCTTTGCTTCTTTGCCTTGCTTTTATGCCTCAGAGGGCACATAGATGCATAATGTCCCATGTTTGAGCAATTGAAGCATTGTATATGATCAAGCTTCTTTTCCTTCTTTTCTTGAGTCTTGTTCTTGTTGACTTGTTTGTTAAGCTGAGGGGTTGAGCCAGTGACCATTGATCCCTTCTCAAGCTTGTTCACCATGTTTTCACGGTTATCTTGAGAAGGTTGCACTTGGCCCTTTCCCTTAAGCTTGACCAAGTCATTCTTGATCTTTTCTCTCTCTTGCTTCATGTCTTCCAATTCTTCAGCAAGGAGATCATCACAAGACTCTACAAAAATATGCTCAACACAAGATTTGGTTGCTTGGAAGCAACATGGTTTTTCACATAATAATGTAGAATTCATGTGAGAGCATGTGCATGTGTGTGTATGAGGTTCAAAAAATTTTACCGATGTAACCATGACCTCATGAGCTATTTCTAGTTGAGCATATGATTCTACAATCTTTTCATGAGAACATTCAAGTTCATTGTAGTGAGATTGCAAAGCCATATGCTCACTAGTGAGCTTTTCCAGTTGAGTACTAAGCACTTGTTTTTCTTGTTCTAAGGATGCTACACAAGTAGATAAATCAGTAGCACAAACATAATCCTTAGACAAGATTTCATACTTACTGACCAAGGAGGCATGCGACAACTTGAGCTTTTCAAGTTCTTGAGTTAGAGCCTTGATGGTTCCAACTCTATGTAATTCATCTCTCTTGGTCTTCTTCTTCTTCTTTCTGCAAGCCATCAAGCACTTGGGTCCCTCACCATTAGATAATGAGGTACCAGAAGTGGATGGGGTGACACTTGCAGCTTGAGCATCTTGAGCACATATGAGTGCAGCTTCCTGGGCAGAACCGGTCAGACCGGTTCCAGAAACCGGTCGGACCGGTTCCTCCAGGCAGACTGCACTTTCTTCCTTTTGCTCTTCTAGCTTCTCGGCAAAAATCATCTGAGGCTCAAGGAGTGTTTCTGATGCAGTTGAGCACTTCTCAGATGATCCCTTAACTTCTTGCTCTTCATCATCACTTTCAAAATTTTCAAAAATCTCCGTGATGAGAGACCAAATGAGATGGGCATCTTTGCGAATTTCCCTTTTGCTAGAGATGATGTCCCATATATCTTTACAAACAGATCTTCGCAAGAAGTCAGTAACACAAGCATTGAGTTGCAAGCAAGCTATCTCCTCTTGAGTGACATTGGACTTACCAATGTTGTCAATATCAAACTTAGGAGATAGAACGCTAGCAACTAAAATATGTTCTACTACAGGATCTATATTTCTAAGAGATTTATGAACATTAATGGCCCAAGAAGTATAGTTTGAGAAATCAAGCTCAAGGGGCTCAAAGAGTACCTCAATCGACATCTTTTCTCACGGCGGTTAAGCTAGGATGTGAGTCCTCGCTCTGATACCAATTGAAAGGACCTTGATGTCGCCTAGAGGGGGGTGAATAGGCGTTTCTTCGAATTTCTGCAAATTACAAAACTGAAACCCAGCTGTCAGCACTGGAACCGGTCAGACCGGTTCCTGAAACCGGTCAGACCGGTTTCCTCTGACAGACAGGGAACAATAATGAAGAACAACCCCCAAACAATTCTAGCACAAACCACTTTGGACAACAAGCTTCACCAGGTGTTTCCAAGTATATTTATGAAGCTCCTGCACACAGCACAAGTATACCAATGTAGAGATATGCGGAATTACGAGTAAATGCTAGAATTGACAAATGTAAGTAAATGGAGACAAACACAAGGATTTGTTTACCGAAGTTCAGATTCACCACATGCACTAAGCAGCCACCAAGGCAAGGTGAATCCTAGTCTCCGTTGAGGTGCTCACGAAGAGCCGGGTTGTCACACCTAACCCTTTCCTCACCCAATCGACCACCAAGGGGATTGAGTTTACTTACTGATTTCCTCACAAGGAGGATGGGTGATACAAACTTCCGTGGCACAACCACACAAGGAATGTGTGCTCAACGGCGACGCCTAGCCGTCTAGGAGCAAAGCTCCAAGAGTAACAAATGCTTCACAAGTTGCTGGACGCCACCAAGAGTGCTCAAGATCAGATTGCTCACAATTAGCTCACACACAATATTCTCTCTCAACCCAACTCAAAAAATCTCACAAAGATTGCTCAAATCTCACAAAGAGAGGTTGGGGAGAGCTCAGCTGGCCTCAAGAAGGTATAAGGGACGCACAGAACCAGCAGCCCCTCAAAGAGGAGCTCTTGGGTATAAATACCCAACCCTTCCAAAACTAGCCGTTATTCTGTCAGACAAAACCGGTCAGACAGGTTTGCCAAACCGGTCAGACCGGTTTTCAAACTGAACTAGCCGTTAGACGCTCAGAGGCCATGAACCGGTCAGACCGGTCCCCAGAACCGGTCAGACCGGTTCTTGCCTGAAAACCCCACTAAGTTAGAATTCTAATGGTTAGACTCTCATGGGTTTGACTTTGAGCACTTTCAGTGAATGTCTATCAACCAATGTTGCATCCCTCTTGATAGTACGGCATACCTAAACTCAAGACATATAAATAAACATATTTCAACCACTTGAGCTTCCATTTTGATAATCATGCCAGTACTTGAATATTCTTCACTTGAGGGCTTTCAACATTGTTCATCATCTTGAGCAGATCAACCTTGAGCTAGTGACTTAGGATTTTCCACAACTTATGTTTGAGTTCACTTTAATCCATAAGCCACTTTCTTCATCAACCATAACATATATGCATTGCATTGCTTCTCTTGACAACACTTGGATATGATACTTCGAAACCCCCCGGATACTAGATACTTCACCTTAGCATTCACACATGGTCATAAGTCGTCACTTAGCCAAAGCTTGCTTAGTCCCTCGCTCTAGTCATCGCGATTTGTTTCTTCACCACTTACCCTTGCATCATCAAGTTAGCTTTGCTTTGCCATTGAATGAATTTCACTTGAAAGATTCTTCAAATGCTTGTTCTTGATTGATAAAGAATATCCATAATGCAAGCTTCCAATTGAAGACCAATATGTAACACATATGCTCATGTCCTTTTATCATACATACATGAAGTCTTGCATATCATTCTTCTTTGTCAAATAAATCATCTCATATTCTTGGAGACCCACATAGCATATCTCCAAGTCATTGCTTCATTATTGCTTGTTTTGACTTGATAAAGAATATCCCATGAATTGCAAGCTTCCAACAATGAGACCAACGTATGTCACATAACCATATGTCCCTTCGGTGTACATACATGGAGCCTTGCAATTTCCACTTTGAATGATCCCTTCATATATCAACAAGCTTTCTCATAGATTGGAACCACATAGATATGCCTTGGTTGACTTGTCCATAATGTATCAACATACATGCTTGTCATTCATTATTTATGCACAAGGAGATCACACACTTGCTTGCCTTTCACATTATGAGCCAAATAACATTCATTTCATATATAATTAAATCATGACACTATGAATGTACCAACAACAACCTGCTCATAGTCTTAGACAAACAAGTTAGACCTTTAATCGTTTTGTCATTAAACTCACCAAAACCCACATGGAGGCCTAGATGCACTTTCAAGCGTCACCGGCCGTTGCAGCTCGACGTCGACCTTGAGCGGGTTGCGGAGGCCCGCCGTGAAGATGGCGATCTGCTGGGCCTCCGACACGCCCTCGCACCGGGCCAGGAGTTGCAGAAACTGGTTCTGGTACTCGTCGACCGTGCCCGTGCGCTTGAGGTCGATGAGTTCGCCGAGCGGGTTGCTGCGCGTGGGCGGGCCGAACCGGAGATTGACGAGCTCGACGAAGCGCAGCCAGGAAGGGACTCCCTGGTTCTGTTCCACCCGGAAATACCAGAGTTGGGCGTCACCTTCCATATGAAAAGAGGCCAGCCATACCTTGTCTTCGCCCTCGGTGCGTGCGGCGCGGAAGTAGTGCTCGCACCGGTGCAGCCATGGCAATGGATCTGTCGTGCCGTCGAATTTGGGGAAGCGCAGTTTATGGGTGGCCGCCATGGAGGATGGAGGTCGAGGCGCGCCGCCGGAGATGGACAGCCCGAGGCCCCCATCCGCCGCGCTAGGGGCAGGGGCGCCGTCGACGATGGTCTTGTCCTTGCCAGAGTGGACACCGGTCTCCAGCTTCTGGGACTGCAGGTTGTTGACGGCGACGTGGAGGCGACCCTGGTCGATCTTGAACGTGGAGACGTCCCCTTCAGCCTTGGTCATCTTGTCGCCGAGCTCGGTGACCTGGGACAGCAGTTTGTCCATGGACTGCTTGAGGGCGTCCAGCGCCGGGTCACCCATGATCACGGATGATGCAGGCGGAAGGCAGGGCGCAGGGGAAAAAAAATTGGCTCTGAATACCAAGATGTTGGGGCTGGGAATGGAGGGTGTTTATTTCACTGGATGAAGAACGAGGAATACAGGATCAGCAGATCGAGCGAGGCTTCCCTCCTGAGGGAAGCTCGTGGCTCAAGTTCTGCGTACCTATCTAAACTAATCCCTTCGGCTTATAAGATGCCGAGAGTAACAATCTACCACAAAAGGTGCTAACAACCAACTAACCCTCCTCCCTAATTATCTGCTGAGGCCGGCTGATCTGCTGTGGGCCTCTTGCGCCGCTGCCTGACATAAGTATGACCAGAGAAGGCGGCGTCCACAACACTTGCAGAAGGAACTCTCGTGCGCCACTACTTATGATGTTACCCATGCTCCTATTTATTTCCATATATACACAAATTCGAGACCAGAGCCCGAACTGGTGAAGCTCGAATCTTTGGAAAATGAACAGCATTTAGGCATTACAACACACTTGAACCCTGGCTACTGGATAATTCGGTTGTTTGGAAAGATCACCCAGTCTTGGTCCCTTTTTTGTCATTTGGCCCAGCAAGAAGCCTATCTCAAGATGTCCTAAAATAGACAGTGGAGTCTAATGCTCTTGTTGTCCCTCAATACTGTCTCCTCCGGCACTTGAAACAGGAAGGGACCACGAATTGATTTTGAGAGCTCTGGATGGAGATTTCAGGTACGAACATGGTGCTGTCATATGCAGGGAAATGCAAATTCCCATGCCAATTGAGCCCTGAGGCTGTTGGTGGCGAGGGAACCTCGGGTACTGTCCATGAATTCTCAGCTATGCGGCTCATATATTCATAGGTGACCAATCCAGGCACCTGGCCTAATAGTTCCTCAGCAACGAAGCCTTCGGCTAAACGGCATTGTGGAGATCCCCCAGCACTCCCCAGCTTAGCATTGTCACTCTGTAAAACCAGAATGGACAGAAAAAAATTAATGTCTCCATAAAACAGTTTACCCAGTAAACAATGGCATTTAATAGTCTGCCTTTCAAGGATTTCAAGTGAGTGAACAGATGTAGGTGCTACATTAAAACCTTGACTTCATCATGTCACCATACACTCAGCCTAGACTATTGCAAAGAACAAGTCTTCTATGCTAGAATAACAGTCAACAAATCTAGTGACTAAGCCTAGAAGTTTGTAGTCTGAAACTCTACAGTTCACCATCAGTTAGTTATCAAAAGGTCAGATTAAGCTTCAGCCTAAATAATCTTATGCATTAATGTTCTTCAGGTAATGACAAAGAATGTCACTCTTAAGCTCTTAAACATGGTTACAACAACAATCTGTGCCATTATCACAATAAAAGGTTCTAAGTTCAAATGCATCAAACTAGTCAACAATTAACAATGGAATAAAGATAAAGAATTGGAATTATATCATGGGACAAGAAATGCCCTCTATGTTCATCTGCTATCCAAAAAAAAAACAGAAGAGCATGGAGAGAAGAGATGCGAAACAGGAAGTGTATAAAATGGTAACTTGCCTTAGAAGAACCATGCTCGGCAAAGCTGAAGTTTGGACTATATTCTGAGTTATTGAAGAACTCATCCACAGGCCAGTCTGGTAGGCTGTCTGACCCATTACCACCTGAGAACGGCAAGTTGTAGGCCCGATCACTATCACTGTTAATGTGGCTGGAGAATGCCACTGTGGTCTGGCTAGATTGCAGAAGTGTTGGACTTTCCTCTGACATGTACTTAGGCGGAGATTCTACTGATTGGATTGCACTATTGTTCATCGTCCAATCAACCACTCCTGTCCTGGCCGTTGGAACAGAATTCTGTCTTGAATAGTCTCCATTTGCTACATTTTTGCTGGGAACAGAAGCACTGCCTTCACCTGAAAATTGAACCGTTGGGCTTGGCAGATGCTTTGCTGGTTGATATACCGACCCACCAGCAGCATTAACATGCTTATCAGCAATAGGCGGAACTGGATCGGCAGGATCGAGCCCCACCTGAACTCCAGTTAGCAGGAATCTCTGATGCACCGAAACAAATGAATTTACTGTGTGTATAGCAACATCACAATCTCTACAAAGTAGGGCACGGTCCTCTAGGCAGAAAAAGTATCCAGAAGCCTCCTGCAATAAGAATAAACATGAGAAAGTCCTGCAGTAGGAAACAATACGGTACAAAAAAAATATGTTGCAGCAGCCGAGTACATCAAACAGTCATTAGAGTATCCAAATCAAAATTATCTAGACTGGACCATAGCTCAAAGAACTAAAACATAGTTGACTGAGCGTTCATATGGTGACTCAATCCTCATAGGCAGAAAAACCTATGAAGTAAAAGGCACCCAACAACAACCCTTAAGTATTTCCTATAATTCAAAATCTAGGGAAGGAATTTAAGCAACTAAGCCCCATTCTTCATGGAGGTATTCATCATCAATATCATTGTTTCCTGGACCATCTCGAAACAGAGAAATGGCCATACTTTTCAGGCAGATCAAGCCTACATTCCAAAATCAGAAAGCTGACTTCACAAAGAAAGCCCCTCTACAAGTCAATAGAATGAGAGCAGTTTTAGAGCTCTCCTTTTCTTCTTGGCTCAATGCCCTTGTACAGCTGCTAGTTTTTTACCTACTTTTTCTGAAGGAACCTTTCTTGGGCCATGTACAGCCATTTTTATACATATAACTCCTACTCCGCTAAAAAAAAACAACCACTAGTGCAGAAGGCTTCTCCTCTAGCCACCAGTGAAGCAGAACAAGTGCAACTTGCAGAAACAGCCTCCTCACAACTTAACTATTCTTTTTTTTAGACAAAGGAAACTTAACTTATCTGTTAACAGCACTCACAACTTAGGTTGATACAGAATAATGATGGAATTCTACATGGACTCAAGTCTCAAAGTAGTAACTCAATTTGATGGTTGATGCATTTACCAGGTCCTATTCGAAATCAGCTAATGTGACAGCTTACAAGAAATACTAGGGCACAATATGTTTTGAGTAGAGAAAAAAAACGCAAAAATGTTTCAGTTTAGCTTCCTCTAGGTAGTTATAGCTCACTGCACATGTGCATGTAACTGCGTCTTTTCATGAAAAATCATGTCTGTAGGGTGCACACACACACACATTAGCATGATCTTCTGCATGTGCATAGTGTGGTGATCTTGTTTTTTGTCTTAAAAAGTTGATTTGTTTCTTCCGCTTGCAATAAATAGGGTGGTGGTGAAAAAGAGAGAAGTTGTGCAAGTGCAGTGTAAAGCCTATCATGGTTTGCCCTATTAAAATTTCCCATTTTCCTTGACCTGTAGTACATTTAATTATGTAACTTTGTATCATTTCACGCCTTCGTAAAATGCTAAACAGTCATATTCAGGTCAACTGGATACAATGAGAAAAAAATGGAAAGAGAACTTCTACAAACGGCTGCATTTTGATTGATCTTCACCATTGGCCATGATCATAAATGTCTGCGACAGGAACAATTACATTGCAGCCTAACAAAGCTACCCAGGAGGCCTGGACCATTTCTAGCGCACATTTTTCTATCAAGAAACAGCGGGTTGACTGCTTATCCATTCCATCGAAACAAGGCTGGGAATGCAAATGCATGTGCATGCACATGCTCAGTAACCCAGGCAGTATGGAGAAGCAAGCATGCTCATGAATGGGCCCATGCAGGACAGCATGATCAACTCTAGCCAACATTAATAATTCCCCTCACTATTATTAATTGCATTTTTATACTTTTATATAAGTTTTTTTTCCTTTTGATGGTTTATATTGGGTTTCACCTCTAGCATGCCCCATCTTCCTTGGGACTAAAAAGGGCTTTGCTGTTGGTGGTGGTATTTATAAAATGATATGTGTAAATTTTAGAGCATAAAAAGATTGATACATCAATGAAGTATTGGGCTGCTTTCTTAAAAACCTCAATTGCCAAAAATAGACGTATATGTAAATTTAGTGGCACATGATCAAATCAGTAACAAAATGAGAGCATCAGTCTAGTAACTTCCATCTTCAAAAGCACAACCTCACCTTAGCATTAATTCAACCACAAGTAAGTAGCACATCATTCCCTCGTTCATTCTATAATTAATTACGATTTAAAAATATGTATCAAGGGATAATTTGCAGTGCTCTCTCAATCGACAATTACATCTTCTAATATTAGATTACCATGGATGAAAATTTAATCCTCTTTGGTTGCAGCCTGTGGGAAGATACATTTGATCAGCTATAGATCAAATGCATAAGCCCCTGCCCCTTTGCCTCTGCTTATTCACCAAGCACTATGCAGTACCATAGCGCCACAATTCAATAATTTATAGCACCACAACGCAACCTATCCCTTCTAAGGTCGATTTGAAAGTTACTAACGAGCATCATGGGAGCAAATGATAATGAAGGACCTTGGAGCATGCGGGATGAACTAAGCCAAACACTTAGCACCAGAATTTTTACTATAAATGTTTGGCGCAGAATTACTAGCCATGATGCAATGTTTAGTGTAATAATCATGGGTCAGTTTGAAATGTTTCCAAATAAATGAGTGGATATAAATGAAGGTTTGGGTCCTCAGGAATGGGCACACCAGTACAACATCCAAGTCACTCTTCCTAAAGGAGCAGCGGCCATGATGCCTTCCCTGAGATGCCTAACCTTCGAAATACCATCACCCTGGCATCATGATGCCTTCCCCGAAATGAACTTACTGTTCTCCTAGCACAGTTAGGCCACCAGTAAACGTATATGACGTGGCACTGTGGCAGTTGCGCCTACGCTCTGGAACCACACTACTGCGCGACAACTCCAAACCAACCCCCACCCACCCAATCGAGCACCAGGAATGGAGCGGCCCCAATCGAGCTACAGGAACGGAGGAGCAGGCGACAGAGAGAGGGCGCCCTTGGGGAGCCCGGGGTCCTGACCTGGCAGATGTCGCACTTGGGCACGGCGGGCGCCGCGGCGGCGGCGGCGGCCCCGTCGGCGTCCGTGAGGAGCGGCACCCGCTGGTGCTTCCCCGCGAGCTTGTTGGCGGCGTGCACCTCCTCGTCGCAGGCGACGCAGAGCGCCGCCTCGTCCGCGCAGCACAGCACCCGCGCCTCCGCGGCCCCGCACGCGTTGCACTGGATCTTCATGCCCCCCGCGCTAGGGTTTTAGAACGAAGACAAACGCGGCAGCGGCGGCGGCGGCGGCGGTGACGCGGCGAGGGGATTCGATTGGACGGGACGGGACTGGATCGGGACTCTCCCCCCCTTTCTCCCCGCAACACGGCTCGCGTGAGCTTTTAAGCGAGAAGGATACTGTTGCGACTTGCGAGTGCGCTGCCTGCGTTTGATTTGGTGCGCTTTTTGTTTAATCGGTGGTGGGGCGTGGTTGCTTTCGGCGGCGGGCTGCTGATTTCAGCTCGCGAGATGGAGAGAGAGGCGACAGGGGAGTAGAACGAGACGAAGCGGTGGTCAAAGCGCAGAGCAGGGCGGGCGGGCGGGCGGGGGAGGGAGGGAGAGGCGTCGGGTAGCCGAGGCAGCTGTGCAGTGGAGAGGACAGAGGAGGGAGGACGGAGAGGTGTCTCCGGCTCCGCGTCCCGCGCGACGTCGCGGCACGTTCCGGGTCCCGGCGGGCGGCCAACCTGCCCTGCCCCCGTTTGCGCCAAATTTTGCCTTTTACAGAACGAGTGGCGATGGCGCATTGGCCGCTTTCTCTGATTCGATCGCAAGTGGCGTGGCACTTGCTATAATGGATCATAAAAAATCTGAAATCCACGATCTTTTCAGGTCAAGTGTTACAGAAATGGATATGGAAGTCATGTCATTAGCTATACGAGTAGACAACGATGGGAGATTGATTTTATACTAAAAAAAAGAGGTTTAAGTTCGACTACTGCTAGCTCGTAGTTTTGAGCTTAGACCTTGTTTTGTTGGTTGAATGCGCGAATTTCATATAGAAAAAAATGCATTTGGAAACATATCGCGAGAGAGGGGACACGTTATTCAATATATTATTTTTGCAAAACTTTGTAGAAACTCTAAACAAGGTCTTACGCTAGTATATGCAACCTTTCCCAGTGGCTTTTAAGAAGCTGTCAAAAGTTCTTTTTTCCTAGAGAATGTATTACATTGGTGCGCAAGGAGATAGTTTGCACTTTGGACGCGTTCACTAACATAGTTGCAGAATTGCATACTAAGGCATTTGTTTAGTTCGTGAAAATTGCAAAAAGTAAGTTGCGAAAATTACATTGAAAAACGTGTCGTAAGAAATGAGGCACGTTTTTCAAGATGCAACTTTGCGAACTAAACGGTGCCTAATTTGTTCCTTCGATAACCAAGTCAAATTGAAACGACCTACCGTCCAGCTCAACGTCAACATGCGCACGCTTGAGAGAGAAACTGCTTGATTAGCACGTGACCACGAGGGGCAATCATTCGTTCCATTCATAATTTCACACGCGTTCTCATTCCATGTCAAGGGCTAAACGGAGATCTCGATTTCACAATAGACCTATAGAAGGCAATCGCAATATCGTTTTCCTTCCTTTTTCTACCAGCTCTACCTGACCACTGTTCTAGCGCAAATACAGTGCCATGAGAGTGAAAATTGACTACGGGAAGAATCAGCAACAAGCCAGGCGCATTCAGTAAAATGCACTCATCTCCATAAAGCAACAGAGTCCACAAGCACCATGACCACAGAAATGTACAATACTCAGTGAAACATCAGCTGAGTTTGATATGGCACGATGCCAAACATAAAGCCCAATTCAAATCCTTTTCCAACAATTGTCACCAACCAACAAACCCAAGCTAATTATTCACTGCATGCATATAATGCGATACACCAAGTAGATGCGCAAGCCCACAGATTACTGAACCAAATGAGGTGCAAACTTAAGTGCCAAATGACCAAAATAGCATATGACAAACTTAAAAACCCTGCTCGAGCAGGTAATCGCCAAGCCTCTCCACCACCATATTGCATTGCCCTGGAGTCATTGGCTCATCATAGATACCAATGATCAAGGACATGCCGGTCTTCTTGATAGTAATACCCCCGGTGCCCTGTAACGAATGAGAAAAACAGGGTAACTCAAATAGCATTTCAAAGGTGTGTTTCACACGTTTACTGAAATCTGGGAGGAAAGTGAGACATTTCCTCTATGACTAGGATATACCACTAGAGAGTAGATTGGATATCCACTAGTGAAAGTCTAAGAACTCAATGCTAAAAAACAGTGCTCCATGTTACAAATTAATTAGGAGATACCACTCCAGAGTAGAATGGATATCCACTGGTGACAGTTCACTGCTAAAAAACGGTGCTCCATGTTGCAAGCTCATTTGCTTAGTTAATGTCTGTGCAACCCAATTTATTGACAACAAACACAGACACAAACAAAAACACAAAGAACTTCAGCCTACAGAATAAATTAATTTCCACTTCGTAGTGACATCTCAAATACATACTACAAGGCTTGTCCATGAAAAAAAATAACACTATTCAGCAGACATATCGATTACCCCCGAATTCATATAATAGATCGTGATCATGAAAAGCAACATGGCAACATGTATCCAGGTCCAGGCATCTTGAATACAGTACCTTCTCTAATATTTCTATAAGTTGGTCAGTATCAGTTATCAACAAGAATTATGGTGCTGCCTATATGAGTTGAATTTAGTTTTGGAAAGAGTAACAAATGCATACGAAATGGTACCAAAACTTTGCTGATGCCACAGAATCTGTTTCAAACCATACCTTCTTTCCTCGGATGACAGCACCAGGTTCACCTTGGATCACCATGTATTTTGTGCCTCCAAGGAAAAGACCAGTAGGTGCAAGAGTGCCAGGTTCATCAAAGTCTTTCATGATGGCAACAATCTCCTCAGGCTTGAACTGCAACACAAAGTATGACAAATGAACATGAGAACACAGCTATAAGCATGCAGGAGAAAATAAGATGCATCGTGTTGTGAATGCAAGAAAGGTAACAATTGATGACACTCCAAGGCACCTACATGAGGATGCCAATGTTAAGTCAGTCTCTGCTAGAACGACACAGCAATTGTGCAAAGCAACCACCCAGGCAAATGAAATACCAACCTTGCAACCTGAAACACCAATTCCCAGGCTGAAAGCTACTCTAAATACTAAAATAAAAGTCGCTCGCACACATAGAGAGGGGGCATTAGACCCAACTGAAAGCTACTCGGCATTAGAGCAGCAAGCAAATCATCATCTAATAAGAACTAAAGCTACGTGATTCAGGTCACACCATCGACAATATGAAGGCACAAACTTACCCAGCACGCACTCTTAGGCACCTGCAAATCAATTGCTTCAAGCTTGAAGCCATACCAGTTCTACTTCTGGGGCTAACATAATTTCAAGGACTAGAATCCAAGTCTAATCGAGCAACCAGCCATATAACAAATAAACACGATCTTGCCATCCCAAATCCACCGTGCACACATCGTTAATCTTAAAACAAAACTATATTCACATCAAGCGCCTACAGGAACCCGCAGTGGCAACTACATCGAGAACGAATTTTGGATCCGCATCTCGCCTCAGCGACTAAGATCCGGACCTCTACCCGCCCCGATCCGGCTGGTCAGCGCGGCGAGCAGATGGCGGCGGGGGCAGATCTAGAGTCGCGCGGATCTAGATCAGCGCAGCGACACGGAACAGAGCTGAACAAGCACAGCGAGCAGAGGTGAGGGTTGAGGCAGGTACCTGGGGGAAGTTGGGCGACTGCGCCCAGGCGCTGCCGTCGTGGCCTAGAATGGCTGCGGCGGTGAGGTGCTGGCCGTCGATCTCGCACATCAGGTGGTCGTCGACGTACGCCTGCCACGACATCTTGCTCCGCTCTCTTCCTTCCCCTGCTCCGGTGACGACTTCGCTTCGCTGCTTCTGCTCGGGTCTGCTTGGTTCGCACGCGGTCTCTCGGCCTGGACGGCTGGGCTGGGTGGGGAATATATCGGTTGCGTGTGGGCGAGTAGCGTCAGGGCGAGGGCGTGGAACCCTACTTTTTCTCCACTTTTCTTTTTATTTTTTCATTTCTTTTTTATACTATTTTATGTCCAGTTTTTTTTTCTGATTATTAAGTTCAAAATTGAAAAATGAATATATCTGTTTGGAGAGCATATGGTATAGGGTGGTGGACTAGGGAATAGAATTCGTTATGTTTATACTTAAGTAATGAAGTTGTAATATCAGCTCAATTATATTGCTTGTATAGTTTGCTGAATGGTTTATATATACTAGTGGAGATGCACGTGCCCAGGCACGTGTTTTAAAAAAACTTAGAAATCAAAATTTAAATTCATAAAAATAAAATAAATAATAGTACCTATGACAAGAGTGTGGTCTTGTTTAGCTTCAGTGAATTCAACCAAAAGTAACGTATTAAAAACGTGCATTTCTCTCACAGGACACACTTCTCATTGTACTTTTTTTACAGAAAATTCGATCGATTAGACTGAACTAAACAAGGCCTATATTTAAAAAACCAATAAAGCGAATAATTTATAATTACATGTATTAGAACTATTCAATAACATAATAGCTTACTCCATACCATAATTCCTCTCTCCCTCCCGTTCATGTCTGAGAACTGACTACACAGGTCACAGTTGATTTTTTGTTTCTCGTGCTAATGATATAAACTTTCTTAAATTAATTATTCCTTGTGACAAATTTTTTTGCAAATTATTCCTTGTGACAAGCAACACATATGACAATCTATCGTCAACATCCTCAAAACACATGGAGCTGGGCGAATCTATACCAAAGAGGTCCTCTATATCAACTACCAACTAACCAACACGTGAAATCCACATGTCAGAATTTCTTTTCCTTTTTTTCTCCTTTTTCACCCTTTATCCACTCGAACCCCACACCCCCACGCTCCCCTCCCGCTCTCCCTCTCTCCGTCGGTCCCTTTCCCTCCCTTGCTACCCCTGCCCGCGCCCCCTTCGGTCAGCTTCGCCACCACCTTCACCGATGGCCGCCACCTCGACTCGTCCGCCACCGTCTGCCTTCCATCCGTGCGCGCCCTCCTTCTCCCCTCGTGCCGGCTGCGTGCGCGCCCTGCTCTCCCGCCGGTGAGCCGCGGCCACCGTTCCCTCTCCGGTGGTTGGGCTCCCCAAGCTCTGCGCGGCGGCCATGGCGCGGCACGCCTCTGCCTCATCGCCCTCCTCCCCGCGTTCGGCGCCGGCGGAGGAGCAGGGGGCCCTCCTCTCTGGCATCCAGCGTTGCGCGTGCCATGCTGGCTTCCTCATCCACAAGAGGAGGAGAAGGTGGCGGCGAAGTAGCTCAGCTCCGGCGGAGGCGGGCCCTCGCTGGTATGGATCCACTCCTTCCTTGAGCGGATCGGGCATGCGGCCTCGGCGTGCGGCTGACTTGCAGCCCGGTGGGCGGCCACGGAGGAGCGTCGCCCCCTGTTCCCTCCCCACACCGGCCGCTCCTCGCTCTTCCCTACGCCGCCCCTCGCTCCTCTCCACCCCGCGCTGCTCCTGCTCGACGCCGGCGCCGGCGCCAGGGCGCTCCACGGGCTCGGCCACTGCTCCCTTCCTCATCTTCTCTATCCGGCGGCCAAGCAGTGGCTCCGCCTCTGCACGTGGCCCCGTGTGACAGGCAGTGCGGAGGTGGGGTCAGGGTTGCTCCGTCGCTTGGACGACAGCCTCGTCATGCGCCGGCACGCCATGGTGCAAACAGCCTTATAGCCCAGAAGATGGCGGTGCCTTCACTCGCCTTGAAAGGAAGGCGTGAATGATGGATACAGATTGCGGACGAGATGTGAGGCCTGAGGCGGTGATCTTGCCGTGGCGAGGAAGGAGAGCAGGAGGACGTGAATCAGGGACGAGATTAGAGGACGTGAATCAGGGACGTGATTAGAGGACGTGAATCAGGGACATGAATCAAGGACGAGATTAGAGGACGTGAATCAGGGACGTGATCAGAGGACGTGAATCAGGGGCGTGAATCAGAGGCGTGAATTAGGGACGTGAATCAGGGACGTGATTAGAGGACGTAAATCAGGGACGATATTGGTGGCGGGGGCGACATGCGCGGTGTGGAAGGAGGACGGTGGAAGGTGTTGTGGGCCCGGCGGGTACGAGAGAGAAGCCTGGTGAAAAAAATTTGGCCGCATCCGCTCTTTTTAACGGGGAAACCACCCCAAGATCGTTCTCCCCCCCTTTTCGTCTTCGTCCTACCTGACGGGTGGGCCCGAAAAGGTGTTTAGTGAGGTGAGGGTAGGATCAAGGTTGTGTAGATTTTGACATCAAATCTCTCCCTCTTTATAGTATAGATAGATAAATAAAGGATGTACCAATTTTGTTTTGGGAAAGCTCTATTGGAAACAGACCTTGCTTAGAGATCCCAGCCAGGATGATCGTAGAATGTTACCTTAACTTTAGTCAAAATAAACATTGTAACGGGCAAGCTTCTAAACAGTGGACAACACAACATATCAACAAGATCCACATAAAAGGAGTACCACACCCAGGTATTTTTCCTCCCCTCCACACCCGAAATTTTTTTGGCCATTGGATCAAGATCCGGCGGCTGATCTTCCTTCTTCTACCTCCAGCCCTTCTTCTTCCTCCGGTGTTTTTTCTCCACGCCCCCGCCGCCGCCCTGCCTCTCCAGCCGCGAGGCTCTGGCAAGACCCTACCGTGCCCGCTGCTGCCTCCTCCTCTCCCTCCCAGTGCTCCACCGCCGCCACCATGGCCATCGTTGCCCCCGCCCCTACCCTTCCCAATCGCACTCCTCCACCGCCCACCCGGCGGCGCCATCGCTGCCGGGCTCACCGCCCCCGCGGCCGCCACCTCCGCGTGGTCCGTCCTGCCACCACCCTTCCCTCGGTCCGGTATGGAGTAACTCACCGGAGCCCAAACCCCAAACCCCGAACCCTAACCTCGCCGGAGATCTCGCCGGAGGTGGAGAAGAAGCCCGTACGCCCATGGATTGGTGGAAGGAGGAAGAAAGAGCCTTGGATTGGTTAAAAGAGGAAGAATCAAAATCTGAGTGTAGGAGAAGAAGGAAATACCCGGATATCATATAGCTTTCCCCTAAAACAAATGAGAAGACAAGTATATGGAGTCAATGGTTGAATAGTGGTACCATAAGATATTTGGAGCAAGTACTTAGCAACTAGGTTTGCATAAATGTATAATGCTGGTGTTGAATATATAGGGTTCCTTAGGTGTTTGTATGTGTAGAATAATGAACTCGACCTATTAGAAAAGTCTACTTTCCGATAAGGCATGATTGTTTTTGCAATTGTACATTGATCTGGGAGAGCTAAGTTATTTGCATCTACAAACTATGGAATTTAGCGCAGCTATTCCCAACTAAATAGGATTTAGGTAGCTTAGTGGGGTGAGGAGGCTTAGCTTAGGGTTTGGGCCAAAAATCAGCAACAACGTAGCAATATCTAGCTATTTAGATGCATGGTAATAGGAAATGGGATGGATTGAGAATTTGAGCCCGTAACAATGAGTTTCTTTCCTCTCAACAATCTTCTTTGTTAGCATAATGTTTTTTCCCGTCACTTTGTCTTGCTATAACCTTGCTTATTGCTCTCTTTTCATAACCTCTGCTACCAAATATATTGGTCCCTCTGTCATAACAATCGGTAATCGATGCCCCCTTCCGAGTTCCGCCACACTAATCAGTAAGCAATGCCCCCTCGCACTATCCCAACCCTCCAACACCTCTCACCAGCCGTCCGCCTCTTTTGTTGAGCCGAGGACGGTTGTTTTAGATGTTTAGGCCAATCCCAGTGGGTTTCATAGAAGTTTCATGCACATTAAATAAGGTGACATGAACATAGATGATGACATGCCATGATAATAATAAAAAGAGAGAGGAAACAAGTTTCATCAGGATGAAACCATGCATGCATTGTTTTCAAGACCATGAAACATGTTGAAATTGCCATTGGGAGCTATAGAGTTTTATTTTATTTCTCTGTGTCCAATCATGTGTATCACAATTAATGATTTATCTTGCGTATGAAACCACAAAATGAAACTATGCATTGGGAGGCCATGTTTCATCTATCAACTCAAGCCTAGTTAGATGATGTGACATTTTTGAAAATAATGAGATAAAACACTCCACTGAGGATGGTTTTAGGGCATGTTTGGACTCTAGGTAGGCAGCTAGCTCCAAGAAGCGATCAGAGCCAGGCGTCCGAATTTAATAGTCTGGATCTGCTGCCTGGTGCATTTGGCCAAGGCCCCACAAACAAGCCCAGCGTATGCATAATAGTGGAAAATAACATCCATCGGTGTTCCATATGCAATGTCGCTTACCCCTAACAGTGGAAAATAACATACAGGGAAATTTCCTTATCTTTGACCTCGTAGATCTTAATCCCGTGGCGGTAAAAGAAGCATAGATTATTTACATTCTAGTTTGTTCGGTCACAATGTTGTCAAGAAAGAGAACTGTACAGGGCAGAAATCGAAGATAACAAAGGAGCCACTTTTTTATTTCGGTTGCTTGTGGAGATTTTTCTCTTATCTGTTAATGACATCTCAGACGACTAATCCAGATCTATTCAACATGTAGTATTATTTTATCTTCAGATCCGATCAGGTGATCTAAAATCAGATGGCGACTGGAAGAACAGGTGGTCGAACTTGGCTGCCGCAGAACTAAAGTATCCCAACAGAGAAATTGTGCAGTTCAAATTGACCCTTTAATCGAGCTGTGCACTGAAATCAAATATTTTCTGAGCACCAGCAGTGCAGAACAAACTGGTTAAACAGAATTCGACTACACATTTACAAAGATCCACAGGTGTTTGTCCTATTCATTTTTTGATTGTCCTGCAACCATTCTGGCTTAGATACATCCTCACAAAAGGCCCGAAGTCCAAATAATGAATTTCTCGAGATGAATATGGACAACTGAATGACTCCCAAAATATTATGCCAATGCAGCTGCCGTCCTTACAGATCTGAACACCACTTCAACATAAACTGCTCATGGGGAGAAGATGCACGCACCTCGGACACCCGATGTCCAGTGATCATTCATCAGATCCGAGTAGAAAACAAGCATGACAGCATCTTAATCATTGGCCTTGACGGGACAGTCTTCTGGCAAGACAAGCTGGCATCTTCTGTAAGAGCCACCGGGGCATCATTGCCATCCAAATATACTTCTGTTACCGGTACGGAGTCCCCTGATGGAGATGCTGTTGCGGAATCGCTTGTCATAGCAGGAAGCTCTGCGTTCTTCTGGCTGAATTCTTGAACCACCTGCGACAATCAAAGCCACCTAGAATACTTAAGATTTTTCATTGAATTTTGAGTTACTGTCTTCCACTCTTCTTCCACACATATAAGTTTGGGACCAAATGAAACTGCCAAAGGCTTTCAAGACCTTCTAGAAACATTCAGAATCCCAGTGCCAAGTTGGCATTACTCTTGCTCTAATCAATGGGCTACATTTGGGTCCATTAGGAGTAAATTTGGTCCCAGCTATATAAACTCATGCATTATTACCAATCGCCAGATAAGAGTAGCTGAATGTCACAATCCAAACAGCTAACAGATTGCAACATTTCTGTGCAGATGCAGATACCAGTGCCATGTTTACATCATCTTTGAATCACAAGCAGAGCGGTTTTTTTCCACCAAGAAAATATTTCAAATGCAGGTGTTCTGTCAATCAGTAGGAGTAATAACAATAATATTCATGTTCTTAATGCAAACCAGTTTATATTTCCTTACTAAGGAAGAAAAGACTGCTAAAATGTAACATATACTTCCAGTCATTCCTAGTTAGTTATATCATCAGGATCAATTGGCCAACTGTATTTATCACTGATAAGTGTTACATCTTTCAGCCTATAAAAATTATTTGAAGGAGGCCAATGCTTGCAACTTCCCAAGTTCAAGAAAGTCACAGCAGAGGCCAAGAAGTAAAATAATTCATGCTAGTGCAAAGAACTGGCATGTTTTGAGATGGAAGAAACGAATCAGTATGTGTCCAGTACCTTCCATTGCGAACGTGTCAACAGCACTCGAGCCCTTTTAGATCGTACATACTCGAAAGCTGCTGCAGGTGTCATATTCTTGTACTTCACCTGGTGAAAATCAAAGACAAGAATCATACCCATAGCATGGATTACACTAAGATGCAGCTTTAAATTGGTTCCAAACAGATAGTATGCTATTACTTCTTTTTAATTATGACCTAAAGTTTTCAGCTCAAATTTTGACATATTATTATTCTCTAAAAGATAAATAATTGAATTTACCAGATAGCACAAGACAATTGTTGTACTTCGGCCCCTTCCAGCTTTGCAGTGAATATATGTTATTTTCCCAGAAGATGCATTTCCTAATTAATAGGTGCAGAAATGTTATTGGAAGTCTTTATATTGAACTATTGAAGAGAGAAAAAGTTGATGAGAAAAAGGATGTGACGACACAAATGGACAGCAACTTAATCAGTAAATATGGGATGATCAATTCATAAATTACTATTAAATTCAAAAGGGTCACTTTGGGCACAATCTGCGTTTCACTTACTATGAATGAAATCAACAGCTCGATTAATATCCACAAGTGAAGGAGCAAACATATAATCCCTTGTAGGAATAACAAGGTGATCAATCCCACGTGACTGTAAATTTCAGCAGAGCAGCATTTATGTCACAACGTATTTCTGATTGATTAACTTGGGTTGGAGCAATTCTGTCCCCAAGTGGCATATGCAAGGATTCATGAAACTCTGAAGGACAACAGATTCTGTGAAAAGGCATACGAATTTAGATATAAAAACGGTAAAGAACATGCAAGCCACTTGCCTGATACATGGATGAAGGTACCAAAGTCTCAAATGGATCATTTAGGGTTATCACACCATGTACCCCAAGCTTCTGCAAGCGTGGAACATCTCTGCGGAACGGAACCGCTCCAAGCAAAATGTACTGGTAGAAAGGTCAATATTTGATCTGTATAATCAGATCAGAGATATATATATGGCTCATCAAATGGAAATATCTGCTCAACCACAAGGGCAATGATGTAACTCCATAACACAAAGTAAACACAAAAACAAGGCTAGGCAGAATTTAACCCAGATACAAAGCTAAATTCATGCATGCAGATATTGCAACTATGATATTGTTTGGGGCGAACAATAACAAAATCAGCGTCATTTGGATTTTGGAGAACCTAGCATGCTGCATTTCATTCATGATGGGCTATGCTTCACAGGTTACTCCATTTATATGTTATAATACGAAAATTGTTAATCTTATTGGCATATGCCTAAACTCTGCAAACACATAATCCGCCAGTAGAATCCTGCTAGCACGCAGCCAGATCCCCTAAGCAACACAGGTGGTTCTAGTAGTTTACTAGCGAACCTAGCAATCTCAAGCCAGAACCTTAAGTTAGTCTCTCACTCAGGATGCTGTTTGGGGGAAACGCAGATAATTCACCTGATCGACCTCGTCCCACCACCTGAACTCGGCCTGGGCCTTGCTCCGCACCACGTTGTACAGCAGCGTTGGGTAGAAGAGCAACCTCGCGGCGGCGCCCACCGCCGCCTCCTTCGCCTTCCTCCGCGCCGCCGCCCCCCGCCGGCCGCCCGCCTCCACGGCCATGGCGAACGCTCGAACGACAGACCGCTACGGGGAACCAATGGCTTCCTACGGTGAGGGTTGGCCACTTTGCCGGTTGCCGGTTGGGGTGGGAATTTGAGATCAAGAGTAAATTGGGCGCGATGGAGTGCTTAATTGGGAAGGTCAACTGGTCAAGTGGGGAATCGCCGGTGGAAGTCACAGCGACCTGGTCACTGACAACGCGGCCCACGTGTCAGTCACCCAGTCTCTACCTAAGTGGCTAAGTTCTACAGAACCCTCTTGGAAGAAATTTAACCATCAAGATAATATTTTTAAGAGTCTGAAAGTGTAGCCGTAAAGTGTTTGTTTTCAGACTCGTAGAAACTGAGTTGTGTAAAATTGTGCGATCTCTCTCCATCCCGAATTCCCGATATAGATGTTTCACTTTCACGTTTGAAGAAGCAAAAAAAAAAAAAAGACTCATTTCGAATTCATTAAAAATAGTGTGCAACTGCACATCCTCATTAGTCATTAGGCCATGTTCAGTTGTGGCAAGTTTTGCAACTTTTCACAATTCATCCGTCACATCGAATGTTCGATATTAATTAGGAGTATTAAACATAAATTAATGACAAATCCTATTCCATAACCTGAGTGAAATTTTGAGAGGAATCTGATAAGCCTAATTAGGCTATGATTAGACAACGTCGTGCTACAGTAAATAATCTCTAATGATGGATTAATTAGGTTTAATAGATTTGTCTCGTGATTTTTCATCCATCCGTGTAATTAGTTTTATAATTAGATCATGTTTAGTCCTTCTAATCTTCAATTTACAATTGCTATAATAATTTTCGCAACTTTCTCACCGCAACTAACACAACACAAGGCCTTACCCTGCCAAAGGCGTCACCACGTCAAGCTCAAGCACGGTTCGAGAAGCTCAGAAGCACATCTTGAAGTCCAGAAATTTTAGAGCCAGTTCGAAACACATAAATTCTGTATTAAAAAACAGTTCGTTTTCGTAACGGATTTTTCTTGAATAAAATTCTTAACAGATTTTTCTTGAATAAAATTCGTAACAGATTTGAACGGAGACATCAGAGTATCAGACTCCGCTGACCCGCGATGAGTGAAGGGTGGCCGTCGGCAAACAACGAAGCAGCAATCTGTCACTTTTTTTTTGAGCTTTAATCCCTACGTGGAGCAGCCAGGGGCCCAGAGCGGCAGAGAGAGAACACGGAACACGAATCTGGCGGCCCGGGCCCCACTCCACGGGAAAGAAACGCCCGGTCCCACCACCCAAGTGTCAGGCCGCGCATCTCTCCCTCCCTTCCCGTCCGGTCGGTCCCCGTCCCAGGCCCCTCTCCTCCGCAGGCCGCGTCGTCCTCGCCCGCTCGCCCGCATCGCATTCGCTCGTCTCCACCGCCGGTCGCCGTCATCCCCTCGTCGCCGCGCGCCCTCGTCCACCGCCGTCGCCATCACCGCTCCACCCCCACAAAGCCACCCGGACGCCACCCGCAATGGATTTTTCCACCGAATCGTCCTCCTCGCCCCGCCCCCATGGCGCCGCCGCCCGCGTCGCGCGCTGACTCGGCCCCTGATCCCAGGCCTGCCGCCAGCGCGCCTGTGCCGATCACCGTGCCGAGCCCGCGGGACCACCTGCTCCACCACCATCACCACCTGGTCGATCGCCGGGACACGCCGCGGGGCCGCGCGTGGGAGCCGGAGCGGAGCCGGCGCGGAGAGGCGATGGACGGGGCGGCGGCGGTCAAGCTGGTGCCCGGAGAGGCCGGGTACGTCCTTGAGGACGTGCCGCACGTGTCGGACTACCTCCCTGATCTCCCGGTGAGTGCCGCCGTCCCCATGCGGAGAGGGTTCAATCTGACGCGGGGAGCTGTTGATCGATCGCTGCTGCTCGAGGGCGATTTCCCCGCTGCGTGGCATCGTGGTGGTGCGGCACATCGTGCTGAGAACGTGGAATCTGATGGTGATTCGTGCGATCTAAAGTTGTCAGCGACTTTTGTTATTTAAAATTCTTTTTGTTCGTTAGTTATTATTTGCGTTATGGCGTGGGCTTTTATGGTGATTGGAACAGTGAGTGCCTTTTTTAGCAATCGCCTTTTGGAGTGATCCCATGCACTGCATTTTTACTCATTACTTGTTTCTAATTTAGCCATTCCCGTCGTAGGTGATTTGCGGTAGTTATGAAAGCTACGGATGAAATGCTGAATCTGAGAGATAGACACTCATACTGTTTTGTGATCATGACATTTTTGTTTTAAAAAAAAGAGCCATTCCGTCGTAGGTGATTTGCGGTAGTTATGGAAGCTACGGATGAAATGCTGAATCTGAGAGATAGACATACTGTTTTGTGATCATGACATATTTTTTTTAAAAAAAAGAGACCCAACCTAGGAGGAACTAGACGGTTTGTCATTAAGAAGAAGAAAATAGACATCCAAATTCGAGCTAGAGAGGACTCGAACTTGGGTGGTTAGGGTGTACGAACACAACACCTCCCACCCTAACCAGTTGAGCTAAGCTCACTTCCTTCATGACATAATTTTCATTTAATGTTTGCAGACCTACCCAAATCCATTGCAAGATAACCCAGCATACTCGGTTGTGAAGTAAGCTTGAACTTTCTTGCTTGATTAGCTCAAATTCTTCCTTTTCCCACTGTGGCTAACTTGTCTGTCTTTCACCCCTTCAGGCAGTACTTCGTAAACCCAGACGACACGGTCTGCCAGAAGGTGAATTCTTGATGAACTTGTTGCTCACTCACATTTTTTTCTGACAAGAAATTCTTCACTTCTACAAAGTATTCACGGCAATGCTGTGATGTGTTCTATTGTTCAATGCAGATTGTTGTTCACAAAGATGGTCCTAGAGGAAACCACTTCCGTCGTGCTGGACCTCGCCAAAGGGTATATAAACCTTGTGCTTTTCACTTTTTGTACGCTAACAAAGCAAGGAACAAGGGAAAGATACTATGACTAAGCTTGTAAGCTTTTTGTAACCTCGTGCTTGTCTTGGTTAGGTCTACTTTGAACCAGATGAGGTCCATGCATGCATTGTCACCTGTGGAGGATTGTGCCCTGGACTTAATACTGTGATTAGGGAAATTGTATGTGGCTTATCTGACATGTATGGTGTCACCAAGATACTTGGGATTCAGGTAAAAAACATTACATGGTGTCATGAAATCCACATAAAGTATGCAATCAATCATTCCCTCATGCAGTTCTTCAAGCACTAATGTGATGTCTTCATGTTCATTTTCTTATAGGGTGGGTATAGAGGCTTCTATGCTCGCAACACAATCAACTTGACTCCAAAATGCGTAAATGACATTCACAAAAGGGGTGGAACTATTCTAGGATCATCTCGAGGAGGCCATGACACCATGAAGATTGTTGACAGTATTCAAGATCGTGGCATAAATCAAGTAAATGAATGAAAATGACATTTCTGTTCTTCATTTTTTTTGTCTCTTTCCTGTTACCACTCTGTACTTCTCTTAATGTCTTGGCACCATGATGCTTCTTTACCAAGCTGAGACGCTTAAACTTGCACATTGGTTCAATTCTCTGATGCTTTCTTCAGGTTTATGTAATTGGTGGTGACGGTACTCAAAGGGGTGCAGGAGTGATATTTGAAGTAAGCACAATTGTAGATTCAAAAGTGTTTTAGGATATGTTTGAATTATAGCCTTTCTTATTGGCGATTGCTAGATAGCCAGCCGAGCATATCGTATCACAGCCAATTAGTGTAATATGTTTGTAAGTCACTCTTTACTTGAATCTTCTTCAGGAAGTTAAAAGGCGTGGTCTGAAAGTTTCTGTTGCTGGCATTCCAAAGACTATTGACAATGACATCCCTGTAATACACTTCTACATATTTTAGTGACTTTTTGTGGAATATAACATTTGACATGTACCCTATATTCACCAAACTCATTGCTGCATATGTTTAGGTAATTGACAAGTCATTTGGTTTCGACACAGCAGTCGAGGAGGCTCAACGTGCAATAAATGCTGCTCATGTGGAAGCTGTAAGTGCTGAGAATGGTATAGGTCTTGTCAAGCTAATGGGCCGACACAGTGGTAAGGTTCTATGCACGCTTCTCTGATAATATCTTATTCTGTAAGTGGTACCTTTGAGGAACTCCAGTGCTTCTATGAAAATCATAGATGCTTGTTTGTTATGTCGTTTTCCTGATGAATTTTGATGGAAATTTAGTTAACATTTTTAATCTCTTTGAATTTCATTTGAACAGACGTACATGTCTGATGCTACTATGGGTAGTTGTTGCTTGTTATGTTTCATGCTTTCTTAAGAGTAGAAATATGGCAATAGCTGGGATATGTGAGCTTATTGAGTTGCAGGTGTTCCACTTCCTTCAAGGCTGCATTTAGCGCATTTCCTCTATTATATGCAAGATCTTTAGATAACATGGATAATAAATCCCAAAAGTTCTTGTTCATACACCCCTTACTAATTTCAAGATTAACCAACTTGTTCCGTTTTCCTTTATACCATAAATTTGACTAATGACATTTTTACTGATGCAGGTTTTATCGCACATTATGCTACTCTGGCTAGCAGGGATGTGGTACGCTCACATTGCCATCGAGCCAAAACTATTTTAGGTGTATTTTTTATTTTTCTTGTTTCAACACAAGAATAAAGGGATCAAGTGTTTTCTTTTTGTCAGGATTGTTGCTTGATTCCAGAGTCACCTTTCTATCTGGAAGGTGAAGGTGGACTTTTCAGATATATAGAAAAGCGTTTGAAGGATAATGGCCATATGGTTATTGTTGTTGCTGAGGGTGCCGGACAGAAACTTATTGCTGAAACCATGCAGTCAATTGGGAAAGATGCCTCAGGCAATGAACTGCTTCTTGACGTTGGTCTTTGGTTATCTCAGAAGATAAATGTAAGACTTGGATATTCCATTTGCACCTCCCTGTTTACTTCTTCATGCTCCTTTCTACATTAGATGATGACACCATTAATGTTATATGCATGCCTATATTTCACAATTATCTGCATTATAAGTACCTTCTTAATCAGTCTTTTACTTGTGAATACAGGAGTACTTCAAGAAAAACAAGATGACCATTAATCTGAAGTACATAGGTCTGTGGTTTTCTTTGATATTATGTTTCAGGGTTCAGAACTGCTAGCTCACAGTAACAGATCTCAGATGCTGTTCGTCTATTGCAGATCCAACGTACATGATACGTGCCATTCCTAGCAATGCGTCTGATAATGTCTATTGCACACTGTTGGCTCACAGTGTGGTCCATGGAGCCATGGCTGGTTATACTGGCTTCACCATTGGTCAAGTGAATGGTCGGCATTGCTATATCCCCTTCTATGTAAGTCGCTCTCTGTGGGACAGGGAATTATTTTTACAGCATCATCAAAAGTTAAATTTAACACCTATTATGCTTCGATGCCCTTCGTACTGATTGTTTTTGCATCATTCACCACAGAGGATAACGGAGAAGCAGAACAGAGTTTCAATAACTGACAGGATGTGGGCGAGGCTGCTCTCCTCAACCAACCAGCCAAGCTTCCTCTGTAACAAAGTTGTGGAGGAGGCGAAGAAAGAACAGGAAAGAACGGCCCAACTTATAGATGGCTCGCCTTCCCATCGTAAGGCTGACGAAAAGGTTGCAGGTGCCAACTCTGGTGGTACGAAGTGAGGTTGACAACGTCCGCTTGTACGTGCGGATGAGCTTATTTTTCACTTTAGTTGCTACGGCAACAGTTGTCCCTCTCTGTCCGGCGTGGATTGTCTGACGTCTCTGAAGGAAAGTCACAGCAAACTTTACCTCTCTTGGATGCCACACATTTTTGATCCAACGGCTGCTGCATTCACCAACTTCTTCCGTGCACACAGCCAGCCCAATTGAAGGCTTAGCCCAAATAAAGGCCCAGCTCGGGTGCGAAACAAGCCCAGCTCGGGAGGAAGACGAGAATCAATAAAGGAAAAATTCACAAACTATAAAAAAACAAAATTTTATGGCCAGCTAACCATATTTTAAATAAGCTCATGTTCTAAATAACCAAAATAATGTCCACTAAAAGTTAGCATGTACAGCTAACCATAGATTTTTTCACCACCATTTAATCTCTACCAAAAGCCATCAGCTAGCATAGTTTAGCACTGAATTTTTACAAGTGCTCAACACATTCAACCCAAAAGAATAAAATAGCCTCATACTCCATATGTGGCAGCGGCTACTCAATCAAGCATTTAAAGAAGATCTTGGACAGACATGTCATCAATTTCACTAGGACCCTGCAAAACCAATGGAAAAAATTGAAACAAGGCAATATTGAAATTAGTTCAAAGTAGCTGCATTAGAGACATATGGACATTACGTTCAGCAGATCCGTGAAGCTAGTGAAAGCATTGTTGTGATTATGAATCTGCATTGGCACTTGAGTTTCTGTAACACCCCTCTCTTCTTGCTGCATAAAAGCATTCAGACTTGTCATTTAACAAGTAGTAATGAATACAGATAATATATTGCAAGGATTTTCAGCAACATACGCTAGATTTATTTGTGTACTTCCGTGTCTTGTCTAGCCAACTTCGATGCCGCTTTGAATTTTTTTGTTGAACCTCTTTTTTCTTTAAGCGTGCAGTAATAAGCATATCTTCATCTTGTGGAATTTGAGGCTGGACACTATATGAATCACACAAAATGCTTGGAGATGCACTAATAGACATTTTCTCTTGTAGTTGTTTACTAAGGCAATCGAGTGCATCATCCACCAAGATGCAACATTCTGGAAAACTTGCAGCTTGATATGCTAAATTCAGAAATTTGTGAGACATAGACCTATAGCGGAGCATAGCATCCAATTTTGGATTTTCAATAATGCTCCTGCCTTTGTTGTCTTGTATAGTTCCATACCTTGCTTCCCTTGTCCAACGCTTCAGAATGTAATGGTTCGGCAATAACTTGATATTCATCTTGTCAAGAATTTTCAAAGCATGGGCACATAACACCCCTGTCCTTTTAAACTGCTCACAGCTACATAAAGCTGTTTGCTCCAAAGGATCACCAACAACTATGCGCTCCTTTTCAGAACTGAAATCCCCATCAGACCTCACAATTGAAACAGCATATGTGTTATTTCCATCCAATTCTCTAGCACATGCAGCCATGGATCTTTCATATTCAGCTTGGAATGCTTCAAATATGGGGGCTGTGTAAAGTTTGCCTGCTTGCAGTAGCATAGGAATCTTCATTTTTATTCTAGGTGCCTTTTTTCTAGCTTCAAATTCTTCATTCAGTTCCTTGTTTCTTTTTCCTTGCACCGCCCTTTCAAAATGCTTTAAGAACCGAATGATGTTAAAATCTGATTTCAGATGATTTTTTATGTCACTATTGAAACTCTCACTTAATTGTGTGCTCCTCATTCCTAATGTGAAAATATCTCTCATGTAACATTCAGCCCATTTTTCCTTAAACTTGTAGATGCATTCTAGCCATGGTATCTTCTTCTTCTCCACCTTATTTTTCATGGCACTAAATGCTTCTTCAAAGGCTTGCTTGTCCTCAATGTTATACATGCAAGCACTAAAATCTGAGAGAATATGAGGTTCTTCATCTTTTTTCTTTTTCTTGGAAGGATCATCATCCTTTTTCTTATTGCATAAGTGTTTCACAGCATTCTGCATTATATGGTGAGTGCACAATCCATGCCATGCTTCTGTGAATACCTCCTTAATAGCATTTCCCATTGCTATGTCTTGATCAGTAAATATAGCTCTAGGTTCCTTTCCATTGTGTGCAGCTAAAAAAGCATCAAATAGCCATTTGAAAGAGGGACTTGTTTCATCGAAAAGAAGAGCAGCACCAAAAATAACAGTCTCTCTAAACTGATTGAATCCAACAAAAACACCAAAAGGCCTATATTCTTTGTTTGTGCCAAAAGTAGTGTCAAAGGTCACAACATCCCCAAAATGTGCATAATCAATTAACATCTTAGCATCAGCCCAGAATATATTGGTTATATTTTCATCAATATCTAACTGAAAAGTGTAGTGGAAAGAAGGGTTCTCAGAGATTTTGCCTTGAAAATACTTCAACATGCTTCCTGCCTGACCATATGCTAACTCCCTTTGGCGCCTGGTCTGCAAATAATTTTTGTGATCACGACAAGTGTAGCTAAGATTCATTGGTCCTCCAACTTGCCGACAAGCCAATTCATGTGCAGCTTTTGGCCTAATACCAGAATCATCAGCTGCCTCAATTTCAAAAGCCTGCACTTCTGAAATCTTCCTTTGTGATGTCATCAAATGGAAGGTTTGTGGCAAGTAAAGAACATGATTGTGTTCAAGTATCAGATCAAACACTTCATAATTTCCTTCCACTCGATTTAATGTTAGACCCATCCGAACTGGACAGCATGTTCTTGTTTCAGCTCGTGGATTCTTTGTGACATGATCCCTCTTATCTCGTGATCGACAGCCCTCCTTGGCACACACATATCTAGCTGAAGTTGCCTTTCCATCAGATTTACTTTCATTTGTGTATCTTTTTCTGACCTCAAAACCTACATGACCTCCATAGTTAACCCAAAATGATCAAGCATCATCCAGATTTCTAAATTTCATACCAATCCGAGGTAACCAACTAGGACTCACATTTTCCCTACATAAATACAAAAATATACTTGTTGCTAGTCATCTGGATACAAATAAACCAAATGCAATTGTGAATGCAAACCTTACTTACTTGTTGGCTTGTCCCTGGGCGATTGAGTCTTGATCAGAAGCAGGGTGTTGCGGCTGCAGATGCAGAGGCGACGCCCCGGCCATGACGCCGCCCCAACGATCGATGAACTCGTCGGGCCTTCGCCGGGCCGTCAGTAGAGGCGAGAGCTCGCGCCCAACTGGACGGAGCGGAGGAGCACGAATCCCCGCCAAAACTGCGTTCCGCGTCGGTGTTCCGCGCCAAAAAAAATGAGTCTGGCGGCTGCGGAGGCAAAATCCCTCTGTTCTGTCCTCGGTCTGGGCTTTCTCCTTGAATTGGGCTTTGTTTTGGGCTCAGATAGAAGCTGGGCTGGGCACTGAGAAAGCTTAAATGCGCAGCAGCCGTTGGATCAAAAATGTGTGGCATCCAAGGGAGATAAAGTTTGCTGTGACTTTCCTTCAGAGACGTCAGACAATCCACGCCGCTCTCTGTCCAATTTTTCTAGAAAAAGAATCACGTTCTCCCTATCTAACTTAGTGCAAATAAATCTTAATGTATAGTTTGGCTAGCAGACTATCTGAGCGTATCATTCTCGGTGCCATTGTGCTGCTGTTTCTTTTGAAATAAGGAACCCTGTAAGCTAGAGTATTATGAAAGAGAATCTAAACTTTTTAGCTGTAGAACACAGTTTCTTGGGTAATGCCAAACACCCCCTTAGATGGGATTGGATCATTGCGCACCCGTGTCCGACGTTTTTAATAATTACAAAAAGGCAACACAAGAGCCCGACGGCGACGCGACCGGGAGTCGTCCTCTTGACGATTATACCCCAGCGCAGCATTTTGGGCGAGCGGCGGAGAGCGGGCCGGCACCGCGGCACGCTATCAGCTGTCACGTCGCCGCGTGCGAGTTGTTGCGCCGCGGCCGGTGCCATCGGCAGCGCACGCGCGGGACGTAGCCAACTGCCTGGGTAGCAGGCACGCGCACCTCCGCCTCTGGCAGCCGTGCTTCGTAAGTCGTAACCGTAAACGTATCGACACCTCGTCGGCGATAGTCTACCCGGCCCAGTTTGTTCCAACAAGCTCCTGCAGGAAACAGCAGCGACGAGAAAGGCGCTTTTGTCAAAGCTGAAAAGTGATAATATGCAGCCGACGTATTACACTTTGCATAAAGAGCAAATTCGACGCAGCACATTAGCTTTCTGCCTTCAGGCCCTTCACCAAATAATGCACGTGTTTTTTTGTTCCTTTTTCTTCT
This sequence comes from Alloteropsis semialata, assembly GCA_004135705.1. Taxonomy (NCBI): domain Eukaryota; kingdom Viridiplantae; phylum Streptophyta; class Magnoliopsida; order Poales; family Poaceae; genus Alloteropsis; species Alloteropsis semialata. The sequence continues at coordinate 63,256,898 of CM014273.1, forward strand.
CTCAAGCGATATGATCTATTCGCGCGTACACAAAAAAAATCACGAGGTTTGAATTTGGAGTTGGCAGTTGGCAACAATCGTGTATTTTCCCGTTATTCTTTAAATACCCTTGTTGGTTCATTTGTTGAAACATACTCTCTCCATCATGTACTGTTTACTAGCTGTAATTAAAATTGTTCTTAATATTAAGCAGCAGAAAAAATAAATAAAAAAGTAGGTACGCAGGGGAGAGTGAAGGGAAAAGGTAAACAATTTTCTTTCATATTTGTTTAAAATTTCTAGGAATGTTTCGTATTTGATTATAAATTGTGAACCTTTCAATATCTTATATTTTAGGACGGATGAAGAATTTATTTTCAAGTGTTACTCTACAAGTAGGATACAGAAATAGAAAAGCCATGTCAGCATATTCCCGAGCGAATAATGAATCAACCGTTGTATCCAACAGAACTTGACGAAAGCAAGAGTAAAATTACTTCAACAACAAGAACAATAACAAAGCCTATAGAAAAAACAATGAAATGTCGTCAACAATACATGCATGCAAGTCAACTACTACAAAAACTATTTCCCACGGTGCCTCGTCAACCGGCGGTGAAAATCATTTTTACCTCCAATTCGTGGCTGGCACCGATGGTGAAAATCAGCACCATTTCCACCGCTGGTTTGTAACACGAACCACAGGTGAAAATCATTTTTACCGCTAGTTTGTAAAACGAACCACATGTGATAATCTCATTTTCACTGCGAGTTTGCACATCAATCTTTTATTTTTCTTTTACTTTTCTGATATTTTTTATTGTACTAGTAGCATGTAAGGAGCGACCATAAAAATTTTAGTATGATCGAACTTACAGTTTGGACTCTAGAAATACAAGAAGTTTCAACATATTTTGAGAAGAAAGGTTAAATATAATGGACTACATCCAAAAATCATAGTACAAAAAACCGGACCGGACCAATGGTCGGACCGAAAAAACCGTGAACGGTAACCTGGCTGGTCCGGTTCAAGCAAACGATCGGTTTACTAAAAAACCGGATCTAAAAAAAATATTCTAGCATAAACAGGTAAAATACACTAAAAGGATGGGGAGCTGGGTTTGAACTCTGACCAGTTAGCTTAAACTCCACCGCGCTAGCCATCTGGAGTGGGGATGGCAATTCTACCCGCGGGTGTGGGCACCCGCGGGTTTTGGACCCGACGGGTGCGGGTGCGGGTTCAAAATTCCACCCGCGGGTGCACCCGTACCCGAACCCGAGATTCGCGGGTGCGGGTGCGGGTCTGAAATTTTACCCGCGGGTACACCCGCACCCGCCCGCATATTGTAAAAAGTCCTGCACATTATTGATTGTGGTTGCATCTAAATGCAACTGGAAGCAGTATAAGATCTCTCATACATTAATTTGAATGTTAGCTGTAATAGTTTATCTATTTGGTTATTTGTTGATTTGGAGACCTCTATTTGATTATATATTTATTTGGAGACTATGGAATAGAAAATTGAAAACTATATGTGTAAAAGTAAAACTGTGAAATCACTTAAACCATGCTCAAATTCATCATTTGTGCATGTGATGCTCCCAGACCCGCGGGCACCCGAAACCCACCCGAAACCCGGCGGGTGCGGGTGCGGGTGTACAAATCCACCCGTGGGTTTCTCGCGGGCGGGTTTTTTCCTATCCCGCGGGTTTGGCTGCGGGCGGGTTTTCACTAAACCCGCACCCGAATCCGCGGGTGCCATCCCTAATCTGGAGCGAGTTTGTTAAGTGAATTTTGTGAGTATACATTTTATATAACATTTATAGACTCCGGTTCAACCGGTTGACCCACTGGTCGGACCATTGAACCAGTGAACCAGTAGCCTCACCGGTTCGATCATCGGTCTGGTTTTTCGTTCTATGCCAAAAATTATGAAAATTGGCATGGAGTCAATTTATAGGTGTATAACCTTTTTATAAAAAAATCAAGATGTTTTTAAAAAAGTGGACTAAACATTGTTCACAAACACATACATCTCTCACACTCTTTCAAGGCAAACTAAAATTTCAACACACTCTAAAACATTATTTTTATTCATATTACATGATAATATTTTTTTTACACGTGTTATACTGCATGTAAAGTTGTCATGGAGGAGTTTTGATTTTTTTTTGAAATGATGTTCTATTTTTATAGATTAAATGAATTTTTAGTTCTTGTAAATTTAGTTTTTTTACATGATTTTTATTTTCTATTATTTTTTAGATCTTTTTATTGAGTTAGGAGCACGCATGGGACAACCACAAAATTGCAGCAAGATTGAATTTAGTTGTGGCCTTGAATAATTTATAAAAATTCAAAAAGGTCCATATAAAAGGATTGCATCACATATTCAATCACAAGTGGTGCAACCGTTACGTGGTGATCACACGAAGTTGGAGGAGAAGGTGGGTTGGTTCATTATGGGGGCCTCCCATTGGAAGTATAAATTTTCTATCATTTTGTATTTTTTATTTGGTTTTTGAAATTATTTTCACCGGCAGTTCAAGCCACAAACCGACGGTGACGTGGTTTGTGTAGCAGTGTTCCTTCCCTTCAAGAGATTATAGTCTTTAGTACGATGGTGCACACAAGATCCATGGCAACTCAAGTGCGCTACGATGCCGAGGCTCAATTATTTGGAGAGTGTGTGACACGTCCATGCACTCCATTTTAAATTCTTGTATTGCCTTACCTTGAGTACTTCTGACAGTATCTGGGCCATAACCGCTAAACCGATCTCAGATGCAATTAATGAAATGTTTGGTGAAGGAGAGCCGAACCCTAGCCTCCTTCCCACCTGCTGCCGCCGCCGCCGCCGGCGCAACTCCCCGGTCGCCATGTACAGAAATCACAGCACTTGGGTATTTCCGGCTGTCGAGGTTGAGGGCAGGCAAAAAACGCCACCATTCAAAATTTACGACAAACCTCCCCTCCCCCGAGAGTAAACCAAGGAGAGCCGAACCCTAGCCTCCTTCCCACCTGCTGCCGCCGGCGGCGGCCCCCCTCCCCTCCCTCTCCACTCCCTTCCCTTTCCTCCCTCTCCTTTCCCTCCCCCTAGGGATGAAAACGGATCGGATACGAACGGATATACACGAATACGAATACAAATATTTATTTTTTTTCTCGGATCGGATTCAGATACGGATAGTGTAAAATGTGCCGGATATGGAACGGATATTGATATATGTTACATATCTATAAGAAATATTCAACTTTGGGTACCCGGATCCGGATACCAATCGGATATTAAATCTCCGAATCCGAATATCTGACTATTCATTTAGTGTCTAAATCCTCTCGGTCGGACGGACGGACGGAAAATATCCCTACCGTTTTCATCCCTACCTCCCCCAGATCTGGTCGGTTGCTCGTCCGGGCGCCCCGACGCTGTAACGTCCCGACCCCCCGGGTCCGGGCCCGCTTACGCCTGGCAGCTCTCTAGGACCTCAAGAATCCCCTCACAGACCAACACAAGTCTTTTCTGCGCACTTTGTCCTCACTCATGCGTACCCGGGAAGAACTTCCCGATCGGTCACCCATCCCAAAATTGCTCCAGGCCAAGCACGCTTAACCTCGGAGTTCTTTCGAGATGAGCTTCCGGAAAAGAAGTTGCAACTTGTTGGTATGAGTATTCTATCAATCCTATTAAGCCTTGGGCTAGGATGTCACATCCTCCCCCTCTTAGAAGACCGACGTCCTCGTCGGTCCACGCCAAGCCAGGAACGTCCTCTCTTGGCCACGTCCGTGTGCCCAGTGCCAGCACAGGTACCATGCTGTGTGACCACTCTGGGCTCACACCAGCCATGCGCACCATGCCTGTCGGGGTTCTCTACCGCCAACAAGTAAATTTCCTACGATCGCGTGTCAGGATCCGGATGGTGACTCGAGAGACAGGGGGTTTAGACTGGTTCGGGCCTCCGGAGAGTAATACCCTACGTCCAGTGTGAGCCGGTGTTCTCAAGTCCAAGTCTGTAGTAGGGGTGTACAAACTAGTCGGGAGAGGGAGAGGGTCCCAAGTCCCTGAGCGGTGCGAGTGAGCGTGTTGTGTGCGGTGTCCGAGTGTTCAACTAGTGTTCGGATTCCCCCCTTCACTGATGTCCCCTTGTCCCCTTTTATAGCTTCAAGGGGAGAAGGGAGTGGGGGGTAAAAAGGAGAAAATTACAAGGGGAGTTACTGCCCCCGAGAGCTTCATCCAGCGCCGTCCGCCGAGCCGTACCGGGAGCAGGTGTTGACGGAGTGGGCGCCCCGCCGGACCCGGGATCGTACATCCCGGGTGGTTGGTGTCGACGCCTTCTCGGGTAAGCTCCCGGGTAGTTTCCGGGTCATGGCTGACTTGCTCGAGGTCCTCGGGCGCTCCAGGTGTCCTGCTCGGGCTCCAGGTGTCGTCCATGGGCGCCTGGGATCGTACTTGAGTGCCCGGTGT
>CM014273.1:63261877-63274130 GCA_004135705.1 Alloteropsis semialata
CACCCCCCTCCTTCGCGACCCCGGGGCCGCCACCGGCCGGCCCTACCTGGATCCAGTGGCCGTCGTCGTAGGCCATCGGGGGATGCCCCTTGGCCACCGCTCCAGTGGCCGCCATCGGGTGCTGGGCCCGCCCCCGGCCGCCGTCGGGCGCTGGGCCCGCCCCCCGGCTGCCGCTCTGGCGACTCACTACCGGTGGTCATATCCCTTGGCTGGCTCTGGGCGTGGGGCGCTGTGGCAGACCGCCCCAATTAATCCGGCTTAAGAGCATGGGACCACTATGACAGCAGTGCTCCACGCCCTTAAACCGTGCAATCCGTCGGATTACTTTCCGATTAAACCACCTTTTTCTCTCGACCGAAACGAAATAGCAGCAGTCCCACTCGAAGGTGGGCTCAGGCAGTACAACTCATCACATCTTTTACATCAAACGGTTCACATAGATAATTATACAAATACCGAACATATGTTTTAGTTATTACAAACCAGAGTTATATACAGCGGAAGGCTAAACGTCGTAACAAAAGACATTGAGCGGAGCCCTCGCTCAACATCTAATCACCGCGGCCCGAGTCGGACTCGGACGGCACCCGCTCCACAATCCAGCCGTCAGGCAAAGTGCACGGCCAAGTCAAAGCAGCCACGGGATCATAGCCACCACAATCTGCAATAAAAATTTAGCCACAAGCAAGGCTGAGTATACTAATACTCAGCAAGACTTACCCGACAAGGTTAAAATTCTAGACATGCACGGTTTTTTGGCTCTGGGGTTTGTTTTGCCAAAAGCATCTACGGTTGATCCCTATTTTCAATATTTTAGCCAAGTTTTAAATTTAGACTAACCATTTCTAGGTTTGCCAAACTATCCAACAACAATCAGGAAAGCAGCCAACAACACTCAATGTTGAAAAGCAATTGATTAACCAATTATCCACCTTTCTCCCCTACCACATCTCTAGACCCATTGGCCAAGCCACTGATGTGAGACAAGCGATCAAGCAGCTTCATGTAACCGTGAAGGACGGACAAGTATGATTGTTAAGTAAAATTTTTAGAGTACTAATCCTACTTCCTTAACTTAATCAATGCCAACTTACCCCAAAGTCATGAATAACTTTGGCCAATAGGCACTTAACTTTACTCTACTAATCATAATAGAAACATCCAAAATGGTTGGGCATTTATGGCTCATGAATAGGATTAATAAGGCAATATATAGACCCTTAACCCTTATTCGTACCTAAAGCACTACCATAGGCACTACATGGTTTTCATATGCATAAGTTATACCCCTAGAAAGCTAATTTCATTAGGATTTCAGAAAAGTCTACAATTATAATTTTACGATACAACAACTACACTTTCTAGCACACAATGGTGTATGAAGCAACACATTAACCCAACAATAGTTCACACACACGCCTTAGAATTCTATAGCCAACCCCTTAACCTTTCCCATGCTTACCCCTAGGTCCCTGGGCTTCTTCCCTTTTGAACCAGAGCTCGAGCTCGGCCTCAGGGAAGGGCCGGCGGCGGTGGTCCGGCCTTGCAGGGGGCGGGGAAGAAGGGAAACGGGCCGGGGATGACTCGGAGATGAAGAGGACGGGGCGGGAAAGTGTCCTGGGCGGTCAATCGGAGAGTGGCGCGGCGGGGAGTGGTCGAATCGGCCGGAGAAGCGGCCGAACACGGTAAAAAGGGGGTACGGGAGTGGTTGGGCTCGCACGTGGCGCTACACCAAGCCATCCACCGCACGACAGGCACGGGGCAGCGCGGACACGCGTCCAGGACGGCAAGAAGATGACGTAAGGGGGCACGGACGCCTGTACCAGCGTCGGAGAATGAAGCGCCCCTGCCTAAGCAGAGACTAAATGTGATACAAATTATCAGTCCCAGGAGGCTGATACACATTTATTCAACAGATAGTTCAGAACTTACAGCCCCCGAAGGAGCGGGCACTTGATACAAGCCAAGATTACCAAAAGGTAAACCATGGCGACGAGCCAAACTAAGAACCACTCCGGTTCAACAAAGGGATCAGAGCTACACGACAGCGAAGACATCTTGGGCGGGACCAAACTCCACAAGCAAAGTTGGGTGCGGAAGCGACCACCTATTCGGCGTCCTCAACAACAAAGTCCGGGTCTTCTTCTGAAGCAACAAAAGCAAGGGTAAGTACAAAAGTACTCAGCAAGTCCAACCACACCCACGGAGGGGTTAACACAGAAATATGCACATGATTTAACAAGGAGAAGGCTAGGTTTCATTTTTCCATAAAGCTATAATTTTACTCATGCAGGAGTTTATCAAGGAGCATTTTAGCAAAAACACGCTTTTATCATCAAGTCATTAAGTGGGGTTGATCTACAAAGGATCCAAATTTTTAATGCTACCGGATTTCCCATCCGTCGTAGCTCCCCAGCACAAAGCCGGTCTCTTTCCAAAACCAACACACTCCAACCCGTCCCAAAACCTTAGTATTGTGACCAAGCCATAACTCGCCCATAACCGTGGGCACGGCTATTCGAATAGTTTGGAAACTCTGCAGAGGTGTACACTTTCATCACAAGTAGGGTACCGCAACACGATCACCTTAGTGGCAGTGCGAATCCTATCGAAGTCATTACCCACCATAGCCAAAACTGCCTAGCCATCACGGGAAAATAACCAAGGGGTTTATGACACCAAGTCGGCAACCATGACACTAAGTCGGCACTTGGTTTTCCCGCTGCACACCTGCCTCCTGACAACTAACAGACGGCTAGTGGGATTTAGACTAAGCCCTTGCACCATACAAGAGTCGAGTGGTTGTACGAGAAAAGTTGGGTTAGGCAAGATGACACATCACCTTGGTTTAAAACCGGACAAAATGGATATCTCCCAACTTGCTTAACCACAAAGGTACAAGCCTACCAAAAGTATTTCACAAAGAAATACCCATCCATCTTATCCACACATTTCCTTTCTTTTTAAACCCAAAACCCATTTTCCACACTCACACATTTATTCTTTGATAAAACAAGTGTATAGTCATGATTGATTGAATAGTGAGTAACAAATCCTAAGCATTCTAAAATTGGTTATCATCTAAACAGAGCATATCATATTTAGTGATAACTAGGTTGTCAAGGAATATCATAGCAATCAAGGGGTGGCTAACCAATCGGGTTTTGATAATAAAACATAATGCAATATCAAAGGCTTAATGGATTGTGTTTATAAATCATGGGATAAACATGCATCAAAGGATGGGATTGGACTTGCCGTCTCCAAAAGCTTCCGGTAGTTCCTGCTCGCGGTACAACTCTTCGGGCTCGGGCTCACGGAACTCTCCTTCGTACTCCGGCTCGCGGTACTGTCCCTCCTCGATCACTCCGTCGTCTAAGGCATGAACAAACGACACACAATAAGAAAACAGCAATCCTTTACCGATGAGTTGGAAACAGGAAATAATAAAATAAAATAGGAAGAAGGATTATTTTGGAGTGATTTGAGTAAAGCTCGGCTGGAATGGATGAAAGAAAGATATGTTCGAGTTTGGTGGAATTTTGGAGAAGTTTGGCGCATAAAATGATGGGTTAAGGGATGATTAGAGCTTAATCGGGGGTTTAGGACCTGTTGACACCAGATTTTCGCACCTGATATGCTGAGTCATGAGGTGACGTGGTAAGGCGGGTGGACCCATTGACTGGTCAAAGCCGAAGATGACAGAGAAGGAAGCCGATATGCAGAAGAGATTCGATGAAGTAGAAGTCCGATCCGATAGCGAGTACAAGAGGAAAGGCGCGTCGGCTGAGAAGGAAGCGTATCAGATGCAGGGACTATTTCCTTTTTGAAGGCATATTGAGAGTCCCATTCTATATTAGATTTAGTTTACTTTGTCCGCAAGTTAGTTTGGTCCGATCAGGACTCTCCATGACCAGGGTATAAATATGAACCCTCGTCCATTGTAAAAACTATTCTCACAATCAATACAACCCGGCTTCACGCCAAAAACCCTAGTAGTAGTTACCGACGAAGCTCATTGGTGGACGGGCTGCATCAGTTTTGATCTCCGGCTTACCAGTAAGTTAGTCAATTTATCGAACTAGTATAGGCTTTGAATTGAGGCGCATCGCCCTTTCTCGTTTATACTGTTCAACCGATTTATCTCTGGATAAGCAAGATTGATATAGATTCCCTACGTCGGAGCTAAATCAATATTGATTATCCAACAGTTAATCGTTTTATCGGGTTGCACTTTAAGTCTAGATTCCCTACGTCGGAGCTAGATATCAAGATTAGGCTAGATTCCCTACGTCGGAGCTAGACTCATCTTGGTTACTAAAGGCAGCTTTTGCGGTTTGTTTGGAGTTGCTAGATTGGTTTAGATCTACGCCATGTGAATCAATTCTACTTCTTCAACGGCTTTGAGCATTGGTCTTGGTCCAATTTAAGCAATATTTATCTTACAGCATCGTTCTAGGTCCGATCCTGCTTTGTGGTTTAATCTGGTTGTTCTTTGAGTATTGCGTTTGATGTAGATTCCCTACGTCGGAGCTGGATCTTCGCAATATACTTAGATTGATCTTTGATTGTCATGCTTGGTCTAGATTCCCTACGTCGGAGCTAGATTCATCTTGATTAGTCAAAGGAAGCTTTGGTTATGCCTTATTGTTATTTGAATGTTAAGTGTGGTTTAGATTCCCTACGTCGGAGCTAGGTCTCGCTTGATTATTTGGTAGCATATCTTAGAATCAGAACGGTCCTGTTAATGTTTTATCTGCTTATTTGCTTAATCTGATTAACATCTGTGCGAGCATCTTGTTTAGTTGTCAGATTGATGAGTCGAGTTTGACTGTCTAGCTATCTGATCTGATCATAGCTGGAGAAATCTAGATTCCCTACGTCGGAGCTAGATTTCTCTGAAAAGGCTTTGGTCCGATTGGCTGGTTAGATGGTCCGATAAGACGAACCAAACTGGCAACTAGGCAAGATGGACAATGTATCGGCTCACACTTTGATTATTTAACTTCTTGTTCAAAGACACAGCTGATCCATTATTTACATATTGGCCTTGTTTTATGCTTTATTTTATTATTCAAAGGCTGATCTGTTATATAAGTCAAGGTCCGATCCTGATTGGTCCGATTCTGAGGTCCAATTTGATGATCTGATTGAGGTCCGATCACTCGGTCCGATTGACGTCATCTATGAGGTCCGATTTTGAGGTCCGATTGGCATCGGCCGATACGTGCCTGATTGGGTCTTGGCTAAAATCCGACGTTCCTCCATCGTCCGGAATAGAGCCGGCACAATCAAAGAGTAATTTAACTGTTTTATTCCCTTGTCAATTTCAGGTCAAATTGACTGGCACGCTGCGAACCTGAACTGGAGTGTAGGCTGGCACTGGAGCGAAGCAGATCTCCCTGGTCTTCGTGTGCTGACCGCGGAGGATACGACCGCCGATTTTTCGCGTCAACACATTTTTGGCACGCCCAGTGGGACACGAGAAGCAAATTCCAAGATGTCGTCGTCTGATGCTGAACAAGAAACTGCAGCAAGACTTGCTGCTGAAAAAGAAGCTGCTGAAAAGGCCAAGAATGACAAGAACAAGACGCCTGAGGCGGCCATTCCAATTACAAAGGCCGATCTGTCTAAAGCTCAATTAGATGCAGTTCAGGCCCAGATTGATGCATTTGAGAAGCTCTGCCTTGGCCAATTTGGGCGTAATCGTTCAGGCCCTATACTCAAAGGTCCTCTCCCAGATCCAGAATTGATCAAGAAGACAACTGATGCTCGGGAGTACCAAGTCAACATGACAGATATGATTCACCAAGCTGTTCATCATGCATTGATCAACCAGTCAGGCACTTTGGTGAATTCTTTGGACAATCTCATCAAGAAGGCGGTGGATGATGCTATTTGCTTAAAAGGTCCAGTTTTTATACCAGACTCTGCAGGAACATCAGGGTCAGGAAAAGGCAAAGAAACTGAAGATAATGCAATGACCGTTGCTCCGCAGATTCCGATTGCTCCACCACCTCCTGTTGAACTGGCCAACAGTTTTCTGTTGATGGCCGATGGATCTATTGTCGGCCCACATGGTGAAAAATATGCTAGGACTCTGAACGAAGGAGAGAAACAACCTGCAGCTGCAAGGCTACGCACAGAGATCCCTGCACGTCGGCGTATGATCGGTGATTACAACAATTATGTGATGGATATAGCTGATGGGATGCCACCTGAAAATCAACAGTCCGATTGGTCGCAGAAAATAGCCGAGGTGATCCAGAGTCAATTCGGCTTGAAGCCTAAAGATGAAGCGAGGTTGTATCGGCACCCGTACCCGTCTTACTTTGATGCAGTGCCACTTCCTCCACGTTACAGAGTGCCAGATTTTTCCAAATTCTCCGGGCAAGATGATATGACCACCATGGAGCATGTTTGCCGATTCCTGGCTCAATGTGGTGAAGCTGCTTCAGAAGAGGGACTCAGGCTTAGATTCTTCCATCTGTCACTATCAGGGCCGGCGTTTACTTGGTTTACGTCGTTGCCAGCAGGATCAGTCACAGGATGGTCCGATATGGAGAAGCAGTTCCATAAGTACTTCTTTTCTGGTCTCAACGAGATGAAGATTTCTGATTTGATTGCTGTCAGGCAGAGAAACGATGAAACCGTCAAGGAGTATATCCAACGGTTCCGTGATACCAGGAATCGATGCTATAGTTTGAAGCTATCTGATATGCAGTTGGCCGAGCTTGCATTCCAGGGTTTGCTCGCGCCGATCAAAGAAAAGTTTTCTGCTCAGGAGTTTGAGACATTGGGACAACTGGTTCAGAAGGTGTCAGCCCATGAGGTCCGATATCAAGAGATGAAGCGTACAAAGTTTTCCAAGCAAGTATCTTATCTCTCTGATTCTGAAGAGGAGGCTAATGTCAACATAGCTGAATGGACCAAATCCAAGAAGCCGGTATCGCTCCCATGGATCAAGCAGAACCCTGAGAAGTTTGGATTTGATATAATGAAGGCCGATAAGATTTTTGATTTACTGCTCAGTGAGAAGCTTATCCAGCTTTCTCCAAATCATTCTATTCCATCGGCCGATGAGTTGAAGAAGCGCAAATATTGCAAATGGCACAATTCAACTTCTCATGAGACAAATGAATGCAAGGTGTTCAGGAGGGAAATCCAATTGGCTATAGAGTCTGGCAAGATCAAATTTGAAGACAACAAGAAAGCCATGAAGATCGATGGTCATCCCTTTCCTAATAACTTTGCTGATTTCTCCTTTTCCATTAATATGGTTGATGCTGATGAGAAGGGGAAGTTTAAAGTGCTTACATCGGACCACGCCAAGAGTTCTGGTGCCGTTGATCCTGCAGTTCAAGTTACTGTTGAAGAGCTGCGGAGGAATCATCAGGCATTTGGGCGTGAATCTAATACTCTTGGTGGATATCGGCCACGTGTGACTTCCCAGATGCTGATTAACAAGTACAAAAGGCAGCAGGCAGCAGCTCGAGCATGGGAAGAACGTGAGGAACGACGGCGTCGGGGGCGCTAGTATCAAGCAAGGTGGCTTGATGAAGAGTTTGATGATCAGCGCCGATGTGATGACAAGTCCGATGGCCGACGCCGATATGATGAATGGTCCGATGGCCGACGCCGATATGATGATAGGACCGATGGCAGGCGTTGGTTTGATGATAGAGTCGACGATCGTCGTCAGTACGGTTATAGGTCAGATGGGCATATGGACAGGCGTCAAGTTTATGACCAGTACGATCAAGATGATGGTCACTGGAGATGTCCTTTCTTCGTGTTCTGCTGGAACGAGAAACTCAGATTGCCATCCAAAGCAGATTGTCCTGAATGCAGCCTCCAGTATGTAGAATACAGAACTTTCAAGAGAGGTCGATGATCAGTTCATGAACGGATCGGCGTCAGGATTGATGATCGTCATCAAGGAGATGAAGGCCGAGTTGATGCTCATGGCCGTAAAAATATCGAAGGCCAGGTTGATGCTCTTGGCCCTGAAAAAATGGAAGAAAAAGCTCCAGTTCGGGATCGGGTTAAAGAACCTCAAAGGAAGCCTGGACAGTGGTGCCCATCAGGGATTTCTAGGTCCAAAAAGAGACGTGTTCAGAGGTTGCGCTATCATGAGCAGATTCAGGAGCAAGAGTTAGCCAAAGAGAAAGTTTGGCGCGTTAAGATGGCCAATGATGATGAAGCAAGCGCATCGGCCCCAGTAAACATGGTTTTGATGTTGCCTTTTGATTTTGCTGCTCCTGATGAACAGAATGATGATGAGGCCGATTATGAACTGGAAGAAGCCGCTGCATGCTTGGTTCTTGATTCAGAGAAGGCTATCTTTGAGAAGCCAAATGCAAACGGATATCGGCACCTGAAGCCTCTGTACATCAAGGGATACGTTGATGGGAAGCCGATGACCAAGATGCTGGTTGATGGAGGAGCTGCAGTCAATCTCATGCCTTATTCCACGTTCCGCAAGTTGGGAAAAGGGATTGATGATCTAATCAAGACCAATATGACACTCAAGGATTTTGGTGGAAACGTTTCAGAGCCTCGGGGGGCAATTCATGTTGAATTGACCATCGGCAGCAAAACATTGCCGACCACCTTCTTTGTGATTGATGGCCAAGGTTCTTACAGCATGCTCCTCGGGCGAGATTGGATTCATGCCAATTGTTGCATCCCATCCACGATGCACCAGTGTTTGATTCAATGGCAAGGCAATAATGTGGAGATCGTCCCAGCTGATGATTCGGTTAGTATTGCTACAGCTGAGTCAACAATTTGGGAGTTTGAAGGAATTGAATGCCTGTCAGGAAAAACATGGGATGGTGACTTCCTCAAGGTGTCCGATCAAGGACTACAGCCGATCCAAGCAGTCGGCTCTGAGACTTTGTTTTAAATGGATGATTGTATAGAAGATCTTGAAGACCGAAGTGAGTTCGGCAAATTAGGATTTGGATTTACGTCGGTCGATGAATTAGAAGAGATAGACATAGGATCTGGTGATAGACCAAGGCCGACGTATATCAGTGCTAAGTTGGATCCTGAGTATAAGAAAGAGTTAATAAAACTTTTGAAAGAGTATTCTGATTGTTTTGCTTGGGAATATTATGAAATGCCAGGTTTAAGCCGTAATATTGTTGAACATCGGCTACCCATCAAACCAGGATATCGACCACACAAGCAGTATGCAAGGAGGTTCAAGACTGAGATGCATGAACCAATTAAGGCCGAAATAACGAAGCTATTTGAAGCTAAGTTTATCAGGCTATGTCGATACGCTGAGTGGGTATCAAATATAGTCCCTGTTTATAAGAAAAATGGAAAGCTACGTGCTTGCATTGATTACAGGAACTTGAACAAGGCAACCCCGAAGGATGAGTATCCGATGCCGGTGGCCGATATGCTTGTTGATGCAGCATCAGGCCATAAAGTGATGAGTTTCCTGGATGGTAATGCTGGTTATAATCAGATTTTCATGGCGGAAGAAGATATTCCCAAGACTGCATTCCAATGCCCAGGTGCTCTCGGTTTATATGAGTGGGTTGTTATGACTTTTGGTTTAAAAAATGCCGGTGCTACTTATCAACGTGCTATGAATTATATTTTTTATAAGCTGATCGGCAGTATGGTTAAAATCTACATTGATGATGTGGTGGTCAAATCAAAAGGTTATCGAGATCATTTGGCCGATTTGAAGGAAACGCTGGAGTGCACAAGGCAACATGGATTGAAGATGAATCCGCTCAAATGTGCTTTTGGTGTATCGGCCGGCCAATTTCTCGGTTTCCTGGTACATGAGAGAGGAATCGAGGTAAATGATCGGAACCGCAAAGCGATTGATGATATTGAACCTCCAGTAAACAAGAAGGAATTGCAGAGTTTAATTGGAAAGATCAATTTCCTGAGGAGGTTTATATCAAATCTGTCGGTCCGATTGGAGGCGTTTACTCCTCTGTTGAAGCTGAAAGATGAAGAAGAGTTGGTGTGGGAGCCTAAACATCAAAAGGCATTGGATGAAATCAAGCAATATTTAGCATATCCGCCAGTTCTTATTCCACCACAAAAGGGTAAGCCGTACAAGCTTTATTTATCAGCTTTTAATCATGCAATCGGCTCTGTTTTGATTCAAGAGGTTGATGGGAAGGAACGAGTTATATTCTATTTAAGCCGAAGATTACTAGATCCTGAGACTCGGTACTCATATGTGGAGAAGCTTTGCCTTTGTTTGTATTTTTCTTGTACAAAATTAAGGCATTATTTGCTATCGGCCGAGTGTACTGTGATCTGTAGGGAGGATGTGATCAAATATATGTTATCAATGCCAATCATGAAAGGGAGAGTTGGCAAGTGGGTTTTTGCTCTGACGGAGTTTGATCTTAGATACGAATCGGCCAAAGCGGTAAAAGGGCAGGTAATGGCTGATTTAGTTGCTGATCATTGTGGACCTAACATTGATGCTGTTGAGCAATGCACTATGGAGCTTGATGTGTCTGGTCCGATAAAAAAGGCCGGTGTGGTTGACGCGGTTCCTTGGACTATATTCTTTGATGGTTCTTCTTGCAATGATGGTTGCGGAATCGGCCTGATTATTATTTCGCCTCGGGGGGCAAGGTTTGAATTTGCTTTTCCAATTGAAAAATGCATGAATAATCAGGCAGAATATGAAGCATTGATGAAGGGTCTCCATATTCTTAAAGAAATCGGCGCTCAGTTTGTTGAGGTATTTGGAGATTCTTTGCTGATTATCAATCAATTACTCGGCAAATATGATTGCAAGATGGATGCTTTGTTATCTTACTTTGAGAAGTGCCGAGATTTGATTGATCAATTCGCCTTGGTAACTCTTAAGCATGTTCCAAGACATCATAACGAAGAAGCGAATCGGCTGGCGCAAAAAGCGTCTGGCTATCGGCCTGTCCGATGTGATGGTGCAGGAGATACCAGAAGAAGATTGGAGGAAAGAAATCATTGAATATTTGAGGGATTCTTCTGTCAAGACTTCTAGGAAGATACGCTACAAATCGATCAGACATGTCTTGGTTGAAGAAGTGCTTTATTTTCGCTCAATTGATGGAGTCCTGTTGAGATGTATTGGACCTGAAGAAGCCAAGGTTTTAATGGGAGAAATTCATGAAGGTGTTTGCGGGGCTCATCAATCAGCGTTCAAGATGAAATGGATGATCAGAAAAAATGGGTATTATTGGCCGACGATTCTAGAAGACTGCTTTAAATATTATAAAGGATGCCAAGAGTGTCAAAGATATGGAAATATTCAAAGGGCTCCAGCATCGGCCATGAACCCTGTTATCAAGCCATGGCCGTTTAGAGGATGGGGAATTGACCTGATCGGCCAAATTTTTCCACATTCAAGCAAGGGGCACAAATTCATATTAGTGGCAACAGATTATTTCACCAAATGGGTTGAAGCTATTCCTTTGAAGGAGGTGAAGTCACAAAATGTTATTGAATTCGTTAGAGAACACATTGTTTACCGATTTGGAATTCCACAGACAATCACAACAGATCAAGGTACGATGTTTACATCGGACGAATTCAAAAATTTTGCTGCTGATATGGGTATCAAGCTTCTTAATTCATCGCCGTATTATGCACAAGCCAATGGTCAAGCTGAAGCCTCCAATAAAAGTTTGATCAAGTTGATTGATAGAAAGATTGAGGAGTATCCAAGAAAATGGCATATTGTGCTTCCTGAAGCTCTATGGGCCTATCGAATGGCTTGCCATGGATCGATCAAGGTTTCTCCGTATGAACTAGTTTATGGACATGAAGCCGTTCTTCCATGGGAAATTCGTACTGGATCAAGACGTATCGAGCTTCAGGATAAATTGAAGGCCGGCGAATACATGGAGCTCATGAATAGTGAGTCCGATGACTTGGCTGTTCGTCGGCTGCGCGCTCTCGAAAATATTGAGGCTAACAAACTCAGAGTTGCGAGGCATTATGATAAGAAAGTTAAAGGGAAAGAGTTCAAAGAGGGCGATCTTGTCTGGAAAGTTATTCTGCCGATTGGTTCTAAGGATCCCAAGTACGGCAAGTGGTCACCAAACTGGGAGGGACCCTATCAAGTCGTCCGATGTATTCCTGGAAATGCCTATATTCTACAAGCACTTGAAGGAGAAGTGTTTCCTAAAGCATTAAACGGGAAATATTTGAAGAAGTACTACCCTAGCATTTGGGTAAATTCATGAAGCCGATGCTATGCGTCGGGCTTAGAAGCCGA
>CM014273.1:63286239-63328941 GCA_004135705.1 Alloteropsis semialata
GCGCGCACGGGGAGGAGCAGAGCGTGCGTGGGTAGGCTGGTGGTGCCGGGGAGGGAGGTGGCCGGCGGTGCGCGGGCTCTGGTGGAGGCGGTGGCGTTCGGGCCGAGCGGCAGAGGAGGGAGAAGCGGGAGGAAGGAGAAGGAGAAAAGAAAAGGAAGAAAAGAGAAAGGAAAAGAAAGGAAAAAGGAAAAGGAAAAAGAAAAAAAGAAAAAGAATTTAAGGAAGAGGATTTAGAAAGAGAGAGATCGATTGATTGCGAGATTCGTGGGACGGTCGGAGCACGAGCGTGAGCAGAATGCGACGCGCAGATCGAGAAACAGGACGGAGGGTCGGAGAGGATTTTCGGACGATTGGATTTTTGGAATTTGGATCAACGGAAAAGGATTTTTGATGGATTTGGAACTTTGGAAATTCCGGAAGGATCGGGAGATTTGATTTAGAAACTCATCGATAAAAGGTTTTTGAAAACTCGTTAGATTACGATTTCGGATTTTGAATTTTAGGGACGTTACAGAGAAGCCTCATGCCGGTGCGGTGGTTGGGGACCGACTGTTGCGGTGGTGGGGTAAAACACCCACCGCAACAGTCTGTGGGTCGAAGAACACTGTGCCGACGAAGTTCAAAACCAAATCCCACGGCCACCGACTGTTGCGGTGGTGCCCTTCATCGCAACAGTCTGTCAATCCAGAGGCTAACTTCACTGTTTCCCCTAACCACCGAATGTTGCGGTCATGGTAATAGATAGCCACCGCAACATTTGGTCAATCTAACAAGATATGGGCTTAAGTCCTCAGAGCACCGACTGTTGCGGTGGCCACTCCACTGGCACCGCAACTTGCTGTGATAACGGCATTTTGCACTTTTCAAGTTGATTTTGCTTTGAATTTTGAAGGGCTAAGGTTTAGTTCATGTTTAAGGGTCGAATAGGACTGAGTACATATCGTCTTGGACAACGCCAAGGGGACCTCTCTCTCCAACTCTCATGTGGACATTACTAGCATTTTACTTTGCTAGGTGACTTGGGTCTAGCGTACATATGCACAAACAAGATGATTATAAAATGATGCATGCCATTATGTATTTAATTAATTTCATTAAGGGTCTTAGTTATAATAGTGACACCAGGGGTGTCACAGGCGCCGGCGGCGTGCATGTTCTGCTCCTTCCGGTCGCCTGTGCCCTTCGTCACACCCCCCTCCCCTCCTAGGCCGGATCTTCGTCCTGTGGCGCCTGCCGCCCGTCGGTCGTCTTTGTTTCCTTGTTGGTCGTGCCGCCGGCGCTTGCCGGTGGTTGCCGCGCCGGGCCCTGGCTTGCTCGCTGCTGCCGTGCTTCTCTGTCTGTCTGTGAGGTTTGCACAGGGTTTGTGCTGGATGGCTCGGGCGAAAGCTCCGCCTGGCGTTCGCCGGTGCCGACAGCGGTTGCGTCCAAGGACGTAGCTCACCTCGCTAGGGGCGTTGTTGCGGCCATCCAGCCCTCGGTGGTTGTGCCAGGCGTAAACTTGGTCTGTTCCTCTTGGAACGGAGGATGGCGGCATCTCAATGTCGTAACCTTGTTGAAGGCGTCGTCTTGATCAACCCTCTGCGCTCCGCTTTCGGCTGCACTTCCTCGCTCCGGTAGCTGATGTTGTGTCCATGGTGTATCCCTTGTTCTTTGCAGGTTGTTAGCCTTCTTCGGTCCTTGTTAGGGTTGGTCGTGTTAGCTTTCCTTGTTAGCTTATGTGTAGCTTCTGTTTTGGGCGCTTTCTGTTTTTTCTGTTGCCGTTGGGTCGTGTCCCTCTTTTGTAACCTCTTCTTCCCTTTTTCTCTTAATGAAATACGCGCTAAGCGCGTTCTCTAAAAAAAAAATGAAATTTCTGGTATCGAAGATTAAAGATAGAGACTGTTACCCGCAAAGATAGAGAGATAGAGACTGCTGGAGATGCGCGACAAACTATTAGACGGACACAGCTATCCCTCTCTCATTGCTAGCTATCGAACAACCCGGGCTTTGGATGATTGGATCTCATTCGTAAAACCAAAACTACTTTGAAATCATCTGTAAACATCACGGCTTTTCATACATAAAGTGAACACGACAGTTCATCACTGGCACATGTACCCTGCTGCTCATCTAACAATTCATGGCAACCTGATGTCCCGATTAGATCCGGGTCGAAACAGACCTTGCCAATGGTGAAAAGGATTAGCAGCAGCACTGCACGCCGTTCCTGTCTTTTCCTAGTGTGTCGTGCAAAAGGAGCTGCAGGGTGCAGCCCTACAGCGGATCCAATCTGGTTACTAATTAGAAGTGTTAAACATAGAAGTTTAGTCTCTGTCACATAGAATGTTTGATTGGTAATTAGAAGTATTAAATTGAAACTAATTATAAAACTAATTGCATAGATGGAAGCTAATTTGCGAGACAAAATTATTAAGTCTAATTAATCTATGCTTTAACAATTTTATGCTACAATAATCATGTGTTATGATGGATTAATTAGGTTTAATAGATTTGTTTTGTGGATTAGTCTTCATCTATGTAATTAGTTTTATAATTAGCTCATATTTAGTCCTCATAGTTAGTGAATATTCGATGTGACAAAAAGTTTAGCTAAAAATTCAAACATCATATTGGAGTAACTAGTTACTATTGTACTACACTAGTCGGCTGTCGCTGGTTAGCGAGTGGCCGCATTGGCTTCGTCAATTACTACGTGCCAATGTGCGACAACGGAGTTGCTAGCCAGTCGTAGAGTCAACATATTTGCCACATATTTTTGTGATTTTGTCTAAAGTTATTAAGATTAGTTTTGTCACACTTTTATGGCAATAAAATTGATTATCTAATCTTTGTCAAAGTTAGACAAGAAATTTGAGTTTTATGACATGTGGACCATGTGATTAAGAAGTTAGCCAGACTAAGTTATGGTAGAAATCAAACATCAACAAAAAAAATTGTGGATGCCTAAAATTAGTCATAGCAAATTAGTCTTAGGCTCTGTTTAGTTCGGTAAATTTTTTCATCGCTATAGTAAATTCGAATATTTGGATATTAATCAGGAGTATTAAATGTGGATAACTGACAAAACCCATTTATAACCTCCGGGTGAAATTTTGAGACGAATCTATTAATCCTAATTAGACCATGATTAGACAATGTCGTGCTACAGTAAACAATCTCTAATGACAGACTAATTAGGCTTAATAAATTCGTCTCGCGATTTTTCGTCCATCCATATAATTAGTTTTATAATTAGATCATGTTTAGTTCTCCTAATTTTGGATTTAAAATTGATACAGTAAATTTGGTCGCAAACCAAACACATCCTCAAATGCACCGTCAGCAGTAGATGGCCCGGCTCGCCGAAACAGACAATGGGCCACCTTCACGTCTTCCAAAAACTTGAAACTTTCCCTCCCCAATGAGCCTTGCGTCACTTCACGTGCTGGGCCGGAAATAGCCCAACCTACGGCAATTGCCGGGTTTTTTTTTTTTGCAGCACAATTCAACATGCGACCGGAATGGAGCCACTGGCAAATTTGGCGTGTTTACTTCACCCAATTTTGTAAAATAGGCCTGCATTGGACTACGTGTACAGAAAGAAAAAATACATTAGGCCGCGTGTATTATGCAAAATTTTGCAAAATGGCAAACAGGAAGATGCAAATGAGTTCCACAGAGTCCAATCCATGTATGGATGGCACAAAACTAAAGTTTAGCCTTAGCCATGTCTAAAATTTAGACATCTAAATTTAGATAGCTAAAATTAGCACAGCCCCGTTTCGGTGCGTAGAGTAATTTTTAGTTTATAGAGCATGTAGATGTTGTTTGGAGGGATGGTAATACGGTCCGTGGGGTGCTTGGTTCCCAGCCAAATCACGGGGTGGCGAGCCGCAGGTTGTGGCGCCGTAAATTGGCGCCTCAATATTTGCTCTTGCTACAGTTGACTGTTCCGTGGCATAACTTGGCGATGTTACTTTAGCGGTGGTTTTGCGTGGCAGCGAACCAAGCACGCCCCTCATCCGCTGCAAGAAATTAGTCCTTGTTAGCTGGGTTTGGAGAGTTAATGGATTAAAGTTTAGTTTGTGGGTTAGTTAATTTTTAGCCCATCTTTTAGGCTCCTATTTGGGTTATTAAGACTAATTTTTAGCTGACTAAAGTTTAGCCCTTGGATTGAACATGCACTACTACAGAAAGCATTATATCCAGCGCCCTATCACTGCCGGTTCAATTAGAACCGACAGTGCTAAATTTTTCACCACCGGTTGATAAGAAAAATGGACATCACCATCGGTTTCTAAATCCACCCGACACTGATATCAGTTTTCACCGCCGGTTGCTCTTACAATCCGGCAGTGAAAACTATCACCGCCGGTCCGTAACGCGACCCGACGGTGGAAACGCAGTGCCGGACCCGAAAAAAGAGTTAAATGGAGTGAAGTCCGGGCGTCTGACGTCTTCTAATCTCTCTCATCCTCTCCACCGCACATGGCTCCCTGCTCTCTCTCTGTCCTTCACTCCACCAATCTCTCCCTCTCTCTTATCCTCTCCAGCTAGCAGAGGCACAGCGTGGGGAGGAGCCGCGGCGGCCGGCGAGCATGCAGGAAGGACGCGCGGGCCCCTCGGCCGGTGAGCGAGCGGCGACGACGTGCGGCCCCTCGGCCGGCGAGCAAGCCAAAGCGGCCGACGCGCGAGCCCCTCAGCCAGCGAGCAGACATGGCGGCCGGCAAGCGGGCTGGGATGGTGCGCGGGTCCCTCGATTGGCGAGCAAGCAGGGACGGCGAGCATGCCACGGCGGCTGGCGAGCGAGCAGGGACGGCGAGTGGGCCGCGGCAGCCGGCGAGTGAGCGGGGACGATGCGCGGCCGGCAGCAGCCCCTCAGTCGGCGAGCGAGCAGTGGTGGCGCGCAGGCCCCTCCGCCGGTGAACGAACTACTGCGGCCTGCGGCAGCCTCGCGTGGGCGGCCAACGAGCATGCCAACGGCCGCGCGAGGTCTGGGCTGCACGTCTGGTGCCGGCGAGGAGCGTGGGCGGCCGGCGAGCATGATTTTTTTTGTTTGTTTTATGGACATCACCGCCGGTTCTTAAACCGCTTGTGACATCGAATCTTTTCACCATCGAAGTTTCACCATCGACCGGTAAAACCGGCGCTGATAGGGGTTTACCAACCGGTTGTGATAGCGTTTATGTAGTAGTGATGCGTCTAGCTGCTGCTGCTGCTCCGGTCCCAAGATGGCCACGATAGTGCGCGCGACCTCCTCTCCGAATTGTGTTGAGCAGCTGCCTTTTGGTGTGTTCTTCTCCCTAATCTTTTTGAGCAGCTGCGTTTCCAAAAGAAACATAAGAACTAAGCTCTAACGGTGAGTGACACCCAGAACATGAGAATCAATGACATAGGAGTTTGAAAAATGACACCCACAACATGAGAATCAATGGCATAGAAGAAGCAAGAATTTTTCTAGTGATAGACAAGGGATTAGAAACTTCTATAATTGCATATACCTTGGATCTAAAAAAAACAGATCGTGCTACAGCAGCATACGTGAGGTAGTAGGTTTTGGTAAAAAAAAACAGATCGTGCTACAGCAGCATACGTGAGGTAGTAGGTTTTGCTTCCGTAACCCCCTACGCATTGCTTGCAGCAGCATGAGTGAACAGCCGACTAGCTATGCTTCCATAAAAGCTCTCATTTTAATCAAATCACGTCCACAAACACAACAGTAAATATGACTTGCCGATGCTAGCAGTTCAGGATACAGGCCAGAATATAAGCAGCAGTTCATAGTTCACACAAGCACATATGGCACTTGTGCCACACCATCCACTTGGCAAGTTCATATTTCACACAAGCACATATGGCACCTATGCCACACCACACCACTTGGCACCTCAACAAAAGAAACTGACTGCATATTACCACATCGTTCGTTGTCTATGGTAACAAATTAACTGCCTACCAACACCACTCACTGCCTATCACCACAAGTCTGCTTCAGCACTTCATCCCTCACACAGTAATCGTGGTAGATGGCTTCATCTTCCACACCATGCACCCAATCTACCTTGCCAAGTTTTCTCTCGATGAGCAGGTCATTGGTATAAAAACCCCCATCACATAACTTCTCAAAATCATCACGCCCATGGAAACTCCCCACGATTGGATGCAAAACCCTGCTCCCTTCATGCTCACAGTAAATACAGCGAGCTAACAGTACATAAAAAAAATCAGTTCAAATTAACATATGCTAATGTACCCAAAAATCTAGCAAAGTAATTTTCTACTAATAAATTGAACTTAAGATGACCAGTCCATTCATGTCTCGTATCTTCTCTAATGCTACAACTGCAATGGATGGGGAAGTTATTTTCAGATATGCTGGTGTACCCAAAATCTAGCAAATAATTTTCAACCAATCAATACTGCCTTTGTCCCAAATTACAATCTATTTTGGCATTTCTACGTACGTAGTCTTCACTATGTATCTAAACATAAGATGCTCAGTTCATTCATCTCTTCTCTATTGCTTCAACTACAATGGATGGGCAAGTTATTCTAAAATTCTTGTAACCTGCGTTGCTGCAACAGCATGCATAATACTTAAACAAGCTATAAATTCAACGCAATAAAGTTTAGCTTTATTAGAAGCTCATGTTTCTACAATTCCAATTTGTGTTTACTTTAATGATGCTGTACAAATCTCGATCAAATTAAGGTTGGGACAAGAACACACCAGCCTCTGGACGGATACCAAGCCCTCGGCGCCAGTTCATACAAGGCAATGTATTGATAGCAGCATCTGTCCCAGCATTCGGATAGATGCCGTCCCCTGGAGACAAAGATTTTCATGTAATTTAGAAGAATAATATCATGTTTGTCACTTCATGTGTGAATGATGTCAAATTCGTAGCAGACAACCTCAAATTAACAGTGACCAGCATTTGTTTTTAATGTTATATCAAAACTCTTCATAATATGCTTGTTGCATGATGAGGTAGCATTTATACATCTAATATCCCTTCCTGATCTGCAGTAGCATTTGTTTCTAGTTCCTCGGATAAATAAAATCTTGTTATGCACTGACCACATGATACTTGTCTATTCATGATATGTACCTGAGAATTTATGAATTTCTGAAAGTAATTTCTACCTAAAGTATTGCACTAAGTAGGTAAACATGTCCTCCAACACTTCTGGTAGTTCAACAAGTAATCATTCAAATAAACACAGTTCATTCACGTCTTCTCAATGGATGGGCAAGTTATTTTTAGATTCTTGTAACCTTGTGTTGCTGCAACAGCATGCATAATACTTGAACAAGCTATAAATTCAATGCAATTAGGCGTAGCTATATCACAAGCTCATGTTTCTAGCATCTCAATTTGCATTTACTTGAATGGTGCAATATACGAATCTCGATCAAAGTAAGGTTGAGACAAGAACATACCAGCCTCAGCATCTGAGCTACCAACCCCTGGATGCATACCAGCATCTGTCCCAGCCTCTGCATTGGTATCATCCTCTGGACACAAAGATTTTCATTTAGTTTAGAAGAAGAATAATATCATGTTTGTCACTTGATATGTAAATGATCTTGGTCCTTGGATTTTGGTGTAGCTATATCACAAGCTCATGTTTCTACGATCTCAATTTATATTTTACTTGAATGATGCTACAAATATCAATGAAAATGGGTAATATCATAATTGAATACCAACCTGCCACGGCCTTGTATAATATACCAGCATCTGGCTGCAGCGGTATAGGAACACACCAAGAATGTCTGGTGCCATGATTACTACACTCCGCAAAAAAGAGTGTTGCAGGAGAGTTAGGAAAACCTTCACGAGTTGCAAGGAAATTAATATGGGAGTAATGATATTTGTAAGGGGTCCAAGGATTGTAGCCTCTAATCTCCTTGTCCAAACTGAACTCCTTGTCAACAAGCTCATTAACACCACAGATGACATGAAGCCTGTAGTTAGGTACCTTTGACCAGAGGAAAAAGAGAGTGTCAGATACTTAGATTAGAAATCGATCAAGTAAAAATGTGTATTTAAAGAAACTAACCGTGGTCTCATTGAACTTGTCCAACACTGCTGTCACCATCCTGCAGACGCGCTCATGCTGACCCCAGAACATATCCTTGCGTTGTTTGATCTGGACATACATCCTCTTGCTTACACTTCTAGGCTCCGGCTCGGACGGGCTTGACATGCCAACAGAGGAGGGACACTTGAGCAGCATGAGAAGGCAATCAAACCTCTCTTTCGAGATTGGTTGGCCATCATGCACACTCAACATCTCTGATATAACTAAAAGATTACGCACAGACCCTGGTGTTGCAAGAAAGTGCTGTTGTGCGCATGGGTTGGGGTGGAACGCAGCAGTGGCCGCAACTGCATATGCCTCAAATACAGTGACTTGCGGTGGTCTGCGCAGCCTAGAAGGGTTTATCTTGGGTACAATCTGCAGTACGGAATCAGCAATAGACAAATTGGCACGTGCCTCTAGCAAGCGCTGCAAGGCATGGTCAACTCCCAGTGTTGGGTAGCGGCTGAGAAGGAAGGATACAAGGCCATAGAGGGACCGGGCCGCAATGCGCCACAGGCAATTGGTGCTGATCATGTTTAGTGGCAGCGTTTTGCTTTTGGAGATGGTTAGGTCGTACCAGATGGTGTTGACAATAATGTTGGATACAGGATCCAATGGGCCATAGCAGTGGCCGGCCATTAGCAAGCTGCCATGGTACCAATCAGTGAGCTGCTGCTTGGGCAAGGCGCCTAGCGCCTTCAGGTAGAATCCATGTATCATTGAAAGGAGCAAGCGCTTCTTGTTTGCCCGCACAGAAGGAAGCCTATACTTGTTTATCAGTTCGATTAATCCCCAGGTATTAGCAAGCGGCAGTTTATTAAATTTGAGACGACTGTTGGCTTGTTTCCAAGCATCCTTGAGATGAAGACCTGTTGGCGTCCCATCAAGCAGCTTAGTTAAGCGAAGCACCTGAACAATCAACTCTCCCCGACTGTATCCTGGTTCAGCCAACTTGGCGAAGTCTTCTAGTCTGACTGAAACCAGCTTCCACCCTTCCACGAATCGCTGCGGATCTGGATGCTGGGCAGCAACCGCCGCGGATCTGAGGGCGATCTCGACTGCTGACTCGGTGATGAAGGACTCGATGGTCAGTCCGCGGCTGCCGATCATGAGTAGGGCAGCGACAAGGGGGTCCCCGCCGGCAGCGTCGACATATGCCAGGCCCTCCGCGTCGGGGAGGTAGGGGAACAGGGAGGTGAGGAAGGCGACGAGGCCGTCGAGCGACCTCTGGATCTTGCTCCCAGCCTCCAGCAGGACAGCATCGTCTTTGCAAATGATGAAGTTGACGAGGATGTTGGTGGTGGGATCCAGGAGACCGACGCAGGAGCAGCAGCCACTGCCCAATGCGTCCGTGTCCAGCTTCGCCCGCCTGTAGATCTTCTCGATCATGGTAAGAACTGGGTCGATGTTGGATTTCTTCTTGGCAAAGTTGAACCTGTCGTCCTTAAGGTCGCTCAGTCCATGGATGCGGATGTTGGTGCTGCTACCGCCGCCGCCGCCGCTGGAGATGCTGCTCCGAGATCGGTCGATGATGTGGCTAGACATGGACGCAGGATTTAGGAAAGGGGCGGCTTGTTGTTGCGGCCAGAGGGTTTCGGTGAGAACACGTAAAGATATATGGGTGCTGCTTTGTCTGGTGTATATAGTCCTAATCTAAATCGTAGTAGAGTTTTGGTATAAGAACTCACGATCAACACAACAAGGATTAGAATTTCTTCTGTTTCCTTCCCATCTCCTAATACAAGAAAGAATTCCATATGTAACATCCAAAAATATATATAATTCTTTTGTGTGCCATTGAAACTTAGTCAATCTCTTGTGCCACTGTTTTAATTTTATTCATCTCTACGTGCGATTCTGTTAATTCAGAACGACGTTTGGCGGCCGAAGTGGACGCACATATCAGTGTAAGAGAAATAAAAACTTCTCTTTCCCAGTTCCCTTCCCCGCATCATAACGCGGCAACAATAAGTCCACGACGGCGCGGCATCCAGGAGCTCTCAAGCGCCCGACACCAAGCCTCGTCAAAGGCCGCTGCGATGTGCGGCTCCAACTCCTCCCGTTCCATCTCGTCCATGACTCGCATCAGCGGCACAAACTGGGTCCCGTCGGCCAACGTGTGCTGCTGCAGTCGCCAGCATGCCGCGGGCCCGTTCACCGCCAGCTCCATGGACGCGGCACACCTGAGACACCTCCGGGTCGTCCTCGTGTTGGTATTTCTTATATTTATGTACCCGCAAGCGTATGAAATTACTGTTGTAACATTTCACCCATGAGTATTCAAAGGTATTGTTATTTATATTTCTCAAAAGGTGGCACTTGTGTTAAAGAGTTTACAAATATCCATATGTTGACATTATGAAATAAGCTATGGACATAGTTTATACATAGGTTATTATGATAAATTGAGATAATGCGACACATCACTCAAGAAGTCATTCCCAAGGATAAGGTTGTGACACCCTAGGAGTCACTAGAGTAATTAAACACCAATTTGGAACTTAATAAATCGACTCATGACATGCATAGTGATTGTTGCACATGTTTGGGTATATCAAGTACATGTGTATGTGTGTACATTTATGAGCATAGTCTAGGATGTTTTGTGTTTTTGAACATTCTCACCTTGTAATAATGAGAAGAGTAAATCAACAGAATACATTTTAATGCTTTTCAAAATCCTTGAAAGACCAAGATTCAAAATTTGATAATGTACATATAAAATGACGAGTTTTCTTTTTCAAATAAAGCTTTAATGTTATCCATTAAGTTGCAAATTAAATTTAATTTGTTTAACTTCTCATGACAAGAGTAACCTATAAAACTTTTCTAAATTATTGAAATGAAAGTTTGCTTGAGTATTTAATTTTCAAGCTCAAAAGATAAACACATGAAATGATGAGTTAAGTGTTAATTAACCCCTTAAGAGAGGTTATCGTAGGATGAAAATAAAATCAAATTTTATATATGAACTCAACATTTGGCCAATATAAAAGTTGTAGAACTTTTCGAAACAAACAACTTTTGTAATTCGAGCTTCCTCTGAAAATGAGTGGAAAAATGAAAAAAATTGAATTAATTCAGGTTTTTTCCCTCTCTTTTTCTCTCTCCTCCCTTTCTTTCCAACAAGTAGACCGAGCAGATCTCGTAATGATCTGATCTTTGAAAATTGCAAAAATATACCTCTTTTATGCAGACTACTTTTAAGAAGGCATACTGGCTGCGGTTTTGGGTATTGCTGCAACGTGATGATGAGACAGAGATGTTACGGTTGACGAGCAGGCAGCTGGAGACCGTCACATTAGAGTTGTTTTCTTCCAATGGATGGAAATTTGGTAATCGACTGTGTCTGACATAATTTGCTATTTTTTGTTCTCCTAAACTATTAAAGATTATACTAAAACTTTGTAATAAGGTGAACGTTGTGTGCGGTGATGCAGAGGCAGGAATAAAATTCCATTTTAAAAAAAATACAAATCTACATGGCGTGGTAGAATCTTGGCCTTTCATTTGCCTTTTTCCCACAGGCGTTGTGAACATGCAAGATGGACGGCTTAGTGGCTCACAAACAAGACTGATAAAGAATACCTTATTCCTCTTAATAATATATAAGTTGAGACGATAGATATACTGCATACCCTGGTGAAACTGAAGAGTTACTGCTTTGGATGCTACGAGAGGCCAGAAGACGCGGAGAGAGAGAGAGAGGAGCTAGCGTAACGTTGCGTTCGTTTGTACAGATGGTAGCCCTGGCTCGTTTCGTTTGGCATGCATGAATGCATGTCGAGCGGTTTGCTGCATGTGTTTGTTTTTGGGTTGGAGGGTGGGTCGGGTCGAATCCAGATGGACCCATGTTTGGTTGAAAAATTATATGGGTTGGGTCAAACCTCGAAGCGAATATACCTATAATATTATAATATGTAAGTCGGCGTCGTTCCTCGAAACGAGCGGACGCGCTCGATCCGCATCTATGGCGTTCAGCGCCGTTTCCTCACGTGCGAGGACAAGGGCGGCAGCTTGCGAGGTCAGGCGCGAAGGCCCACGCAGCTCCACCGCCAGGCGAGCTCTACCGCAGGCGCTGAGGAGGCCGGGGCAGCCGCTTGCACCGCGCCGGGCAACCGCCGGTCTCTCTTGTTGCCGGTCGCGCCGCCGCCGGTGGATGAGCTTTGTGGCCATCGCCTGCTCCATGCCGCCCCTGTGACATCGTGAATGAAGAAGATAAGGTCCAAATAAAAGAGAGAGAAAAAGAATAAACCTAGTGGATGACAGGTGGGTCCCATAGAAGAGAATGCTAACGGTTTTAAAATGTGACCCAACCCAACCCTCTCAACTATTCCAACAAAAAAAAACTGGATCCAACCAAACCCGCTAATCAAATATGATATGAGTTCATCCCGACCCACAAAAATCATATGAAATCGACCCAACCCACTCTAACTCGCAAAACAAACACATGAACATCTGCTTGCTTCTCAAGCTGGCTTTTTGGCCTGTTCTGCTACCGAAAAAGACGTGTGCACTTTACATGAGCGCCATTATATATATACACACACATACCTCGCTTACCAAGTCTCCTCTATCATCAGAAGCTTGCCATCAGTCCCCTTTTCGAATCAGATGTGGGCCTGTCTGTACAAGCATTGTACATACCTCCCATTTTCTGTCTATAGTAGTGCTGTTATTAAATGTTACTTTCTCCAACTTTAATTCTTTCTCAACCAAATTATGACTCTACTCTGATTGACGACGTCGGTACAGATGTATTTGCTTTCTGACTTTGCTGACGGAAACAAGATGCGCTCGAGACATCTGGTCCCAATTGGGTCTAAATATGATGAGGCCCACATGCCAATGACAAAGTCAGGTGACTTAAAGTTAGAGGATTTGTTCCCATGCAACATATATCATCGTGTATAATTTAGCATGTTTACCTACACCGTGTCCTTCTATTCATGTTATTTTGCAGCTGGTCATATACAAACTGGTGCCTACTTACAAAAGCAGCGTAAAAAAAATTTTCATAGGTAGGCTGCAAAGGGGCCTCCCGGTGCCAGCCCCGAGGATCGAACCCGGGCTGCCGGCGGGGGGCGGCTCAAGGAGCCACTCGGGAGTCACCACCCCCTTGGACAAATAAAAGAGATTGCACAACGCTCTTTCAAGCTGTAATTATGCCCATAGAATGATTTTGCATGTAGTATGTTTGTATGTCTAAGTTCATATGATTGGCATACAGATAATATTTTCCCATTAGTTTCATGAGCGCATGGTGATTTTTCCTTTTTTTCGTTTACATAAAACTTTAGTTGAAGCTTTCTGGGCCCTACTAGTTTTCTGCATATTTTTTAATGTTTTTTTACCTGAGATGCATTAACATGAGTGAATTTGTTGCGCCCTTAAAGCTACTAGGACAAAAGCACGTTACTTTCGGTCAGACTCTCACATGTACATGAGTGAATTTGTTGCGCCCTTAAAGCTACTAGGACAAAAGCACGTTGCTGCGCTCGTCTAACGCCATTCGCGAATTTTTTTTATTGCTATAGTAAATTCAAATATTTGAACATTAATTAGGAGTATTAAATGTGGATAACTGACAAAACTCATTCCATAACCCTGGGTAAAATTGCGAGACAAATCTATTAAACCTAATTAAGTCATGATTAGACAACGTCATGCCATAGTAAACAATATCTAATGACAGATTAATTAGGCTTAATAGATTCGTCTCGCGATTTCATGTCCATCTATGTAATTAGTTTTATAATTAGATCATTTTTAGTCCTTTTAATCTTTGATTTATAATTGCTACAGTAAAATTCGCAAAGTTTTTTCACTAACTAAACAAACCCTAAATCGACTCTAACTGAATTTCACTGGTAGCAGATCTACAAATAATAGTAAATGAAATGATGTTTGGGAAGAAGTTCACTGGTATGCATAGTCATGTAGTCATGTGAGAGTCTGATCGGAAGTGATGGCGCATGTGACTTCTGAGGTGTGTGGGAGAGGGGCATATGAAGCCTGCCAGCAACGCTGGAGAGCAGTGAATTATTTTATTGAATAATGAATAATATAATAGAAGCAATATATGTTTAAAAAAGATACAATGAGATTCAATTTTATTTTTTTGCGTCGTATCTTAATCTGCATGCTAATTTATTTAGCTAATTTAATTATTACCCCTGCAGTAAGAGAGGAAAATCAGTTATGATTTAACTGGGTAAAATTGCATAACTACAACGAAATCGAGACCTCACATTAGCATTGAAAATGCATATATATGCTGAGCATGTAGGGGCAGTATCGCAAGAACCATCACTATGGAATATGATGGGCATGACTCATTGTACGTTCACTAAGGCAGTAAAAATCAGCAAATAATTATCTAGTAAAAAGAACTTCTGTATGTGTGCACCTTGTCATCTTTGTATTCCAAGGTTCAATTCATTACCATCATACATTCATTGATGAACATAATAGTTGGGATTGGAAGTTTGCGAACTTTACTGTAGCAATTTTAAACCAAAAATTAGGAGGACTAAACATGATCTAATTATAAAACTAATTACACAGATGGACGGGAAATCGCGAGACGAATCTATTAAGCCTAATTAAGCCATCATTATAGATTGTTTACTGTAGCACGACGTTGTCTAATCATGGCCTAATTAGGCTCATTAGATTCGTCTCGTAAAGTTACCCGGGGTTATGGAATGAGTTTTGTCATTAACACACGTTTACTACTGCATGCATGTAAGATTCTCTTTAATGAATAGTGAAAATTCAAAAAAATTGAAAAATTGAGGTAACTAAATAGACCCTAAGTTGAGAAGATAGATATACTGCATGCCCTGGTGAAACTGAAGAGTTACTGCTTTGGATTCTACGAGAGGCCAGAAGACCACTCGCGCGGGACGGCAGGAGGCAAAGGGAAAAGCGGAGAGAGAGAGAGAGAGAGTTGCGTTCGTTTGTACAGATGGTAGCCTGGCTCGTTTCGTTTGGCATGCATGAATGCATGATCAGTAGTACGGAGTGACACGTACGGTGTTCCAAGATTCCGCCCTTGGATTGATGATTGAGAAAAGTCAGGATTCCTGGGGCATCGTTGCTACCTCTTGCCGAATAGTCATATGTGTCGAGCGGTTTGCTGCACGTGTTTGTTTTTTCTGTTGGAGTGGGCTGGATCGGGTCGAATCCAGATGCACCTATGTTTGGTTGAAAAATTATATGGGTTGGGTCAAACCTCGGACTGAATATACCTATAATACGTGAGTCGGCGTCGTTCCTCGAAACGAGCGGACGCGCTCGATCCGCGTCTATGGCGTTCAGCGACGTTTCCTCACGTATGAGGACAAGGGCAGCAGCTTGCGAGGTCAGGCGCGAAGGCCCACGCAGCTCCACCGCCAGGCGAGCTCTACCGCAGGCGCTGAGGAGGCCGGGGCAGCCGCTTGCACCGCGCCGGGCAACCGCCGGCCTCTCTTGTCGCCGGCCGAGTTCGTGTCGCGGCCGCCGCCGATGGATGAGCTTTGTGGCCACCGCCTGCTCCGTGCCGCCCCTGTGCTGACATCGTGAATGAAGAAGGTAAGGTCCAAATAAAAGAGAGAGAAAAAGAATAGATTTAGTGGATGACAGGTGGATCCCATAGAAGAGAATGCTAACGGTGTTAAAATGTGACCCAACAACCCTCTCAACTATTTCAACAAAAAAAAACTAGATCCAACCAAACCCATCAATCAAATATGATATGAGTTCATCCCGACCCAAAAGATAAGATGAAATCGACCCAACCCACTCTAACTCGTAAAACAAACACATGAGCATCCGCTTGCTACTCAAGCTGGCTTTTTGGCCTGTTCTGCTATCGTGAAAGACGTGTGCACTTTACATGAGCGCCAGGCATTGTTCAGCTGGTGGGGTAAATTTTTTTACCCTGCTTTGACCACTAATTAAAGGTATCAAATAAAGTCAGTTTACAAAACTACCTCCACAACTCCTGGCAAATTCGTGAGACGAATCTAATGAGGCCTTTGACCGCACAACTAGAGGATGATACTGTAGCATTACTGTAGCAAATTATGGATTAATTAGGCTCATTAGATTCGTCGCGCAAACTAAGATTTTGTAAATAGACTTCATTTAGTATTCCATGCATACGAGATTACTTGGGACAATTGTCCTCTATAATAACCCTATAATCAAGCTTGCCATCAGTTCCCTTTTCGAATCAGATGTGGGCCAATCAGAAGCTTGCCATGAGTCTGACATTTTTCGCCAGAGAAAGAGATGGCATGAGCAAAAGTGAGGGGGTGTTTAGTTCAACCCTCTCACCAACTCATTTTGTAAAATACGTGCTTCCTAATGTATTTTTTTTTCTTTTTACACGCCTATTTTGCAAAATGGATGCATCTAAACAGGGCCTGAAAGTGACGGTTGTAGTTGATGGGATCGGAAGGTAAATGCTAGTGATGGGACCAGAGAAAGAGGTGGCAGGCAGCTGTGGGAGAATGAATGCCTCAACTGTTCCACGTCTCATCTAGAGGTTGTTTTTTGTTGAGGACACTGCTAGTGTTGGGCTTGGCCGTATAGGTATAGCTAGGCTATAGCTTTGTTTAAAGGCTATATGTACGTATAAAGCTACTACTATGTCATGTCCCCTAGTACAGGGCACAGATGGCACATGCGCGATTTATGGATGAGACGAACTGAGGAGCTAGCGCGCCCTATAAAAACACGAGACAGGTGGCTAGTTCTCAGTTCTCTATAATTTTAAAATAAAAAGGCTAGCTTCTTTTTTCCCCTCGACTCTCCCCTCATAGTCCAGTCCCATCCACTCCCATGGCCACAGGTGGATCCTCGGGCGGCGGCGGAGGTACGTGATCGCGTTCCTTGGGTCCTATTCTCGAGTGATCAAACTACTGACCAGTCCTGTCGCGTTCGGCTGGCTGGTGCTGATTTTGGCTGGTGGCTGGTGCTGATTTTCTGTGAGAGAAAAGTACTGCTAGCTGTCTGGTGGCTGGTGGCTGGACTGATTTTTTGTGAGATGGAAGTACTGCTGGCTGGTTCTGGACCAGCCAGCCGAACACTGCGAATTTCTCTCAGACAAGGGCCGGGACGCCAGGTTGGATGGCCGGTTTACGTACGGAAGGGTTGTATCAACTTGGAGAAAGACAAGGATACCATAGGTAACTTCATAAAAAAATGTTTGATGTAGCCTAACACATGTTTTGGTTATCTTTAATTATTTTATTTCTCTGCAGAAGCTGTGCGTATCGATGTCACTGACCTTAACGTCCAGAGACCTGACTATCCGCCCATGGGCTCTGACTATCTTCACCGTCCGGGTAGCAAAGACACTGGGTTACCTAAGTGTACAGGGACACCGCAACCGCCGATGGGTCGGGTCCAAGCAATGATGGGGACTCCAAGAAATCCAACCAGTAATTTTTAGTGTGAGATGATGCTTTCCACGCATATGTATTGTACTAGTTATTTCAGCATTTCCAAGTGTTTTATTTATATGCATGTGTTCCCGCTTGTAACAAGCTAGGTGCCTCGTCATCTTTTGCGCATGCTGCGCATGTATCGTATTGGCTGTTTTAATATTTTCTAGTAACTTTTTTAGTATTTGCCATTAGGCGTCTGTAATAAGTGCTATGTGCGTACGCACAAAACAATGTTAGTCATTTCATTTCCCTCTAATTTAATTGTTGTGAACTACTAGCTAGTACTCTTTTTACGCTTGATTATGTTAAACGGGCTCCATGGATGAAAATTCGCTCGTGCGTCCCGCATGTGGGCTCATATATCTTTTTTACATATTCGAGAAACGTGTGCACAAATATCCGACTTAATTCTATAGAAGTAATGACAAATATGCATTATCATCATATCTGTTATAGTGAGCAATAAAACACTTACTGCCTCAGAAGAAATAAACGTCCTATAGACTCCAAGCGATTTAAGTGTAGAGTGTAGCAGTACGTATTGTACACAAGAAGAGATCGAGGCTTTGAACAAATAACAGCCTATGAGGATTTTTTTTTGGGGGGGGTGGGGGGGCGTCGACACTTCGCAAATTAACATACAAAAAAAGCAAGGCACATCTCCAGTGCTATTCCATGCCGGTGTTATTGCATGGTCCTGTAAAGTGTCAAGCACCAAATTAATCCAATTATGAATCACATAGTTGATCAAGAGCCGTGTGAAAATTAAAGTACAGCATAGATCTCATGACAAATATGCATTTCTAAAGTGAGCTAGGTACCGCTATTGGAACAATGACTTAGGTTGGAGACATTGCATTGCTAAACACTAACTTGTTTGCGTATTAGTTAGGTTCTTTATGTTGAAACCTGTTCCTCCGAATCCTAATCTCTCAAGAGAGCATAGATCTCATGACAAATATGCATTCTAAAGTGAGCTACGTACTGCTATTGGAACAATGACTTAGGTTGGAGACATTGCATTGCTAAACACTAACTTGTTTGCGTATTAGTTAGGTTCTTTATGTTGAAACCTGTTCCTCCGAATTCTAATCTCTCAAGAGCTGTAATTTTCTACGAGAGCCCGATTACTCCCTCCGTTCTTAAATACATGACACTGTTGACTTTTTATTTTAACTTTGACCAACAATATTTCATCAGTTAGTTTGTTAAATAAAGTAAAATAGGTACCAATACATCTAATATAAATAATACTTTGGATTTAACTCATAGACCTATGTTTTTACATAAATATTTGTAGAAAAGACAAATAGTCAAATAAAGGAAAAAAGTCAATGGTGTCATATATTTAAGAACGGAGGTAGTAATAAGCAAGAGTGTATCATGGATTTAAAAAAACGATGGCCAACAGGCCTCTGACGTATATTTCCAGGGACAAGGTTTTTTTTCTTATTTTTTAGGGAGGTGGGGGAGAACCAGGTTGGCCAGCCGGCCAGGCTTTAGAGCCCACCACGACCACGGTTCGAACCCCCGGCGGCCAGGTCTAAGAGAACCTGGTCCCTTCGCGTCCTGACGCGGAAAAAGCTATTCTAGCCTCTAACCTCCTAATAAGACTTTTTTTTATATGAATACGTGTAACATCTTTGTCATTTATGCATCCACTGCATCATAGCTAGTTAATTGCCACTCCCATTTCACGCGATTTAGGATACGTACAACGTAGTGGAGTTTTGGCGTCTATTCTGTCCAAGACACCAAGAATTGCTCTAGATGACGCGTATCTGCAACGGATTGAGAGGATTACTTGGGTTTGTTGCATCGACCCACACTAGCGCTGGCATGCGAGGGACGCCGTCACGGCTAGCGCTCTTAGGGTTTCTCTAAAATCGGCAAGCCACTCAGAGAGTTGTTAATCGTCGTGGAGATTGTTAATCGTCGTGGAGACGAAGAACGTACATCAAAGGGTTTGAAAAAAAAAACAAGGGTTCGAAAGAGACAAAACAGTAGATGTATTATTGTTTGATCGATTGGATGTCTCTCAACCGGCCTTAGCCCTTCATATATGTAGGGTGGCAAGGTCTCCCCGTGAGGGATCGAAAACATGTCAAAAACCGACCTAGGACTGGATTACAACTCCAATTTAAACTAATTTATTAAAAACTGGTCGGACCGGTATCTAAATCTGATCAAGGAAAAGAGATTCCCCCTCGTTAAGAAGATAATCATTGGAAGCAACCAACATTTCCCCTCGCTAAACTTTACGCGAACCTCGAAACGAGATTCATGTTAAGTAGGTAGGACTATAACACCAGGTTGTTTGTACAAATCCCCATTACAAAATGAGCAGTACACAATGAGCTTAAAAGGAAAAAAATATCTAGTGAAGACACCCAAAGAACTAGTTTCATGATTGAGAAACACCAACCGGAGAAAAACGCACTACATGATGACAAACCTAACACAAGATTTCAACATTTGTGTCTTTCATGTTGAGAGAGTTTCTAAATCATGTGCCCCAAGCTTTCAAAGTCTTGACTTGTGTATCGGTCCTTGACCTGAGGCAACAATCCTTGGAAAGCTAAGTCAACCAGCTGTCCCTCCAATAGGTGCAATGAGTAGCATCGGCTACGGACATCTCTGAATCGCTGGACAAATTCACTCACCGATTCCCCATTCCTTTATCGGAGAGCTGTCAGATCGGACAATCTAGTCTCTTGCACTCCCACAAAGAAATAAGCATGAAACTGTTTCTCTAAATCAGCCCAATTACTGATGGAATTAGGTGGCAGTGATGAAAACCACGAAAAGGCCGAACCAGAGAGAGGCATGGGGAAAAACTTGACCTTCAACGGATCAATTGATGCCACCTCACCACATTAAATAGTGTATCAACTAATATGCTCAATGGTAGTGACATCACCCTGTCTAGAAAACTTGTAGAAATCAGGAATCCTAAATCGGGCTGGCATTGGCAATGTATCAAACCAGTCCGGATACGGCTTCCGATACAGATAAGATTGTCCCTTTAGCTTAAAACCAAATTGATTCTTCATGACATCGGCAATCTTATCTGCCCAATCTTCCTGAGCATAACTTCCTTGATTAATCGGAGCATGAGTCGGCGTCATGATAACTGGTGGTTCAATAGGTCTAACCGGCTGTTCCCGATAATCAGCTCCCGTTTGTCTTGGTGGATTTTCAGTATTAAAGAAGGAAGGATACACTATTCTACCATTGACCACCGGAATCTTACTACCATAATTATCTATAGTATGTGTTGCATGGGATTCCTTCAGGTCCTTTTCTTCCTCTTCTTCTTCTTCTTCTTCTCCATCTCCCACCTTGGCTTTTTGCTTCTTGCCTTTAAGAGTCTCATACATCTCAGGGTGTGACTCTGGTGATGTGGAAGAACTGATCCGTACAATCTTCTTCTTGAGATCTTTTACTGTAGAAGCACTAGCATCAAAGTAAGCTGGTCCCTTCTGGACATCTTTCAGTATTGCTCCATCCAGTAATTTAGCGATCAATCCCACCACTGTATTAACCAATATTCCTAATTGGTTAATCATAGCACGAATCAATCCAGCATCTATGTAATCTTGAAAGAATTTTCCCTCATCTGCCATAATCCTGTCAAACGCTTCTTTAGGCACATGAAATTGATTTTTCTTGATCACGATATTACGGGTCTTGCTGAATGAGTCCAAGCATAGATTTTTTGGATTCTTCAAGCTGTGCCTCCACGAGTCTCCTCTGCTCTTCACTAAGATCTTCCATCGTGACGGTGCTGATTTCTCTTTTGTCTCCAGCCATCTCGAAAACTTGCTCTTTGTCCCACTGGGCATGCCAAAATGTGTTGACGTCAAAAAATCAGGTGATGATCTTCTAAGTACCAACACTGTGGCCTAGAAGATTTGGTTCACTTTAGTGCGGGTCCAAAAAATCTTGAGGTTCGCGGCATGCCAGTCAATTTGACCTGAAATTGACAAGGTAGAGTTTCAGAAAACCAAAAGAAACTCATCAGCCAAAGCCCCGATTCATTCCAGCAATCGGATCAACTTAAAGAGAAGTCTGATACGAGCATGAACCGTCGGCCTTGAGTCCGATTCGTGATGATATAACATGAATAGAGATAAACCATCGACTATAAAAGCCGAATCAAAGACAGATCAAATCTAATCATGCTCTTTAATAAATATAAATCTACAAGTTTAAATAAACTAAAATCAATGTCACTTACAATCAGATCAGACTGAACCGAGACGACGTTGATAACAGGGCACCAATTTAGCCTATCTACTCTGATAGATCTATATGTCTCAAAGAACTTGCTTAGATTTAATCTGTTGTGACTTGATAATTGAATCTAAATAAGCTTTATAAATGAGAACATAAATAGATCTATTATCAGGAAAATAAGTAAAGCAAATAGATATTTGAACAAAAGTAAGCCGATCAGACAAAAACACAAGGCACGATAAAGGCGTGAGCGAACTAAAGAAGGACGATGCGCCTCAATCCAAAGCCTAGAACAACTCGATAAATTGGTGAATTATCTAAATGAAGAAGGGCGATATGTCTCAATCTAAAGCTTAGAATAACTCGATAAATGTCGCACTTACAGACAAACCGGAGGTCAAGATGATGCAGTCCTACTTGCTGAAGAACTCGACAAAATAGGTTGTTGGCACGAGGGCCGAAAGTTGTGTTTGTATTGATGGTTGTGTGAACGTTCTCTACAATGGCGTAGGGTTTATATTTATACCCTGGAAATCTAACTAATCCTTGTCGGATATGACAATATCTCTAATTTATTTAAAGCAAATCTAACCTAAACTATCAAAAGCATTACAATTGCCACACAAACAAGCCTTAGAGAAGCTTCTAGACATATCCTTCTTTCATAATCGTAAATGCCTCGGCCTTCACTTCTTCGTGTCGGACCAGGACCCTCAACAAATCAGTCAGACTTGCATCAGAATCGAACTCCTTATTCAGATCAGATTCGGCTCTACCATCAGGATCGGGTC
This sequence comes from Alloteropsis semialata, assembly GCA_004135705.1. NCBI lineage: Eukaryota > Viridiplantae > Streptophyta > Magnoliopsida > Poales > Poaceae > Alloteropsis > Alloteropsis semialata. Next base: position 63,308,780 of record CM014273.1, read on the forward strand.
AACCATAATATTCCTCTTACAACGGCCGAGTCAAAATCTGGTGTCACCACCTAAAAATGTATTTTGGAAGTTTTGAGACCTAAACGACACCTAGAACAAGTTTAGGATATGATAATGCATTTGGATAGTTTAGAGACCTAAATGACATCCTGTAACAAGTTTAGGGACCGCTTGTGCGTTTTACTCAATTCAATGATACATCATCATTTGTTGACTTGGCAGGTAGAGAGAAAGAAAAAGTTTCATCAGATGAGAGAGATGTTTTATCCACATGATACTTATCAGACATGACTACAATAAAAACCATACACCTAGAGTCTGAGACTGACTTTACAGCTCCAGCGCGACGACATGCGCCGATCGATGGCCGCCTAGCTAGCTTGATCGTTAGTGTGTTAGATTTAGGCCCTGTTTGGCATGGCTCCAACTCCAGGTGGAGCAGCTCTACTCGTTAACTCCAGGTGGAGCTTGACTCCAGTTGGAATTGGAGCAGCGTGTTTGGACTGTTTGGATAGAATAGTGCTCCAACTCCAAGGAAAAAGATCTTTTAGGATGGATTGTCATTTTTCCCTTGTCCAATGGGCCCACCCATCATTGTCTCTCTTTTCTCCCCTTTCCTATTTCTCTTTCTTCCTCCTTGTCCAGCGGCAGGGCCGAGAGATGGGGCGGGCAGCGATGAGGTGCCCCGCGAGGGCCGGCGGCGACGTGAGCACAGGTCCGAGATTTCGACGGATTTGCTACGTGGAGCGAGCGGCAGCGGCGGCGTGAGCACAGGTCGGCCATTCAGAGGAGCTGGTCGTCGGATTTGGGGGAGAGACGTCACTTGGATGCCGGCCAGTGGGAGCGAGGGCGGCGGCCAGCGGCATAGAACGAAGTCACAAGCCCAATCCGGCAAATCTGGCCCCTGCCAAGTCCCCACGACACACCGCCAGTGGCAGTGAGGTGGGCGGCGGACACCTCGCCGGCCTTCGGGCAGCGGTGAGGTGGGGAGTGCGGGGCCGTCGATGCAGAGGGAGGCGGGGAACGGCGTGCCGATAGGGAGGAAGACGGCGAGCCGCGCGCAATTGGTGGAGAGGGAGGCGGCGATCGGCGCATCGCCGGAGGGGAGGCAGGCGGGGAGAGGTGGCGTGTGGCTGGGGGAAGACGAGGAGAGGTGGTGTGTGCGTCAGGGACCAACGGAAAAAGAATAGAAATAATAACAGTTGTACTGTATAACGGATGGCAGTGGTGGGTAACAGTTGTACTATATAACGGATGGCAGTGGTGAGTACATGTCTATGTCCATTTCAAAGAAATCTGGAGTTGGGAAATAGGTGCTCCAAAAACTCTATGGAGAATGAACTAGAACTCCAGGAGCTGGACAGCTCCCGAGCTAGGGTATTTGGTTGGTTCCAGCCATTCTAGCTCTAAGCATGGAGTTGGGCTCTCGAGCCATGTGATTATTCCCGTATTTCGGTCCTTTTGGATCGAATCGAATTGACACTGGAAAAGGTCGCGGCGTTGCCGCGGGTGGACAGTGGATGTGTCCATGTTTTTTTGTTGTAGCTATATAAATATTTTTTGTAAATTAATTGCGAGAACACGTTGAATTTAGAAGTTCGCTGTATCAGAGGTTTTAGATTTTGGAATGTGGGGAACATTTTATTTTGAATTGTATCTTATGTTGGTGTGTGAAAATTTGTAGGTTTAACAGGCGAATTTGAAAAGAGCTTAGCATTTTTTAAATCTACTCTATAGCGAAGTTGTTGATTTTTAAATTTTCAGTAGCTTTTATATTGAACTTTTTGAATGTGAAGATGTTTCGGTGTCTGAATCGTAGGTGCAACGGATCATATGTAAACATTTATGTGAACGGAATATGTGAATGCTTTGAATTTGTAATTTTGTTGTGTAGCAAAGGCTTAGGTTTTTAAGTTCTAGATAGTTTTTATGTGGAACACTTTTTAGTTTGAAGATGTTTTGGTGTCAGCACGAATTGTGAAAGCATTTTAAATTTAAAAATATGTCCTATAATAAAGTTGTCGCGGGTGGCCAGTGGATGTGCCCGGGTTTTTTTTTAGCCGTATAAATATTTTTTGTAAATGAATTGCAAGGGCACGTTGAATTTAGAAGTTCGCTCTATTGGAGATTTTAGATTTTGGAATGTGGAGAACATTTTAATTTGAAGTGTATTTTATGTTGATGTGTGAAAATTTAGCATTTTTAAATATACTCTATAGCGAAGTTGTTGATTTTTAAATTTTTGTAGCTTTTACATTCAACTTTTTGAATGTGAAGATGTTTTGGTGTTTGAATCGTATGTGCAACGGATTGTATGTAAACATTTATGCGAATGAATTACGTGAACGCTTTGATTTGAAATTTTGTTGTGTAGCAAAGCGTAGGTTTTCAGATTTTAGAATGTTTTTATATTGAACACTTTTTAGTTTGGAGATGTTTTGGTGTCTGAATCGTAGGTGCAATGGATCATATGTGAAGGTTTGTGCTAACGAACTCCGAAAGCATTTCGAATTTAAGAGTATATCCTATAATAAAGTTGTGGATTTTGAAATGTCAAGCAAATTTTATGTTGGACACAACGGATGGAACGGGTTGTGATTTAATTTGATTAAAGACCGAGGGTTGTTATAAAAAAAATTTTGAGAGAGGACCGGGACGGCGGGTTGATTCAATAAAAACTTAAGGGTTTCTTTGCAAATTTCCCTGATCCGGGACTGGTGGACTGTGAATTGATTTCGAGAAAATTTGAGGATTTTTTCGCAAATTTTCATGAGAAAGTGAAGTGGACGGCGGGTTCTATTTCTATGAAATCTGAGGGCTTTTTTGAAAAATGGTCGGGGAACGCCCGATCTCGGCCATCCGCCTGGCCGTCGGACGGCCGGGAATTATCGGTGACGTGTCCATGCTTTTTTTTTCTTTTTGGGAAACACGGCTTTCATTCATTAAGAGGAAAGATTACAGTCACTTTGAAGTGATGGTAAAAGAAAGCTGGGTGGCTGCCACAACTCACTCGACCTACTGGAAGAAGCCTGTTTAGCACACTGGTGGGCTACAAGATTAGCTGATCTCCTTGTAAAATCAGAGGGCAGATAGCGTGTAGGTTAACGTCGCTCTCCTAGCTTCGGAGTCAGGCGACGGTGCGTGTTAAATAAGGTAGAAACAGCCTCTACCGTGGCATGTACATCGGCGCCGCAGGTTTGTTAGGATCAGGCTCTATCTATCTCAACTAACTACAACAAATCTTATCAGGATCTATACTCTAGAAGCCTGTCTAACTAACCTGCGGCAGATTACAATGTTACAACCGTGTCACGTTGACATGACTTGCACGTCACGTACACGCCTAGGACTACACCGTCTTCAGTATATTCCAATAGCCTCCCTCAATCACAACTTTCCCAAGTTGAGATTGACTTTAAAATTCTCCAAAAGCCTGACTGATAATGGTTTAGTAAACCCGTCGGCCACCTGGTCCTTTGAGGAGACAAAATCAATGTCAAGTCGTTTTTGCTTGACACGATCTCGAACAAAATGATAGTCCACCTCTATGTGCTTTGTTCTGGCATGGAATACTGGGTTACTGGAAAGATATGTAGCACCCAAGTTATCACACCATAACCGGACTGCTCTAGGGCTCTTAACTCCAATTTCACACAGCAGAGTTTGTATCCACATCACTTCTGCAGTTGCATTAGCTATGGCTTTGTACTCTGCTTCAGTGCTAGACCTTGAGACAGTAGGTTGCTTTCGTGCACTCCAGGATACTAGATTCCTTCCTAAGAACACAGCATAACCTCCTGTTGACTTGCGATCATCCACACAACCGGTCCAATCAGCGTCAGAATAAGCACTTACTAGTGTAGAGCTTGACTTGTGAATTTTGAGACCGATTCCAGTGCATTGCTTCACATAGCGCATGATCCTCTTGACCGCCTCCCAATGAAGTGTAGTTGGTGCATGAAGAAATTGACAGACTTTGTTAACAGCAAAAGATAGATCCGGCCTGGTCAAAGTCAGGTATTGTAGTGCACCTACAACACTTCTGTATCTGGTTGCATCATTCTCACCGAGTGGAGTGCCTTCATGAAGTGATAGCTTCTCACTAGTGGAGAGAGGGGTGTTAACCGGCTTACATTCATCCATGTTAACTTTCTTCAACAAGTCACGAGCATACTTGTCTTGGGTAAGTAAAACGCCACCATCTTTAGTCTTGTTTACTTCAATTCCTAGGAAGTAGTGAAGTTCTCCAAGATCTTTAAGTGCAAATTCTTTCTTAAGATCACTTAGCAATGCCGTGGTTGCCTGATCATGTGAGCTTGCAACAATAATATCATCAACGTAAACCAAGACGAACATAGTTATACCTCCTTGTCTGTAGTAGAACAGTGAAGTGTCGGCTCTTGAAGCTTTAAAGTTGAGTTTCAACAATTTATCACTCAACCTTGAATACCAGGCCCGTGGTGCCTGCTTCAGTCCATATAAAGCTTTATCTAGCTTGCATATATAACTTGGTCTTTCTTGATCTTCGAAGCCCGGCGGTTGATGCATGTATACTTCCTCTTCCAGATTCCCGTGGAGAAATGCATTTTGCACATCGAGTTGGCGAAGAGACCACCCACAAGAAACAGCAAGTGAGAGAACAATACGAATAGTAGAAGCTTTAATGACCGGACTGAAGGTATCTTCATAATCGATTCCGTACCTTTGTTTGAATCCTTTTGCGACAAGCCGAGCCTTGTATCTGTCAAGGCTGCCATCAGACTTCCTTTTGATTTTATACACCCATTTGCACCCAATAACGTTCCGACCCTTCTGTGGAGGAACTAGATGCCAGGTGCAATTTTTCATTAATGCATCGTATTCCAGCTTCATTGCAGACTTCCAATTTTGGTTCTGCAGCGCCTCATCCAAGTTGAGTGGTTCTCCTGCAGCAGATAGCATCCCATACCTGATGGTTCCATCGGTATACTGCTTCTGCTTCCGTATACCGCGCTGGAGACGCGTGACAGGATGAGCAGCGTCTTCAACTTGCTGTGGCACTACAGACCCAGGCGCAGAGGATCCGGGCGCCGCCTCGGAGGTTCCCCCTGTCGCCACAGCAACATCGGTGGGAGCACCGACCGGCAGTTCCCCCGAGGGCGGGAGAAGGACGCTTGGAGTAGATTCGGTCGGGTTGACCGGCAGACGCGCCTGCGCCGAGGACACAGCGTCGCCGTTCGCCCGACGCGTGCTATCCTCTGGGACGTCGGTCTGACGCGTGGAGGGCGCAAGTGCAGGCGCGTTGGCGCCGTCCGCCCAGCGCACGCCATCCACCGCGGCGTCTGTCTGAGGCGTGGAGGACGCGGGGGCAGGAGCTGCACCCGCCGAGACAGGAGCTGCACCCGTCGAGGCATCTGATTGCGATGGAGAATCTTCCCAAATAGGAGTGCTGATGTTATCACATGCATGCCCTGGCACTGTTGCTTTCGGACTGCAGGGAAACAAATTAGTATTGCCTGTAGGAGAATTATCATGCTGATCACTTGCACTATTACCCCCAGGCGATGGTGATGGAAGGAGAAGGATTTCCGGGCGCAACTTAGCACCAGCGTTGGGATTTAATTCAGCAAAAGGAAAAATATCTTCATCAAAAATTACATCCCGTGAGATATAGACTCGGCCAGAATGAATGTCAAGGCATTTATATCCCTTGTGAATATTGCTGTACCCTAAGAAGGCACAACGTGTGGATCTAAACTGAAGCTTATGAGCATTAAAAGGCCGAAGGTTGGGCCAACATGCACACCCAAAAATCTTAAGCCAATTATAATCAGGCTGCTGGGAAAACAAGCGCTCAAGAGGTGTTGCAAAATCAAGAATCTTGCTGGGAGTTCGATTGATAAGATAAGTAGCAGTCAAGAAGGCCTCGTCCCAAAATTTTAGAGGCATCTTGGCACGTGCAAGAAGGGATAGCCCAACCTCTACGATGTGTCTATGTTTCCGTTCTGCAGCACCATTCTGTTGGTGTGCATGCGGACATGAAACAAGGTGTGTGATGCCGACTTTGGTGAAGAAGGAGTTTAGCTTTTGATATTCCCCTCCCCAGTCAGTCTGGACAGATTTGATTTTTCTGTCAAACAACCTCTCAACAAGTTGCTGGAAGTCATGGAATTTTTGAAACACCTCAGACTTAAATTTGATAAGATAAATCCATGTAAATTTGCTAAAATCATCAATAAAACTGACATAGTAATGTTTTCTTCCGACAGACTCAATGGCAGGACCCCAAACATCTGAAAACACTAACTCAAGGGGAGCACTAGATTTGCTTACAGACACTGGATACGGCAATTGGTGTGCTTTTGCTTGCTGGCAAGCATCACACACGTGCTCATTATTGGACTCAGACGCATAAGAGAGACTATGACTATTGATAACACGACGAACAATAGGCGATGCAGGATGCCCTAGACGATCATGCCACCGGGAAAGGGATGGATGGGCGGCGGTGGCAAGCACTTGCTTTGGCGGTGAAGGAAGTGGATAGAGTCCCCGATGGCATCGACCCTTAAGCAGAGTCCTCTTGGTGGCCTGATCCTTAACCAAAAAATGATGGGGATGAAATTCCAAAAAAACAGAGTTGTCGGAGGTAAAACGATGTACAGAAACGAGATTCTTAGCAGCTTTTGGCACATGAAGAATATTCTTAAGATCCAAATTTCTACTGGGGGTGGAAATAGTGGAGTGACCAACATGATGAATCTCCATACCTGAGCCACTGGCGGTGTGGATCTGATCTCCTCCATTGTATTTCTCACGCGCGGCTAGCTTCCCCAGTTCACTGGTGATGTGATCCGTGGATCCACTATCAGTGTACCAGTTGGTGTCGATGTTGTAGGAGTTGGCCGCCATGGACGCATGCTTCTCATCGGGAACGAAGTCTTCATCATAGCGGTACCAGCATCGGGATGCGGAGTGGCCTTTCTTGTCGCAGACTTGGCAGATGGTGTCTTTGTCGCGCTTGTCGCTGTTGGAGGCACCGCCGCGGCCCCTGTTGGAGCCACTGCTGGACCCACGGCCACGCCCCCCAGTGTTGTTGGGAGCGCGCCCACGACCCCTGTTGGAGCCGCGCCCGCGGTTGGATCCGCGGCCACCTCCTCGCCCGGCCATGTTGGCCGAATTCTGGTCCACTCCACGGACCAGATTGAAGCGGTTGTCGAAGGTGAGGAGCTGGGCGTACAGCTCGTCGACGGTCACCGGTTCAACCCTTGTGACAAGAGAGGTAACCAGCGACTCGTATTCCTCGCCAAGGCCAGTGAGTATGTACTCAACTAGCTCATCGTCGGTGATGGGTCGTCCCGCCGCCGCCATCTCGTCACTGTAACCTTTCATTTTAGTGAAGTATTCAGTGGCGGATGTGGTACCTTTCTTGGTGTTGGCGAGAGCGATGCGCAGATTAACTGCGCGAGCGCGGGTCTGTGAGGCGAACATGGCCTCAATCTTTGCCCACACGGCTGCCGCTGTCTTTGCTCGGGCGACATGGCAGAGAACGTCGCGTTCGACGGAGGCGTAGAGGAAGCTGAGGATCTGTTGATCCTTGGCCTCCCATTCCTCGTACGCCGGGTTGGAGGAGAGCTTGCCGTCCTTGTCGGCAACTTCCTTGGCTGGCGCCGGAGTAGAGCCCGTCAGGTGTCCGTAGACACGGGCACCACGCACGGCCGAGAGCACCTGGGCCTCCCAGACGGCATGGTTACTACGGGTGAGCTTCTCAGTGATGGTGTTCGGATTGAGAGGATGGGGAAGGAGGGTGGAATTGGAAGAACTGGAGCTCGACATAGCGGCGCTAGTAGATGAAAAAGGCTCTGATGACCATGTAAAATCAGAGGGCAGATAGCGTGTAGGTTAACGTCGCTCTCCTAGCTTCGGAGTCAGGCGACGGTGCGTGTTAAATAAGGTAGAAACAGCCTCTACCGTGGCATGTACATCGGCGCCGCAGGTTTGTTAGGATCAGGCTCTATCTATCTCAACTAACTACAACAAATCTTATCAGGATCTATACTCTAGAAGCCTGTCTAACTAACCTGCGGCAGATTACAATGTTACAACCGTGTCACGTTGACATGACTTGCACGTCACGTACACGCCTAGGACTACACCGTCTTCAGTATATTCCAATAGCCAAACCAAAGGGTGTGCCCACTCTGCCATACGACAAATGAGTCGACACTCCATCTGCTAGTGCGTTGCCGCTACAGCACTAGGATTTGGAGGGCAGTGAGACAATGGATAGCGGGTTGCTTCCCTGGTGTTGCGGGATGGGAAGAGTTCAACGATGTTTACCATTGGTGGCGCACGATTGGAAAATCTACTGACCTGCCAATTCGTGCGGTCCGCTCGTTGATCATTCTTGTCGCATGGGAACTTTGGAACGAGCGCAACGCGAGAATTTTTAGGAGCAAATTCATCTCCGCTGAAGGGCTGCTAGCAAAGATAAGGGATGAGGCTTCTTTGTGGGTCTCTGCTGGAGCAAAACATCTTAGAGAGATCATTCAGGCAGCTCATGTTTAGGCCCTTGTTTTCTCTTTTTTTTATACTTTTTGTTTATGCACAGTTTTATTTACAAACTCTTCTCTATCAATACATGCTAGGCAGTAATGCAGGCCGCTTAAAAAAAGGGCAGCCCGGTGCACGTAGCTCCCGCTTGCGCAGGGTCCGGGGAAGGGTCCGAGAACCATGAAACGGTGCATCACCTAATGATCGAATGCCCCTTCTGTAGGGAACTCTGGACAACAGTTAGCTCCTGGGCAGATTGTCAAACCCTCGCCCCAGAGCATTGGATAGAGCCGAATATTCAGACTTGGTTCATCTTTCTTTCAGATCAGGAGACAATGAAAAGGAAAGACATACGCTCTTTAATCACCCTGGTCATTTGGACAAACTGAAAACAAAGGAGAACAACGGGAACTTCTGTACACAATGCAAGACCGTTTCTCAAATCTTCAGTGAACTACGTGATGATGCCAGACTCTCGATAGAAGGAGCGAAAGACCTAGGGGTCTTAGTTGAGCAACGATACCGCGAGTAGTTCCTTTTATTCTTGCTAGCCCCTTTTGATAGTTTATCAGACGGGGACTTTCTTCAAATTGTCAAGCGCTTCTCGCGCATTTCAACTCTATTTCTCCTTATTAATGAATGCCGGCCACATACCGAATCTTTCAAAAAAAAGATAATAATGCTAGCTAGCCACCTGTAATTGATTGATTAATGTCCTTAGACTTCTAATATTTTTCTGCATGTATATTGGTCAACCGAAAGTCTGCAGTTAGCACTAATTCTTTTTTTTTTGTCTTTGTCTTTGTATATGGTTCAGTTCAAAGTATAGATCTGTTGTGAGCATACCTGCATTGCCAGCCATCACATTTTTTTCCTTGGCATATTGTTACTGTCTTGGGCCTCCCTTTGCTGGAGGTATTTGCTGATGTTGTTTGCAGCCTAATTGTGATGCATTTTTAGTAATTGCATAGCTTTTTGATGATTAGTAATATGAATGCTTATGGCAAATTTTGGTTCATTACCATATTAATCAAATGTGAATGCAAGTGATTATATCCATCTTACTGATCTCCATCTATGTTGAAATTACTTTGTTCTCTATATACATTTTTTTCATCTCACTGTTTTGGCCATGCAACTAAAGCATGATTCTTATTTGTGTTGTTTAATTTATCTGAACAAAGATGGTGTCTTGATTTTAGAAAAAAAAATTATTTAGTGTTTTCATCTCCTATCGTGTATATATATACAATAGGGTAAAAAGTATCTAAAAAAATAGAAGGTAGAAAATGAAGAATTTTGGTTCAGTTAGCGAGATTCTGTATAGAATAATCAGGAAGCCTATAATACTTAATTTGATTGAACTTAAGAGAGATTGAGATATACTATACTAAAAAGTGTGTGACACAATATTAAATCAGTTATCAACATACTACGCTTGGTAGGTTGGTGGCCAACAAGTTTTCAGTCTTTGTTGGACCAATTGATGAACATGACAAATAAAACTTAAATTGAGTTCATTGGAAAACTTAGAAAAATAGACATTGATCGACTATTTATCTATGAATTCACAATCAAAACAACTAAAATGCTAATGTAAAGCTCCTTGCTAGCAGATAACAAACACTATGGAACATAGTACGGGGTACATAACAATGAATCAAAATTGTACTACTGTACATGCTACTGTACACCGATCTCCTCACACATGGTGGGAGACTGACCATCCAAAGTTCTAAACTACATTGAACTGGCTAACCCATGATCGAACTAGTACTACCACCGTTCACCGCTCCATGGACCACTCACTAAGCTGCTTCCGCGATCGTGCTTAATCTCTGGGCACCTGCAGGACGGCGAGCGACACCTTTGTGGCCGACTCCGCGTCTCGCCTTCCCCACGGTTCGATCGCCGGACTCCGCCTTGCGCGCGCCGTCGTGTCCGCCGTGCAAGTCGTAGCTCTTCCACTCGCCGTCCGTGCGCGCGCTCACGACGACGAGCGGCGCGACTCGCCCCGTGGTCTGCCTTCGCTGCTGCTTGCTGCTGGCCGCGCCGGCGGTGACACGGCCTGCGTCCGCGGTGGGGACGACGGCCGCTGCGGTCCCTAGAGCCGCGCAGGCCTTGACGGCGAGCGCGGCCATGTCCTGGGCGGACAGCGGCCGCTCGAGCATGGAGGCCGGCAGCGCGAAGTAGAGCTGCCCGGGCTGGGGCGCGCGCGCGCGTCGAAGTCCAGCTCGTCGGAGCAGCAGAGGAAGTGCGGCGGAGACGACGACGCCGTGCCGGCGGTGGAGGCCAGCGCCTCGTGCGCCGTGACGGGCGCCGCGAACTGCGCCATGGAGCCGTCGAGGCCCACGACCTTGGCCGTGCGCGCGTGCACGGACTCCGCCGCCGCCGACATCGCCCCGGAGCGGGAGACGCACGAACCCATCGATCTTCTTATTCTTCCTGCGATCTCTGTTTCTGACTTATGTGTAGAGGAGAGGGGATGGCGAGTGAGATGGGCCAAGTCGAAATGGTTAGTGGCAGGTTCAGTCCTGGCTGCTACTTTTATAGAGGACAGATGATGCTTGGAGAGTGGGGCGCAGGTTCAGAGGCACAACGTGCTCGATGGATGAGGATGACGCAGGCGAGGTCGTCACTCCGTCAGTGTCAACGAGTGAGGCCAGAGAGAGAGAGAGAGAGAGAGAGAGAGAGAGAGAGAGAGAGGAGGACTGATAAGAGCACTGCAGACTAGTGGAGAGGTCAAAATGCGCAGAAACGATGAACCTTCTCGAGTGCTTTTGTGGAAGGCTCTGCTTTGTCCTCTGCAATCCGTCAAGGGCAGGACAGGGTATCAAGGTCCCATCCCAGCAGGTGGTAGATTGATATCTGGTATTGGGACGTTAGGATTCGGCATGTTCTAACTTCCTCTTTCTGAACGTTCGCTGCACCTCAGTATTTTTGGCCTGGAAAAGCTGCTTGCTAGCCTCTTGAATCTGCGTTTCTTTACCTCCTGCGTTGGGCACCTTTTTCTCCTTTATAGGGGAAGTAACATCATTTTCCACCTTTCCAGTATCCGTTCGAGGAGCATCCGTATATTGGTCATCAGACTTGTTTGTTGTGACACCCCTGGTGTCACTGTAGTAATTAAGAACCATAATGAACTTAAATTAAATCAATAATGGCATGCATCATCTCATAATCATAGTGCTTTGTTTGTGCATATGTGTTTATGTGTGACCACGATATCTAGTACAAAGAACAAGGCTTAGCTTAGCAAAGTTTTGATTATCAAAAACTCAAATCAAAACAAGCTTGAGAGTGCAAATACTGCAATCGCAGCAAGTTGTGGTGCTCACGGTAGTGGTCACCGCAATAGTCGATGCTCCATGACAAATAACCAAGTTATCGACACTGAGGCAGGAAGTTGCGGTGGGGAGACTTTGCACTTACCGCAACAGTCGGTCGGAAGGTGAAACAGTGAATTTCGCCTCTGGAATGACGGACTATTGCGGTGGTTACATCCTTTTACACCACCGCAACAGTTTATGGGTATTTAGCTCTTCGTGAAATCCCCAACACCTAAAGTTGCGGTGCCGGATCCCCGCCACCACCGCAACAGTCGGTGGCCCGCGGGATCCGTTTTCAAAACTTCGTCGGCACAGTGATCTCGAACCCACGGACTGTTGCGGTGGGTGTTTTACCCCACCACCGCAACAGTCGGTCGCTACCAACCGCCGCCCAACCACCGTCCTTTCTCACCTGCTCCGGCCACGTGTTCTTCTCTCCACATTTCTGCGCGCCTGGTCAGCCTCCCCTGGCCCCGCTGGCGCGCCACGGGCCGCCCAGGTGGCCGGCCGTCCCCTCACCCTCCATGGCCGAGCGGTAAAAACGCCGGGGCCGAGTTTTCCCTGCCTCACTCACTCATTCATCGATTCATCCAGCTCAAGGCTGCTTCACCTCGCCCTCTCCTCGTCCGAGCCATCCCCAGCTACTCCTCCCCCTTTCTCGCCTTGTTTTCGAGCTGCAGAGCCACCGCCGGCCTCTCCCCGAGCCGAGCTCGAGCCGTGAGCTGAGGGGAAGGAGCCAAAGGACCCTGGGGTAAGAGTAGAGGTGATAAAGGAGTTGTTCCATAGGGTTCTAGAAGTAGTGTGCATAATGGTGGTTTGATTGATGTGTTACTCCATGTGCTAGTGTGTGCTAAAGAGATGTTCTTGGTTTCATAAATCATAGGAGCAAGCTAGATAGGTCAATCCACCTTGATTAGTTTTGGCATAGCCAGGGGAGTGAAGTTAGGTACCTAGTGGCTAGGATTTACTCATGGTTTTAGGGGTTTGGGACTTGGTTGAGTTAATGAAGTAGTTAAAGTAAGGAATGTATATTTTTCCCAATGAAACTTAGCAATTTTTGTTAAGATTGCATGAAGTTAGGTCACCCTCACCAAAAAGGAGTTAACTCCTAGATACATATGCTTTGATAGGTTGATTTACGTTTTGTTTCAGCCGTAGTGTGTTAGACCGGCCAAACCGGTCTAACCGGTTTCTAAAACCGGTCCAACCGGTTCCTGGGCAAGTTTTGCCCCTTAGTTAGGGTTGTTCTATAAAATGTGTATAGAATGCCATGATTGATTAGGATTGTTCCTATGATTATTGCCTATGCATTCATGTGCATCTCATGCATACTTTTTGCCTCTCACTTAGATCACCCCATCGTTGACGGTGTTTACGAGTTGGAGGTCGCGCACGAGGGTGATCAAGCTGCGGCGGAGCTGAACTTGACGACTGCACAAGGCCCGGACCAAAGTCCGGAAGGGCCCAAGGCCACCGGTGATCAAGAAGGCAAGCCCCGGAGCATAACCCACTGTGAAACTAACATTCCTTGCTTGTGCCTTAATTTTGTGCATTTAAGTTTAAGGAGTTGCTTGAAACCTTAGATGCATGATCCCTAGGTACCTATGTCCTAATACTAGTATGTGTAGGTCGTATAGAGTGCTATGCTTAATTAGGTCCGGTAGAAGTCGAGTGATTGCTTAGTCACTCGCGAGATATAGGTTCTACTTTATTTCGGTTAATGATGATCGGCAAGCGGGGCTTGTGCGATATTCATGTTTGATTGAATGTCCCGCTTGCACAGGAGGTTTTGGCTAAGGCGTTGAGGGTGTGGTCAGTTGGTCAAGCTTTTGAAGGTACTAATCGTATACCGGAAATATGGTAAACTGGTAAACCTAGTACTTGATGCAAACTGACGTCTGACGGACATATCCACTCCATTGGGCGAGGGGTTGATGGCGAGTGTAGCAGTGGCCACGGCACAGGTTTGCCTGGGGCACCTGGGGTTCGTTGGGGCGTGCACTCGGGTGGAGTGGTCCCCGATGGCAGACGGCAGGGAGAGATGGGAACGGTTGCCCCGTGGGGTCCTGGGTGTCTCTCACGGGTCGTGCGATTAGGTTGTTCCATGCATGGTTAAAATCAACTCGAGTTGTCCGTCCTTCGCGGTTACATGAAGCTGCTTGATCTCTCGTTGCACATCAATGTCCTTGGGCCAAAAGAGAGTAGAAGTAGAGTAGATAAGTTACTAATGTTATGCTAACCAATTGCTTGGTTACACTAAGTGTCATTGGATAGATTGGCAAAGGTAGTAATGATTAGTTCTCAACTTAAAATTTGGCTAAAATATTGAAAATAGGACTCAACTTGTAGACGCTTTTGGCAAAACAAACTCTAGAGCCAAAAAGCCTTGCATGTCTAGAATTCATCCTTGGTCGGGTAAGTCTTGCTGAGTAATTAGTACTCAGCCTTGCTTGTGGCTTGTTTTTCAGACTTGGAGGTGGTGAGCTACGACCCTACTGCTGCTCTGACTTGGCCGTGCACGTTGCCTGACGGCTGGGTTCTGGAGCAGGTGCCGCCTGAGTCCGGCTCAGGCCGCGGTGTTTAGGTATTGTGTGAGGGCTCCGCATAATACCCTTTTGCTTCGATGTGTAGTCTTCCGCTGTACATAACTCTGGTTTGTAATAACTAAAATCTATTTACTGTATTTGTATAATTATCCATGTGAACCTTGTGATGTAAAATAGGTGATGAGTTGTACTGCCTGAGCCCATCTTCGAGTGGGACTGCTGCTATTTTGTTTCGGTCGAGAGAAAAATGTGGTGTAATCGGGAAGGTATCCGACGGATTGCACGATTAACTCGGTTTAGGGGCGTGGCGTACTGTTGTGATAGTGGTCCCATGTCCTTGAGCCGGATTAATTGGGGCGGTCTGCCACAGCTGGTATCAGAGCCGAAAAATAGGCAGCGGGTGGTACAATAAGTCTTAAAAACCTTTTCTTGATGTGCAAAAGTTTAATCTTGACTTAGGAATCCGATGGTTGCGTTAGGATTGGAGAAGAATAGAACGTGAGCCCTAGGGAGAACTATGGGTAGTTTCAGGTGGCATAATGTATATACGGCTAACTTCCAGCACACTACTTTTCTGTATCGACGATCCCAGGTAAGTAATGGTCGCCCATTGCCAGAGGGTGTGAATACTGGACGCTGTTCCCCAAGCAGTGGCTTACTTGGGGTGCAGTCAATATAACTTTCACGGTGTTATAATGACTGTAGTGCTTTTATTTTACTGGTTGAACTGTTGCTTCTATAGTGAGCAACAGGGTGTGGTCATCATATGTGGGTAACCGCATATGCGTCACCCATGTGGCGTGAGGTACATGGGGGCTGTTTGTGAGTGCTGGCACAAACGGTTCAGTGATGAATATCTTCTGCAGGTACACTAACCGCGAAACGCTAGGATGTTTGATCGCTAGAATTCCGACTAGTTATTACAGGGAGAGACGTATTATATGTGCTACCGATGACTAACTACGTAAGTCCAAGAATACTTGGCAATTGCTTCTTTTGTGAGGACGAATAGGTCGATCATTCATGCATCATGTTAATGAACAAATACATAAATTGTGGGTCAAGGGATGGATATAAGGTTTGGTTACCAACAAGTAGATTGTGCACTCACCTAAGGCTATTCTAGAATGGTTTTGTAAATCTGTTGGTTGGTGTAATTTTCGACCAACCAAATATCCTCTAATGTCAATCTTGTAATTGGAAGAGTTGTTCCAAATTTCCTTAGTTAGCCTCTATCAAAATTTCAATTTTGTAAATCTGTTGGTTGGTGTAATTTTCGACCAACCAAATATCCTCTAATGTCAATCTTGTAATTGGAAGAGTTGTTCCAAATTTCCTTAGTTAGCCTCTGTCAAAATTTCGAAATTTTGGCCCAACCAATTGGGAGTTATGTCAGTTTTGCCATTGTGCTAAAATCTGTCAACTTTGCGCAGATCTGATTGCAGCAGTGATTCATCCTTTTTAGTGATGTTTCCTTTGAAACTCATAATTATCAAAGTTGTTACCAACTTGATCATCTATTCACTGCCAAAATTTCAGGTCATTTGGCCCAGCAGATAGTGAGATATAGTCTTTTTACTAGCTCTCTGTTCTGCTGAAAATTCTGCCTGCACCAGTTACCAAACTCTAAGGATTTGGACACTTTGCTGCTGTTTTTAGCATATGTCCTAGAATACCAAAGTTGTAGATAACTTATCTAGGAACATTCTGGCCAAATTTGAGAAATTTTGGGCCAACAAAGCTGAAGATATGATTTTTCTTAATCCACTGCTCAAACTGCTAGTCCAACCATGTCGCTGATATTGCAAAGCTTCAATACCACCTAGATACTTTTTGTTCATAGCCGCACTGAAATGTTTCTTTTATAAGCAATGGAACTCCTATCCACCTGGCTTTCTATTGAGCACTAATGCTATCGTCGTTTTTGAAGACCATTCTTTCACTAGTGATCCACCCAACTCTGTTCCTATTAGACTTCCTGATTGCCAAACACCAAAAACTTGTGTCCTTGCTCCTACTCAGCTAATCATGACCAAACTAAAATGGATCAAGGGCCATAGCAGTTGAACATCGCACGAACATCACTACAAGGTCATGCATAGCATCATGTTGCATCTTTGCATATCACATGTTTAACCAGTATCATTGGAGAGCATATGCATCTTGGGGAAAAATTATCGAGTAACTAACAGGGTATATTTTGTTTTTAATGTCACTTGTGTTTGTTTTCCTCTATTCCCCTTTCTTACCGCCACTTCTACTATAAGCCAGTTATGTATTGATTTATCTAGAGGTGACATCTGCCACACAACCATGGTGCCGTGTCGGAACCTAGGGCCTCACGTGGACTGCAGCCACATGAGTCAACCACTAGGGGCGCACTGGTGCCTGGAGATGTGTGGGTGTGATTTCACTATGATTTTGTGCAACCCTTACCAATGTTTTATGTCCTCTTGACTTCTTCGGCACAATGTGGGAACAACGGGGAAACTTGGTATGAGCATAGACGAGTCACAAAAATGCTAACATGCATTGCATGGTGTGCATCATAACATCCTATGCATGTGCATCCATATGCACCATTTCATTTATTACATGGGTCATTTCATCGGTGCATTGCATCATTGTAACTATGCATCTAATGAGTGCACCATATAATTGCAGACAAGCCTTTGCACCATAGCTGATGCATGGCATTGTCATTTTCATATCACGACGGCATTTCTCACAGTTTGCTTAATTAAGAAATTAGTTAAAAATTTGATAAGCTAATTGCTGTCAAAAATTTAGGCACTTTGGCCTTATAGAGCCGGAGGTATACTTGGAATTGCTCACGAATCGTTCCGCTAAAATTTCTGGATGTAGTAATTATCAAGTCCTAAGGATCTGAACATCTTACTAATATGTTTAGCCCTGTCACATAATACCAAGGTTGTAGAGAATTCAGTTCTCAACATTCTAGTAAAATTTTGTGATTTTTGGGTTACTCAATTTTGAGTTATGAATTACCAATTATCCAAGTTTCTAAACCCAAACCTAGGTACCTAGTTTTCCACACAAAAATTCTAGCACCGGAATCTCGGGGACGAGATTTTTTCTAAGGGGGAGGGCTGTGACACCCCTGGTGTCACTGTAGTAATTAAGAACCATAATGAACTTAAATTAAATCAATAATGGCATGCATCATCTCATAATCATAGTGCTTTGTTTGTGCATATGTGTTTATGTGTGACCACGATATCTAGTACAAAGAACAAGGCTTAGCTTAGCAAAGTTTTGATTATCAAAAACTCAAATCAAAACAAGCTTGAGAGTGCAAATACTGCAATCACAGCAAGTTGCGGTGCTCATGGTAGTGGTCACCGCAATAGTCGGTGCTCCATGACAAATAACCAAGTTATCGACGCTGAGGCAGGAAGTTGCGGTGGGGAGACTTTGCACTTACCGCAACAGTCGGTCGGAAGGTGAAACAGTGAATTTCGCCTCTGGAATGACGGACTATTGCGGTGGTTACATCCTTTTACACCACCGCAACAGTTTATGGGTATTTAGCTCTTCGTGAAATCCCCAACACCTAAAGTTGCGGTGCCGGATCCCCGCCACCACCGCAACAGTCGGTGGCCCGCGGGATCCGTTTTCAAAACTTCGTCGGCACAGTGATCTCGAACCCACGGACTGTTGCGGTGGGTGTTTTACCCCACCACCGCAACAGTCGGTCGCTACCAACCGCCGCCCAACCACCGTCCTTTCTCACCTGCTCCGGCCACGTGTTCTTCTCTCCACGTTTCTGCGCGCCTGGTCAGCCTCCCCTGGCCCCGCTGGCGTGCCACGGGCCGCCCAGGTGGCCGGCCGTCCCCTCACCCTCCATGGCCGGGCGGTAAAAACGCCGGGGCCGAGTTTTCCCTTCCTCACTCACTCATTCATCGATTCACCCAGCTCAAGGCTGCTTCACCTCGCCCTCTCCTCGTTCGAGCCATCCCCAGCTACTCCTCCCCCTTTCTCGCATTGTTTTCGAGCTGCAGAGCCACCGCCGGCCTCTCCCCGAGCCGAGCTCGAGCCGTGAGCTGAGGGGAAGGAGCCAAAGGACCCTGGGGTAAGAGTAGAGGTGATAAAGGAGTTGTTCCATAGGGTTCTAGAAGTAGTGTGCATAATGGTGGTTTGATTGATGTGTTACTCCATGTGCTAGTGTGTGCTAAAGAGATGTTCTTGGTTTCATAAATCATAGGAGCAAGCTAGATAGGTCAATCCACCTTGATTAGTTTTGGCATAGCCAGGGGAGTGAAGTTAGGTACCTAGTGGCTAGGATTTACTCATGGTTTTAGGGGTTTGGGACTTGGTTGAGTTAATGAAGTAGTTAAAGTAAGGAATGTATATTTTCCCAATGAAACTTAGCAATTTTTGTTAAGATTGCATGAAGTTTAGGTCACCCTCACCAAAAAGGAGTTAACTCCTAGATACATATGCTTTGATAGGTTGATTTACGTTTTGTTTCAGCCGTAGTGTGTTAGACCGGCCAAACCGGTCTAACCGGTTTCTAAAACCGGTCCAACCGGTTCCTGGGCAAGTTTTGCCCCTTAGTTAGGGTTGTTCTATAAAATGTGTATAGAATGCCATGATTGATTAGGATTGTTCCTATGATTATTGCCTATGCATTCATGCATCTCATGCATACTTTTTGCCTCTCACTTAGATCACCCCATCGTTGACGGTGTTTACGAGTTGGAGGTCGCGCACGAGGGTGATCAAGCTGCGGCGGAGCTGAACTTGACGACTGCACAAGGCCCGGACCAAAGTCCAGAAGGGCCCAAGGCCACCGGAGATCAAGAAGGCAAGCCCCGGAGCATAACCCACTGTGAAACTAACATTCCTTGCTTGTGCCTTAATTTTGTGCATTTAAGTTTAAGGAGTTGCTTGAAACCTTAGATGCATGATCCCTAGGTACCTATGTCCTAATACTAGTACGTGTAGGTCGTATAGAATGCTATGCTTAATTAGGTCCGGTAGAAGTCGAGTGATTGCTTGGTCACTCGCGAGATATAGGTTCTGCTTTATTTCAGTTAATGATGATCGGCAAGCGGGGCTTGTGCGATATTCATGATTGATTGAATGTCCCGCTTGCACAGAAAATGGTGGGCTGAGGCATTGATTGTGTGGCGATGTTGGTCAAGCTTTTGAAGGTACTAATCGTATGCCGAAAAATATGGTAAACTGGTAAACCTAGTACTTGATTCAAACTGACGTCTGACGGGTTTTATCACTCCCTTGGGCGAGGGGTTGTGGCGAGTGTAGCAGTGGCCGCGGCACAGGTTTGCCTGGGGCACCTGGGGTCCGTTGGGGCGTGCACTCGGACGGAGTGGTCCCCGATGGCAGATGGCAGGGAGAGATGGGAAAGGTTGCCCCGTGAGGTCCTGGGTGTCTCTCGTGGGTCGTGCGATTAGGTTATCCCATGCATGGTTAAAATCAACTCGAGTTGTCCGTCCTTCGCGGTTACATGAAGCTGCTTGATCTCTTTTCACACATCAGTGTGCTTGGGTCAAATGAGTAGAGGTGATTATATGAGAAGTGGGAAAGTGATGTTAATCAATTGTATGTCAACATTGTTTGCTATTGGATAGCTTGGCAAACTTAGTAATGTTTGCTCACAACTTAAAACTGGGCTAAAATAATGAAAATAGGTCAAGTTATAGATGCTTTTGGCAAAACAAACCCTAGAGCCAAAAAGTCTTGCATGTCTAAAATTTATTCCCGTCGGGTA
>CM014273.1:63330479-63359864 GCA_004135705.1 Alloteropsis semialata
CCCGCTCCGCAGCCGGGCCCCGACCGAGCCCCGCCGCGCATTTACTCCGGCGCCCGAACCCCCTCACCGGCCGCCGGCCATCTCCTCCTCCCCATCGCCTATATAAGGCATCCCCCGCGCCCTTGAGCCGCCACACACCACCCCCACCTCTCCCCGAGCTCCCTCGCCACCTCCTCTTCCTTCCCAAGCCGCCACCGAGCCTTCGCCGCCGCCGCCGTCGTCATCCTTCACCCGCCGCCGTCGCCGCGCCCCCTCGGGCCCTCTCCGCCCAAGGTAGGGAGGGGGGCAGGTTCCCCTCGTCGCCCTCTCACTCCCCCGCCTCTCCCCTGGCCGCGCCATGGCCGGAGGGCCGGCGCCCGTGGCCGCCGTCGGGCCACCGGCCCAATCCCCCTCCCTCCTCTGTTTTCGATCGGAGGAGGAAGAAAGAACCGGCCAATTTCCACATACCCCCCTGCCCTTGCCCCAAATCTCAAAAGAAACCCTCCCCCTTTTAGCCAAATTCCCGAAAACCCCCTGAGCTCCACAAATAATTCCAAACAGGTCCCTGTCCAGTTACCAAACCCCACACTACTTTTCCAATATTCACAAATCAACCCTTCCACCATTCAAAACTATTTACAAGAAGGCCCTTGACTCTTTATAATTATTATAAAGAGGTCCTAAACCCCTCCAATTAAGCCCTAACCCTCACTTAACTTATCATTTTATGCGCCAAACTCCGCCGGAATTCCACCAAACTCGAACACGTCTTTCTTTCATCTATTCCGGCCGAGCTATACACAAATCATCCCAAAATAATCCTCCTTCCTATTTTATTTTATCGTTTCCTGTTTCGAGCTCATCGGTGAAGGTTTGATTGTTTTCTTTTTATGTGTTTGTTGTGTGTGCCGTAGACGACGGTATAATCGAGGAGGAGCAGCCGGAATACGCAGGAGAGTACCGCGAGCCCGAATCCGACGACCCGTACCGCGAGCAGGAACTCCCGGAAGCTTTTGACGGCAAGTCCAATCCCATCCTTTGATGCATGTTTATCCCAGTTTTATAAACACAACCTATTGGCCTTTGATAATTGCATTGTCTCTATTGAAAACCCGGTTGGATAGCCACTCCTTGATTGTTATAACCATTCCTTGATAACCTAGTTATCACTAAATATGATTTGCTCTGTTTGGTTGATAACCTTTGCTTAGAATGCTTAGGACTTGTTCTAGTTACTTAATCAATCATGACAATTACTGGTTTTATAAAGAAGAAAAGTGTGAGTGTGTTGAGTAAAGAGTTGGGTTTTGGGTTTTGAAAGTAAAGAAAGTGTTGGATAAAATGGATGGGTATTTCTTTGTGAAATACCATTTGGTGGCTTGTACCTTTGTGGTTAAGCAAGTTGGGAGATATCCATTTTGTCCGGTTTCAAACCGAGGTGATGTGTTCATCTTGCCTAACCCATTTATCTCGTACAACCACTCGACTCTTGTATGGTGCAAGGGCTTAGTCTAAATCCCACTAGCCGTGCTGTTAGTTGTCTGGTGGCAGGTGTGCAACGAGAAAACCAAGTGCCGTCTTAGTGACATGGTTGCCGACTTGGTGTCATAAACCCCTTGGTTATTTTCTCGTGATGGCTAGGCAGTTTTGGCTATGGTGGGTAATGGCTTCGATAGGATCCGCACTGGCACTAAGGTGATCGTGTTGCGGTACCCTACTTGTGGTGAAAGTGTACACCTCTGCAGAGTTTCCAAACTATTCGAATAGCCGTGCCCACGGTCATGGGCGAGTTATGGCTTGGTCACAATACCGAAGGTTTTGGGATGGGTTGGAGTGTGTGTTTTGGAATTGTGTTCGGCT
The DNA here is from genome assembly GCA_004135705.1 of Alloteropsis semialata. Taxonomy (NCBI): domain Eukaryota; kingdom Viridiplantae; phylum Streptophyta; class Magnoliopsida; order Poales; family Poaceae; genus Alloteropsis; species Alloteropsis semialata. The sequence goes on from CM014273.1 coordinate 63,332,319, forward strand.
TTGTGCCAAGAGCTACGGCGGATGGGAAATCCGGTAGCATTTAAAATTTTGGATCCTTTGTGGATCAACCCCCACTTACTTAGTTGTGTTACTTAAGCTTGCTTTGCTAAAGTTCTTCCTTGGTAAACCATTGCATGAGTAAAACTGGCTTTATTGCAAATAAACCTTAGCCTTATTCCTTGATTTATCCTGTGCATAATTCTGTGTTAACCCCTCCGTGGGTGTGGTTGGACTTGTTGAGTACTTTGCAAATAAACCTTAGCCTTATTCCTTGATTTATCCTGTGCATAATTCTGTGTTAACCCCTCCGTGGGTGTGGTTGGGCTTGCTGAGTACTTTTGTACTCACCCTTGTATTTGTTGCTTCAGAAGAAGACCCGGACTTTGTCGTTGAGGACGCCGAGTAGGTGGTCGTGCCCACACCCGACTTTGCCTGTGGAGTTTGGTCCTGCCCAAGATGCTTTCGCTGTCGCACAACTCTGATCCTTTTGTTGAACCGGTCTGGTTCATCATTTGGCTCATAGCCGTAGGGAGTGTAAGGTTCTGAACTATCTGTTGAATAAATGTGTATCAGCCTCCTGGGACTGATAATTGTATCACATTTAGTCTCTGCTTAGGCAGGGGCGCTTCACCGGGTAACCAACCTCCCTCTACTGTCAAATCCGTTCACTTAACCTCCTTACCACAGTTATAAGCAGTTTTCAAAGACGGATTTGTATTTTTTTTAATTAAAAATAAATCTAGTAAATACCTAATGATGTTATTAAACCATGAAAATATCCCTAAACTTCTAGAAATTCTGAGAAAAATCATAGAGATAGATTGAGACACGATAAACCCAAATAACATATTAATGTCTTGTGAAAATATGTATCGAATCTTCCAAAAATTATATTTAGCTCAAGTAAAATAAGAACAATCAACAAAAAATGGAAAACTACAACAATATTCTAATTCATGTCTAAAACAATTTAGGAACTTTCCATAATATAAAGATGAGATGTAACCATAATAAATGTAACATATATTAACATTAGATGCATTCATGCTGAATGTATTCATGTTAGCTTGATCTCATGTTTTTATTGCGGAGTATTCAAGATGCATTATACATAGAGTAGAATATTTTAATATTACTTTTATTTTTATTTTTATATTTTTCCATTTTGTATTCATGTTAGTTACATCTCATATTTTTATTATTTTACTTGAGCTAAATATAATTTTTGGAGAATTCTATATATATTTCACGAGATCTAAATATGTTATTTGGGTTTATCATAATCTATCTATATGATTTTTCTCAAAATTTCTAAAAGCTTAGAGATATTTTTCGTGGTTTAATTACCTCATTAGGTATTTACTAGATTTATTTTTAATTGAAAAAGACAAAACCGTATGTGAAAACCGCTGAAAACCGGGACAGGGAGGTTAAGCGAACGGTTTTGATTGTTGAGGGAGGTGTTTTACCCGGTTTTGGAGTTTAGGTAGGAAAGCTGGACTTTGGTTACAGTTGAGGAGGTAGAATGGACTTTTTCCTATTTGCCTGCAACATCCATATAGGGCGTGTTCGGTTGGGCTGGAATTCAGCCCAGCCGCTGAATTCGCTGGAGCTGGAGCTGCTGCCGCCATCCATTTCGCTCCAGCGCCCCAGCAAACAACCAGCAGATTCAGCCGCGCTGCTACCGTTCGCTGGATTTCAAATTCAAAAATCCTCCAAAACCAACGACTAGTTCATGTTGGCGCCAACGTACAGCAGACAGCACATAGACCAAAGGAACAGCACGCCCTTGACACTGGCATGTTAATAGCAAATCAATAACAACATCAACACACAGTGGACGCATTAGCACTCCCAACACTTACATCAGTTGTAATCCATCTCAGTCCAGAACATACATTTACCAATTGATCACCAATTGCACAATTAAGCTATCACTGATCAATCATTGAATTATAAGTCCAATTCGCATATATCTAAGCCAAATACACTAACACAGCCGTACCCATAATCAGCAGGCTGCATACATTCCATTGAACATCAAATCACAGCTGCACCCATAATCAGCAGGCTGCAGTACTTTGCAGCCACAAAACACTTACCACAATGCAAATCCCATGCAGTCAGCTGGTCCCCAGCGAGTCTAAAGGACCTGTACAAAATGGAGACTACCAAACGCATCAGTCCAATATTCTGCAGTCACAATCAATTGCACATTACCATAAACCATAACTGGCAGACACTTACTTATCCCATCAGCATCCAATGGTCCATTAGCCAGCACCCCCCCCCACAAACCCACCCCCTCAGCTGCAAGTTACCAACAATCGCAAATGCATCAGTCATATGCAAGCGCTCACACATGAATCAACCTCTAACACTACTGACGTACCTACTCAGGGGGTCCATTCCACATACGCCAGGATGTCAACTCCCTGATTGCGGATGTGGAAAAGTCCTTGTTCAACTCCACCCAAAACGAGAGAGGATACGTCGCACCCGGTCCAAAATGTCGGAGCCACAAATAGTTGTCAATAGCAAAGCAGGAAATAATCATCCATGCTTGCTTCTTCGGATTCATAATTGGGACCCCATTCAAGAGCTTCCACCGCTCTTTGAGGTTGCCGAACCTCCTTTCAATTTTGTTGCGCAGTTTCGCATGACAATAGTTGAACCACTCCTTCCGACCTAGGTTGTTGACATTTACACCGTCGAATTCATCACGATGGTACCTGGTTGCAGGGAATGGAACCATGAATCCATTTCGGTCAGCATATCCTGAGTCGGCCAAGTAGTACCGTCCTGCATCAATGTAGACGAACATCTCATTGTTAGTTGAACCATGTAGCTGACACAAGTCAATGATCAAGCTTACAAAAGTTGTCTCGGACTCGTACCTTGGGGAGGAGTCGGGAACCTCTGTTGTTGCAAACAGGTATTTAGAACTGCCATGTCATGACATGAGCCAGCCATCCCAGCGCCAACATATGTAAATAATCCGTGCATGTCCACTACAGCGCATACATTTACAGACACAAAATGTTTCCTATTAATGTGGTCGAGTTTGGATTTGGATCTGACCTCAACTGGGATGTGAGTGCCATCTATAGCCCCTATGCAACCATCAAACCATGGCTCGAAATCTCGAAGTTCAATGTGCACTTCCCTATACTCAGGATCAGTTGGTGCTAAGACTGACTGTGCCCACTGATATATTATCTCAGCGACCAACGAAGTCTTCCTACTGATTGTATCCAGCGACCTTTCGAATCTATCTTTGCATTGTCTAACAGCACCTCCTTGTGCACAAGTCCATATATACATAGCCAAAGCTTCCCTAGACTCACAATTCCTAGTACTTTGCAACCCAAAACCCTCAACTAATATTGAATGCAACCGCAAAAAAGCATCTGGCGACATTCGTAGAGTTTCCTTGCATCTTGTTTCGTTACTTAGATTTAGTTCCAACCATTGTGCACCCGTGAGTTTCGGAAAGGGAAGCGAAGGGTTTACCTGTGGTCCCTACATACCATGCAGTTGATTCAACATATTCAACATCTGCAGCCCAACTGCCATGTTCGTGTCAGTGGAGCTGTCACTGTTCTCGGCGTCGCTCTCCATGTTGCTTTGTTATGCTTTAGTTCGAGAAGTTCAATATCCTACTCTATAATTGTCAAATGATAAAGAATATCTAATGAATTAACCTAGATACAAGACTCAATTAAGGTTTAAGATAAGAGAAAGTTCAAATTAGAAGAGTATGGAGGTAACTTAAGATAGTTGGCACAAGTCATCACGCTCGGCAGGTCGTTGTCAGCATCATTGCTGTTATGCTGTTTATCATTAAATTACAAACTGTTAGCAAAAGATGGATGAAATGAACTGGTCCAGAAAGAGCTTCATAACAAAAAAGAGACCTTTCGGACAACTGTGAACTTTGGATTTAGTGCGGCCAAGCCACCTGGCGGAAGCCGAGGTGAACCCGTTATAAATTGCAAGAAAGCTATGCGTTGATGGGATCCAAACTCTTGTATGATTTCCAACAACTGCAGTGCATTTAGGATTTAAACACTGACGGTTCACAGCATATGTTGCACATTCAAAATATCTTGGTTAGAGAAAACTTACATTAATAACAGGAGGGCTGCTAGAAGTGTAACCATGATCGAATTTGATGTGATCCACTAGTTTTGCAAACTGTTAAAAACCAAGACATCAGCAACAGGAATAAAATAGTAACAAAACATGAACAGATTTCAACAGAACAGATGCATACATCCCAGGTATCTTGTTCACCACAGAGTAATCGCTCTAGCTCATCCTCTGAGAAAACCTGGAGTTTGTTTAGTGGAAATACCTGCAGTAGCCGGTGTCAGCATGTCAGACAAAATGAATTCACTCAACATACAAATTGCAAAAAAAACAACACAGCAGGAGACACAAATATTCAAAGTTAAAAGGACCATGGTTGGTAACAAAATCAAAGGTTTTTAAATTATATGATTACAGCCTTGCTTTCTAGTGATATCCAAACCTCTAAAGTTTATCTGCGCTCGTAACTAACATATTGATGCGCGGCATTTCTATGTATAGTACTAGCACGTTTCCAGAAAGAGCCAAACTAAAAAAATCATAGGGTAATCCTAGTAATATCTGTTCCAAAGTTTTAAGCATGCTAGTAAGTAACAGCATTGATACATGGCATTTCCTATGCACGCTCTAAAACTACAGCATGTCCAGAAATAGAGCTAAACTAGACACTCATAGTGTAAGTGAAAAATGCCACTACCCAATAGCTACAAGCGTCAATAGGCAGCTGCATAATAAGCATATACCTCATTAAATCCTGACTTGAAAGCATCCATCTGCCTGGCAATGCCACTTTTAACTTAAATGTAGACGGAAGTTATCATAAATCCCAAACCCTAACACCAATAACAATGTAAGCCTGCCAAGAGATGACCACAGACCAATCTAATAGCAACCTCAAATGCCAGTTTAACAAAGGTCTTCCGATTGGTTTGACATCAGTCTGTCCAAACAGTTCAGCATTCCACTGAACATGTAAATTTTCGACTCTATTCTACTTCATCAATATGACACTGATTAACTGATGACCACATCATTTCAATGAAGTGTTAGCTAACAGGCAACCAATGAGCAACTCAAAATTCTTGTACTTCAAGAGCAAACATGAAAGGAATGGGAACACCATAACAGTGTATATGGTGGAAAGCAATTGTATGTTCGAAAAAAAGTGTGTCGAGAAAAGGACAAGCAACTTACGAGGGAAAATGAAGTTGGAATCGTACATATTGGTCCACAGAGTATCCTGCCAGATTTTGCAAACCTGGTCGAAATTATGATCATCAGCACTTCATTAAAGTCAGGTGAGACATTTCTCAAGTTGCACAAGTTACCTTCACCCCTTAAAACTGTTATTACAAACTGTTCAACAAATGATACCAAACAGTTATTACAAATTGTTCAACAGCCTGAATACAACTACACAGCAACATTGAACTCAACAAATAAAAGCAACATTGTTCTGCAGAATTTATTTATTACAACCAAGCATAGCTTAGTGCACAAATGACAATACAACTAAGTTCAAACTGCTAACACAACCTCCCGGCCACGCAATTAAACAGTAACACAACTACATGGGGTTATCATTTTTTGCCCATCTCCATGGCTAACGTGACGTACTTATACCGGCCTTCTGCGGTTCTCAGTTGCAGGAAATTGTTGCGATGCTCAGGCTCGGCGCAAAGAATCAGGGCTTGGTGGAAAAATAAGTCACTCTCGGAGTATCCATCCTCTCGTAACAGTTGTGTAACTGTAGCTGCCTGAGCGGCCTTAGAGCTCTCCTTTCTCTTGCGCTCCCTAGCCTCTTTGACATAGGAATGATACTCAGATAAGCAGTCATCATATGAGGGTGTCTTGCTGCTCTTCTTTCTTACAGGGCTATCAACACTGGCTTCTCAGTCGTGCCGTTTGGAGGACTGGCCAGCATGTTGGGGTGGTGTTGGGTCGGCAGATGCGCCAGGCGGAGTGAGAGGGCTGGCGTCAGTTGGGGTTTGCTCCGTGGGGGTGTTCTCAGGGGGGGTTATCCCAGGGCCATGACCGCCTGCATCTACTAATTCCCCCCTATCAATCGGTTCGCGGCCGAGGATGTTGAACAACATCTCGCAGCATGGTGGGCATTTGTACTTTTTACCATCAGTACCAACAGAGTCCTGCAGGGCGGGCATATTGTACATGTTAGTAACGAGCTAGTGGTGACCAAACTAGTGAACTAAATTGATGGAGAAGTGGTTAAGGTAGTACCCCCCTGACACAGCGGCAACCCAAAGAGGGTCATTGGTCACATCACCAGTTTGAGGGTCATAGGTCACATCACCAGTTTGAGGGTCACGACCAAGACCTGACTTAAGCACACCACGTCGCCAATTTCTGTACTGGCGTTTCAGGTCAGCCCACTTGTTTGACATCTGTTTCTTGGTGTAGCCATATTTAGTGGCAGCATTGAACTCATTGAAGATGTTAGTCCACCCAATGGTCGTTGGACTTCTCATGGACCAGTGGCATAGGTTTTTCCGTTGTAGAATTAATTGAAGCAGCAAGGCAGTGCCGTTGGGATCCCAGTTAGCACGGTCACTGGACATCTGGACCAAAGGAAGGCATGTACATGTATGCCGATAAGCATCAAGTGGAAATGATACGATGCAGTTGGTGGTCAAGGCTAAATGTACTGAAGATCAGGGTCATTCAAAGCCTGATGTGTTGGGGGGTGGGGGTGGGGGGGGGGGATTACCTTGGCACACCGGCGACACGTTTTGGACAGGAGGTCACAAAGCCTGATTGGAGGGGAAGCGGAGGACGCTACTGACTCAGCTAACTGGGGTTGTTCTACAAGGGTGGGGGTCCTGTGCACAAGACAATATTTGTTAGTCAGACAAATGTAATAACATATGTAGCAGTTGCTTATGAAGTCAGAGTTAGTCGCTGCAGGAAGTCAACCTTTCTGTTATTACTCCAGGAAATAATGGACATTTCAAAACAGGGAAACATTATGGGGGTGTACATGTATACTTAAATGGATTCAAATTCTAATGTCCAGTAATCATATATGGTTGACATTTTATATATACAACTGTGCGTATATGAAAAGATAATAGACGGTGCTGATTTGACAAGACGACCGACCACCCAAAAAACTGACTGAACAGTGGAGGAGGTTTAGTGTTTGAATGGGTGGCTCTTATAGTAGTGCCTCACAAATCTGAACTACCATTTTGCTAAAAAGAGAGACACTGTACTCACAATCTAAGGAGTCATAATTTGGGGCGAAGACGATCAAGAGAAGATGATATGCGTTGGTAAAATAATATAATGCAATTTTATCGAGCAGAGAAAAACTCTATCAAATTTCAGTTTGGGTTCTATGTAAATGTTATGTATCAAAATTCATATATAACACCTCTTGTATTTGTTCTAATGATGGCTACCATAACAACCAGCAGCTCAGTGGCGTATATGTGAATGTGCACGCACCTATTTGACTAGTTCATGTAGCTGTTTGTCCAAATTACAACTTCTTGGATTACAATGATGGAACCTTGCAACTTATTGTATGGTTGGTGTAATTTACTCAACCTAGCTGTATTCTATTCACTGGGGAACAAAGGTTCACAGAGCACAAGGCAAAACTACAAAGCAAGGACACGGTTTAGGGATCTGCGGACGATTACCCGGATCTATGCACGCTGTGACGGAGACCGTGAACAGGAGGAGGGAGATCTTGGTCGGATTGCCGCAGATCTTGCACGCTAGTACGTTGTGGGTGGACGGCAGGACGGAGATCTTGGTCGCCAGTCGGGTGGGGGTCTTGATATGGGGACGCAGCTTTCTCGAGATCCGGGGGAGACTCTCCGGCGAGGCACGACTGCGAAGGCTCCAGACGGCGGCCGCCGGGAGCCCGGATATGTGCCAGCGTTGCGGCCGGCACCCGGATCCGGACTGCTGGAGCCGAGGTCGCTGATGCGAGCCTAACCTCGGTCGGCCGCCAAAGGGGCCGCCTCGTCCAGCGCCGGCGAAACCCCGCCTCCACGGGCGACGGATCTCCGCGAACGCGTGTCAAGGGCAAGCACTATGGCGGCGGAAGCAGGGCGACCGAGGGGGGGAGTGGGGGAACTGCGAGAGTTCGAGGCGGCGGCGACGAGGGGGAAGGAGGCGACCGAGTGGGGGAGAGGGCGACGGGCGAGAGTGAGGTGGCGGCGACGACGGTGAATGGGAGGGGGCTAGGGCAACGGGGGGATCTCGGGTTTTATCCCAGCCCGCAGCCGAACGGCTGGAAACAGCCCAGCCGTGGCTGGGCTGATCAGCCCAGCGAATTCAGCGGCTGGGCTCAATTCCAGCCCAACCGAACACGCCCATAGCCCACGAACCAGCCCAGATACGACCGGTCTCTCTCTGCTCGTTGCACGCGGCACGCACACCCCTCCGCCGGATCCTCCGACCATCTGAATTCTGAACGCAGCCGAGCACCACGCCGATCCGGCGGCCCCCTCCCGTCCCGCAGGCCGCAGCCACTCCTGCTCATCGCCTCATACTCCGCCTCGCCGCTCCTTGTTCCTATCACTCCCTCTCCCGGTTCCCATAGCGCCGCACCCCTCCGGTCTACAGGAGCGGAGCGGAGATCCACCTGAACGTGGGTCGCGATCTGTTCTTTTGCTGGTGAGTAATCCTAGCGCGCTACAGAAGGTTCATGCCATGTTGATTCGTGTTGCCTTGCTTGGTTTGTGATGTTAAGATGGTTAGTTGGGATTGGATTGCATTTTACTCGGACTCTCGGGATGACGACAGATGCGTAGTTCCCTTTGGGAAACGAAATGGCAAACCTAAATCCAGTCCTCTCCGTCATGCCTTGCAGCTTGCAACGATTCCAGACACTTGTAATCCCGAATCATAGCAGTTGAGCATATAGCGATTCTAGACACTTGTAATCCCGAATCATAACGATTCTATTTTGGATTTTAGATCAACCATCAAGTCATACAGGGGAAGATATAATATACGCTTATACCTATATTTTGATGCTCACAATAAAATGTACAGTTAGATGCTGCTTAGACAGATAGAGGCTGTTTATAACGAATGACTTAAGAAGCCATATTAAGTTTGGAAGCACAATAATTTACTGGTTCATGGCCAGATTGAATCATTGGGCATGAACTTCCGTATATTTGCAAAAGACCATTATGCAATTTAAACAAAAGTCAGCAGGTACTGAATTAACATTTTGAATGCATGGTGTTTGTATATTGAATCCAAATCACAATGAGACCTTAACTGAAAAGGAATTCCATTCCGAAAAGTCGGTGCATGCTTTAAAAACATCTATTTAGAAGTACAAGTTCTTTACTAGTTGCCTGTTACTGTTACATTTAGAAGTACAAGTTCTTTACTAGTTGCCTGTTACTGTTACATGTATCAAGCATTTCATGGGGCTCTGGATGTTTCTCTGCAGCTGATACAGGAAATTTACCTTTATCTCTACTCCACCTTCTTTCGTGACTATGGCGCTAGCTGCTATCTACAGCCTTTTCATCATTAACAAATCTGGTGGCCTTATATACTACAAGGTATATTCCTGGGCTTCCCTTCATCTTCTTTCTCGAGTTCTTCTAGACCTAGATCTTTCGCCTGAGAATATGCAAATCTCTCCAGGACTATGGTTCGGCAGGGAGGATGGACACCAATGACAGTCTAAGATTGGCAAGTCTCTGGCACTCAATGCATGCTATCTCCCAGCAACTTTCCCCTACCCCTGGCTGTACTGGCATTGACCTCCTCCAAGCCCATAACTTCGATCTTCATTGCTTCCAATCCCTCACAGGTATGTAAACTGCTTAATCGTTGATAGATCTGGCCTTGATAGTTTTGAACTAAAGTATATTTGGGGCACTGCGGGTACATTTTACTGGATCAATTCAAGGTTTACAAGATCTGACTTAAAGTATGCAGTAGGTCCCTAGACTTGCTCAACTTTACCTTTTTTCTTACCCTTAATGTGATCATGCCACCAGGCTCATCTCATGAGTGCTGCATATAACACCAAATCACATGGTGTAGCCTTTGCATGTGTGGGAATAGCTCCATTATATCTAGTACTTTGGCCCTGTCAGAGTTATGGCGCTAGGTAGCAATGTTTGTTAAACTCCACAGGCTAGGAAGATTTTTCAGGCAGTATTGAGGGTGAAATGAAAATTCTGAAACCTGCTATCAGTTTATTTGCTAAACATTTTTCATTGGAACCATGGATATCATTCGGACCATTGTGCAGCTAAGATATGCCTGCGAATTTATCTTTAGAGCTAACTATGCTTTCATCTTTTAGTTTTTTGGAGATGTTACTATATAAAGATTCAGTAGTAAGTCACCCAAAATGGTCTTACTCAGATATCATGATCCACCTGTTATCCTGTGTCTTCAGGCACTTCGATGTACCGTTTGATATTATCAGACCCAACTACGCTCGTATGTTAATGGTTATTTGGCTAATTTTTGTCACATTTGGCACCTGCGCCATTACTAGTCTGCTCTGATTGCTTCACTTGCTTCAGGTACAAAATTTTTCGTTGTATGTGAAACTGGCGCGCCAAATATGGAAATGCTACTGAAGGTGATCTATGAGTTGTACACTGACTTTGTTTTGAAGAACCCGTTCTATGAGATGGAGATGCCGATTCGGTGTGAGCTGTTTGACCTCAACCTGGCACAGGTGATCCAGAAGGACCGTGTTGCACTTCTGGGTCGGTGAAACTTGAAGATGGTCTCAACTCTCATCCCCATCATGTATCCTGTAGTTTTACCTTTCCCTGAATTACGCTCAGATTTTGCTCAGATGAACTGGGATTCTAAGATCTATTGGTGCATATAATTGATAACTTGAATCGTGTATTGTTCATCTGTAATCTTTTCAGTGATGTGATGGAATGTAGAGAGTTACATATAGAGAATGTTGCTGCAAATAGCGGTTTCACGGAAAGCATAATTTGTTCCTACATGTTTTGCCTGTGAGGAGCATGAGCATGAGCCACTGTCAGGTGTTCTTCGTTGGGATCCTCTGTCATAGGAAACAGAACGGCATTGCCATGGTATGCCAGTGCCATGGCATCCAGCCGTCATCCAGTCTTGTTCTTCTGCTTGTGACGATGTATCTCAACTCTCAAGCCACAAGCAATTTCAGCGCGCAACTGAAAACGATTTTGTTCCATGCAAATTGCTTTCTGAAACAGTAGCACCGAAACCTTGTTTTAAGTTTGAAACTGCTTATCCAGTTAAACTGAAGAAAGAAAATTGCTTTACTAATCCGTGGTGCGTTTGGTTCCTGAATTTCGCCTCCCAAAGTTCTGTACGCCGGGTGCCAAATCGACAGGCTCATCGGCCCCGTGCTCGACGGCGTCGACGCAGCACGGCAGCAGTCGCGGTCGGCTGCAGCAACGAATCAAGCAGCGGTAGCAGCAGTCACGCGCCGACGCCCGCCGCCCGTGCCGACTGCCGAACCAACCCGACCCGGCATCCTCCGCCGGGCGGCGCCGAGATGAGCCTCTCCCACCGCCTCCCGCCCGGCGCGCCGGCGGTGGACCCCTACTACGTGTACGCGCCACACCCGGACCCGCACCGGCAGGGCGTCCTCACGCTCTTCGTCGCCGGCCTCCCCGACGACGTGAAGCCCCGCGAGATCCACAACCTCTTCTCCCACCGCCCCGGCTTCGACCACTGTCTCCTCGAGTATACCGGCCGCGGCAACCAGGTCCGTGCCCCTCAGCCTCTCGCTTGAGCCTCGGTTCCTGCCCCTTCCTCCTCCGCGCCGCGAGGTTAAACCCTACATCCGGGGTGTCTCCTCTGTGAGCCTGTGGATCTCATCTGAGATTTCACTGTGGTTTTGGGCACAACCCGGATTGACACAGTAAAGGAGAAGATATATTGCTTTCAGTGATAGTTCCTCTCTGGATTGATGTGTGTGTCGATGCAATGGTGATTCTGTTTACTGAAATTCTGATTCTTATGCTGCAGGCGGTTGCTTTTGTGACGTTCTTCACTCATGATGCGGCCCTATCGGCAATGGCTTCTTTGAATGTGAGTTAAACTACCTGTATCTGCTCAATAACTATAAATCGTGAAGTTGGCTGCCTTCAAACTTGTTACCATTGTCATAAGCACATGGAGAAAATTAAATCAAGTTTTTTTTCTGTATCTGCTCATAGCATGCCCTGGAAGGCTGTAACTGTAATGCTGGTGCGGATAAATAACTTGATACCTTATGAAACCAGCCTAACCATCTTACCTAGTTCCCTGTTCATTGTTCTGCATCATGTGATCTAAATTGAGTAGAAATTTGAAGATTGAAGTGTATGAAGCTGAATCATTAGCAATTAGCATAAAAAACGAGGCATTATTGGATACTCTGTGGCCTTGTGGGCTCTCACTCATGTCGCTGACTCACTGGAACTAGATAGCCTTACCATTCATCCTGCCAGATGCAAATAATGAAAGGTTGCAGTTGCAGGGTCACAGGAAGTTGGAAGCTACTGTCATTTTATCATGTGACACTTAAAGCTTACTAATGAATTGTGTGGTCTTAATGTTGTGTGCTTGCTAGCACCTTAGATTCAACCATCGTGTTGCTCACTATTTAAATCCACATCTTGTGTATCAATGCCTGTAGTCAGTTAGCTTGTAAAATGTGCCTGACTTACCTCCACAGGTAGACGTGGAATACTGAAATATGTCCAAAATCATGTCTGTATATTTCTTTGCCATTTACCAGTAGTATAGTGAGTTAATGCAAATTCTATGAGAAAACATTGCTCTGGTTACACAGAGATATAAACCTACTTGGAGTTTTAGAAATGCTAACTAGAAGGACATCCATGCTTGTGAAACCTAATCAACATGTAAAAATTTACTTATAGTATGTAGAGCACAAGTTTAATGTATGCAGTAGTTGATAGAAATTACTCTATGAAATCGTAAGTCTTTACTTTGTAGTTTGTCATTGCTCTGAATAAATATATACTATACTATATTTATTCAGGGTTGATTGCAATTGTCACTGATCCAATATTTTGATCTATTTCAGGGAACAATTTTTGATCCGGAGACTGGTGATCGTTTGCACATCGAGCTAGCTAAATCAACTTCACGCAGACCTCGTGGAGGTGTCTCTGCTTGCCATTACAATTTTTCATAATATTAATAGAGTTTCCTGCCTGCCTTGATTGTTATTTATGTTAACATGCCACTATAGTAATTCTTTATTTACTGCTAACATGCCACTACATCAATTCTAATCAATATTTGGGAATTTTTAACTAGGGGGCGATGTCTACAGAGTTATTGACAAAAGAGCTAATAAAACAGAAGGAAATGCTGATCATGAGAACATTGGTGATGAAGGTGATGAAGAAGCATGGGGGGAGGACGAGGATGGTGGCAATGATGATGATGGTGAGCATTATTACTTGATACCTTTATGAATCCCTTGTTATTTTTATTAAATGAGCTTGCATGTAATGGTGCTTATGCGGTGAAAAGCCCTTAAATTCAATGGTGACACTCTAATCTTGTTAATAGGCCACGGACAAATGTTAATAATGCATATATAGAGCTAACACTTGGATTTATAAAGCAGACTGCAACTATCTGAAATTTTAACCTCAGACCTGATTTGCATTTACCTTTTTCTTTCTACTTTTACAACATATCAGGTTGTTTAATACTTCTTTTGGAATCTTTTAAATTATTATTTTATTGAAAATTTTCTTGTTTATTGCACGCTGTAACTAAAAGGACTGAATTAGGTAGCGTTGAAATGGTACCGAATTAGAGGGCAGTGACTTTCTCACTCATTAAATAAAACAATGCATTCTGGGATTTCTGGAGGCACTATAAGTACAACATAACATAAATCTCACTTGCACATTTCTGTTGGCACCAAACGTATAGGTGATGGAGGATCAGATGAGCCATCAGAAAATGAAAATTCCAGTGATAAGAATGAATTGCCTGCGAATCAGAGGTTGGCGTGCACTCACATCACACATAGTTGGAGATGATGTCCTTCACCAAAACTGCTTCTCTTGCGTCATCGACTTTCAATCGATTGTTTATTTGGTTTATCACTAATGTCTTCCTTTAATGGGCAGCGATCAACCAGGGCACAAGCAGCAGAATGGGCAATCTCCCTCAAATGTGAGTTTATTGTAATGGTTTCACTTTGCATATTTATACCTACCAGCATAGCTCTAATACTAACTCACACTGCTACAAGCTACAAAACATTGCAAGTAAATAAACTTTTCATTAGATTGGAACTTGAACAACATGCATTTGTGCCCATAGAAGCTACTAATTTTGGTAACAGCTAGAGAATGCTTGGTTGAAATGTGGATATATGCATGTCTTGCTTGAAGAATTATCTGGTATCTTGACTTTATCCACCGGACCACGGACCACCAACCTAACTAGTAGGTGGATTTGTGAGAACTGAGTTATTCTTGTGTTTTCTTACTTAAAGCTTGCTTGACATGGTTAAAGCTTGAGATAATATGGCATGGTTGGTGCAGAATGGACGAGACAGGTCTTCAAGTGATATACCACCTTGTTCTACTCTCTTTATTGCAAATTTGGGACATACATGCACAGAGGACGAGCTAAAGGATGTTTTGTCCAAGTAAGTATTATGCATAGGTTCTTCTAATTTGCTTGGTGAAGTGGATCTATAGTAAGTAGATTGACTATTGTTGCTCTATTGTCAGGGAACCTGGATTTCAAGTCCTTAAGATGCGTCGCCGTGGTGGAATGCCTGTAGCTTTTGCTGATTTTACGGTATGCCTACCTGTATATTGTTTTAGTCTTTTAGCTAGCGACTTGAGCTACTGCTGTTTTGTGGTCTAAAAAATTAAAATGAAATATATGTCCACATTTTTTTCTTTGTCCTTTACCCTCAGTTAACAAAGTTTCTGAAGATCACCTAGTTGGCCAATGCAAAATGCTGGTTCTGTTGGCATAGATAAATAAGGACCATACTTTTGTTAAGGCTACAAGGAACACAATTCTTTTCCATGGAGTGACGCTTCATCTTCATCATTTCGCCATAGTTTTAATATATTTTTTTTCCTGGGAGCCTGAGACAGACACTTGCAATATGCAGGATATTGAATCATCTACAGCTGCTATGAATAGCCTCCAAGGCACTGTACTGGCTTCTTCTGATAATGACGGACTGCACATAGAGTATCCTCAGTACACTGCTTGCTTTTATTGCTATATTTCCATTTCTTACCTATATTTGTGTCAATACCCATAAAATATCCCACGTTACAAGACATTTTCTCTTTTCTGATTTTGGATTTCAGATTTCAGTCGGTTTAATTCGACATGACTTGCACCTTCCACCGTCGTGTTTGGGTTTCTGATTTGATTTCTGAAAATAACAGCTCACTGGCAACAATTTGCTTCATCCAGTGGAAATCAAGTATCGTTTTGTGTCCTTGTCTTCTTTAACCCTAGCCTACAGGTACGCAAGGTCGAAGATGAGGAAAAGCTAAGCTACCTGGAACTGGAAGTTGTTGGACTGCAAGGTTTGGCATGTGATCTCCGCTCATCCTGATGGTATCAGCAGGCATCCCTGCACATGTAAAATGCCTGTAGCATTGCCATTCGGATTCTGCTTTATCTATCAAAGCATGGGAACCTGGAGCGGTCCTAATCGTCTTGTGTCAGAATAGCTGGTTTATTTTACTTATGTGGTTGTAGAAACTCTCCAGTCTGGTAACTGCTTTGATCAGATCACGCACGATCTGTACTGCACCAGAACAGATTTCACATGACTCATGGTTGATTCGGGAAAAAGAAATTATTTGAGTGTGGGATCAGAGTTCAGATCTGTCTCTGGTTTGTTCAGTTGAACAGGCTAGGAGCGAGCAAACAACCAAACAGCGTTGCATGATCTTGGTCGAAGACGGTTGCTGACCAACTCCGATTCCGTCCTGACTAAGTAACTATTAATGTTATGTCGTGGCTGAGGTCCTGTTCGAACCTTGTTTTGCTGAAACGTCTGAATCCAGAGTTCGTACCTTGTTTTGCTGAAACGTCCGACTCCAGAGTGCCAAGCTCCAGCTGATCCGTCCCGAGTGCAAAAGCTCCAGCTACCGCTGCTCCTTCTACTGTTGTCTGTACTAGTGCTTCTGTTGATCTCCCGATCAAAATATGAAGATTAAATCCGCGGTAATTTGGTGGGAAACTGAAGATTACTAAATCTCAATTCAGTGAATTGAACTATAATTGACTCCTCCATCTCCGTGTTTGTTTTTGGTTTGGAATCTACCAACTACTGTCACCTTTTCAGGAAGCTGGGCCATGACCGACCCCATCCGGGGTTTGCCACCCTGGCACTCTACACCCGTGCACGGACGGGACTCTCCATTCTCCGCCGCGATCCGCCGCCTCCGGACTTTGTCAGCGTTTTGCCGAACTTGCCAAGTGCGAGTGCTCCTCTTGAAGGCTTTTCAAGTGTCCAGGTGCTCGCAACCATTTCTTCCCGTGCGTGCCGCCGCCTCTTGATCGTGTGTCCACCGCTGCCGTGCATTCCCCCCCTGCCTCCGAGGCCCCAGTCCACGCTCGCGCCCGGCGGGATGCCGGCCGAGCGCGTCGACGTCGCGGTCTCCTCTCGCACGCTGGTGCGGGCGTCCGACCCGCCGCGGGGCTTCCCCGCGGTGCTCCCGGCCTCCAACCTCGACCTCATCCTCGGCTCCTTCCACATCTACCTCGTCGTCGTGTACCCCGCCCCGGCCGCGGGCTTCCCCGCCGTGGCCGCGGCCGCGCGCGCCGCCCTGCCGGCCTTCCTCTCCCGCTTCTTCCCCTTCGCCGGCCGCGTCGTGGTAAACTCGGACACCGGCGTGCCCGAGATCGCCTGCCACAACGCCGGCGCCGAGCTCGTGGTGGCGGAGGCCGCGGTGAGGCTGGCGGACGTCGACTTCGCGGACGCCGACCGCTCGATCGCCCGCGTCGCGGTGCCGTTCGAGGAGGGCCTCGCCCTGTCGCTGCAGCTGGTCCGGTTCGCGTGCGGCGGGTTCGCGCTGTCGTGGGGGACCAACCACCTGATCGCGGACGGCCACGGCCTGACGGCGCTGCCCAACGCGTGGGCGGAGCTGCTCCGCACCGGCGGCATATCGTTGGAGCCCCACCACGAGCGGGCGTCGCTCTTCCGGCCGCGCTCGCCGCCGCGGTTCAGCCCGTCGCTGGACGCCGAGTTCACGCGGTACGCGCCGGCGGGCCTACCCAACGCCCTCCTGTCGGCCACCCTCGTGCGCCGCAACTACGTGGTCTCCGCCGCGGACATCGCCCGCCTCCGCGCCGCGGCCAGCACCCCGGCCCGCCGCGCCACCCGGCTCGAGGCCCTGTCCGCGCACGTCTGGAAGCTGCTCGCCGCGGCCGTGGGCGGGTCCGACGCGTACTGCCGCATGGCGTGGCTCGTCGACGGCCGGCCGCGGCTCGACCCCGCCAGGTACGAGCCGGACACCGTGCGCCGCTACCTCGGCAACGTGCTGACGTACGCGTCGCGGGAGGCGGCCGTGGGCGCCGTCTCCTCGTCCCCGCTGGCCGACGTGGCGGCGATGGCGGGCGCGGCGATCGCGGAGGTGTTCCGGTCGGAGCGGTTCGAGGAGCTGGTGGACTGGATGGAGGCGCGCAAGGGGGTGTTCCGGGAGGGCGGCAAGTGGACGGAGGCGGTGGGCGTGGGCACGGGGAGCCCCGCGCTGGTGGTCTCGGCGTTCGTGGCGTTCCGCGTCGAGGGGGACTTCGGGTTCGGGCGGCCGCGGCTGGTGATGCCGTGGGTGCGGCCGGGGCGGCTGGGCTCGGCGGCCATGACGGTGGCGCGGAGCCCGCTGGAGGACGGGTCGTGGGTGATCACCGCCAGGCTGTGGCCGCGGCTGGCCGACGCCGTGGCCGCCGACCCGGAGGCCGTGCTCAAGCCGGCCACAGCCGCGCGGCTCGGGTTCGGCGCGCCCGAGCCGACCGACGTGGCGCAGCACGCGAGCCGCTTGTGAGGGGCTCGGCGTCGGCGTTGGCGGGCTCAGGCTGTGGCGCGGACGGTGACGTGGGAGATGTGACGCTGACACGTTGACGTTGTACCAATTTTTGTCGACGCCATCTGAAGACAATTACGTATTTGGAGCTGCCTTTTCTTTGTGGGTCCTTGTGATAAGTTTCGCAAACACGTAGCTGTTCAGAGGATCCAGAGAAGGGTGTCTATGGGGGTGTTTAGTTATGGCTCCATTTTGCAGAATGGCTCCGGTTTGCAAAATGCACGATTCCCAATGCACTTTTTTCTCTCTGTGTACGCGGTCCAAGATGGCTCTATTTTGCATTCTGGGGAACTAAACACCAAGTCAAGGGGTGGGCGTCAGGAGACTATTCTGGTCCCTTTTCTAGAGTTTGTTATTGTTATTCCAGTCTCAAGGGTAGACGATTACAGGGACGTGTCGAATTGCGACTTTTTGGTTGCATATGGAAGTAGCTGTACACATTTGGAACAAACCTAGGAGCCGCCACTGTTTTTTTTTTCGACCATTTTCCACAAGCTGCCATGGTCTCTCTGAGCAATCTGCTCTGCCAAACGGCAGATGCGCTTTGCGGGCCTCATTAAACAAAGATTCTGCACTCGTCATGATTAAAATAGACGATAGATTAAAATAGACGCTAGATTAAAATAAACGAGATTTTAGGAACTATAGGATGATACAGACTATATAAACCAATTAAAATGACGCAGGCGCTCACGCAATGGTCGTCAAATTCGTCCACGGGGCCACGGCTCTACTACAGCAGCACGTGTTCCAACTCCAAGGCTTCGATATCGTGCCTTTGCCGGTCATCATCCAACTAGGCCCAGATTGGGCCAACGACAAAGCCTCCCCCACCATGCGTCCACGCCCGACCCTACCGCTGTAAAGCCCAGCCCAACGATTCCGTTCGGTAAGCAAGGACCAGCCCAGCACGGATCCGGGCCCGTTCGTTTCTTACCGGCGAAGCGATGCCGACGCGCACGGCAAGGCAGAGGAAGAGAGAGAGTCAATCGGTTCCGGTAATTTCGCGGGGAATCCCGGAAGACCACGCGCCGCCCCAAACGACTCCGGGGCGCGCACGCCTAGGCCAAGGTAGGGTTGGGGCGCTATAAATTTCCAGGGTAAACCCCCGCCGCCTCCCAACCCAAATTCTCCGACGTATCTCTCCCGGCGAGTAGCAACCCCTTCGTCGAGTTCAAGGTACGCGATTAGATTGATCTCACTTCGATTTTGCGATCTGCGGTTCCGTTGAACTCACTTTGATCTACGTTTCGATTTCTAAGAGGTTGGCTGCTGTCGATGTATGTTATTAGTATAGGATTATAGGAAAGTGGAGCTGCTCTTTAGGTCGTATTCGCATTGCATGTTTCTAGATTTTTAGTAGATGTAGACGATTAGCAGTTTAAGCAATTGGTTCACATGTCTGTTAGAAGTTTGTATGTATGGATTTAAAGCTGGGTTTTCTTCTGTTCCTTTTAGATTGGGTCACACTTGTGCCATTGATATGTCAGTTTATCACACAATGTACTCTGATTTGTAATTTTGCTTTCTTCTGTTCCTTTTAGATTGGGTCACACTTGTGCTATTGATATGTCAGTTTATCACACAATGTACTTTGATTTGTAATTTTTAAGTGTCAAAAAATCACAACTTAGTACTACACAAGTTGTAGGACGTATTCATTGTTATTTAGGTGATTAGGTCAGGGCACTTTTTGTAATTGTTCTCTCTGAATCAGGAGAAGGACATGCAACGCCATCAGATTTGTTTGTTGGACTGGATACATCGATACTGTCATACTGCTGTTTAATTCTTTTGTCTTCTCAGATTATATCACTTGCTAATATTCTGTTCACCCATTCAACAGATGCAGATCTTTGTCAAGACCCTCACCGGGAAGACCATCACTCTCGAGGTCGAGAGCTCGGACACCATCGACAATGTCAAGGCTAAGATCCAGGACAAGGAGGGCATCCCTCCGGACCAGCAGCGCCTGATCTTCGCCGGCAAGCAGCTGGAGGACGGCCGCACCCTCGCCGACTACAACATCCAGAAGGAGTCGACGCTCCACCTTGTGCTGCGCCTCCGTGGTGGCATGCAGATCTTCGTCAAGACGCTGACCGGCAAGACGATCACCCTCGAGGTGGAGTCCTCTGACACCATCGACAACGTCAAGGCGAAGATTCAGGATAAGGAGGGCATCCCGCCGGACCAGCAGCGCCTCATCTTCGCCGGCAAGCAGCTGGAGGACGGCCGCACCTTGGCCGACTACAATATTCAAAAGGAGTCCACGCTCCACCTTGTCCTCCGCCTCCGCGGTGGTCAGTGAACGCCATGGTTGCTGGTTGAGTTCTGCCGTCCGTCAGTCTGTCGAGTCGTTTATTCATGTTCGTGGTTGTTCGGTTAGAGTGAAGTAGTGCGGTTATGCACGTTAAATGTCTTCGCACTATTTCTAAGGTCAATTTGAAATAATATGCGTGGGTTGTTATAGTACTCTGTTCAATCTTGTTCTTTATTATTTTTGGCTGTCATGTTAATCTATGTTAACCTCCTTTGGCAAATCATAATATTGATAAATGTAAGTCAACACACAACCCTCAGGAAATTCATGCTTACAGCCTGTTCGGTTGGCTGGTGGCTGGTGCTGATTTGTTGTGAGACTGAAGAACTGGTGGCTGGTGGCTGGTGCTGATTTGTTGTGAGACTGAATTACTGCTGGCTGGTGGCTGATAAGCCAAGCGAACAGGCTGTTAAAATGCAATCACTGAATACAGTGGTGCCAAGCCAATACAAATTCATATTCATTAGTATTTCCTCAACAGAAACTCAGAAAGTGCTATCCATATATCGGTACATGTTTTGCTTTTCAATTCAAGCAGATACGCAGAACTGGTTTAGCCAAAAGTTGGTTTAAAGTTGCCACATTACCAATAAAGGACGCCCTATTTCAATTTCAAAGTACCAAGGGTGCCATAAAAGAAAAACAAAGTTTTATGCTCTTTGTTTTCAATAAACAGTGGAAAAAAAGTTTATGCCCTTTGTTTTCAATAGACAGTGGAAAACAAGTTTTATGCTCTTTGTTTTCAATAGACAGTGGAAAACAAGTTTTATGCTCTTTGTTTTCAATAGACAGTGGAAAAAAAGTTTTATGCTCTTTGTTTTCAATAGACAGTGGAAAAAAAAAGTGTTATGCTCTTTGTTTTCAATGGACAGTGGACAGCCAAGGAAGGACTTTTTTAGGTTTTGTTGTTCCAATTCAAGCAAAGATAGACTCTGGACAATCAGCATTACCTGGACACTTGTGTAATAATTTTTTTTGCCGAGTTGGATTCACACCCGTGTAGGATTTTAAATGCTATTTGTCGTGTTCCCGAAAATTCTACCGAATCGGACACCTACACTCGAGTCGGACATCGACACCCGCACCAATATCCATGTAACACTATGGACAATGGGTTGTTTTTATGCTCTTGGTAAGCAAAGATAGACAGTGGACAATCTGTCTGCAGGTTTTGTTGTTCCAATTCAATCAAAGATAGACACTGGACAATGATCTGTCTTTATGCTCCCTTTTTGTTGTTCCAATTCAATCAAAGATGGACAATGAGTTGAGGTATCTTTGAGAGCTGGTATAGCCAGATCCTGAATGGCTTCATCTTAACCATACTTTAAAGTTTCCAAAGTACCAACCAAGCAGCCACTTCCAATTTCAGGGAACTTTAAGCTTTCGAATGGAATTTGTAGGCACAAATAGTGAAATACACCAAATTTTAGAGCACAACAGAAAGAACAAAATGTCGAGCGAGAAGTTGGCGCCCAGTGTCCTTGGGACTCTGTCCTCAGCGAGTCAGCGTCCCTTGCACTCTGTGCTCTCACATTCAGATAGCTGAACGTGTTGCCATTTCCAATTCAAGCATCGCGAATCTTCCTCGCCGACATAATCCTTCCTTACCATAACAGGCACCCCGGTGACTGCTGAGTCACTGAGTGGCACAACGTGTGAATGTGTGATGCCCAAGGCAGAGCTGCCAGTGCGAGCTCACAGACGGGATCCCGCCGGCGACGCCAGGCCCAGGTTCGCTGCCGGCTTCAGCAAAGGGTCGGACTCGACGACATCCATCAGCCGGGGCCACATCCTCGTGGCGCCGACGAACCACGACCCGTCGCCGCTCGGGCAGGGCACCACCGTCACGGACGCAGAGCCCAGCCGGCCGTGCCGCACCCACGGCATGACGAGCCTGGGCTTGCCGAACCCGAGGTCGGCGTCGATGTGGAACGGTAGCAGCCCGGAGATGACGAGCGCGGGGCTCCCGAGGCCCAGGTTCACCGCCTCCGTCCACTTGCCGCCGTCCCTGAACGCCGCCTTCCGCTCCTCCATCCAGTCCGCCAGCTCCTGGAACCGCGCCGCGGTCATCACCCCCGCGATGGCCGCGCTCACCGTCGCCGCCACGTCGGGGAGCGGCGCGCGGAGCAGCTCCGCCACGCTCGCCTCGCGGGACGTGTAGGTGACCACGTTCCCGATGTACCGGTCCAGCGCGCCGTCCGACGGCTCCACCTGCTTCCGCCCGTCGACGATCCACGCCATCCGGCAGCTGGGGTCGGCGTCGCCGACGGCGCGCGCGAGGAGCTTCCACACGTGCGCGCACAGCGCCACGAACCGCGACGCGCGGCGCCCGCCGCCGGGCGACGCCGCGGCCTGGAGCGACGCCAGGTCGGCCGCCTCGATGCGGTACAGGCGTCGCCGGATTGCCGCCGCCAGGAGGGGGTTGATCATGGTCGCCGGGGTGAACCGCGCGAACTCGGCGTCGAGGGACGCGCTGTACCACGGCGGCGACCGCGGCTTGAAGAGGGAGCGGTCGAGCAGGGGCTCGCGGGAGAGGCCGCCGTCGCGGACCATCTCGGCGAGCGCGCTCAGCAGGACTGCGAACGCCCGGCCGTCGGCGAGTAGGTGGGTCGTGCCTATAGTCAGCGCGAAGCCCCCGCACGCGAACCGGACCAGCTGCAGCGACATGGCGAGGCTCGCGTCGAAGGGAATCTGGATCAGGCCCAGCGACCGGTCGACCTCCGTGAAGTCGACGGCCGCGAGTGGCACGGCGGCGTCGGCGACGACGAGCTCGGCGCCGGCGTTATTGCACTGGACCTCGGGGATCTTGGTCGCCGGGTCCAGGACGACGCGCCCGGCGAAGGGGAAGAAGCTGGAGAGGTACGCTGGGAGGGCGCCGCGCACGGCGGCGAGGACCGCGTCGAGGCCGGCGGCGGGGGCGGGGTAGATGGAGACGAGGAATATGGGGAAGGGCCCCAGGACGAGGTCGAGATTGGAGACGGCGAGGACGGCGGGAAAGCCCGGCGGCGAGCACGAGGCCCGGACCAGCGTCCGGGAGGCGATCTCGAGGTGGAAGTGCCTCGCCGCCATTTCGCCGAGGAAGAACAGCGTGTTGGGGCGGGGATCTTGGACGGGAAGGGTCGAATGGATAGCTAGTGGTGCTGACCTTGGTCCCTATGGCGTGGCCGTGTGCCAGTGGCCACTAACCGTGAATAATACGTATTGGCCAGTATAGGCATTTTGCTGGCCCAAATGGGTGATACACTTTTCCTATTGGCCCAATATAAAAATATACTCCCTCCGTCCTGAAATATAAGGTATTTTAGTTTTGTGCTAAGTCAAGCTAGATGAACTTTGACCAATTTTCTAAAAAAAATATTTATGACATTCTATGAGCATCAATAGGCTCATTGCGAAATATTTTTTTATATTTTACTTATTTGATTTGCTAAATATTAATATTTTTCTCTACAAATTTGGTCAAACTTTCAAAAGTTTGACTTAAGACAAATCTAGAATGCCCTTTATTTGAGGACGGAGGGAGTACGCACCATTTTAAATTTCTACATCATCGCTTTTCTGTTTTCTCCATGTCCCTAATTTTCAGCAGCCAACTAAGCGCCTGTTTGTTTAGTTCGGTGTGAAAGTTTACAAAATTTACTGTAGTAATTTTAAACCAAAGATTAGAAGGACTAAACATGATCTAATTATAAAATTAATTACACGGATGGACGAGAAATCGCGAGACAAATCTATTAAGCCTAATTAATCTGTCATTAGAGATTGTTTACTGCAGCACGACGTTGTCTAATCATGGCCTAATTAGACTCATTAGATTCGTCTCGCGAAGCTACTCGGGGTTATGGAATAAGTTTTATCATTAATCCACATTTAATACCCTTAATTAGTGTCTTAACATTTGATGTGACGGGTAAATAGTGAAAAGTTGTGAAACTTTCCTCAACTAAACAGGGCCTAAGACGGGATAAACAAAGGAACTCAGAGGGTGTTTAAATCCGGTGAATTGGTGAAAAGTGGTGAAAAATTTTGCATTGAGAAGCGTGTCCTGTGCAAGGAGGCACGGCTGTCAGTATGAAAACTTTTGATAACTTTTTGGTGAGTTTTGGGAATTAAACATGCGCTCACAAAAGTAACGTCTTGGTTATTTCCAAAACAAGCAAGCAACGTCCCTTTCCTCGATCTTGGTTGGTCGCCTCCGAATTGACTAAGATAGCTCCAATTGTGGCCGTCGCATGTGAAGAAAGGTGCTAATGGTACGAGAACTGGACCAAAACTGCACCAAATTATTTTGATAATCTAAGGCCTTGTTTAGTTGTACAAACTTTTCAAATTTTTCACTATTCACCCGTCACATCAAATGTTAGGATACTAATTAAGGGTATTAAATGTGGATTAATGACAAAACCATTCCATAACCCTCGGGTAACTTCGCGAGACGAATCTAATGAGTCTAATTAGGCCATGATTAGACAACGTCGTGCTACAGTAAACAATCTCTAATGACGAATTAATTAAGCTTAATAGATTCGTCTCGCGATTTTTCGTCCATCTGTGTAATTAGTTTTATAATTAGATCATGTTTAGTCCTCCTAATCTTTGGTTTAAAATTGCTATAGTAAATTTCGCAAACTTTCAAAATCGAACTAAACAAGCCCTAAGTTATCCAGCATTGGACCATCCAAAACCGAGCTAAACTTGCTTGCATCATTTTAACTGAATTGAACCATCCTCGAGCACAACACATTGTATCTACCGTTGATGTAGATCCCATGGCCATGGGCCAGGCTAAACTTTGACCTTGACGTATGGTGGACAACGCGGCGTTCGTGGCCGCATCCGCATCCGAGCTCTCTCCTCCTGCACTCACTGCCGCCGCCGCTGCACAACACGGTAGGCTCCGCTTCTACACTCACTACGGGCTTCGCGGGGCTGGAACTCCCACACGTACTCCTTCACCGCCGCCGGTGGAGGAGTCAGGAGTGGCGTTGTCCCTCTTCGTGTCCACACAAGATTTCCGTGCCTCGCTGGACGCAGACAGCTCCGTTGGCGCAACAAATGGGGAGTTTGCTAGTGCGGGATCTCGGCGAGATGGACGCCATAGTTTGTAACCGCAGCTCGCGTTGCAGGTGGCTCCTCCTTGCCTCGATCGGGGAAATCAGGATCAGCGCCAAGGGGCGGCGGCATGGTGGCAAGAGGAGGAAGGCCGGGCGCGTGGGGAGAGGGTTCGAGAAGATGGCGAGCACGAGCGCTTGCGTGGCCACGGAGAGGAACAAGTGCGGCGAGGTTGATGTTGGGTGCGACTGGCGCCACGGTGAGGTGGAGCAGCAGCGAATCGAGAAGGAGCGAGGAGGGCGACGATGATGGGGGCGCGGGCGGGAGGAGCGGGCTACGATTCCTGGGCCCTGCATTAGATAACAAACCGGAGATGGGAGGGGATAATTACATCCCAAATAAAAATTCCTAAAGTGCATAAATATTATAGGAGCTGGATAATTTCTTTTATGCTCAACATATCTAACCAATTCGTAAGTCACTATGTAGTGTACGCTTTTGAAAAGTAGGAAAGCATAACATATGTGTATGAAACATTTTTTAGAAAGGACATGACAAAATATAAAAATGTGTTTACTGAAGCAAAGAATTAGATATGTCATCAATTTTCCGCTTTTGCAGCGTGACGGTAGCATCAGCAACAACAATGTCGTCTTTTCACAAGGTCGTCAGCTTGCCACAACGGGTCAATTTAATCAAATTGGGTTTTCAATCTGATTGCACAAATAATAAAGAGGATGGGTAACGAGAAAGCGTCGGAAATGGGGAGGGTTTGAAAGTTCTCATCGGGTGTCATCCGAACTAGGTGTTTTCGGTGAGGACATGGTGCCCTCAATCTAGCTATGAAGAGCTGGGCATTGGCCCGGAGCTCATTCCTAGGTTGCTTTCTTCTCGAGTATTTAGGTTTGGCATCATTGCTGAAGACTGACCTTCGCATCACCTGCTTCAAGCGCATGTCAATCTTGCACTCTTGGCTAAGATTTGGCGAAGACGCGAGAGTGGAGCGACCTACGTGTGGCTGGCGGCGAGCAGCCGTAGCCTATAGGTGGAATGAAGAGTGGAATAGGACGGCTAGGGTTTCTCGTGCTCCACTCTAGTTTATATAGGGCGTGTTCGGATGAGGGGGACAATTTTTTTTTTTGTCCCCAAAGAATCTTGCATGCATGAAGTACTAAATGAAGTCTATTTACAAAATCCAGCCACAGATGAGTGTAACTTTGCGCGACGAATCTAACGAGCCTAATTAATCCATGATTTGCTGCAGTAATGCTACAGTGATTATCCTCTAAACGTGCGGTCAAAGGTCTCATTAGATTCGTCTCGCGAATTTGCCATAGGGTTGTGGAGGTAGTTTTGCAAACTGACTTTATTTAATACCCTAAATAGTGGTCAAAGTAGGGATCAATTTTTTGATCCCCACAACCGAACACGGCCATAGTCATATCTAGTGGACCTATCTGTCAGACATACATTTGGCCCAGCGAGTATAGGCGGTACCAGAATATACTTGCAACTGCTTTGTCTGTTTGGTGCAGAAATCAACTATTTCACCCGCATTAGGTAACAAACCGTTGGGGATAACCACACCCGATGGAACTTTTACCTTATGGCCCATGGGTATCACAACCATACATCTCTATTAGGGCTGGACGAAAAGCTCGTGGCTCGTTAGCTCGCTCGGCTCGTGACGAACTCGGCTCGGCTTGGCTCGGCTCGATTGCTTAACGAGCCAGCTCGAACAGCCGACTCAGCTCGTTACTATAACGAGCGAGTTCGAGCTGCTCGCGAGCTGGCTCGCGAGCTCAACGAGCTGCAACAACCAGCAGCCTCGCAACGAGCCAACGAGCAGGAGCAACGAGCCGACGCCTCCATCGGCCCAATTTCAGCCCAACTCGCCCGTCGCCCCCATCCCCATCCGTCCTCTGTTCTCAAAAAAAAAATCCCCATCCGTCCTCTTTCCTCCGCCGCGAGGACGGAACCGGCGAACCCTAGCGCGTCGTCCCTCCCGCCCGC